>OV049866.1:21275901-22520224 GCA_920104075.1 Melanargia galathea | reverse complement strand
AGTGCCTTTTAATATTTTAAAGTTCATTTTATTTTACGAGCGCAAATAAAAACCCGGTCAAGTACGAAACGGAGTTACCGGTCGGGGCTCCATTAACCTATTTCCTCAGTTTTTTCACGCTGCAGGAACTATTGTGTACATTTTCCTTTTATTTTCATATTTTCAAACTAGTGAGCCGGCAAAACCGTTCCATTTCTCGATAAAGCCATCACTTTAGATGATTTCAATAAAAAATACATATTTCCTTAATGAGCATTGATTGGAGTCTGTTGTTTTTGGTGGACGAGACACTTCCATGCCAGATAAAGATTTGTATAAAATTTTTCTGTCTCTTAATTTTACTATCATATTCCTTATTTTTTATGTTTTTGTAGTATTTTTAGCAGAAGTACTTATACTTAATAAATTAAAATTCAAAATTATTTATTTCATCATACACCTTACACTATCTTGTGGACAGCTCAATGCAAAACTGATTGTTTCCATGAAATTTAATAATAAGTAACTAATAACTTCGACTTTACAAATGTGTTTTTATACATTGTTTAATTTATGTACTTTGCGCAGACGACACGACTGTTCACCAGGATCAATTATTATAGTATAGGATCCCGCCATACAACGACCTTCACCAAGATGCTTATTTGATGAAACGTATTTTATATTTAATTTAATACGTCAATAAATATATTGCATATGGGTTGCCTAACAAATTCCAGTCCAGGATATGATTAATTAATAAATAAAGAAAAAAAAAATTTTTTAAACATTTCACTGGTTTGATTATTAGACAAATTCATAATGAAATCATCTTTATTTTCATTTAATTTTAATTCAATAATCAGACCGGTGAAAAATGCTAGTATCGATTTACCTGTTTACACCTGGCTACCCGAGAGTTGTGACCGGAAAAGAATAAGCAACCTAACGTTTGCATATTCTATGGGCATCATACTTTCGATTGGTATAGAATTTGTCTAATAATAATCAAACCGGTGAAATGATAAAAAAAAAATATTTTTTATTTATTAATTAATCATATCCTGGACTGAAATTTGTTAGGCAACCCATATGCAATATATTTATTGACATGTTAAATTAAATATAAAATACGTTTCATCAAATAAACATCTCGGTGAAGGTCGTTGTATAGCGGGATCTTAGACCATTAGTATAGTAGATATTTTTTCAATTATGAGCATAATACTATAATACTTATATTTTTCCTTTTTAAGTAAGGGTACGGGATAAATCAAGACTGCACTTAAAAAGTTATTACCCAGTTTATGTGCCGTAATAAATAAATAAATTTTGAAACTATGACCCTAAGCCCCGTGAAGATTGCGTTATCTGGCCGCTGGTGGGATCCAATTATAAACAGGGTTTAAAGGATGAACTACTAAAGCCTGCCCATCCGAAACTTTTTATAGGCACATTAAATTAGATATCATTTTAGTGGCGCAGTCGGTAGGACGGACGGGGGTTTACACCCTTTTTATGACCACTGGATTATTGGGGGTGCACTGAAATATAAGCTATTTAACGGCATCGAAACTAAAGTAGGTATATAACCCGACATACAAGTACCTACATGGGTTAAAACTTATCTTACAGCAAGCTGAAATCTATAAAATTTTTACTATACCCTGACTTTTAATTCCGTGGAATTCTGACGTTTCTTAATAATGTTACCAGAGTTAAAACAGTTCCCACAAAAAAGATAATAAATTCAAAGCTTACTTAAATAAAAATCAACTGTCGCATGTAATATGACAAATGCCTGACAGACACTTCCTGTTGATCATGTCATTCGACTTCCATTTTTGAATGTTCAATGTGCTTCTTTTGTTTTCTATTGCAGTTAAATTGCACTTTCTATTCTAAGCGATTTCTATTTTAGAGCGAAACGACTAATATTACTACGCTGCTTAGGATTTCTTCATGTTGATAGGGATTTAAAGTACTTTGGGGTAAAATCGAACTTGTAGTGGTGGTAACCCTGTTTTTCATACAAATAACTCATCATATTATGTATAAAATGACAACTGTCAGAATTCCACCGAATTAACGTGAAAGTGTTTGTTTGTTGGTTTGTCACGCCTTCAATCACGCCGCAATAGAGCTACGGATCAATTTAGTAAAATCATAATGTCGAAATCTGGAGTGTCATTTTCTGATATATGTAAGTATATGGTTGAAGTGGCTCCAGCACATTTACTTAATGCGTTCAAAGAGTGGCCGGCCAATGTGTGAATGCTGTTTTGCGAATTGCAATAGGATTCTTGATATTTATATAAAGACCTGCAAGGATAGGCAAGCCAACTAGCGCTAGCAGTATGACGCGACAAATAAATATAAGTAGTGATAAGTACCTACGCGTATTGCCATGTACTGTACACAGCGCTTGTCAGCAAGACGTGATAAATACATATAAGTACCTACGCGTATTGCCATGTACTGTACACAGCGCTTGTCAGCATGATGCGACAAATACATATAAGTACCTACGCGTATTGCCATGTACTGTACACAGCGCTTGTTAGCAAGACGCGACAAATACATATAAGTACCTACGCGTATTGCCATGTACTGTACACAGCGCTTGTCAGCAAGACGCGACAAATACATATAAGTATGTACCTACGCGTATTGCCATGTACTGTATACAGCGCTTGTCATTAGTTCCTTTGTATTTTCCTAACTGATGACGTTTTTCAAGCTACCCTTTGGAAAATAAAAATTCAAAAACAGTTCGAGGCTGTTTCTAACGGAACCCCAAACTATATTATGGGCCTTTAACCGAATAGAATTTTAAAATAATAATATCCTGAACGCATTTGTTATGCGCGTAATGCGAGCGGTTAGTGTCACTATTTCGTTTGGGAACTCCCTCTACACGTAAAGAAATGAAACGAAAGGGGACAATAAAACTTTACAAAATGATGTTCATTTGCTTCTATGAGCGCCCCCCAAAAATATCATTCTTTATGTAATTTTCGGCCTTAGGTCATTGATTTAGGACTTTTATGTATTTGAAGTATTCAGAAGTTATTAGATGGATAGGATAAACTTACGGACGGACAGTTTAGTTGCAAATTCGCTCAATAAACTCGGTGACCTCGCTTCATTCGGTTAAAAAGGGGGTACAATTGATTCAAGTCCAAGATAGCAAGAATACAATATTATTCATACGAAAACTGCAAAAAGTTACTCGTTATAGCAGCTCCAAGTTGCTTAAGGTAATAGTTGTGTTAACAACTTTTCTATATAAGCACGTCTATGGAGGAAAAGAAACGATTTTGCGAGTGAGTTGCTCAGAGAGTTATCATGTTACTAGAGAGATGACGTCCCACAAAATGGATACAAACTCACTAGTATACAAATTCATTAGTCGTACTATTTGCCATTCAATAACTTGCTGCTGCACCTTTTTTAACTTTGTCGGACGATAATGTGATAAGAGGAAAAGAGTTTACTTAAAATTTTAATTAAAACATAACTAATATTAAAAAAAAAGTTTTAAGTGAGAGCCCAGAGCCAAAGAATACTTACTTTCACTGCGTAAAGAAAAGTAAAGAAGCGACGTTTACTCTTCCCCACTATTCATTGCCTGTCGTCGCCCGCAACAAGAGAATACCTAGCAGTATCACGCGCTTGTCTCGCTTGATTTAAATATAGCCTTTTACTTGTTAGTACTAGTTTCACTTGTATAAAGTATCGGCGGTGTGCCTGAACTCTGAGTGTAACTTTTCAAGTTAACGTTAACTCTGCGTACGGCAATAAATAGTTATTTTCAAAAAACTTTGCCATTAATTCACAATATCTGTTTACTGAATGATAGATTCACACTTACGTACGTTTAAAGTTACCTTGCACGAGTTTTGCACCTCCATGGTGTATGTAACTCAATGGTTGCTAATATTATTAAATTTTGCATATGAGTTTATTTGCATGAAACGAAGTAAGGTACCTTTCCACGCTGAGCTTGGAACAGGTGATAAAATACCATGTAACGCGCGGTAATCAGGTACGGAAGGAAGCTAAACAAAAACTGCTTGGTAGTCATTTCACCAACAATTCAATTAGATTTTTAGAAAAAGTAGCTTTTGTGTTAAATTATACCTCTTTTACAATTGATACTTAGAGTAATATTAATGATCTGATGTCATACACAATTTTAATCAAAAATTAATTTATTAATTGACTAGAGAATACCCGCGGCTTCGCCCGCGAGAATTTTGGTTTTTCACAAATCCCGAGGGAGTCGTGGATTTCCGGTTCCCATTCCCGCTCCCTTTTCTAACCTTTACACCTACTTTCAAGGAAGTTTGCTATAGTAATCTACCTATAGTTGTAGCTAGAGATTTCGGTTTTTTTCAAAATCCCGTGGGAACTGTAGATATTTCCGGGATAAAAAGTAGCCTATGTTTTAAGTCAGGGTATAATCTATCTCCTTTCAAAATTTCAGCCAAATCGGTTTAGTAATTGCGGCGTGATTGAGTAACAAACATCCAAACATCCAAACATCCAAACATCTAAACATCCAAACATCCACACTTTCACATTTATGATATTAGTAGGATAGTAGGAGGATTAGTAGGATAGTAGGATTAGTAGGATTGGTATTGTGATTATGTGTGATAGCTTCTGCCCGCAGCTTCGCTCGCGTAAATTTCGGTTTTGAACAAATCCCGAGGGAATCGTTGATTCCCGGTTCCCGTTCCCGATCCCTTTTCCAACCTTTATACTTTCTATCAAGGAAGTTCGCTATAATAATCTACCTATAGTTGTAGATATAGACTTCGGGTTTTTCAAAATCCCATGGGAACTGTGCATTTTTTCCAGGATAAAAAGTAGCCTATGTGTTGCCAATGCATGCAACACAGCAAACTATTGCAATAATGTGTTATGTGAACGTGATTTACCTAAGAACAGTCAGCGCCCTCTATGGCGTTTTTGGAAGATTATATCTATTTTAGTCCCACAGGAATACTTTTCCGGGATAAAAAGTAGCCTATGTTTTAAGTCAGGGCATAAGCTATCTCCATTCAAAATTTCAGCCAAATCGGTTCAGTAGTTGCGGCGTGATTGAGTAACAAACATCCAAACATCCAAACATACAAACATACAAACATCTAAACATCCAAACATCCACACTTTCACATTTATAATATTAGTAGGATTTCAAAAAAAGGAAATTATAAGACAAAGAAGGAAATACGATTGCAAAAGTTATAAGGATAGCTAAAACAAAAAATTGAAATTGGGCGGGACATGTAGGAAGGGCAGGAAATGAGCAATCAAGCAAAAATACTACGATTTGGCTACTGATTTAGATAGACTATCTAAAAACGTCTTTACATATTATCATACATTTCATTCATTATTTTCGTAAATATAGCAAAGAAATTAATTTCATTATTCTTCTTATAATATTTTAATTTTCAGCTAAATACACGGTTATTATAGTAAGACCACGATTAACTTGGCTCTCCCATGATCTGCGGGACGAGGGACGGGGGGAAATTCTCATTGATAAATTAATAATCAATGGATGTGCTCGTACTATAATGTATGACAAGCATTTTTGACGCCCCTGTGAGTGTGTGTGTGTGTATTGCTACTGTAAGGACATGACACTAAATTAGGGAAAAAGAAATTTTATAATAATTATAATAATTTTAATTATCATAGTTATTCTATTATTTGCGTAATCGCAATTTAGTCTTTCATCTGTGTCTCTTTAAGTTTGCTCAATACTTTTCTATAGTAGTAGTAGTTAGTACTATACATTTAAAGTTAAGTAGGTACGTTTCAGGATATAGAAAAAAGATTTTCCATAACCAAGAAAGAAGAAGATACGTTATTAAATATAATTTATACCCCATTTTTTAAATTTTATACATATTATACTCATAATAAAATAATTTATTTAATACATCTACTAAATACAAGTAAAGTTCGTGAACTAAAACCCGACTACGCTTAATAATTTAATAATAATTTAGTGGGCAAATGCGCGGGGCAAGGAGCTAGTGGTGCCATCTGTTATTCTTATCCGAAACTAATTTTACAAGTATAAATTAAATATTTAAAAACCCCCGACATTCGCCATTTTGTGGCGGCAGCCATCTTGGATTTGTATAATGCTATTCTACTAGTCAAGCCCTTTCATTTGATACCCATATTAAGGGAGTTGTGAAAAAATATGTAATCCACCATTTTGTAGCGGCGGCCATCTTGGATCGATTTTCATCAAACATAGCTAACAACACTCTCGATTAATTCACCTTTCAAACAAAAAAAAATCGCATTTGAGCTGAGCGCTACAGGGGAACAGACGGACAGACAGACAGACAGACACACACACACACACACACACACACACACACACACACACACACACACACTCACACACACACACACACAGACACGTCAAACTTATAACACCCCGTCGTTTTTGCGTCGGGGGTTAAAAATCTAGAAAGCCGCGCAAAGCTGACTTCTCGATTTTTTTCGTAGATAAAATGTAGCCTATGTCACCCTGATAATAACAACGAATCAATAGACACCTCATTCATCAAAATCGGTCCAGCAGTTTAGGCGCTACATTAGTACACACAGAATCTCATACAAAAATCGGTTACAAACATCCATACATAAATATATACATACGTAGTCTTGGAAATAAAAGAGGATTCTCCGTGGATCAATATATTTAATTTTAATTAGCACTGTTACACCAATGGCCGACGGGACGCCGAGGCAGAGAGCAAGCAGAGAGCCAGAGAAGATAAAGTACAATTCGAGTTTTGACACCACAGATAAAACTTATGCAACAGATCTGTAGCATCAATAGTCACAGATAATAAATCAGTGTTGACAATTCTTTATAAAAACAAATCGCAACTTAATTATTTACAACACGTAAATACATAGACTGCTAAAATCATAACCCTTCCTTTTGGCTTTGCCGTAGTCGGGTAAAAAAAAACCAGACGTTTAGATTAGTACGGCATGGAGATGTTAGGAGATGGAATAAAACAAAGATAAAAAAACTATTAGGATTCGTCGAGACGTGTTCTTCTATATCTTAAAATTTCAATAGCTATATTATAATTCACTAATTCATCGTCGTCATTCTGCAATCTCTCAACGTGAACTTAAGTACAATGTGACTTCACGTAGCCTCCGTTACAGCTTGAAAAGCATCTTGCACCAGATTTAATATTTTTGTTTCGAAACGCCAGCGAAATAACTAAAAATGTTGTGTTGAAATTATTGGTCCACATTATAGTATTTTTATAATAATTGAGAGGCCGTTTGCGTGATGGCTTCAATGGGTATGGAAATTTTTCACATGAAGCTGACAACACTTATTTGACATTGCCCGTCAGCCTCATATTTATTATTATGATATATAATTTAGAGATATTTGTTCTTTTCTCTCACATTCTTGAGCACAAAACGAACGCACTACCATAACAATTTTTCTAGCACAACTTTTTATCACATAAGAACTGGTTACTGCTATGTATTTCACAAAATTTTCGTAACGATGTAAACAATGAACTTTGAAGTTTCAAAGTGACTTTTCAATATGACAGATTTCGACTGCCCTAGTGATATAAACAAAGTAACTGACATTTTTTGTAAAATTGACTTTTTTGCATTAACAAAAGTTTAATGTCGAGTAGTTTTTTAACACAGTGTCCACAGTATAATATTTCAAATAACTTGAACAGTTTACTGAAATTTGAATTGCCCAAACAAATAACTGCACACTGAGACTGGAATTTAGGGTATTACTTTATGTACTTATAAATAATCGTTTTAATTGTTATCGGTTACTTACTATTTTAAAATGTTTCTACTGAAGGTAGGTGCAGAATTTTAGATACCTACGTACATAATTAACTAATAGGGACATTACTTTACAGGAATATAACTAAAAATAGACACAATACTGTAAATTATAACTTTACAAGATAAACATAGTTGATTATGATGCCCACAACTCCGTCCGCGTGTATTTAGGTTTTTGAAATTCTAGTCTAAGCTCTTAATTTACCAGGATAAAAAAGTAGCTTATGTCCTTTCCAAAAATGAAACTTATCTTTATACGTCGTTAAGATCGGTTGAACAGTTGGTGCGTGAAGACTTAGTAGACAGACATACTTTCGCATTTATAATATTAGTAGTTAAGTATAGATATAGTATAGATTCTTGAGTTGTAATAAGCTCTAACTTAAGTCTCTGAGTGAACTAGGTTGGATATGCTTTGTCCGTCTGACTGTCACAGCCTTATAACTTCTGATTTAATGAACAGAATTACTTCAAATTCACCGATAATATGTAGAATAACATTCAGAATTACGACCTAAAGCCGGTGATTACATAAAAAATAATAAAAATAGTTATTTGAGTTATTTGGGGAGGGCCCGGGTGCCCATTAAAGCAAATGGGGGGGGGACAATTGTATTAGTCGCAATATCACAATCACAATATCACACACACACAAACGCACACGCACACGCACATTTGAACATTAATTTTTGGGGTAACTATTTGTATCTGAATAACATAGTAAACTCTTTGTAATAAATTGAAAAATTATTTTTGGAAGAAATTATCAAGCAATATACAAACGAAGTAAATGACTTAACATCTTTTTAAAGTTGAAACATTAATTTTTTTGTATTTTATTTGCAATTAGAAAAACCATATTTTTAATTTTAAACAAAATTAAAAGCGAAGGAGTTAGAAATAAATACTGTTATTTATAAGTTAAAATATATTATTTTGCAATTTATTACAGAGATAAATAAGTAGGTATTTTGTAGAAAGGTTGCCTTCAAATAAGAGTTTCAATGTTTATGCTTGTCCTGTAAAATTGTTCTGAATGTAGTTACTTTGTTTATCACTAGGGCAGCCGATTTATCAATGAATTTATCAATGAACTTATGAATGAACAAATCGCTGCGCGGGGCGCAGGGAGGGCTCCGTTTCAATGCAGGAGGGCTATCTTTATCACGGTCCGAGTATAAGTAAACATAAAAATTAAGACCTACTACTTACTTTCGAAATAAGATAAATACATATAAAAAGAACAACTGGAAACTCAGTGGTTTTAGAAAATGTGCTCATGTCAAAGGATATTATTAACCGTGTAAGTTAACAAATTATTCAAGAACCTTTGTAAATATAAAACGTGAACGTAGAGAACCGCAACCGCTAGAACTTGAAACTTGTAGTGTGCTTAAACGCAGGGATAAAAACTACACTAGGGACTTTTTGTTTTAAAACTTTTTGTCTACGTCGTTACTACGCTACGAATAGATAAATTGGGTAAAGCCAAAATTATACAATACTTATAGAATACTTTCATGTTCTGGGTTTTCTAGTATTCTGTTCATTGTAATTGGATAATTATTAACTAAAAGCTGATTGTCCGCGACTTCTTCCACGTGGATTTAGGATTTTTAAGACTCCCATGGGAACTCATTGATTTTAATTTTGGTAAATGTGCCGAATTTGATTGAAAAAAAAAAGATCAAGATCGGTGCAGCGGTAGGCCGTCAAAATGTAACAGACATACAGATAAATACATTTTCGTAAAAATAATATAATTTTTTTTGAAAATTAAATAGGTATGGAAGCATCGATAGTGTGACACCTGAAAATAATTAATCATTAAACCTAAGAGTTCAAAATCGAAATCGCTTCCTCAAAGTCGAAGTCGTTTTCGCAATGTCCAAACTCGTAATAACCCTACAGATAGCTTATTTTTTTTTCAAGCTTGAACATTTCTGTGGCATTTTTTTTTTTTGTCTCGAGCGACTCGTCGCACGTATGACGCGAGGCCGCAACTCACTCGAGAGTTGCAGTTTCCGTAAGTCGTAAAGTAAATGTATTGTGAAGGATGTCTGTACTCCGCAGTCGGCTCCCTGCGAGCTCCGACTAAACTACTCAGTGCTCCGCGACCCGCGAAAGGGGTGTGCGGAACTTTCGTTCCATTGTAGACGTTTAGAATAACACTGAATAATAATTTAATGAACATTATTTAAAAAAAAAACTACTTCAATCGCCCCTCATCGACATCATAAACCAGACGCGCGCCACTCGCACGACTCCAAACCATACTATACCATACCATACCATACTAAACCATTTTTATTTTTTATACTTTGTAGTGGTTTTTGAAGTCGGTTTTTTTTAAAGAATTTTCATCACGTTTGATTGAATCTTTATTATTTGATCGTATTATTATTATCTAGTGTATATGATCTAATAGCCTAATAAATGCATTTATACACTGACAGTGTATATAGCAGTAGTTCTATATATAGTACGAGATTGCGTACTATATAGACCCGTGCTTAAGACCATGTAAAGAATCAATTCACCTAATAGTTAGGATTGTACAGTTTAAGATGGCGACCAGTAAACTATTAACGAAGCGTATAGGAAGACACCCCACTAGATTGACGGACAATCTCAAGCGAGTCGTTGGTATCCGCTGGAAACAGGTGGCGTAGATCGTGTACTGTGGCGATCCTTGCAAGAGACCTATGTCCAGCAGTGGACGTCTATTGATTGAGACGACGACGACAAGTTTAAGATAAGTGCGCTTGTCTAGAATTTGTTCAGAATTACAAAACCACACCCCCACTAAGCTAGCAGTTTTGTTAAGAATTTGCCCACGAGCTGAATTCCATTAAAGGCTAAAACTATTCACAAATTCATTAATGCCGAGGCAAAATAGCACACAAAAACAAAGGTAATTAACTCTTAGTTCATCGAAGAGCGCTTTTAAACTAAGGGCGATGCGATAAAGTTACAGAATTGTAAACCTCGCTAAATTAAATAACTTTAATCAGTAGATTTTCAAGTCACAGGAGACAGGACAAATTCCTAAAGTTCGCACCCAAACAATAAAAAATAATCTCCTTGCGCAACGTTTAGCTAATTCTCAACCACTGGTTTAAAAACTCTATTAAAAGTATGCTCGTAATATAGAAAACATATACAATTGAAGATTATAGTAAATATAAATGATAAAAAACAGGTTTTTTACTCGTTTTTTACACGTTTTACTTTAAAATTGTTATATTGATATTGTTATTTTAAAAAAGAGCAAAGGCCGAGTTTCTTGCTGGTTCTTCTCGGTTGGAACGGCATTCCGAACCAGTCGTAGATTTAGTTGCGAATCAAAAGTACCTACTTGTAAAAGTTTATTTGAATAAAAAACTTTTCTATTCTATTCTATTCTAATATATTATTCTTGAAATTATTTTTTATAGTGAGTAAGTATCATTCTTAAACAAATTTTTATATTGTCATTCTAAAATAATTCATTTATTAAATTAATTAATTAAGATTATAATTATGAATTAGTATGTACAGGTATTTTAAATAAGGTGGAAACGAATTGAAAATTCACTTTACACGAAAGTCAAAACAAGGTTAAAACCGAGGCGGTAATTGACTCAGTTCATCGAACGACAACCGATGAGATAAAGTACCTATATAACATCGAAAGGCAAGCTCCGGCTTAATTAAATAACTTGTAGTTCTAACGCAAACAAACGTGGTTGACGCTTCGAACTCAGATGAAAAACCTATCGAGAGGAGTATCGTTTGTCAATTATCCAATGTAGTGTTGAATCCGACTTTATTGGAGACTTAGTGATGCTGGAATACGTTTTCCTTTATATCTATTTCCTTTTGAGGTGAGGTGAGAGGTACGCGAGAAGCTGCGTTTAAGAGAAACGCGTCTGTACTTTAACACTGAGTGCTTAGTCTCAGTTTGGAGCGCTCCAAAACTTTTTAGTATACTATAAGTATACTATTGATCGAATCACCATGACTTCAGAGTAAAATGGACCTAAAATAGGAGTCTTTGGGTTCATTTTGCTCTGAAGTCATTTGTGATTCGATCAATAGTATACTTCTAGTATACTTTTAGTTTTGGAGCGCTTCAAACTTAGACTAAGCACTCTGATTTATTGAGACTGACCCCACTACGACGTTGGGTTAACATATTGTTCCGGACGAATTCCCATAACTTTGAGGTATTGAACAGACCACTAATAGGAATTGTACTACTTAACATACGAAATAATTTTTTAATAAAAAAAAAAGAAAATTCAGTTTTCATACAAAGTAATTCAACTATACAATACACAATCTTCACAAATACCTCACACAATACTTCAACATACTTCACCTTTTAGCTCTAGACTTCGTCTGCGCGGATTCAGGTTTTTTAAAATCGTTTTGGACTTCTTTCATTTCATGGGATAAAATGTAGCCTGTCTGTATCCAGGATGCAGGAAGAGGTGTGGTAATTTTTATTAAGCCCATACCTCTCATCGGTTACTACGTGGAGTCGTACCGGAACGCTAAATCGCTTAGAAGCATGCTGGTAGCCTGATAATTAGCCACGGCTGAAGCCACCCAGACCAGACCAGAGACAATTTAGAGATTATAAATTCACAAATTGCCCCTGCCGGAAATCGAATCCGGGATTCGGAATCGCATTTATGACCACACTGTGGGCTGTGCAAGGCTCTCACTGAGCAAGTGCTTACCGCTGCATCAGAGACCGGAGAGACCGTCAGAATTACAACGTAAGTTTTAATTTATGAATCGCCAAAATTCAAAAAGTGTAAATTCAATAAGGGTGCGAAATATGGAGCGTAGATACTCTGGCTCTACTCAGACTCAATATTAAACAAGTATAAATTTAAAATTTAAAAACCCCCGACATTCGCCATTTTGTGACGGCGGCCATTTTGGATTTGCAATAGTGCTATTCTACTAGTCAAGCCCTTTCATTTGATACCCATATCAAGGGAGTTGTAAAAAAATATATAATCCGCCATTTTGTAGCGGCGGCCATCTTGGACCGATTTTCATCAAACATAGCTAACAACACTCTCGACTAATTCACCTTTCAAACAAAAAAAAAAACACACACACACACAGACACGACCTTAGATTTATTTCACTGGGAAAGCAATCATCGGGCAAATTATGATAAACGCACACACGAGCGGGACACGGCGCGGGAATCGCAAGCAGCAGAGGCGGCGCGGCGGGCGGCGGTCCATAATTCCCGATAACCGCCAATCTGTGCAATTGTGGAATCTACATTCCACGTCCTAAATTCCATGTAACTGCAATGTCGATTACATACTGCGTTACTTGGTCTTGCAGTTGGCGTGGTTAGCTGCGGATAAAGATGTCGTGGGTTCGATTCACGGGCCAAAAAAATTATGAGGTATTAGGTTTTTCTGTCAAGAAATCAGTACTGGTCCGGAGTTGGAAGTTGGCGGTGTTAGATACACCCCCGTGCCTCGGAAAGCACTTTATGCTGTTGGTCATGCGCCTGATCTCTCTCCGGTCGTTTCACAGCGTCCTATTGGACTATGAGAGTGAAGGAATACATAGTGCGTGTATGGGCACACACTTGTGCACTATAATATCTCCTGCGTAGTTGGCAGGTCTCCGCCTAGGTTGAGATTGGCTGCCTCACATATGGAGCATGAGGATGATTTCAGAGTATAAATAAATTGTTTATGGAAACATAGCAATTGTATTTATTGTACGTTGTACACAGCGGTTATAATCTTTTCATATAAAATCTCAAGTTTATGCTGAACCTATTGTTATCACAGAGAAAGAGAATATTTCACTGTGTACCCACACAAAGTGTCACTGATACAACGATCCAACTGAAGAACAAAACAACACTCGCAACTACCGTAATACTTATTAATAACAACATTTAATTACGACAAAAGTTAGTTTGTCCGTGTATCTGTTCGACATTAAAAATCCATTTGTTATGGGAAAGAACCGCTCCCGTTATCTTTATGGCGGAACTTGGGCTTCCTATCGACCTGTGCTTAGTCTAAGATCGGAGCACTCGAAAACGAACTCGAAAACTATTGATCGAATCACAAGTGAATTCAGAGCAAAATGAACTCAAATACTCGTATTTTAAAGTCGTAATTCCATAGTTCGAATATGTATTTTACAACATTTCTGCTTGGGGCGCTCGTTGTGTTCGAATGCTGAATGTATTGGCGAACTCAAACCTTAATACAAGCCATTTTAGGTCTATTTTACTCTGAAATCGATCAATAGTTTTCGAGTTCGTTTTCGAGTGCTCCGATCTTAGACTAAGCACTCTGACTAGGAGTATTCCGCATGCCACAATACTGCCACGTTCCAAACGGTCAAATGAATTTGAAGCTTGAAACTTCGTGTATATAGTCTAATTTCCCGTGTGGTATTTTAACTAAGCAATATGGTACATACTCGATGTACAAAATTACGAATATGTTTAAGAGGCAGCACAGGTTCGGAATAGTGTAGTATTATATTTTGTACGTGCACTTTTACATGCTATTTTATCTTGAACACTAACCGATGCTTGCGACCTCGTCCACATGGAAGTTCTTTTTACCAGACTACGGCAAAGCCAAAAGGAAGGGTTATGGTTTTAGCATGTATGCATGTATGCATGTTTGTGTCCGATTTTTGTATGAGATTCTGTGTGTTCCACCGTAGCGTCTAAACTACTGAGCCGATTTTGATGAATGAGGTGTCAATTAACTCTTTGTTATTGTCCGGGTGACCTAAGTAAGCTTATTAAAAACTAGCTTCTGGCCGCGGCTTCCTCCGCGTGAATTTAGGTTTTTCACAAATCCCGAGGGAATCGTGGATTTCTGGTTCCCGTTCCCGCTCCGTTTTCCAACTTTAATACCTTTTTTCAAGGAAATTTGCTATAGTAATCTACTTATAGCTGTAGTTGTAGATTTCGGTTTTTTCAAAAGCCCGCGGGAACTGTGGATTTTTCCATGATAAAAATTACATGTGTTAAGTCAGGGAATAGTCTATCTCCATTCAAAATTTCAGCCGAATCGGTTCAGTAGTTGCGGCTTTAAAGCGTAACAAACACACACACGCAAACTTTCGCCTTTTTAATATTAGTGTGATGAGATTGAGGAGACAGTTGCATCTTGCTGGTTTATTTTTGGGGTCATAAAATTAGGTAAGCCTCTGTAATTTGAGGAGATGCTATACCAAGTTTCATAATTTTGGACCCACAATGCAGACACTGCTCAATTACGAATCCGAGACAGTCGACTTGAAAGTTACAACTACATTTATTTTGCTCCTCTGGAACAAGAAATAACAAACTACAAAATTCGCTTATTACGTCACTCCACTAACAACTCTCGGGACATACGTGATGCGAACAAATAAAACTTCGCCAACTCTGATGGCGCAAGATTGTTTAAAGTAACGTAAAGATTTTGTTCCCGTATATAGCTGGACTGGTGCTAACTTTTTTCAGTTAGCCGTTCGGGGATTCCAACTAGCCATGAAGTTTAGGTTCTCTTTGATTTGTAGGTGTGAAGTTTGTCTGAACACAATTAAATTGTTCGCTTTTGCTACTTGCTCTACCAGTTTCCACACCTTAGGGTCATGTCAGACGTGCCATAACTACAACCACAGAGGAAAACTGTCGTTGTCATAAAACGCGTAGTTCTATTCACATGTATGACAGTTTGCATTCAATTTGCGCAGCCACAAACCACGTAAAGTATTGTTTACTTAGGAACGCATACAGGACAATCATACAAACATTCATTTTTATTTAGATAGAACATTAAAGATCGTTGTGATTGATTTATAATTAATAAGGCTCGATAACTCAGTTATTAAATTAATGCAATTATCACGGTGCACTGTGATAATTAAATTTCATTTTATATGTGTGTTTGAGTAATACAAAATAAATAAAACAATTTGCACGGAAGCAACCGACAATATCACGACCCCTGATACAAAGTACCACCAATACAAGTACCAGCAGCGAGATCCAAAATTTCATCTTTCTAGGTCCAAATATTTAGGCTAAACGTCTATCAGTCAGTCAGTGTGAGGCAGAACGTTTATATTCTACATATAATATATCGACAAAAAAATGGATGGATTTATTCAGTAGAACTCCACTTACAACTTTTAAAAACGTAAAGTGCTTGAGCCCTTATTGTTACCCGGCTAACCGTTATGGAGTGGGTAAAAGGGTAGCTACCAAAATAAATATATTTTCCTGCCTTTATTTCAATAAATTCGAATGGGAATAGAAGCTTTGTCCGGTATTCGATTTAGAGCGAAGCAGAAGTTGCGCTGCGGACCGTACCGTGTACTGACCAAACGAACGGTTTGCGTGCGCTATATTCGTTAAAGTATTCAATATACGCTTGAATCCAGTTTAAATTGATCCCTTTTTTATCCGACTACAGCAAAGCCAAAAGAAAGGGTTATATGATTTTAGCAGTGTATGTATGTATGTTTGTGGCCGATTTTTGTATGAGTTTATGAGAGTAGCGCCTAAACTACTGGGCTGATTTTGATGAATGAGGTGTCAATTGATTCGTTGTTATAGTCCGAGTGACATAGGCTACATTTTATATACGAAAAAAAAACGAGAAGTGACGTCCGAGCGGCTAAAGTAAAATATTATTTAGTTTCGGATAGACATAATAGATTGCGCCACTAGCTGCTTGCCCCGCGCTTTCTGAACACTAAATAACTAATATTTTAACTTAACTTAAGTAAAGGTGAGATCGGAGTTTAGGGTTAACTTGTAGATGAATAAAAAAACTGTATATACAGCATAATAATCCACCATCAATTAATGTAAATGTACATGAAAGCAAATAAATAGAAAATAAATAAATAAATAAATACTTAATCTAGCATAATAATAAAATTATTATTAGGGCAAGGGTGTTTTCGGTCTTTGTCCACCAAAAGCTCCGTAGCTCCGTAGCTTCGTAGCTACGTAGCACTGTTCGTAACCGTAACATAGGCAATGGCAATTTTATCTATACGTAGCCGCGACCGAGTTCTTAGCGCAGATAAGTTAAATTGAAAGTGTGATCATCTCCCTCGCCGGGAAATAGTGAAGTGAAGTGAAGTTTTATCTACAAGTTATTTTTGCAGCAAACCGGGAGACACTTTACCGATACCTACCTGTATTTTAAAGAACGGTTATGGCCACATAATGGAGTGCAGTCTCACATTGTCTACAAAATAAATTGATACTTAAATCACAAATCGATTTCAACAAATTTCTGATACCAGTAGGTATGAAAAATACTGTTGTGGCATTATCTTAAACGTTAAAATTCCATTGCCGACTGAATTATATACTCGTAGTTAATAATGTTTGTTTCTTGTTTTTAAAGTAATGCTAATTTACAGTAACTTGTGGCGAAATCCCATTAGCAAACCGAATTAACAGCGGAGTCTACAATATTTACATCTTAAATGAAAGTATCTCGCTTGTAGTGTAAGAGACAACAAGAAGAAAATTGATAGGGAAATGCAAGAGCATAGAACGGACAAATATTGGAACCCATGACGATAAGACTGAAATTTCTACAGAATAGAAAAAATATTCTTAAAATACCAGCTATAGAGTTTTCATTTATAATCAGCTGTAGTAATCTTTAGGTTGATAGCTAAAAAATCATTTTTTTTTTTTAAAGATTTCAAATTTTGACCGAAATAATGTTTTTCTTTAACAATAGACTGGCTGTATCTAAAGTGTTTGCGTGAGCTGTTTCTGTAGTCCGTCATAGTGGAACACAATTTATCTGTCAATTTGCATATAAATTGTGCATGTGGGAAAAAATGCAGAAAATATTCTACGCGCATCCATATTCTAATGTAGCCTAAATTGACTGGGTATTTAAAGATATTTTCATTTCATCATCATCATCATCATGATCAACCCATTACCGGCTCACTACAGAGCACGGGTCTCCTCTCAGAGTGAGAAGGATTTTGGCCATATTCCACCACGCTGGCCAAGCGGATTGGCAGACTTCACACACCTTTGAGAACGTTATGGAGAACTCTCAGGCATGCAGGTTTCCTCACGATGTTTTCCTTCACCGTTAAAGCAAGTGATATTTAAATACTTAAAATGCACATATCTCCGAAAAGTTAGAGGTGCGTGCCCGGGATCGAACCCACGACCTCCGATTAGAAGTCGGTCGTCCTAACCACTAGGCTATCACAGCTTCAATTACTTTTAAGTATTTTACAAATTCTATACGGTAACCAACTGCCTCGTTGGTCTAGTGGTTAGCGTATTCGACTGCAGATTACGAGGTCCCGGGTTCGATTCCCGGGTCGGGCAAATAATTGGGTTTTTTTGTCGAGAAATTCTCAGTGCCAGCCCGGAATTGGTAGCTGGCGGTGTTTCACTCCCGTGTCTTGGAGAGCACGTTAAGTAGTTGGTGCCGGTTATTATCACTTTCATGTGACAACAGTCGTTAAAACCCGCCAACCCGCATTGGAGCAGCGTGGCGGGTCAAAGCTCTAAATCCCTCTCTCCTATGAGAGAGGAGGCCTGTGCCCAGCAGTGGGACGTTAAAAGGCTGTAGTGGTGGTGGTGGTGGTGGATACGGTAACTTGGGTACGCGAGGCCGACTCGCGACAATAACATGTGTAACGACCCAATATTCCATACTAAATAAATATTATTAAAAGTATATAGTTCGACAGTATAATTTTTTTTTTTTGTTTGAATCTCATCAAAATGGGTTCAGTAATTAAGTATAAGGATGTACTCTCACATGGGATCATAAAAATAATAATTTTTATAAACTTTGATTTTCGTGTCGTTAGCGCTGTTTTGTAGTCGTCCGCTAGGTGAGAGGGACCACAGCGGCCGCGGCTGCGAGCGTCAATAGTGACGAGTAGTCGAGCTCGCGTATAAACAAAGCTCTGCGGACCGCATTTGAGACTAACGAATTGTAATAGTAGAAACGAGCACATGCTCAGTGAATAATATAATTTACATTGGTGTGGAATAAGTATTGAAATGCTTATAGGGGCGATAGGCTAAAACCCGGATAGATGCCGCAGTTGGATAGATGCCTCAGTGTCAAAAAACCTGACTTCCCAAACTCGCGACTAAAAATTGATAGTTTAAATAAGAAGCGCAGGCCCCCCAAACCTCAGGCCCCTACATACATTTGTATTAAAACAATTTGTTTCGCTTGTGCGTGTGATTATCTCCGCAGCGAACGCGGCAAATCCTTCAAAGTTTTAGAGGCGAGTATTTGCCGTTGTATAACTTTTGAAGTACACTAGCGGCACGCTATGATGGCCGGTTTGACACATTACAATAGTGATGTGGAATGTCAATTTATTCTCGAACAAAAAACAATTAAGTTTTGTTTTTGTACCTGATTAAATAGGTTTAATAAAACAAACATGTATATGTTTATTTAATTTATTTGAACGAACTGAATATTTGAACGAAAATGAATATACATACTTTATATGCACACAAGAAACATATGAATACAAAAGATACCAAAAAAGGTGCCACAAAAGGCCATAATTAATCAGATTCGTCCATACTACTATTTTCACTGTCGTCACTGCTATCATCACATACATTAATAATTATATGTTCGTTTTCTATAATATTATCTATTTTCACATCTCTTTCATAATCTTCCCTTATTAATTTAACAGTTCTATTCACAACCTTTTCCCAGTCTCCTTTAGTCACATGTTCACAAGCTTCTTCTAATAATTTTAGCATTTTTTTTGTGGTAAATGGGGGTTCTGTATTGTGTCTTGCAGCATATCCCTTAATTTGAGCCCACACCAACTCAATCGCATTATACTCACAATGGTAAGGCGGTAACCGTATAACTCTGTGCCCATGTTCTAATGCTATTTCGTCAATGACGTATCGGATCTTGGTTGGTTTGTTTTCTTTTAAAAGACGTACTAATTCCGCTTTTAACATATTCATGTTTGCATCTACGCCATTTTTACGAAGCCATGCGACGATATCAGCTTTCTTTTGGGATTGGGCAGGTGGCTTGTCAATTTGCATCGAGTGGTATGGAGCGTTGTCCATAATTATAATAGATGGTTCAGGGAGGCTACACAACATTGAGGTAAACCATTCAGTAAACTTTTCTCCATTCATGTCTTCATGATAGTCTCCAGTGGTTTTTGACGCAAAAGCCATGAGAGAACCTTCGACAAACCCGTTGATGGTTCCGGCGTGACAAATTATAAGTCGCGATCCTTTTCCTACAGGAACTTTGGAAGTAGATGCTGCTGTGTCATCGTTCCAAGAACGGCCTACAGTATCGTTAGCATTAAGCCATGTTTCATCCAAGAACACAACATTTTGCCAATTTTTGATTTCTTTCACTTGCCGTAAAAAAGTATACCTTGCCATCGCTATATCAAATCTTTCCATCAATATTTTGCGTTTGTTACATTTTTTGTATCGAAATCCAATGGTCTTCAAAATCTTCGTTAAAGAACTTTCCCCACCGAAGAATAATCCAGCTTCCTTCAGTGAATGCACCAACTTTTTTCTTGTTGGATACTCTTTCTGTAAATAGTAGCCGTAAACATGTCTTCGGATAGCATCGGCATCAAAGCTATCGATGCCTACGACTGGTTTTGCTCGTTTTCTCTTTTTTGGTGTGTGAAGTTTATTTTCTTCTGTGCCAGTCTCGCCATATTTTTTTTTAGTTATCCGTCTAACAGTTCGTTGTCCAATATTAAGCGCATCAGCTACGCGTTCAACCACTGACGTTATAGGTAAAATTGGCCCTCCATTTTGAGCTTCACGATCGAAATAGTTACGAAGGCGTATTACGAACTCACGTGTCTGACTATTTAGAACAGTTCTCTGCGTACGTTCGGTCATATCGACGAAATCCACAACAAAGGGCTTGAACAGAGTCCAAATTAACGAGCAAGGGTCAACAGTAATGCAGTATCAATATTTGAAATCCAAAGCCAGGTCAAAACTATATCACAATCGCATTGCACTGACAGTTTATACTTTTCGAAGCAACGTCAATTCGAAACTGCTTTGTTTTGCATTGAGCATTGACGCGAGTTTGCCGGAGGTAGTAGTTGTGCTAGCCAGCGATCCTATGTGACGATCGTATTAGATTCCATTTTTAAAAATTTATTGATATTTTTTTGCGATTTCAGAGGTTTGTCCACATAGTGAAAATTGTTCATATTCACAAGTACATTCACCCCTTAAATGGTGCAAACTGATTTTTCTACACTTGTATACATTTAAGAAATCAATTTAATAAATAAATTTTGAGTCCTAAACCTAAAACTACATTCGATAAAATTTATGAATCTCTGCACATCACTATCGTCAATAAAGTAATACAATTATTTCCTTCAAAGTCGTTATCAATTAATACGGAACTTCATGAGCGGACAAACGTCAAACCGGCCATCATAGCGTGCCGCTAGAGTAGTAGTAGATTCTGTTATATTTTTTATTATGTCAATACACTGGCTCAATAAGTGTACACCTAAGTGTAAATAATCGCTCTTTAGTTTTTAGTTTATTTAATAAATAAAAGGGCATCTATCCATATCAAAAAGGATAGTTGCCTCGATTTTTCGAGGTATAGGTGCCCTTAGAGGCATCTATCCCCTAATATACCTATAGATATATCAAGTATTTTTTTTTAATATTTTTAATGTTCTTTTATATTTTTATTTCTTTTTTCAATAAATTCCTAATAGTTTTAATATTCTTCGGGGCATCTATCTCTTTCAGCCCGATCTGTCCAGTGGTTTGAGCTGTGCGTTAATAGATCAGTCAGTCAGTCAGGCAGTCAGTCACCTTTTCCTTTTATATATTTAGATAATAAAACCTTATAAAACTATGTATTTTGCTTATTTTTTTCATAGGGCATCTATCCTTTTTAGTATTTTCATAGTGGGGCATCTATCCACACAGGTAGGCATCTATCCTCCAAAAAAAGGGTCTGCAAAAAGTTAAATTCTGCAAAATCTGTAATCGTTAGGACAACAAAAACAAGTCATAATGGAACCCAAAAGATTAAACTAGCTATATTCATAAATATTATTTGTGATAAATTAATATTTTAAAAGTTAGGAGGCCATTTCAAAAAGTGGGGCGTCTATCCAGGTTTTACCCTATACAAAATCTATTTAAAGTGCTATACAAATCTTACGCTTTGGCGCTATTCATTGAAGGGAGCCCTAACACATTGAAGTGTTTTGTGAACCTTTTTTGATATGGCGACTTGCGTTCATATATCAATGCTGGGGCGATACACTACCATTTTGTTGCTGATTAGAGAAGGGGAGCCTTGGTGTCTGAGATGCTTTGTGTACTCTTTTCCTTGAAATAGCGACAGACGATCAGATATTTTAATCATATTAAATGTGTTAAACTAATTATACGCTTTGGCGCTATTCATGAGAGGAAGACTGGCATAAGTGCTTGTGCACCTCTCTGAACATGGCGACTTGCGTTCATATATCAATACTAGGGGCGATACACTATCGTTTGTTGCTGTACAGGGGAATGGAGCCCGGCGTCTGGAATGCCTTGTGAACCCTCTCTTTGAGATAGCGACAGACGATCACATATACTAATTCGAACTTGCTCTGATACATTTATTGGAGTTCGTCACCACTCCGTGGTGACAGCACTACGTATTATTATTAACATATTTCGAACTATTTATTATAAGGTTGAGTTAGACCTGTGGACCATTTATCGCTGAGAAGCCTCGCTTGGCCTTGACGTCTGACATTCAGTTAGATGTTAGGTTGGGTTTCAGGCCGGTGATAAACGCTGCGTAGCCTCGCTCAGTCATAACTTCTGACATTCTGTTGGAAGTTAGGTTGGGTTCCAGGCCGGCGAACACAGCGAGCCTTACTCTTTCATGACAAATGATAACTACATTTGCGAGTGGTCTGGTCGATGCACGTTCAAGGCGTTATATGCTTGGGGCGTGAGTTGATAGGACTGCTTGAGGAAGTGGTTGGATGTTGTGTTGAGTTCTAAGGCCTGTGTAAATAGATCTACTATTTTACCGCAGTGAGTCTTGCACTTCCTTGACTGACAAATACCAATAATTACTGCAAAGGATTTCCTCCTTTACTATGGACATATAACTGATATACCTCAGTAAGCTTTGCCTCGAGCTTGCTTCCATGATAATAACAAACCTACATCATACGTACCGCAGCGAACCTCGCTCTTCACTAATGACTTAACAAACATAGTGGAACTTAAACACTCTAAACAAAGGTCTTAAGTGGTGCACACCACTATAAAAAAGTCTTGTGGAGACAACCACGGTTAAAAAACAAACTCTTTGGGATGATGCCTGGGTGTAAGGGGGGGGGCCCAATGTTTGCTGGTATGTCTAGTACTTCATGCAACCACACTATAAAATATATAATGAACGAAATAATGATAATAAATTAATACTATAACTAACTCTGTATGCGATACTAGAGTACCACAAAAGGTAGGGGCTCATCGTTGTTGGCGTGACGGGAGCTAACAACCTTCATTCATATTTTTTATTGCTAAAAGTATGAATGATGCCTTGATGAACTTCTTTCTCTTTAGGGAAAGGAGTTAATCTTCATTCGAACTAAAAGTGTGTCATCCCACTATTGATTGTATGATCTCGAAATAACAAACAACGTCACTATTAACCATAGCTTGATCGCTACCATATTTTATAATAAAACTAAGCAGGAACCGACACTTCAATACACGAACTAGATTAAATCGTCTAAGTCAATTGAACTCATTACTTCTGACGCTCTAAAAGTTCTTGGGTTTATACGGCCACAACATTATAAAGGGTTCTACCACTATCGTTCACGTGCCACTTTAAAGAATTATTTAAAAACATAATCTTTAGGAAGATCTATAGGAATTTAAAGGGTATAGATTTTCATAAGGTCGTTAGTTCAGTTACACATGCCAGATGTATCAATTTTAGGCATTTTTGACGTGATAACGTCTTATAAATCGATGAACACTGACTACACGCACGAAAAACCATGACTCATTGTCACGTACCGCGTGCAAGCGAGAGCACAGAACAATCGATAGAGAAGGCACGATCGGCCTAAGCGTTCGGCTTGTGACGCATCTATCTCTCTTTCTTCTCTCTTCTTATGACGTTATCACGGAAAATTATCGTGCGAAAACCGACTTTAAAGACAACCAATTTTTTTAATCAAGATTTCACCAATACCATCTTCTAGCATGCGAGAAAACGATTAAATTTTTTCCGTGTTTTACATTGTTGAAAAATAAATAAATAAATAAAATAAAAAGTTTCCGCCATCAACTCTCCGTCTATCAAGTTTAATTTGATCAAGAGTCAACTAAAGTTTAAAACAGGCGTTGCTTTGAATATGCAAAGGCGATTCGACGGCGGCGGCGGGGCGTCGCGACGTTCCGCCGACGTCGCTGGGCAGATTCACAAATGAACGCTGCTTTACTGTTTTATTAGATCATTAATGTGCCCAAGTGAGTCGAGATTTCATCACTTTGCCGCGTTCGCTGCGGGGCCTTTTTCAACTGGTGCGTTTTGCGATTATACTTACTATGGAATTTTCCTATGGGATAGACTTACCTATATGGTAGGTATTTAACCTAAAACCTACCTGGTTTTAGACACGATGGCTAGTTTGGTTTTAAACGACTTCGAATAATTTGATTTAGTTTTTAACCGTTCTAGGCTAACATAAATCGTAAAAATCTATTCCTATATTTTGTTATACGAGAAATACGTACACCGAATTAAACATCAAACCGAATCTGCATACGGACAGACAATACATTCATACGTTTTCAGCCGTCATACGTGAAATTCCAATTTCCTTGTAGAACGTGAACATTTTCCGATCGGCTGGATGGTTGGAGTATCAATATTTTTATATGTTAAGCGAGTCGAAAGTTAGATCTGATGTGCATTATGATAATATGATTTTATGTTTATCTAAGACGTTGTTAGAATATACTTCATGTTCCTATGTATAGGTTTCAGTAGCTAGAAACAAAGATGACTGGCAGAATTTTGAGTTATTTTATTATAATTTTGAAATGTTGATAACTGCTATTCAAAAATATTACATATTGTGGGACAAGATAAAAAGAAAAAATTGCCAAAATAACTGTACTTATAAAAAATTACCATAAGTAAGTAACTGAACCTAACATATAAGCAGCTTTACATGCTAAAAATACAAAGTGTATTCATATCACGAAAACACCGGCGCTTATATTGAAAAAGCCTCAGTATGATGCTGCAGTATTTGCATAATAAGTCAATATACAGCATGTTAACTAGCCACGATAAAATGATCCCATCCATCTAAATAAAACACTCGATAAAGCAGCGAAAATATTATATAACATTATAATCACAAAAGAAAATAATACCCTTAAAAAAGGAGACCCCACATTAATGTCTACGTAAATTATGCTGAAGTCTGTAGACCCATTTTTATGTTGTAAAAGATATATTTTCAAAGGAAACAATATGAATATTTGAATATTACTGCGAGTAAAGAAGCTGGTAATAAAATAGTTTATTGGAAAAGGAATCTGGAAGTACCTATCAGTAGGCGGAAGGCGGCAACTAATCAAGCTCTGAATATTTTCTGACAAAAAGATGATATTTTTATTTGTGTGACGATAACGAACAAAAATTTCCGTATATTTTTATTCTAATGAAGAATTGTATCGCTGAGATCTGATATTCTCGATTTCAGAGAATGGAAAAATCTGTCTCTACGCCAGTTTGTTGACTATCAAGGCCCTTTTTGTTAAGCCTCCTCTTCACAATCAGTGACTGTAGATGATTATACGCACGCACGATCGTGTGGAGGGTTTATCGCCTGTAGTAGCCGATCATCACCGTAGTAATCGTCAGCGTCGTGGCGATCGGTGACTTGTCGGTTTTCGGGCACGCATCAAAGAGAATTCGCATCGCTAGCCGCTCAATAAACGATCACCAACAATCATGTAGATGCTTGCACAATAATCGTGACGATTGCCGGGGCATTTTATTGGCGATGGCATCGATAATGGTGAAGAGCAGGCTTAAGAAACAGTTAACTATAAAAAAAAATCGGCCAAGTGCGAGTCGGGCCTCGCTCTTTCAGGGTTCCGTACATAATTATGAACAATATAATATTTTGGGTCTAAGAAATATTTAATTTCCGAGCTAGACATCGCAACAAACCGTGAAAGAAAAACCCAAAAAAATGTTCGTTTATTTTGGTCACAGCTTATAAACTATTTAATAAATCGTTGTTTTCAGTATTTGTTGTTTAAATAGAGCATATAGTACATAATATACTGAAATATCATATTCCCAACTAGTTTAGTTTTTGAGATAGCCCCCGTCACAAAAATGGTCTAAAACTGACAACTTTAATGGCCTCCCATTCCCTTATTTTTTGAGATAAAAATTAAAAAAATATATATTTGTACTTTACTTAATGAGCTCTAAACAATGATACCCCACAAGCTAGAGTAAAGAAAAAATTTTTTTTCCGGCTCCTTTTTCATGTATGGGAGCCCCCCTGAAAAATAATTTAATTTAATTTCTAATTCAATATTTGATTTTGGGTTAACGTTTTACACTAAATACCAAAATTTCAGGTTTGTAACTCATTTCGTCTGCGAGCTAGAGACCTGTGACCGGCGGACAGACGGACAGACAGACAGACAGACAGACAGACAGACAGCCGAGTGACATTAATAGGGCTCCGTTTTTTACCCTTCGGGTACGGAACCCTAAAAATCATGTTGAAATTTTTACTGAACTCACACTTCTGTAAAAATTTCAAGTCTCCAGTTTACAAACACAATCTAATTTTATGATAGTAAGCCGTTCTATAGAGATGCAGTTTTATGCAAAAAGTAATAGCGCAAGAAAAATACAGGCACGTAGCGGACACCCATCAACTATTGAATACTAGTTTTTAGTTTTGGGCCGTTATTGCTTTTTTCGCCTCTATCCGATTGTTATTGATTGTGTGCGAGGGTTTTCACAGCGATGTTAGTTAGATTTTCCATTTTAACCCGAGTTTTCTATAAAAGCGACGGAAGCGTGTGTACTGGGATTGAAATTGTTTCGTTTACTTTTCACAACGCACCTGGTGGAAAATCCATATTCTATGCATACTAAACAATAGGAAATGCTATAATGATATTTATAAGTACTTAGTATCAATACAGTGGCAGTTGGTCAAGAAATATTATTATTATTGATTTCACTATTTTACATGATAATAATTTATGTATCATCATGTGGTGCCATTTTCAAAATGAAGCTCGGCGATCAGCCGGAGAAAACGGTTGCGGTCTTGCGCCGCCCTCTTTATTTCACTGTATCTATACCGGGTCCACTCCCTTATGGTCTAGGATCCCACCTTAGAAATTTCTACCCTCATCTGTTATTTAAACGAATTATATGTCAAATGTAAGATTATTTTATTCTTAATCGAACCGTATTTGGTTGCCTGGTCAAAAGTGGTGCTAAATCATGGTTGCCTGGATTTTAAGATATAAAATGTTCGGTGCGAGTGTTGAAAGTGACAGAAAAGTGTTGCGCGCGCAATTTCATTTGACAGACAAAGATGCAGTGAGGCAGGCGTGCACTCGGCAGGTGAAAAAATAAGTGAGTGACGTAAGGGATAAGTAATAAAACGTAAAAAAGCTGTTTTTGAAAATTTTGTCTGTTTGTCTGTATGTTTGTGCATGTATTACGCAAAAACTACTGAATGGATTGAAATGAAACTTGGCATGATTTAAGTTCATACTACATAATAGCATATAGGATACCTTTTATCCCGAAATTCAGCAGAGTTCCCTTGGGAGAGAGGATGAAAGTCAAAATACACATTTTGACTTTCATCCCCTCTTCCAAGGGAACTGTGCTGAGTTTCGGGATAAGAAGTATCCTATATGCTATTATGTAGTATGAACTTAAATCATGCCAAGTTTCATTTCAATCCATTCAGTAGTTTTTGCGTAATACATGCACAAACATACAGACAAACAGACAAAATTTTCAAAAACAGCTTTTTTACGTTTTATTACTTATCCCTTACGTCACTCACTTATTTTTTTGTAAATATCTTTAATGGACAGGCACAGAAAGTCTATGGTTTTAATCTATGTATAGACTAAGCACCTGCCGAGTGCACGCCTGCCTCACTGCATCTTTGTCTGTCAAATGAAATTGCGCGCGCAACACTTTTCTGTCACTTTCAACACTCGCACCGAACATTTTATATCTTAAAATCCAGGCAACCATGATTTAGCACCACTTTTGACCAGGCAACCAAATACGGTTCGATTAAGAATAAAATAATCTTTCATTTGACATATAATTCGTTTAAATAACAGATGAGGGTAGAAATTTCTAAGGTGGGATCTCCTACTATTATATCGTCGAACCACTTTCTTCTTTGCCGCCCAGGCGCTCTTTTTCCTGGTATCTTGCCCTCGAGGATCGACCTCGGAAACTCACTCGTACAGGGATCCTCGTTGTAGGTGACCAAAGAAGGCAACCTTCCTCTTGTGTAGGTTGAGCATTAAGTGTTAAAAAAATTAAGATTTTGCCACGAGATTGCTGCCATGTAGAGTGTTGGTCTAACGATTATTTAATTTGTTGTTCCATTGTCGTTTCAGTCAATGGTCTTATAAGCAAAAGTTTCGATCATTATCAAGGGAAACTTTGATGCTTGCATCAAGGGCAGAATACAGAACTGTGAGGCTGTACTTCTTGAGACAGCACGCATTGTGAGGAGTTTCAACCCATTTCATTTTATTATTTTTATGGATGTTTGTATACTTTTTTGTAAACATCTTTAAGATATTGTATAACATAACACAATAAAATAACAAAAATAACAAGTTATATACCATTTTACTCATAATTCAGACTCTCTTAATCTTAGAGAGTAATATTTATTTACGTCTTTTTCAAAATACATCGTAACAAATCCTCCCTTCCCTCGCCAAGAAACTCGAATGTACTTAAAAACAAAACGGTTCGTTCAACGCATTTAATTGTATTGTCTAAAACAACTCGTGTATTTATTTCTTGTCGAATAATGCGAAGTCCGCAAACTTTTCTGGGTTTATCAAACGCAAAATACAAACAAAAAGGAAAATCTTTTCAAAACTAATTCCATAAGGTTCCTTTATTTAAAAACTAGATATTTGAGATCTTATTTAATGGAAAAATTCGTTTTATTTTACTTCTTACAGTTCATGAGCTTTTCATCCGTCAAAGCGGACTTTGGTATCAGAGAGTTGTTGTTTATTCTGGTAACCCGGAATTAGCTACCTTGGAAATCTTTACATTTGTTATAACTTCTAAGAATATAAAGCTAACCACATTGCTTCCTCAGTTACGCCTCAAAAAGGTCCGAAAGTCGTTTGTGGGAATGGGCGTAATGTTCTATAATAAAATTCCACAAGCAATCTTAGACTTGCCTTTACACAAGTTTAAGAACTCTATTAAAAGTATTCTCATTAAAAAAGCATAATTATTATACAATTGAAGATTATATACCTAAATGATAAAAAAGCGTGGATTTGACTCGTTCCAGCAATGCGCGAGATGGCAATTCAATCATGTACTTAACATAAAATGTTGGAAAAGAGCAACCGCCGAGTTTCTTGCTGGTTCTTCTCGGTTGCAATGGCATTCCGAACCAGTGGTAGATTTAATTGACTATTCAAAAGTACTTGTAAAAGTTTATTTGAATAAAAAAAAATTCTATTCTATTCTAGTCTATTCATTGTATTGTATTTATAGAGGGGACGCCTGCCGTCGCCAGGTGGGTGATCAGTCCTATATAAGGGCCATTTCACCCAGTTCCCCATGTACCTAAGCTACCGACAATCTACTTACACCCAAGATGTTTCGGGGGTGTATGTCCATAAATTCCTGAGTTATACAGACTACTTTTCAATATATTATGAGAAAAGTAAATACATAAGTATTGATATCAATAATAATACAAACAACACGAAGATGATATGACATAATTGACCGTCTTTTAACAAAAGCACGGTATTAATTAATAGTGTTTTAAGAAAAGTACGGTATTAATTGAGTGTTTTAAGAAAAGCACGGTATTAATACGTGTACGTGATCAAGTTTTTCTGCTTTGATATTATATTATTTTCTAATTAAAATACTACATAATGCCTCGCTAATAAATCTTAGTATCAGCATAATATTATATTTTTGACATGTTAACTTCTTATAAATCGATGAACGCCGGCCGCACGCACTTAAACTCATTGTCACGTACCGTCTACTTGAGCGTGTAAGCGAGAGCATGAAACAAGCGATAGAGAGGCAGTGTTTTTTTATGACGTTATCACGTAAAATTATAGTCCGTAAACCGATTTTAAAGACAACCAATTTTTTTAATAAAATGCTTAACTATCAATTTTAGAAAGCATCGATATTGTTTGTTAGTTCTAAAATCAATGTGTTTGAAGTGAGCACAGGAAACTGTTAACTCGCTTACGGGCATCTCTAGCTGCTAACACTCGGGGGAGCTACGTGACGGAAACAAATAGAGCTGCTGCAAGTTTTATAGAGAAAGATTGCGTTTCAAGTAACGAAAACTAAAGATTTTCCTACCTACCAGGCGTTGAGGTACACCTGTATGCTTAGTCTCATTTTGTACAGTTCGAAAACTTTACTAAAAACTATTGATCGAAGCAAAATGACTTCAGAGTAAAATGGACCTAAATAGGCTTATTTTAAGGTTTGAGTTCGCCAATACATTCAGCATTCGTTTACAGTCAGCGCCCCAAGCGGAAATGTTATAAAATAAATATTCGAAGTATTGAATTACGACTTTAAAATAACAGTCTCTGGGTCCATTTTGTATTACATATTACAGTTTCTCGATACGTAGTACCTATTTGGTAAAGTTTTGGAGGTGCGCAAACTCAGAATACTTATACTGCTTATAGTCCATTGAAATGTTACAATTTAAGGATCAAATATTGCATTTTTTAGAGGACGCAATTTTATTTTTGGGACATGTGTTATCGCGAAAAAAGTGTTTTCACCCCTTTTTCCAAGATGGCGGCCAGGGGACAAGGGTGGCAACCCCACAAACTTGAGGTTAAGCTTCTATTGACCCCCCCACATATGCCCAAAAATAAAATTGCGTCCTTTAAAAAAATGCAAAGTTCATGTAACATTTCAATGGACTATTAGTGGAGGCGCGGCATCCGTTTTGATGACAACTGTAAACCGTGTATTTACTTGTACGTAGAGTTCAACTACCTCTTAGTTAGGGTTTAAGGATATTCCTGGGGCAGTGGTGAGCGATGTGCTGTTATAAGTAGGCGGTATCTGGTTCGATTCCCGGCGACGGGTTAGGTGTAATTTCTAAATTGTTTCCGGGAGGGGGGAGGGTTCATAGGTGTAATTTCTAAATTGTTTCCAGCCTGGGAGGCTTCAGACGTGGCTGGTTACCAACCTAGTGACAAAGCCCAAGCGATGTAGCATACCTCTTCCAGGTTAGCCAGCTTCTTAGACTTAGATCATAGACTGCATCGTCACTTAGCAGGTGAGATCGCAGTGAAAGGTTATAACTTGTAAATGAATTAAAAAATATTAATTATTAAAGCTAATTTTAACACAAGTACTTGTATAGAAATAGAAATAGAAATAGAAATAGAAATAGAAATAGAAATAGAAATAGAAATAGAAATAGAAATAGAAATAGAAATAGAAATAGAAATAGAAATAGAAATAGAAATAGAAATAGAAATAGAAATAGAAATAGAAATAGAAATAGAAATAGAAATAGAAATAGAAATAGAAATAGAAATAGAAATAGAAATAGAAAAACTTTATTTGTAGAAGAGCACTTACTTGTACCTACAAAACTTAAAAGAAAAATATAACACGTAAAACATAATTATTAGAGTAACATTTGTCTTGTACAGCAGGTAAGTCACTCAGCTTGTGTTGGAGCACAGGGCCTCTCAGACTGGAGACTGGTCTGGAAACGCATCTGAGATTCCAGGTGTCCCAACGCTGATTTTCAGTGACTGCCTATAAGTATACCCTTTCAAACAAAAGAAAAAATTCCAAATCGATCCAGGTGTATTTGAGTTGGTAATCGAAGAACAAACATAAAAGGATTCCGACGAATTGAGAACCTCCTCCATTTTAGAGTCGGTTAAAAATAAACATCATATTTAATTTTAACACAAGTATCAAAATATTATTCATACGTTATAATATATTAATCAGTCAATGCACCGGTAAATACCTAAACTTAGGTAGCGTTATTTCGAATTGCCGCTTAAGCGTGGTGATACAAGAAGACCTCCCTGGCGCAGCGGTGAGCGCTGTGGTCTTATAAGTGGGAGGTCCCGGGTTCGATTCCCAGCAGGGGCAATTTGGGATTTTATAATTCCTAAATTGTCTCTGGTCTGGTCTGGTGGGAGGCTTAAGCCGTGGCTGGTTACGATCCTACCGGCAAAGCCGTGCCGCCAAGCGATTTAGCGTTCCGGTACGATGCCGTGTAGAAACCGATCAGAGGTATGCATACCTCTTCCAAGTTAGCCCGCTTTCATCTTAGACTGCATCATCACTTACCATCAAGTGAGATTGCAGTCAAGGGCTAACTTGTAGATGAATAAATAAAAATACCTTAACTTGGGTAGCGTAATTTCGAATTGCCACTTAAAGCGTAGTGATACAAATATACACACGAAAACCGGTTAAGAACCAAAAAAAAGCTAAATTTCAGCCACGGGCCAGGTGATCTAGATACCCGGGTCTTTGTCCAGCTTAAGCCCTGAGGGTAACACTTTCCCCGGATCTTATCGCGTCTCGTGTCCCCGCAGCCGTGTTCTCAGCCCGGATAAGTTAAATTGAAAACGCTATCATCTTTCTCCGTGGCTCAGTTTATACCTGAAAGAAATCTCGATGTACTTTTTAGGGTTCCGTAGTAAAATAGGTAATTTATTTCGCGTTGTTCGCTTACTTATAGGACGGTGCCTTAGTTGTATGACCAAAAATTACTATATATATACTAACTAAAGTTATATATTTTTTATATGAAATTTCCTTGGCTACAGATAACAATGTGATGTTATAATACATAATATTTTCTCTTTAAAAGTGACCAATAATGTCGTCTCGACTGAAATATCTGCAATGGCAGCTAATCCTAATACAACTACGCAGGAGATATTGCAGTGTACAAGTGTGTGCGCATACACAGGTGCAGTCTTACTTCACACTCATAATCCAATGGGACGCCAATGCGACACAACCGGAGAGAGATCATACGCAGGACTGGCTTCACTTACTCTCCTAGGGACGGAAGTGTATAGTCTGTTCGTTTTCTTACGGTCGCCTTTTGTATCTAGCCGCCTCCGCCGCGCGGTGTTTTGCCAAAGACACCGCCGTGACTTCAAAGCATGCCGCGAGGGGTGTACAGGCACAAGGGGTTTTGGCGTTTTATACCTACTCATATTTTTTCATTAAAATTCTCTTTCCTTTTTATATTTTTTTATATTCGTATTTTATTACAATATAACCATAAACATAAAATATAATATTCTCATGAACACGGGTCTTCTCTCAAAATGAGAAGGATTTTAACCATAGTCTACCACTCTGGCCAAGTGCGGATTGGCAGACTATTCGGAGATTCTGTTAGAATAGAAAAAAAAATTACAAACAGAAAAAAAGTTACCGAACGAACTATACCTATCCAACACCACCAACTTCCTAATTTCGGCCGGCTACGGAGAATTTCTGGACAGAAAAAGCTATATTTTAGGAGAAATTAAACGACTTCGGTCCAGCTATCTCAGAGTAATCGGTGTACCAATCAAAAATATTAGTAACATGTGGATACATTAATGCGTATAAGAATGCTAAATAGACATGTTATGGTACCATCCTGAGAATATGTAAGTAAATTACGATAGTGAACAAAAAAAAACATCACTCCACTGGTTTTTGACATAATCCCGAACATACTTATACGTAAGGGTCGAATACAAAACCTCCTTGTTTTAAAGTCGGTAAAACACGTAATAAAAAGTGTAATACAGCAAGTAACACACTCGATAAACGCAGCACACGATACCAAAATAAAGGCACTCGGCGTCTTAAATAACAAGCTCGTAGTCGCTATAACAGCTTGAAATGGAATAAGCGGTATAAGCAAACTAGCTGGTACAAAGTGCGCGAGGCCGGCCGCGCTAACAAATGTACGGTGTAAATAGCGCGGAGTGCACTCGAAACACCCTCCAGCTTGAGGCGAGGGCACACTGAGGCGACAGGCTACAAGCATTTGATCGGTACAGAAGTACTTGGTAAGACTTCACAGCGTGTTCTGTGAAGTGTGTTGAGAAAACTGGGTTATTAAACTGCCAGGCAATCGAATTAAAACATATTTTTGCTAAAAATGAGGATTTCGGCAGACTTTAGATAAAATCCTGTTAGTATGTGCAGTGCCTAAGATAATACGTAGCTTTGTAAAAATACACCTACTTGATGCACCCGCCCGTGACTCTAGTAATGGAAAAAAGACGCTGCAATTTGTTCCTATTTGAAGCTTTTCCCTTGTTTCGCCTTGTCGTGGAGCAATGAGTGCTGTGGTCTTACGCTGTCTGAGAGCTACCGGGTTCAATTCCTGGCACCGTCAATTCAGGAGTTTATGTTTTCTGAATGGCTAAACAGGTGTACTTCAAGCCAATTATATAATTGCAATTTGCCTAATTTAGTGTACTAGAACTGTGTATTTACTTAGTACGACTTTATACATCTCGACAACATTGATACATTTCGAATTTCGATATTCGAAGTGTATCAATGTTGTAACACTATAACGTCAGCGTAAAGCGGACTTAAAGTTTCTTGGTTTAGAGTCGCAAATTCAGTATTACCGATTTTTATTTCGCTAATTTGCCGCTCGGTGCGCTGGCTGTAGATGTATAGATGAACTTGAGACGGAAAACAGAGTGCTTAGTCTCAGTTTAGAGTGCTCCAAAACTTTATAGTATACTATTGATCGAATGACAATGACTTCAGAGTAAAATGGACCTAAATTGGCTTATTTAAGGTTTGAGTTCGACAATACATAACAATACAACAGCCAGCGTTCCAAGAAAGTTCCAGAAATATTGTAAAATAAATATTCGAACTATAATTGAATTACGACCTTAAAATAAGTCTATAGGTTCATTTTGCTCTGAAGTCATTTGTGATTCGATCAATAGTATACTATAAAGTTTTGGAGCGCTCCAAACTGAGACTAAGCACTCAGAAGGCCTACTACAATCTTTAATCTAACGATCCAATTCCGATGCTATTCAATATCGGTGCCTAAACTAAATCGCATTGAATTCGTACCATGAAGTATCTTTTTGTTTCTGTATTTTTATACTAGGTTTTTGTTTCGTCTATAATAGACGTCATGACGTCATGACATCTATTGGTCGGATAAAAGAGTTCATGGTACGAAATAGCGATTCAGTTCAGTTTAGGTCTTTAATTGAGTCGCGATTATAGTTGATGGTAGACCCACAGGTCACTTTACTGTGACGTTATAATATGTAGTGTTTTGATACATGAAGTGTGTACGATACACCTTATTGAGATGTGCAAAATTGTACTGGATACTAAAATTATTATCCTGTATAAGTAAGTACCATAAACTTAGTATTATTAGCATAAAGTGTGTACAGGGCTTTATACAGCCGCCGTTCCACCAACTGCCCGCCGCGATACATCACGGCAGGTGCACACTTGCATCTGATGGAGACGGAGCTGCTGAGAAATTGAAGTTTGCGCAGATCTTTACAACAAACGGCTACTACGTAACAGTTACAAAGGATTTGCTTAACCTGTTTCAAAATACTAAGTAGTTCAACCAGATTTGCGAATATGTTTATTTTTAACCATTTTTAACCCCCGACGCAAAAACGACGGGGTGTTATAAGTTTGACGTGTCTGTGTGTGTCTGTCTGTTCCACCGTAGCGCTCAAACGGATGAACCGATTTGAATGCATTTTTTTTGTTTGAAAGGTGAATTAGTCGGGAGTGTTCATAGCTATGTTTCATGAAAATCAGTCCAAGATAGCAGCTACCACTAAATGGCAGATTAGGTAGGTACATGTTTTTTCACAACTCTTTCAGTATGGGTATCAAATGAAAGTGCTTGACTAGTAGAATAGCACTATGGAAATCCAAAATGGCTGCCACCACAAAATGACGAATGTCGGGGGTTTTTAAGTTTGTAATATATACTTGTTCATTCTTTATTGTCATCAGTTGATGACATCAGTAGATCTGTGGAGACAAGATTGTGAAATGTTTGAAACATTGTATGGCAAAAGCTTCAATTTTCACGAGACTTCCGCGTGTTATCTCTACGGATTTATCTGACGACGTGTCTTTTCTAGGTTTGTTAGGAAATTTACCATAATTCCAGTACGATATAAATCTCCAATCGAGTAAACCCGTCAAAATCTGTTTAAACTTAGTATAGGTACATTTATTGTATCATCTTATAAAAGTATAATGTTTGTATGTTTATCCTTTATGCGTTCCTGAACCATACTTTTCATAGCATTGCAATGCATATAGGATACAGCTAGTTTTCCATTAAAATTACTATCCTATTTCGATTTATTTGTGTTTTAAATAAATTTTTGTAGAGAGAGACATTTTGCGTAGTAGGTATGTCTGCATATACAATACAGTGCGTATTTAATTTCCCTCAATCCCGGCCTTCTCCTAGGCCGTGGTGTGGAATAAGACAGGTAATCAGGAATGTGTCACATCGACTGAGCGAGCGTCCCATTCCGCGCTATCAGGCCGCCCGCCCGAGCGGAACCGTGCCATTTAAATAGATACATTTTGTACACGCGGTATCAAATCAGTGTGAGTTCACACATCTCAACAATAGCCTCAGAGCAGAATGAACCTTAAATTCGTTAGATCAATGTTGATTATTCATTAATACTTACCAATTTTTATTTTAATAAAGTTCGTAAACTAAAACCCAACTACGCTAAAAAATTTAACAATAATTTAGTGTGCAGAAAGCGCGGGGCAAGCAGCTAGTGACGCCATCTGTTATGTCTATCTGAAATTAGTTCAATAATCTAGAAAGCCGCACGATGGTCACTTCTCGATTTTTTTCGTACATAAAATGTAGTCTACGTCACCCGGACTATAAAAACGAATCAGTAGACACCTCATTCATCAAAATCGGTCCAGTAGTTTAAGCGCTACGGTTGTACACACATAATCTCATACAAAAATCGGACATAAACATACATACATTATACCTACATAGACTGCTAAAATCATAACCCTTCCTTTTGGCTTTGCTGTAAAAAGTTTCGGGATGGGGCGCTTGCTGTTGATGTGTGGACGAGCTCAAATCTTAAAACAAGACAATTTTGATCCATAGACTCCTAGGCGTCCTCGCACCGGGAACGCGAGGTTAGAAAACACCGCCCACTAGTTAGACGAATGTTCTCAAGCAAGTCCCTTGCAGCCGCTGGATACAAAGGCACAAGATCGTGATCTGTGGCGACCCTTGTGAGAGCTAGCCATATATATCTATATATAGGTATATCCAGCTGTCTGTCTATCGGTTGAGACGACGTCTAGAACTTATGAAAACGTGACGCACCTATTATTATTCTGAACATTATAATTCAAAGAAAGAAATAAGCCATTCTCATTTTACGTGCTCTTAAAATTTCCATAGCAATTTGGTGCGCAACATTCAAGGAGAAAAACGTTATTGCTTCATTATAGAGCGTTATTTTCTCGAAGCTTTTATAAGACGTCATAAAATTTGTTTTGCGTAGACTCCTCAATATATTCATGAACACGTCTGTTGGACGTCTGGTCCCGTTTGAAACGACGCGACGTCAAAATAAAGCACACTTTGAATACAAAATGGCTATTTTTATAATCCTTCTATTAGAACGGAATAAAAATATACTTTAATATTTTATTTGCTGCTAGAGCAATTCAGTTTATACTTAAGACCTTTCGATATAATATTTTACACTAAAAGTTAAAGATGTACAATACATCTTTAACTTTTATTTAAATCTTTAAAATAACCTACCTATTAACAATAAAATAAATAGAAATTTTTATACGAACGATATAGCTACTTAGAAAATATAATTTGCTTTGAATAAACCAGTATCAAAACTTTAAACTTTAAAACTCTACTTGTGTGTACTTACACATTTTTTTAGTCGATTGACACTCGTAAATTATTAACATTATTCCCTAAAGCGTAGCATAACAACTTTGAATGGAGAATTTTGCCTTTGTCTCGAAGAAAATTTTGTCTCATAATTCCCATTATTCAACCCGAAGGATAAATCTCGAAGCAAGTGGGCAACTAGTGAGGCGTACATTTAATTTTAAGTGCCGTTTCAGCCGTTGAGCCAGAGAAGCTTTTCATTAGCCGACGCCGCGCCGTGCCAAACAAATTGCATTTATCTTAGTTGCATTCGAATTGCTTCCTGTCATATAAAAATTTGGGTTATTGCTATCTACTATTACCATGCTAAAAAGTATCCTAACTATATCATTCTACAGATCTACATCTATAGCCATGCAAAAATCTCGCCAACCCGTAAGTCCTGTTGCGGTATCGTTTGAAGGACAAATCTACAGACCAACAGACCATCAAACAAACACACTTACGTATTTATAGGATACTAGATGATGCCCGCGACATTGTCCGCGGGGATCTAGGTTTTTAAAATCCTGTGGGAACTATTTGCTTTTCCGGGATAAAAGTTGCCCATGTCAATTTCTGGGACGCAAGCTACCTCTGTACCAAATTTCGTATAAATCGGTTAAACGGATGGACCTCTAAGAATCCCATGGGAACTCTTTAATTATCTGGGTCTACGTCCGTCTCCGGGATGTAATCTAACTCTGTACCAAAATTCATCAAAATCTATTAAATTGTTAGGCCGTGAAGAGCTAGCAGATAGACAGACAGACACACTTTCGCATTTATAATATTAGTAGGTATGGATTAAGAGGGTGCTTAATCTCAAGCTTAATCTTATCTCGTTTCCATTAAGAGATCACAGTGATACATTATCTAGTCTCTTACTTTATAGCAATCATTGGTGGTAATTGTATTTTTACGCGGCACTTTGTCTCTCAACACACACGAGTAATCGTTTTAAGTGCGCCCACTAAATGCGATGTCAAGTGGTGAACGGTCGTGGATGTAAACATTTTATGAACGTTTCGGACAAATAAACCATTTATTTGTATCCCTCGATGCCGGAGCATTGTTGTATTGCCAATTACATCAGCTGTTATGCCCCACAGAGGAAACAAACCAGACTTCTTCATTAAAATCAATTACTGACCTCATATTATATTTTATTAGCGTCTGCCCGCGGCTTCGCCCGCGTGAATTTCGGATTTTTACAAATCCCGATGGTATCGTGGATTTCCGATTCCCGTTCCCGCTCCCTTTTCCAACCTTCAAACCTACTCTCAAGGAAGTTTGCTATAGCAATCTACCTATAGCTCTGGCTATAAATTTCGGTTCGTGGGAACTGTGGATTTTTTCAGGATAAAAAGTCGTAAAATCCCTTTTGATTGGGAACTCATCGCTTAATTTGTTTGTAAAAGATCATTGCTGATATTTCAAAAGCTGTGCTCATTAGAGTTTTGTTTTTCCTGTAATATTACATTGTACCTACCTACATAAATTTCTATCAACTGTTTTATTAATGTTTCCTGTGTATTTTGTTCTGTGTTGTGTACATTAAAAGCATATTCATTCATTCATTCGTTCATTTGTAATTAGGGGTATTTCCGACTTCGCAAACTGATTGGTATTTTTTTTTTTGTTTGATAAGTCAAAAGTATATAGTACCTACTAGCTTTTGCCCGGGGCTTAGCCCGCGTGAATTTCGGTTTTTCACAAATCCTGAGGGAATCGTGGATTTCTGGTTCCCGTTCCCGCTCCCTTTTCCAACCTTTATACCTCCTTTCAAGGAAGTTAGCTATAGTAATCTACCCATAGCTGTAGCTGTAAATGGTTTTTTTAAATCCTGCGGGAACTGTGGATTTTTCGGGATAAAAAGTATGTGTTAAGTCAGGGCATAATATTATATCTCCATTCAAAATTTCAGCCAAATCGGTTCAGTAGTTGCGGCGTTAAAGAGTAACAAACACACACGCACACTCACACGCGCACGCGCACGCACACACACACACACACACACACACACACACAAACTTTCGCCTTTATAATATTAGTTTGATTTCGTATCCGGCAAATGCTCGCGACTTCATCCGTGTGAAGTTTTTCTTAGTCTAATAGGAAAGTTTCGTCATCCCGGGTTATAAAGTATACCGTGTCACATTCTACACTAGGTCTTTAACTAGCTACCTATATCCATGTAAAAAGTCATACATGCAGTCGATGCATTATTTATTAATCATTATCTAATCATTTGCAGCATAAAATTTCAAATATCGAGTCGATCAACATTATCAAAAGTAGAGCTAAACAATATTAGAAAACCTATGATCTCACAATGTTAAAACCTAAATTAGACAGTTAATTTTTCGGGATTTTTGCTTTCGTTTTCGAGGTTTCATCGATGAGTCATCGGAAATGAACCGTCTAAACACCGACCGTTCATCGTTCACAGGCACTGTGCCATACCAAATATCGTATCGTGCATCGTTCATCGCGAAAACGGGGCACCGTGTAATTTGGGCTTAAGCAATTTTGATGATATCATAAAAACAAAAAACATAACAGAGCAAAATTAGCTCGGTTCAATCAACAACGACGCAGGGGGGCGGGGAGAGGGATGCCGCAATTTGTCATCGGCACCGGTGACAGATGGACAGACAATTTTACTGATTTATTGCATGCATCCACTGACGCATTGCATTCTTCAACTGATTTATTCCTGGTGTAAATGGGCTTTTCTTTAATTTGTGCTCAAATTATTTATTGGTTTCCGATTAAACTTTAGAAATTAAGACCGATGAAATAAGTTTAGAAAATAGAATACTCAGAATAAAAAACACTTTACTAAACACGAAAAAACAAAAACATTAGTTAAATGTAAGACAAGCGGATGCCCGCGACGTCGTTCGCATGTATATTGATTTATAAAATCCCGCGAGAACTCTTTGTTTTTCCTAAGCTCCTTTAAGCTCGTACTGTTAAAAGTGGCCATTAAAATGGAACTACAGTTCCATTCCATTCCATTCCATTCCATCAGCCTGTAGACGTCCACTGCTGAACATAGGCCTTTTCAAGTGCGCGCCACCAAACACGGTCCTCCGCCTTCCTCATCCACCCGCTTCCCGTCGCCTTCTTAAGGTCATCGGTCCAGCGGGCTGGAGGTCGTCCTACACTGCGCTTACCAGTACGTGGTCTCCACTCTAGAACGCGCCTGCCCCATCGGCTGTCGGTTCTGCGACATACATGACCTGCCCACTGCCACTTCAGCTTGCTTATCCTCTGAGCTATGTCGGTCACTTTGGTTCTCCTACGAATCTCCTCGTTTCGGATTTTATCTCTGAGAGAAACACCCAACATAACTCGCTCCATAGCGCGCTGAGCGACTTTTAATTTGTGGACAAGGCCAACCGTCAGTGTCCACGTTTCTGCTCCATACGTCATCACAGGTAGGACACACTCGTTATAGACTTTGGTCTTTAGGCTTTGCGGTATCGACGAATCGAAAACCCGACGTAGTTTTGCAAATGCTGCCCAACCCAGCTGAATTCTTCTGTCAGCTTCTTTATCGAAGTTGTTTCTACCAAGTTGTATAATCTGACCAAGGTAATTATATTCCTGAACAACTTCGATGCTGACATTTTCAATGTGATTGTCATGAATTTCATTTGATGTGTCGATCAAACAGAAAAACAAGTCGGTGATCGCTCCCAGTGTTAAACCTGTTGACCACAGAGACATCTCTGAATATATCCTTACGATTCGTCATGATGAAGTCTATCTCGTTTTTGGTCACGTTATCGGGGCTCTGCCAAGTCCACTTTCTATGGGCACTTTTCTTAAAGAAAGAGTTCATCAAGAATAGCCCTTGCCTTTCTAAGAAGTTGACCAGCATTTGCCCCCCGTGATTTCTATCACCAACTCCATAAGGTCCAACTTTTGATTCGTCGCGTTCTTGTACTCCCACTTTTGCGTTGAAGTCCCCCATAACCACCGTGAAATAAGATTTAATTTATAAAGAAATTTTTTAAATAAGATTAAGGAACTACAGTAATGAGTATTAATTTTTTAATGGCTCTTTCTCATCACTAAGGTTTTCCCAGTGAAAGTCCCATCAAAATCGGTCCAGCATTCCGGAGACAGACAAACACTAGTAGTAATATAGGTATTTATACTAGTATAAATTGTAGTTCATAATTATATTATTGTTTCATTGCAGACGGTTCAATGAAGCAATGCAGGTACAATATAGGTAGTAGTAGGTATAGTGAACAACTAGTATGGCGCGTGGGTGCGCGGCCCGCTAAAGCGGACCGCGAGGTTTTGCTTTCGGGTATTTTGGTTTGAGCAGCCTATCTCTGCCATATTTCTAACCCTCGATCATTATCACTCTCCATATTTTTCTCCGAATAATTTGTCAGAATGAGAGTTCTTCCATAAAAAAAATTTTTTGAAAAGCAACTGTATCAAATTTTGCATAGTTCCCAACGTGTAGTCTCTTCAATATTCGCCATATATTTTGTATGGAAAAAAAATTCCAACATCTTGTTTCTTTTCTGTTAATCAAGTAAACCACGTCTTGATCATCTTTTGCCAAAAAAACCACTCTTCTATCTTTTATACTCAGTGAGATAGACACCGACGAAATTTGTTTGGCCGCCATCTTGAATCCGCCATTTTGGACTTTTTTTCAGCTCACTGCCAATTAGATGAGGTTTCGAGTAATTTTGTTTGATCACCTCGCACCTATCTTCAATACCCTGACCGTGCTCCTTACGTCTCCAAAATCTTCAATCATCAGCTCTCTCCATATTTTTGCTCCGCATGAATTTCTTCTATACGAAACTATCAGGGAAAAAACTTTTTGTGTGAAAATATAAATTTCGTCATCTTGATTTTTATTCTGTTCATCAAGTAGATCTTTAGGTCTTGATCATCTTTTGCCAAGAAACCACTTTTCCATCTTTTATACTTAGTGAGATAGACACCAACGAAATTTGTATAGCTGCCATCTTGAATCCGCCATTTTGTTTTTTTTTCAGCTCAGTGCTAATTGGATAAGGTTTTGAGCAATTTTTGTTTGAGCATAACCCAGTCCCATCTATCTACAATACCCTGCCCGGGCTCATCAACCATTTTCCAAACCCTCAATCATCATGTCTTCCCATATTTTTCTTTGAGATTTCTCCAAAAAACCGCATCCTTGCCTTGCCTAATTGAATGCCTTGCATAATTCACAACTTCTCTCTCTCAATATTCGCCATACATTTTCTTTGGAAAAATAAATTCCGCCATTTTGATTTTTTTTTCTACTCATCGAGTAGACCTTTGGCTCCTGATCATCTTTTCCGAAGAAACCACTCTTCCATCTTTTATACCCTCCGAGATGGACACGGACAAAATTTGTATGGCGGCCATCTTTTTTTCGCCATTTTGAATTTTGTTTCGGCTCACTGCCAATTGGATGACGTTTTGAGTGACATTTGCTCGAGCACCCCCCACCTATCTTCAATACCTTAAGCGTGCTCTTCACCCGTCTCCCAAATCCTCAATCATCAGCTCTCTCCATATTTTTGTTCCGAATGAATTTTTGTCCTCTATACGAAACCATTATTGAAAAAAAAATTTTTCATACAAAATTTTACAGGAGGGGTGATCAATCAGTCAGTGAATCAGCACGAGCAGCTATATATATATTAACTAGTATGGCGCGTGGGTGCGCGGCCCGCAAGCGGACCGCGAGGATTCGAGTAGTTTTTGTTTGAGCACGTCCCACCTATCTTCAATACCCTCGCCGTGTTCTTCATCCGTCTCCGAAATCTTCGATCATCAGCTCTTTCCGTATTTTTCCTCCGCATGAATTTTTGTTTTCTACACGAAACCATCAATAAAAATTTTTTTTGTGTAGAAAAATAATTTCCGCCATCTTGATTTTTTTCTGTTCATCAAATTGTAGATCTTCAGTTCTTGATCATCTTTTGCCAAGAAACCACTCTTCCATCTTTTATACTTGGTGAGATAGACACCGACGAAATTTGTATAGCCGCCATCTTGAATCCGCCATTTTGTTTTTTTTTCAGCTCAGTGCCAATTGGATGAGGTTCTGAGTATTTTTTGTTTGAGCAGCCCCCATCTATCTACAAAACTCTGCCCGGGCTCATCAATCATCTTCCAAACCCTCAATCATCATGTCTTCCCATATTTTTCTTTGAGATTTCTCCAAAGAACCGCATCAACCGCCTTGCATACCTAGTTCACAACTTTATACTCTCTCTCAATATTCGCCATACATTTTCTATGGAAAAATAAAGTCCGCCATTTTGAATTTTTTTTGTATTCATCTAGTAGACCTTTGGATCTTGATCATGTTTTGCTAAGAAACAACTCTTCCATCTTTTATACCCTTCGAGATGGACACCGACAAAATTTGTATGGCGGCCATCTTTTTTTCGCCATTTTGAATTTTTTTTCGGCTCACTGCCAATTGGATGACGTTTCGAGTGACATTTGTTCGAGCATCCCCCACGTATCTTCAATACCTTAAGCGTGCTCTTCAACCGTCTCCGAAATCCTCAATCATCAGCTCTCTCCATATTTTTCCTCTTAATGAATTTTTGTCCTCTATACGAAACCATTTGTGAAAAAAAAATTTTTCATACAAAATTTTACAGGAGAGGCGATGAATGAGTCAGTGAATCAGAACGAACAGCTATATATATATTAACTAGTAGGGCGCGTGGGTGCGCGGCCCGCGAGCGGACCGCGAGGTTTCGCTTTCGGGTTTTTTGGTTTGAGCAGCCTCCACCTATCTCTCCCCTATTCCTAATCCTCGATCATTATCACTCTCCATATTTTTTCTTCGAATCATTCTGCTCATATCAAGTAGAACTTAAGGTCTTAATCATCTTTTGGCAAAAACCACTCTTCCATCTTTTATACTTGGTGAGATAGACACCGATGTTTGTATGGCCGCCATCTTGAATCCGCCATTTTGGACTTTTTTTCAGCTCACTGCCAATTGAATGATGTTTCGAGTAATTTTTGTTTGAGCACCTCCTACCTATCTTCAATACCCTGCCCGGGCTCCTCAACCAACTTCCAAACCCTCAATCATCATGTCTTCCCATATTTTTCTTTGAGAGTTCTCCAAAAAACCGCATTAAAGCCTTGCATAGTTCACAACTTGTAGTCTCTTTAATATTCGTCATACATTTTCTATGGAAAAATAAATTCCGCCATTTTGAATTTTTTTTCAATTCATCAAGTAGACCTTTGGATCCTCATCATCTTTTACGAAGAAACCACTCTTCCATCTTTTATACCCTCCGAGATGGAGACCGACGAAATTTGTATGGCGGCCATCTTTTTTTCGCCATTTTGAATTTTTTTTCAGCTGACTGCCAATTGGATGACGTTTCGAGTGACATTTGCTCGAGCACCCCCCACCTATCTTCAATACCTTAAGCGTGCCCGTCGCTCGTCTCTGAAATCTTCAATCATCAGCTCTCTCCATATTTTTCCTCTTAATGAATTTTTGTTCTCTATACGACACCATTATTGAAAAAAAAAATTTTCATACAAAATTGTTCAGGAGAGGTGATCAATGAGTGAGTCACCCAATCAGCACGAGCAGCTATATATATATTAACTAGTACGGCGCGTGCGTGCGCGGCCCGCTAAAGCGGACCGCGTGGACGGACCGAGTAAACAACAGAAACAGGAGTCCGCTTGGATTTATAGCTTTGGTGTGTAACCGTTTTGATTTTTAGTAGGTATAGGTATATTGTATTAAGAATTTAGTCATCATCTTCAGGTCACATCACCCTGGGAGTCATATCACTAAAGAAACTTAGCAACAAAATGAATATCTGAAACAGTGAAATTAGCTTCGGTAGCTCGAAAACTGGCTCACTATAATTCTTTATATTATAAATACGTATAAACTTTTTCGTGTAGGTACGTATTACTTTATAATATAAAAAGTGTAGTGGGCCAGTTTCCAAGCCACCCAGGAGGTATGGCATCAGCTCGTTTTTTTTTACGTGGTTCTCCCATTAACAGACATTTAAAACAGAATTAAAATTTAACTATAAACATATGTACATAGACTGCTAAAATCATAACCGTTACTTTTGGCTTTAACGTAATCGGGTAAAAAATATTCTGCATGCCTGAATAATGAGACCTATTGCAATTTAGCAAAAATATTACAAAAATTTAAATATTTTTGCCACCTTGCTCCACGATACATAAATAAATACTTAAAATAAACATTAAAACAAATATTGTGTCGTTATTAAGCATTAATCCTTAAATAAATATGAAAAACAGCATAATTAAAAAAATATCTACTTACATCTTAGAATAATGACTTACATATTTAAAAATATGTTTTGATATATGAAACAAAATATCCCTGTGATTCAGATGTGTTATAGTAAAAAACCCTTATATTACTGTAACATCTTAAGTTTCTGACTGGGGGTATTTGTGAAGTAAGAATAAAGTAAGGTATTATGATTGAAAATTTAATGTTTGGTATATTAAGCCATTTAAAATTATTGAAATAAAATAATAATAACACAAAGAAAAGTATAGAAAGTGAACATAATATTGTTTAAGTATATTCTATTACAACGCTATCTACCTACTTATATTACACATTACATAATATTATTTACATATTACTGTTTTTGTCCGATTTTCTTTTGAATTTTAGGTCAGTAGTGATTTATAAACTATATTTTTAGTAAGAGCGTAATTTCTGCTAACTCTTTCTGGCGGGACCAAGACTTGCAAATTGTGACTGTGCCGCACTCTGCCCAAAGCAACGTATAGTTGTCCATGTGAAAAAACATCACTTCTTAGATCTACTCCCACACGATCAAGAGTTTGCCCTTGAGATTTATTGAACGTCATAGCATAAGCCAACTTGACAGGGAATTGCTTGCGTGTCATTTCTACACCGTTTCGCCCTATTTTAAATTTAAAAGTTATGCGAGGTATGACGATGGGCTCACTACTATTTGGGTGATGCGCTAACAGAGTGAATTTTGAGACTTGATCTATAATTAATTTAGTACCATTAACTAAACGGTGTGTGAAACTGATATTTCGAATAAGTATTACGACCGCGCCTACTTTCAGTTTCAAGTCATGATCGGGCACACCGGGTGCTGTGATAGAATTTAAAACATTGCCTTCTAATCGTTCAGCTGAGTTGTCATTCAGGTGGTCAGTAGTGTCGGCACTGTAACAGATAGTCATTGGTCCAGGTATCAATTCAAGTATTTTTTGATTAATATCTCTTATGTTTTCATTAGTTCCCGATAGAATCGCCCTTTTACATATATTTTCTGGGTCACAGACTTCGTACTTTGGATATATAATATAAATTAATTGTTGCAAGCTATTTACGTAATTGATATTTTTTAAAATTAATAAATCTTCTTCAGTTGTTTCAGCTTCACCTTCTCCAATACTCAATACAAAGTTAGCAAAATAGGGGTCTTCTTTTGCACGCTGATTTTCAGTTAACTTGAATTTTTGAACGTAGTGCCAAATTTCAGAATTTTTTATTGAGGCCCGGCATATGTCACGTTCTCCTGCTCCTGTTATCACTGGTGGTATTTGTCTAAAATCACCAGCTAATACTAACACTTTGCCTCCAAAGGGTTTGGTATTGCATTCCATTAGATCTTTGAGACCGCGGTCAATTGTTTCAAGCAGGTACCTGTGAGCCATTGGTGCCTCATCGATAATGATAAGACGTGCTGCTTTGATCAACGCTGCTCTTTGAGAGTTGTTCGAAATTCCCCACACTGCATTACCACCTTCAAAGTCTAACGGAAGCTTAAACATTGAATGTGCTGTGACACCTCCATCGTGATTTAGTGCAGCTATACCCGTGGAAGCCGTACATAGGGCAATATGTCCATTAGAACGAATTTTTGCAGCAATCACGTTAAGCAAGATGGTTTTTCCGGTGCCAGCGGGACCGTCGATGAAAACCGGGTGCGTATCTTCACAATCATCTTCAGTAAGTAATATGACTGTGTTATAAATAGCCCGTTGCTGCGAATTTAATTTGGACTCCCATTCATTTAATATGGCAGTCGCCTCATCATTCCATCTTCCAGTTTCTCTGTCAAGCTCGGTTATGCTGTGTCTTATGTCTGGCAAACCGAAATCTGACAGCGAGCGACCATGAGCACGTAACATTTGTTCAATGTCTCTAAGGCCGTGGTCGTAAGCGGCTTCTATTTCAGATTCACATCCTCTGTGATAATCATCGCACAAATGATCACGGTATTTATCCCATAACAGAAGGGCTGGGGCACCGTCCATGATAAGTGCGAAGAAAAGCTGACGTAAACCTTTGCCGGTCTTGAAGCCGGCTGCCTCTTCTATTGCCGATTCATACTCCTGGTTATCGTTCAGAATACCACGTTCGAACGCTGCTTTTTGAAAAGTGTCGTAAATTATATTGTTGACAGTTCGCAGTTCGTCGTAGCTCCGGCACGGATAACGCATGAGTAACATTCGCAGAAAATAAAGTTCACCGAGTGTAGGAGATATAAAGACAATTCGAGCCACGATTTCGCCTCGTACTCTTTTTGTAATAAAATATTTTCCAGATTCATGAGCCAACACTTTTACAGTTGGATTAGGCCGGACCTGAGTTTCGACATTGTACCTTTCATAAAACATTATGTAAGTACATTCATCCAACTCAGGATCTGGAGGCCTCGTCATGTAAATTTTCAATTTGGACATGTAATTTTCTGATGCTTGCGCCTCGGTTCCGGTACGGAAAACAATCGCGTCTCCGTCGGGTAAATGTACCGGTAGTGCAACAACAGTTGGGTATCTGCAGCTGATGTCAAACTCCAATAGACGCCACATTGCATCTGAGGCGCTCACATATCGATATTGAGCGTAGTGTTCTATTTCGTCGAATACTTCTGTCACCCCCGCTTTTGCGTGATCGGGACCTTTGTGCAGATACTTGTAAAGGTATTTAACCACTTTGGAGGTGGATGCAATTTCCAAATTGCAATGACACTCCATCATCAATAGTATCGCCGGGTTGTACGGCACAATCCACCTGTTAGTGACTGAAGTTTGATTTCGTTCACGAATTGCCGGCTGTTCGCCAGCTGGACGTTTGTAGTGTACTGAGCCTCGTTCATCCGTGTACGTCACTTCAGTGTAACTTTTAGGGAACATTTTTTCGAACATTTCCCAGCAGCTTGATCGTAGCAGGGTGACCTTTCTGTTCCACATGGGCCGTGCACCATGTGTTGCAAAACCAGTTGTCTCAGTCGTCCCTGTTCCGGTGGAGGTATAGTTGCTTGAATAAATTTATCAATATCCATACTATCGATGGGCCCTCCTCCTTCTACACGGAACGTAATGTGTGCGTGAGGTAAACCCCTTTTCTGGAATTCTATAACATGTAGAATTGACACAATGGTACCAAAGAAGTCTTTTGATCTGATTTTTTTCAACAGTATTGACAACTTTAGTTGAAATACTCTCACACACAAATCAGGGCGATCTGTTGACTGTTGACCGGGATATAAACTGTTGGTTATTTCTGGCCATTTCGGGTTACATGTAACAGTGAGGAAAAAGCTTGGTTTTCCCAACCGTGCAACAATGGCCATAGCATCATGGTACTTGATCTGCATATAACGTGGGCTATTCGTAAGACTCGCCGGTAAATATACTTTACCGGGTCGTATGCCTTCACCTGCGATCGTTTCGTCGATTTCACGTCGGGTTGCAATTCTTAGTTCGCTTTGAATACCTTTGAAATATTGTAGACGCTCTTCTTCGGTACGGCACCACATGTCAACAAAGTATTCTTGCGAAAGGCGTCGTAAGATCGCAAACCGCTCTTCAGATAAGAGTTGACAACGATAGTATTTTACTTGGCTTAGTTTATTGCCAGCTTTATCTTTAATATCAATGGAATATCTTTCAGGAGCTCTAGGAAACAGTAAAGGATACTGAAACGCTTCATATGCGGGATGTAAGTAGTGTACTGTGTGTGGTTTTGCTTCACCAATTTTCCATATTACTACTGCTCGCGGGTGATGTTCGTTTGAAGTTTCAATCAAACCTGCAAGCTCATTCGACACCGGTCTATCTCCTAATATCGGTCCATGAGTACGTCGACTTGTGTTTTGAAAAATTAATCGAGCTTCTGAACTTGGGTGATTATTTAATAAGTGTAAATCTTTTATCAAGGGATTATTATTTTTTAAGTACACGTAAATCTCCTTGATAAGATTGGGGCACAAATTTTGTTGATTTCCTAATCTTTGATGCTCTTCTCCGTCGTGTATATATAATGCTGTATTATTTGTGCTACCACTATAAGCCAAATCAAAGACGCGATGGTAAATACGCCCTTGAACTTTCACTAAGTTAGGACCGTGACCCGCAGGTCTTTGAAAGCCGTGAGTTGTACCTAGCGCTGAAAAACTGAACAGATTATTATATGCTCTAGCGTTTTTTAAAAAATTTTGGTTTGCGTAAAACTCGGCATCTAGTGGTCCGAGTGGGTCAACGTTATATTTGCCCTGTCCACAGCACCACTTTGTGCGAGACTTTTCTTCATCAAAAAGTCTTGCACTGCAGTAAATACATTTATAAGTTTCTTCACACATAAGAGAATATTTTAAATGAATCGGTTTAATTTTATCTAAATCGTTACCTTTCAGTGCACCCGTTAAACCCAGCCCACGTATTTCTAAAGGAATATTTCTGATTCGACGTATTTCATCTCGATGTGTTTTAGAATATTTACTAACACATTCACGATGAGTTTGAGGATGCAAGCTTTGATATCTTAACGCAGCCTGTCGAGTTACTTCAGGATGCGCAGCGTTATATACTTGTACGGCCTCTCGGTGCACGTCGGGGTGTGCAGCAGTATACCGTTGGACAGCTTCTCTGTGCACTTCGGGGTGTGCGGCTGTATATCGATGTACTGCCTCTTGGTTCACTTCGGGATGTGCAGCTGTATACCGATGCACGGCTTTCCTGTGAGATTGTGGCTTATGTTTTTGGTAACGCAAAACAGCCTCCAAATGCTTACGTTTTTTTTCAGCTACAGTTACTTGCTTTTTTGGCCTACCACGTGAACGTTTACAGTTTTGTTGATACATATCGTTTCTATTAGTTTTATTTTGTAATCGTTCTGTTACGTGTAGGTTATCAACAGGCAATTGCTCTAATACGACTTTACATGGACTAAGGCTATAGTTTATCCTACTAAGCTGCGAGTCTGTAAAAGTTGGAGATGCAAATTCATTTATCAGTATTTGCCCATCGCTTGCCAAAGAACGTTCTTCGTTAACCATGGTGATTAATGAGACATTGCCAGAACTATTACTATTAACATTTAAACAATAGGGTTGCGACTGCGTGAAAGTAGGAGATATTATACTTTCATTTATCAGTATATGCTTACTAATTGGCAAAGAACATTCTGTATTACTAATAGTCATTAATGATTCATTGCTTAAAGTATTACTATTCAGATGTAAACTATAGGACTGTGACTCCGTAAACGTTGGAGATTCAGCCCTATAGATTTGCCCACTGCTGGGCAAATGGATATCGTTATAATTACTATTTTGTGAAGGGACCTGATTTACGTTCTTTTCGATGAAAACATCAAAATGACCGCTCGTGAGGTGCCCTGTAAAACCGATCATTTTTTCTATAGGTCCGGTGCCGAATGTTTGCGCATAAACACCATCTATATACAGTTTAAACATATAATCTTTATATATTTCCCCTGCCATCGACAATTCTGTGGTAGTGCCGTAAATTCCGTTTTGCATCATTTCATTGCAATATTCTTCAGCTGACACATACGGGCTTTCGTCACGACGCATTGTAAACATGCCATATCGATCCCAGTTCGATACAATCCCTCCAACTATACGCGATCGTATTTCCTGAGATCGGTTTATATGACCGTATATATGAAAAGACAGAGCTGAAAACATGCAGTTCCCGTCACCGGGAATATTATATAAGAGAACTTCTCGAGTAGGTGCATCGAGATTAGCAGTTTCCTTGACTTGCACGGTGCGAAGAAAAGACGCCATAATTCTATCTCAGTAATAAAATTTTGTCACTTACCAGGAAATCGGCTAAACACTTAACTTAACAATAGTAACTTAACTTTAATACTAATTACTAAGACTAATTTAATAGATTAATACAGTCTGAAATATGTAATTAAATATTAATATATATTTTAAGATTGAAAATCTTTAAAAATATGTTGAGAACAATTAAATCACTCTACGCAGAAGGAATGCAACGTAGAAAGAAAGGTAAAACATATTTTTTTTTACCGCCTTTTGTTTTGTTTTTTTTTTTTCAGTCTACGGATTTAAAAAAAAAACATCAGCCAAACTCCTCTAAAAAGTTTGACATAATATTAATAAGAATTAAAAACTATATATATAACTAAGTAATGTTATTTTTTATAAGAACTACATTTATCTTGTTCTATTATTATTAAAACAAAATGATTTCCGAAATCATCTTGACACTTTTTGCTCTCTGAATAATTATCATAAATTGTCGCTTTAGTACTTAATCCGTACAAAGTAAAAAATACAGTAAAAACCTTATTTTTCGTGGTCTATGATAAAAACTTCTTACAGCTTTGCACTGCTAAAAAGTACAGGTAGAAAACCACAGATTAAAATCATAAATAAATTATTGAATCTATTTTTATTTTTTGAATTGAGTAGTATGGGTATATACAGTAGACATGGGTAACATTGATAAGTAGGTACCGGAGATGTGAAATTAGGTGTTCCTAGAGGTGACTTACTACCTCGTTGGTCTAGGGGTATTATATTCGACTGCAGATCACGAGGTCCCGGATTCAATTCCCGGGTCGGGCAAATTATTGTAGGGTTTTTTATCAAGAAATTCTCAGTGTCAGCCCGGAGTTGATAGTTGGCGGTGTTTCACCCCCGTGCCTCGGAGAGCACGTTAAGCAGTCGTTCCCGGTTATTATCAATATCATGTGACAATATTCGTTACAGCCCACCAACCCACATTAGAGAAGCGTGGCGGCTCTAAGCTCTAAATCCCTCTCCTATGAGAGAAGAGACATTTGCACAGCCGTGGGTCGTAAAAAAGCTGTACCTGTGATGGTGGTGGTGGAGAGTTGACTAAACAATTTAAAATACAAACCAAATGATAAAAAGTTGTTGATGCTTTTTAAACCCGATTTTTATCCAAAACAGACAGTACAGTACAGTTTTCAGTACAGTACAGACAGTACAGTATAGACCTCTGAGTTGTATGAGCGCTCATACAATTTAGAGGCCTAGCTTCATTAGCACCTTACCTTTTAAGACAAACTAATGAAAAACAGATTGTACTTATACTTCTGGAGTACGGAACCCTCGGTGCGCGAGTCTGACTCGCACTTGACCGGTTTATTTTCTGTTCATCAAGTAGAATTTAGGTCTTGATCATATTTTGCCAAGAAACCACTCTTCCATCTTTTATGCTTAGTGAGATAGAGGCTGACGGTATGGCCGCCATTTTGAATCTGCCATTTTGTTTTTTTTTTCAGCTCAGTGCCAATTGGATGAGGTTTTGAGTAATTTTTGTTTGAGCACCTCCCATCTATCTACAATACCCTGCCCGGGCTCCTCATCCATCTTCCAAACCCTCAATCATCATGTCTTCCCATATTTTTCTTTGAGAGTTCTCCAAAGAACCGCATCAAAGCCTTGCATAGTTTACAACTTGTAGTCTCTTCAATATTCGCCATACATTTTCTATGGAAAAATAAATTCCGCCATTTTGAATTTTTTTTCTATTCATCGAGTAGACCTTTGGATTTTGATCATCTTTTGCGAAGAAACCACTCTTCCATCTTTTATACCCTCCGAGATGGAGACCGACGAAAGTTGTATGGCGGCCATCTTTTTTTCGCCATTTTGAATTTTTTTTCAGCTCACTGCCAATTGGATGATGTTTCGAGTGACATTTGCTCGAGCACCCCCCACCTATCTTCAATACCTTAAGCGTGCCATTCGCTCGTCTCTGAAATCCTCAATCATCAGCTCTCTCCATATTTTTGTTCCGAATGAATTTTTGTCGTCTATACGAAACCATTAGTGAAAAAAAAATTTTTCATACAAAATTTTACAGGAGGGGTGATCAATCAGTGAGTCAGTCAATGAATCAGCACGAGCAGCTATATATATATTAATAATAGGTGAAGCGCCGTGAACTAAACTAATGCGTAGTAATCTGTGCTAATTTCACACATGCCAATATGGTTTCCCATTTCCTCGGTGGATTCGGGGCATACTTAATAAGGCATTTAAAGTTCTTTTTTTATATTAAAACGATTTCCTGGAGTTTCCTGGACGATGGCTGTAATAATAATTTTAAAAAAACCTTTTTGTAATAGGATTATTGACCAATAAAAAAAATACCAGTTGACGCAGCCAGCGATCTGGGCACCTTGCCTCGTTACAGTGGTTTGGATGATTTATTGGATTTGTAATTTTTATTTTTAAGTAGTATTTAGTACAAGCGGATACCCGCGACTTCGTTCGCGTGGATATTGGTTTTTAAACATCCCGTGGAAATCATTTTGTCTTTCTTAAGCTCGTTTGAGCTCGTACCTTGCTAAAAACTGTTAAAAGTTCACTGGCGGATGTTTAGGTAGATCAAAATGTAAACATCCGCCAGTGAAAGTCCCATCAAAATCGATCCAGCCTTTTAGAGATTAGCCAGTAATCTTTAAAGTATCCTCTTTCTAACAAAAAAAGAATGAATGAAAGCGGACCACGCGTTAATGAATTACAGCTAAGTACACATTTTGACTTTCATCCCGTCTCCCAAGGGAACCGTGCTGAATTTTGGGATAAAAAGTATCCTATATGTTACTCCGTAATATGAACTTACATCATGCCAAGTTTCACTTCAATCCATTCAGTAGTTTTTGCGTGATGCGCGCACAAACATACAGACAAACAGATAAACAGACAAACAGACAAAAATTTCAAAAATAGCTTTTTTACGTTCCATTACTTATCCTTAACACCCCCCAGTTATTATTTTGCAAAAATATTCAATGTACAGATACGGCAATTCTACGATTTTATTATATGTATAGATGTATAGATTTGTTAATAATTTGTAAAATAATAAAAAAATTACAAAAAAAATCCTCGATACAAAAATATTCAACTGCTGCGTTAAAATACTGATAGAAGATTGATTGCATAAAAGCACAGATTGACGGAATGTATTTTATATACCTATGTACGTATATTTTTATAATAGGATGAATTGATGCGATTTTTGGTAAGCTATATTTTGAAAAAACCATAAAGATATGTCTCCCCTATATACTTAAATACGAGTAAGTATGTATAATTTTTCGGTTTTTGAAAAAGATACAATTTTCTCGATACAAAATTGTGTGTTTTTGTTTTAATTTGTGAAAATAAAAGGGTGTCACGGAAATATTTACGTAGGTAAAGTCAAACACTCGAACATCAAAAGGTAGAACATGGCATCGCTTAGTCGTGACAAGGGAACGCTATCAAAACAGAGATATACGGAACAAACTTCTGAATAAAATATATATGTATCGACGACGAGAAAGATACTCCTTTTACAAAAACCAACCTTTGATTAGGTACCAACCTCTTACTTGGTTTTTCTTTTTTAGATTTCTGTACCCAAATGTTGATAAATGGGACCCAATTACAAAGCCTCCGCTATCTGTCTGTCCGTATGTCACAGAGGTACTACTGACAACTAGCTATGTACCTACTCGTAGATATAGCCAGTTGTCACAGAATCTGTTACGTAAATAATAAATAATACCAATAAAATAATACAAATTTAAAAAATTTAAAATGGTGTCAGTTCAGCCGTTCCGTAGAAACAGACAGACAGACAAAAGTTATTGTAAAGACGTACTATTTCGCAAGTTTATAATTTAAACTTTAAAATATAGCATCAGGAAAATATCATCGAACAAACAAAAGCCAAGGGAAGAAGCGAATCTCTGAATAAAATAAAAGTACACGTAACATATAAATAACCTAAATGGATTTCGGGTAATATCGGGCTAACATTGTACATGTATTTTTCATGGGATCGTAACTGTAGTCAACGCGAGAAAACATAAAGCTGTTTACTCACAACACCATAACAATTATACAAATAGCCGTCTTTGGCCAATGTTTGGGATATTAGGTACTTTGCTTCGTTGATTTTGAATCAAGTTGCTAACATGATTGACCATATTATTAGCAACTAGGTTGTGAGTAAATACTGTATACAATTTGATGTTCTAGCATAAACAGCAGAAAACAATAAAACCGGGTAAAAGCAAAAGCTCATTTTTTAACCCCCGACGCAAAAACGATGGGGTGTTATAAATTTGACGTGTCTGTGTGTGTGTGTGTGTATGTGTCTGTCTGTTCCCCTGTGGCGCTCAAACGAGTGGACCGATTTGAATGCGGTTTTTTTTGTTTGAAAGGTGAATTAGTCGAGAGTGTTATTAGCTATGTTTGATGAAAATTGGTCCAAGATGGCCGGCTCTACAAAATGGTGGATTACATATTTTTTCACAATTCCCTTAATATGGGTATCAAATGAAAGGGCTTGACTAGTAGAATAGCACTATTGCAAATCCAAGATGGCCGCCGCGCGCCGCCACAAAATGGCAAATGTCGGGGGTTTTTTAAATTTCTAATTTATACTTGTTATGTTTTCGGAAAGCGTTCGCCGGCTCTTTGAAATTTTGAGAGGGGTCCATGCTTTTTTAGCTCGTAATTAAGCCACCATACCTTAATCTGACGCGCTGTAGTATTTTTGACCACCGATTTTACCCTAGAATAAAGGCACGCGGCCCTATATAAAGGGCTTATATATAGTAGAGGTTACTCAGCAGGATGCAAGATATCCTCCCTTATGTTAATCTGAGTCTACCTGTACTTTATGGTTGAGTTATCTGTTTATGAACCGAGAACCAGACATTTCGGAGGTCGTAAGCCGAAACGATTCACATGAAACACTCGAAAATAATAACCATCTAATCAGGTAAGTGCTCTAATTAACGGGCACGTACCGTACGTGTAATGAACCTAATAAAAGATGAGTAGACATTAGCGTCTGCAATTGCTGTCGGATCCATAAAGATTTTTAGAAGTATATTCAGTATTCTTACTGATACAATAAATGCTATATTAATCGGGGTAGAGTAAAGAGTTAAAGGAGAGCATTAAAGGCAAGAGTTGTTAAAAAACTGGTCAAGTGTGAGTCGGACTCGCGCACGAAGGGTTCCGTACCATTATCTATAAAAACGGCAAAAAAATCATGTCTGTTATTATTTATTTTATTCTGTTTTTAACCCCCGACGCAAAAACGACGGGGTGTTATAAGTTTGACGTGTCTGTGTGTGTGTGTGTGTGTCTGTCTGTTCCCCTGTAGCGCTTGTACGTTTTTTTATTTGAAAGGTGGATTAGTCGAGAGTGTTGTTAGCTATGTTTGATGAAAATCGATCCAAGATGGCCGCCGCTACAAAATGGTGGATTACATATTTTTTCACAACTCCCTTAATATGGGTATAAAATGAAAGGGCTGGACTAGTAGAATATCATTATGTACATCCAAGATGGCTGCCGTCACAAAATGGCGAATGTCGGGGGTTTTTCAAATTTTTAATTTATACTTGTTTAGTATTTGTTGTTAGCAGCAACAGAAATACATTATCTGTGAAAATTTCAACTGTCTAACTATCACGGTTCATGAGATACAGCCTGGTGATAGACGGACGGACGGAGGTACATCTAAAATGGTACGTAATGGTGGTGGTACTAGAATGGTACGGAATCGTTCGTGCGCGAGTCCGATTCGCACTTGGCCGGTTTTATTCTTAAACAAGCGGATACCCGCGACGTCGTTCGCGTGGTTATTGGTTTTTAAAAATCCCGTGGGAATCATTTTGTCTTTCCTAAGCTTCTTTGAGATCATATTATTGCTAAAAACTGTTAAAAGTTCACTGGCGGATTTTTAGGTAGATCAAAATGTAAACATCCGCCAGTGAAAGTTCCATCAAAATCGATCCAGCCTTTCAGAGATTATCCGGTAATCTTTAAAGTATCTCCTTTCTAACAAAAAAACAATGAATGAAATCGGACCACGCGTTAATGAATTACAGCTAAGAAGGTACATATTTTGACTTTCATCCCCTCTCCCAGGGGAACTGTGCTGAATTTCGGGATAAAAAGTATCCTATATGTTACTCCGTAGTATGAACTTAAATCATGCCAAATTTCATTTCAATCCATTCAGTAGTTATTGCGTGATGCACGCACAAACATACAGACAAACAGACAAACAGACAAAAATTTCAAAAATAGCTTTTTTACGTTCTATTACTTATCCCTAACATCCCCCAGTTATTATTTTGCAAAAATCTTTAATGTACAGATACGGCAAGTCTACGATTTTATTATATGTAGGTATAGAAGATATAGATTATAGATAGAAGATAGCGCGTCCAGCGAACTTGTCATGATCGTGGTCATGTGGTCATGTGGCGGTATCATGGTCAGAATGGTTATCAGCATGTGCTATGAACTAGTGCGAAAAAAAACAAACGACGGAAACACAATTAATTGTGCATTTCCTTTGAGTTATAGAGCTTTTTCGAAAGCCCTTTTAAACGGCGTTGCAGCTAACTTCATTATGTTTTGTATAACCTGATGAAAGCGAGGCCACGCCGAGAGCTGAGACGCAATTAAACTTATTTACAACCCCCCCTCACCCCTCACCCCTCCCCCGTCATCAGGCGTCGTAGCAGAGTGCGTCCAAATTTCTCTTTAGCACTATGCGATAATGTATCGTCCGGCTTGCGCAAAGACAAAAAGCACCGCATTCAAATTGGTTCATCCATTTGAGCGATACGAGTCACAGACAGACAGACAGATAGACAGACAGACAGACAGACAGACAAACAGATAGACAAAGTGGTCAAACTTATAACAAGCTTATCATCATCAGAGAAAGTAATGGTACTAAAGTTGACCAAAAATTTGGTTGTCTGTAAAGTCGGTTAACGGACGATGATTTTACGTGAATTAGACGTCTTAAGAAAATATTGCCTCTCTGTCGCTTGTGCCGCGTTCTCGCTTGCATGCAGTACGTGACAATGATTCATGCTTTTTAGTGCGTGTAGCCGGCGTTCATCGATTTACAAGACGTTATCACGTCAAAAACAGAAATTGCCCTGTACGGCTTTAGAAAGGGACCAGAAAGCGAGATAAATAATTTCGGAGAAATTCACGGACAAACATACAAATAAACAAACATGCATACACCTATAAAATTGTGTATATTTGTTTGGAAGCCCCAATAGAATGAATATATTACTGTTCCAATAATATTACATACGAGTACCTACATACAATATACGCGTCGAAATGATAACCTTCTTTTTTTTTGAAGTCGGTTAAAATACAATAACCAATACGCAATATTGAAAATTCAACAGCAACGGTACAATATCGGCGCAATCAACGGCCCCTGACACGGCTGACGGGCGCGCAATCCGTCATCCCGCCCGATGACAGACGGACGGCGCTCTTGATTTATTAATGCACGCGGTGACGTATTGCATCCTAACACGGCGTCTGGGTTATTGCAATTACCGTCATTGGTTATAGGATATACAGCCCCCGCACACTGGGCCACTAGTGGCGACGACTAGTGGCCACCACAAGTCGCGGAAGAGATTTTTCATACATTTTCTCGTGTCTCGAGACCACTCGAGCGCTCAATGTGCGTGGTGGTACCATATAAAATGTATGAAAAATCTCTTCCATACCATTAGCCATGGGCATTAGTGGCCCAATGTGCGGGGGCTGATAGACTGGCTGATTCGCCCCAGTTTCAAACGGGTATTATTAAGTTTCAAAAAAATTTAAATAACCCCCGACATTCGCCATTTTGTGGCGGTGGCCATCTTGGATTTGCATAGTGCTATTCTATTAGTCAAGCTCTTTCATTTGATACCCATATTAAGGGATTTGTGAGAAATAATTATGTAATCCACCATTTTGTAGCGGCGGCCATCTCGGATCGATTTTCAACAAACATAGCTAAAAACACTCTCGACTAACACCTTTCAAACAAAAAAAACCGCATTCAAATGGGCTCACCCGTTTGAGCGCTACAGGGGAACAGACAGACACACACACACACACACACACAAGTAAGACAGTTTTGACTGCCTGTGTGTGTGTGTGTGTGTGTGTGTGTGTGTGTATTTAATATGCTTCTTGGATATGTTTCAAGAAAAATTGTTCGGCTGTTTTAAGATTTTAAGCTTCTTAATTCACACTTGTAAATTTTCAATTCAGAGAACAATCGGCGCTACATTAGACACAAATGGTGGGCGAATATTCGCATCCAATTCATTTGGATTCAACTCTGATCAGACGCGATCGGCCAAATTTATAGGCTCCCTGATCATTAACACAATTCAGTCGTTACACATTGCTTCGGTTCACGGCGCTTAAAACCGGTTTGCTTCATTGAATTGTCTATGCTAATCGCTTCAGTTGCTCTATAAACAGCCCCGTCTGAGCATCGATACGCCATTTGTGCACGAACAATTTTATCTAAATTAAAATGAATTGTATGCAATTTTTATGTATGTATGTATGTATGTATATTTGTATGTATTTGTATATATGTATGTATGTATTTATTGTGCACAACTCATTAGATCTGTTTTTTCAAAATTTGAATGAATTATTGCAATTTTGACGTGATAACGTCTTGTAAATCGATGAACGCTGGCTGTACGCACGAAAAAGCATGATGTTGTCGCGTTCCGCCTGAGCCGAGCGATGCAAGCGAAAGTACGGAACAAGCGATAGAGAGGCACGAACCGCCTATGCATTCAGCTTCAATAATGTTGTCTTATGATGTTATCGTCCGTAAACCGATTTTACAGACAGCCATTTTTTTTTATTCGTTCACGTAGATAAACACCAAGCATAGCTCTCTCCATTGCTCACCCGTGGAGCGATTTTGAGCTCTCTCACGAGGCCTATAAGTCCCGGTTTCCATCAAAACAGATTGGAGTAGAGATGTGAACTACTTAGAGCGGAGACACAGAGCGGAATCTGTAGTAGTCTCCGAGTATAAGTTTCATTCGCAGGCGCGCGCTTGCCTTGGACATAATATTGAAGGCCAACATAATTTCAGTATATTTATATCAGAGTAGTTTGTATATTACGTACTTTAAAGTGATACGAGGCGTGAGTGCGAGGAGCGGAGTGTGCTCTGACCGACAAATGCAATTAAAACTTAACCCAAACCAAAAAGCAACACAGAAATGCCCCTCAAGAGGAAGAAGTTACACGAGAGGTTTACTTTTGGCAAAGTAATGGACCACTTGGTCAAAAAATTCTTTGACATGATATACGGTTAGTTTTCTTTAAAAGTGCTTAAAGCCTAGCCCGCAATCTGAAATTTATTTACGCGATTTTTATTCGCGCGGTTTATTTTCTGTGTTTTACTATATTTTTTTCGCAAATTTTAAATCACAAGTGCGTGCAGCTTTTGCATTTTCATAAGTCACAGAATTCTGCACACTCAAAATACGTCATTGATGTCGTGAAAATGTGCGTGGATTATTATATCGTGATGTGTAGTTCTATTTTGTATACCTAATGCGTCATAGCATACAATCATAATATTTATCACTGCGCGTTGCTAATCCTCCTCGAAAAAATTCCAGTGTTTTTGTCTCAGACAAAAGGACTATAACGAATTTATGAAAAAATAGTGGACCCGGCAGACTTAGGGCGTTTGTGCACTTATTCGTTTTCGATTCGTTTTCGATTCGTGTTCGTTTTTTTAATGAACATCATAAAAACGTATACGAAATTCACGAATGACATTTGTGCACTTAATCGTGATTTCACTATACGTTTTAAGCATTTCGTAGATAAAACCGTGTTCATAATGTGTGCTGCATTTAATCGTCGTCAGCTTTTCGCACTTCTCTTATACATTCGTAGGCGATCATCACTTAATGACATGACATGACATCATGAAAAAACTTTTTTTAATTACTATCGAAAGAATGTTGCTACTTTCGATTTCATATTGTGTCATATAAAAAAAAGATTCCTCGGCAAGACACACGTTTTAGAGAATGCATAACTCCAGAAAAAATGCTGGCAGTAACACTAAGGTAAGTGATTATGAATATTTCACACGGTACGGTTAGTATCAAAATTATCTAAGCATACGTCATATATTTTGTGAACATCCCAAGTGGACATTACGCTCTTGTAAGAAAACAGTAACAACTAAGTATCAGAAATGATATTTTTTATGAAATGTTCATATTTTGCTGATAGTTTTTGACTACCAACCACAGGTATGGAAATTTTGATTATACTACAATATTTAGGTATTTTACTCGAAGTAAAACTAATTTGAATGAAACAAACGATTTATTTTAATGCCAAACTAAGTAGGTATTAACTTTTAATAATAATCAACTGCTTTGAATCATGCTTTGTTGGAATTCAAGATACCTATGTTTTCCAAATACCTCACAACATCAGGACTCATCTCTGCCCTCTTTCCACACACCATTCCACTCGCGTCCTTATTTTAAAACGATTCGATGTGAAGAATTCACGAATATATAAACACGAAAACGAATCGAAAACGAGTAAGTGCACAAGCGACCATACAGTTATAAGGAAGGCTATGTCGAATCGTGTTTTCACGAACACGAAAACGAATCGAAAACGAATAAGTGCACAAACGCCCTTAGTCCTGCCCTGCCAAAACAATGAACATTTTGTATGGGGAAATTTTTTATTTTTATTTTATTTTTTCGTCAATTTTTCAATGTTTTTAATAGTTATTCTGCTATTCGGGACGGAGACAAATACAACAAATCAAAAACCATGAAAATCGCTCCAGCCGTTCTCGAGTTATAAGTGTTCGAACTAACACGACTTTGTTTTATATTCGAATCAGCTACTCTTAGAAGTGTTGCTTGATGTTCCATATGATAAAAGTACATGAGATAGTTTTATTTATATAGGATTTTGTTTGCGGATAATGTTAGCTGGTAATATTTTTATTTTGCAAGGAATTCTAGGAAATGTTAATGCAATACTCGCCAAGTAAACCTAGGAAAATCCGTGGGAGCTTAGTGCACGTGAAATTTTATTAAAAGTTTCACTGAATTTCCGAGTACTGCTTAATCGTAATATTCGTAAATCTAATATTGTTTCCTCATATTTACATAACGGGTGATTACTCATCACTCGTGGTCGTGGCTGCATGGTTGCAAAGCTACAGGGAGCACATGAGCCGTTAAGTACCATCGGGCGTGCCGTTAAAATGCCTGTCGCTGATTTTTAGCTACTCACACATACAAAAATAATTCCAATACATATATCACTAGATACAATAACATCCAAAGCTACGTACCTATATGTAAATTAGTTTCGTTACACATCTGTATATATACAACGTTAGTTTTACTTTACGCAAAACCTGAAAGTAGTTTGTTCAGAAACAGTAACAAAATCGAATCCAACCATTTTTATACAAAGTTAGTTTTACTTTGCGCAAAAACCGAAACACGTGTCAAATATTTTTACATTAAAAATATTTATACAAAATTTCAAAAAAATATAATGAAAAGTAACGAAGTTATAAGCTTGTTATGTTGCGTCGTTGTCCTCGAAAAAAATGGTCACCGCAAGCCGTCGCCGCAGCCCCTAGCGATCGACGCGAGTTGAATGACCGCCGCTGTGTGCCGACCGTCAGCTGATGCGCGGTAAATCATTGTGTCTAAGCTTGTAGGATTTCAAAATATTTTTGGACAAAAATATAACACTATATAAAAATGGTTGGATTCGATTTTGTTACTGATTCTGAACAAACTACTTTCAGGTTTTGCGTAAAGTAAAACTAACGTTGTATAGTGTTATATTTTTGTCCAAAAATATTTTGAAATCCTACAAGCTTAGACACAATGGTTTACTGCGCATCAGCTGACGGTCGGCACACAGCGGCGGTCATTCAACTCGCGCCGATCGCAAGTCGCTGCAGCGACGGCTTGCGGTGACCATTTTTTTCGAGGACAATGACGCAACATAACAAGCTTATAACTTCGTTACTTTACATTATATTTTTTTGAAATTTTGTATAAATATTCTTAATGTAAAAATATTTGATACGTGTTTCGGTTTTTGCGCAAAGTAAAACTAACGTTGTATAAATTCACGATCCTTTACCACTTCTATTATCTATTCTGTGTTCTGTGGTTATAACTAACTGTGGTCTGTTAACCAAGCCACAGCCAAGCTGTTACCTTGAACAATCTGTTTCGTATTTAATATGGTTATTGTGAAGTTGCAAATAATACTAATATATGATTTACATACAAAGAAAAAACATTTTTTCGGTTCAATAAACCTGATTTTGTTTGTCGGCACAAATGTCTGCAACAAAGAAGCAAACAAAAAAGTGATGTCTAAAACGGAACAAATAAAAACAGACGGCGCCCGAGGCACCAGGACATCATACGTTTCAAGCACGTTTAACAATTCATGCGCCGTCCTCCACGCCTTTGTACCGCCACCGGCTGTTTGCTTTCAATTAGACACTACGTTTGTGCTTCGGGCAGCCTATGCTGCCCTGGTACATGCGAATGTATTAAGGATTATAGTATGTATTTGAAATTCAAATCCCCTGATTAGCCCCAGGGTATGTAAGCCGGTGCTAGATCTACTCGTATGATGCCATTAGAATCTACGACCTTCAATTCCAGCTAGGATCTAAATAAGATGCAATTAATAAATGAACCTCAAAAGGTGGGAGGTGGATGGAGGGTGGTCCTCAACACCTTATCCAATACAAGGTTGAGGCAGATTGATGCTGCATCTCTCCAAAAGCGTCCAGGGGCATTTAGTGTTCCCCTATGGTGGGTCTCATTCGGCTGACACAGTTCCCTCCCACCCTCTAACCCCTCCAATCTTCCTCCCCATAGCCGGTTGTATGATGATGGATCTCCCTGACAAAAGTTAAAGACCACGACAACCATTATCAACGGAAACTGGCCAGCTATCCTGGAGCTATTATAGTGCACAATTGTGCACTAAGCAAGCAAACACAGGACACTTTCTATTCCCTCACTCTCATATTCCGATGGGATGATAATCCGACAAGATCGAAGAGAGAGCGAGAGCAGGTCTAACACCTTTTCGTGATCTGAGAGGAAATGTGTGAGCACTTGTTCTGTTACTGATTATTTCAGGCCCTATTCAGGAAAATATTTATTTATTACAGGCCCAGAAAAATCCATACCTCTTTTGGCCCAATCTGGGGTTCGAACAAAGGAACTCACAATCTGCACCTAAATAAGGTAACCACTAGACCAAAGAGGCAGTCAATAATGATAGTCTCATAATATTAAGCGCGAATCCATTAGCAGATCGTTTCGGTCGATGGCAAACCGCTTAACGGGCTAACGAGAAACGTTCCCGCAATAAAAGTGCAATCGCTAAGTGGTTAATAAAGTGTCGGGAAAAAAGTCGTTCCTATTCTTTAAGGAGCCCAGAACACATAAGGCCAAAGTGCCCGGCCAAAGCTCTTGGTGAACATGTACAGTGTCACTAGGCATACATTTACCGGTCAGGCCACACGCTTAGCGACTTTCGTGGGATTTCATATTATTAAAATCAAAGAATATTGGTGCAATTCGGAAACAGTAGGTAAACACAATATTTGCTGGCAGTCATCGAACACCTTGGGTAATGTGTAATGGAGCCATAAGGTTTACTTACATTGGTCGATGTAAAAGCATTTTGCGTGTGGACGATTTCTCAAGCGCATTGTAGGTAGATGTGGAAAATATTTCCATTTGTCTATGTTAATTGCGTATTCAAAACATCAATTATTCTGCAATTTTAGCGCTTTTAGCTCTAAATATGTATATATAATATAGCTTTTAGCTCTAATATAAATATATTTGAGAAGTTTAGCGCCTAGCTGAATCTAGTGTTTCTTTTTGCAATATGATAACAATAGACGCAAGATATGGACATAGTAATTGTGATATAATATGTAACTTCGACTTAATAAATGTGATAAAAGTAATTTCGACTCCTCTGAGTGGCCAAACTTATATACTGGTGCTCTGGTCTTTAATAATATTGTGACGAACTCAAATAAAGTTTAAATATGTCGTTCAATATTGGGTTTTGAATAGTCAAAGAGGCCATAGCTATACGCGTACAGTGTATAGCATTCAGTTAATTAGATGCCGAATGGCACACAGCAATGCAACTCCCCGTGGAGCCTTAACGACGTCCTGCGGTCCGGACGTCATTGCCGCTAATTCACGAATACATCAAACTCGTGCCGCACTAATGATTGTCCCCAGGCGCGCCACCGGCTCCTACACTAGTTAGCGTCAAATGACGTGTGCAGTACTATTGCAAATTAAACTCGGCTATATTGTGGACGTATAAAGCTTGGTGTCCACGACTATAGGCCTAACATTTAATGGAGACGGTTCTTGAAGTAACGCGGTGTGAGTGGGGGGACAGTTAACGTATAAGTCAAGGCACCATTACCGACTCCTACACTAGTTAGTGTCAAATGTCATGAGCAGGATATAGACAAGTCCATTAAATATAGCTTGATACCTGTGACGTTTGTCATAATGACATTTAATGTATGTAATGTGTAACTGAACTAACGACCTTATGAAAATCTATACCCTTTAAATTCCTATAGATCTTTCTAAAGATTATGTTTTTAAATAATTTCTTTAAAGTGGCACGTGAACGATAGTGGTAGAACCCTTTATAATGTTGTGTCCGTATAAACCCAAGAACTTTTAGAGCGTCAGAAGTAATGAGTTCAATTGACTTAGACGATTCAATCTAGTTCATGTATTGAAGTGTCGGTTCCTGCTTAGTTTTATTATAAAATATGTTAGCGGTCAAGCTATGGTTAATAGTGACTTGGTTAGTTATTAATCTATAGTGGGATGACACACTTTTAGTTCAAATGAAGATAAACTTCTTTCCCTAAAGAGAAAGAAGTCCATCAAGGCATCATTCATACTTTTAGCAATAAAAAATATGGATGATGGTTGTTAGCTCCCGTCACGCTAACAACGATGAGCCCCTACCTTTTGTGGTACTCTAGTATCGCATACAGAGTTAGTTTTAGTATTAATTTATTATTCTTATTTCGCTCCTTATATATTTTATAGAATGGTTGCATGAAATACTAGACATACCAGCAAACATTGGGCCCCCCCCCCTCACACCCAGGCATCATCCCAAAGAGTTGTTTTTTAACCGTGGTTGTCTCCACAAGACTTTTTTATAGTGGTGTGTACCACTTAAGACCTTTGTTTAGAGTGTTTAAGTTCCACTATGGTTGTTAAGTCATTAGTGAAGAGCGAGGTTCGCTGCGGTACGTATGATGTAGGTTTGTTATTATTATTATGGAAGCAAGCTCGAGGCAAAGCTTACTGAGGTATATCAGTTATATGTCCTTAGTAAAGGAGGAAATCCATTGCATTAATTATTGGTGGTATTTGTCAGTCAAGGAAGAGAAAGACTCACTGTGGTAAATAGTACTAGGTACCATTTACACAGGTCTTAGAACTCAACACGACATCCAACCACATCCTCAAGCAATCCCCATCAACTCACGCCCCAAGCGTATAACACCCTGAACGTGCATCGATCAGACCACTCGCTAATGCAGCTATCATTTGTCATGAAAGAGCAAGACTCGCTGTGTTCGCCGGCCGAAACCCAACCCAACATCTAACTGAATGTCAGACGTCAAGGCAGAGCGCGACACCAGCGTTATCACCGGTCTGAACCCCAACCTAACATCTAACTGGACGTCAGACGACAAGGCCGAGCAAGACTACGCAGCGATAAATATTCCACAGGTCTAACTCAACCTTATAATATAGTTCGAAAGTATGTTAATAATAGTACATGTGCTATCACCACGAAGTGGTGATAAACTCCGAGAAGGTCAGAGCAAGTTCGAATTAATATTGTATGTTAGCACTGCACTCGGCTTGGAGCGCAGTGGTCAGTTTAAAGATATTATGTTAATAATAGTACAGGTGCTATCACCACGGAGTGGTGATAAACTCCGAGAAGGTCAGAGCAAGTTCGAATTAATATTTATATTGAATGATAGCACAGCACTCGGCGTAGAGCGCAGGATCAGTTTAAAGATATTATGTTAATAATAGTAAATATGCTATCACCACGGAGTGGTGATAAACTCCGAGAATGTCAGAGCAAGTTCGAATTAATATTATGAACGCAAGTCGCCATGTCAAGAAAGGTTCACAAGCACATATGCGCTAGGCTCCCTCTCAAGAGTAGCGTCAAAGCGTAAGATTAGGTTAGCATTATTATAAAATTAGTATATGTACTCGTCTGTCGCTATCCCAAGGAAAAGGGTACACAAGGCATACTAGACACCAAGGCTCCCCCCTCTGAACAGCAACATACGATAGTGTATCGCCCCAGTATTGACACATGAACGCAAGTCACTATAATTGGAAAAGCTCACAAAACATTTTATAGTGCTAGCGCTTTCCTCTATAAATAGCGCTAAAGTGTTAGATTAGACTACCACTTATTATTAATTTATTTTATATATCGCCATCACCATTATAATTTGTTAGTCTCATATAATGCCGTCCACAGGACTTCCATATACAATCTCAAAATTCCGTCACTCATGATGCTGAGAGCCCCATCCCCTATGTTACTTTTGGCATCAAAACAGCGCTAATACCACGGAAGAGAGAAGGCAGGGGAAGTGAAATGCACCAAAACTACTATAGGAACCGCTGTCGCCAAACTCATACAAATATACCGTTAATCATATATTGCACTACAAAGAAACAAATCGTTTGATTTGTCGTTTTAAGTTTAGTCAAAACTAGCCTACTTCACAGAACTCACAGATTTGGAAACAAACCCTGATTTTCTAGAAATAAGATTTATTTTGCTTTAACGGAAGAATGTATTTATGAGCTATGAGTAAATAAAAATGTTGAGTAAAAGCCATTAAAACTTTAGTGATTGACTAAAATGTAAAGTTATCGATTCTTAATTTTTTTACTATTTGGGTTTTGACAATGACTTATATATTAAGAAAAGCGATATATTATTATTATTATGAATCAAAAATAATACGATATAAAAAATGCCTACTTATATAATACGATCAATTTAGACTTCCAAGATTACAATATTCACACCTGGCTGAAAATTGGTAGGATTGTTCAAAACACTATTATAAATGAAATGTGAAAAGTCCTCATCGATCCGACACCTGGAAAAAAATTACTCGGTGTCAAAGTTTTCACGGGAAATTTTTCAGCAAAACGGTAAGTCTTATCATAAAATTATTTTAAACAAAATTGTAGATCAGATAATTATCTATAAAAAATGTCTGTATACTTTTTTTCCTAAGAGCCACCGTTTTTGAGATATAACGATTCAAAAAAATTAATTTTGAAATAAAAATGAGGGGCTGGGTTTCTTTTTACCCGAAATTCTGTGGTGGTGGTGCAATCTTGTATTTGCATAGTGCTATTCTACTAGTCAAGCCCTTTCATTTGATACCCATATTAAGGGGGTTGTGAAAAAATATGTAATCCGCCATTTTGTAGCGGCGGCCATCTTAGACCGATTTTCTTCAAACATAGCTAACAACACTCTCGACTAATTCACCTTTCAAACAAAAAAAAAACGCATTCAAATCGGTCCACCCGTTTGAGCTCCACAGGGGAACAGACAGACACACGCACACACACACACACACACACAGACACGTCAAACTTATAACACCCCGTCGTTTTTGCTTCGGGGGTTAATTAATAATAACTGTATCAAAAATCATCGTTTGGTCGTTAAAATATCGATACCAATGTACTTAGCTAACATCATGACATCTCTACGACCACGACCACCCGATCGGCGTCCATACCGTGAGTCTAACGTCTTAGTGAAGGAATATATTTATATAGTACAAGTCCATTGCGTCCTAAGACCGACCGATTCAATGATTGATTTCTACTAAGCAAGCAATGGATTTTGTTCATAATGAGATATAGACTTCTCAATTTAGCACATTTTTAGCATAATGTAAATATACAAAATAATGTTTTCTTGTTTTTTATGGAAAATAACAACAATAGCTTGTACTTAAGTGTGAAATGAGATGCCATATTTTGTATGATTCACTTTTTTGCTTGATTTTTTGCAAACAACCACTGAACAACACGGCATTTTGTTAAAAATCGAGAGCGGTGAAGCGATCGTTGGACGACATTCGACTCAAGACAAAAACGGTTCTCAGGTGTATTTAACGCCAGAAGAGTTCTCAGGAACCACGCCCCCTTGCCATATCTCGTCTTATTCATTTTATCTATGGCTAATACCGACTCTGAAGGAATTCCCCATAGTAAACGATAACCGAGTATAAGACCCGCATTCTGCTTCTCCTTCTTCATCCTGACCTGAACAAGGTGGGAATCAAAGTTCATCATTATTTATATAATCTCATGCGAGAGCACATTAGTACCCTCAATTACTAAGCCCTTTTTGATAAAATTCAAAGAAAAAATTTTTAACACTTCCGAACCCGTATTCTTTAAATAATTATTTAGCATGTAATATTGGGTCGTTACATTCAACCCCCTAAATTCTATGAAGCATGCAAAATAGATTCTATTCTATGAAGTATGCTGAAGAGAATTTACGTTAGGGAAAGTTTTTGAATTTTATTTATTGTACATAATAATATCGCAACCCCTCGAACTCTGGCTAATGTTAATATGATCTAGCTATGCACGCAAATATCCGTCCAAAACATGTCACCGAATAACTCATTCTCACACCATGCCTTATACAATCATCTTTATCTCCCAACACTCATTGTTGTGATTGATATGTTAAAACAACTCTGCAATCTTCCGCTTCATTACATCTATCTCATTTCAAATTTAACAACCCTTCAGACCCGAAAGTACTCTCAACTAGCCATTTTATTCATTCACCCTTTGTTTTGCATCAATTTTCCACTAATTCTTGTCAATATGACAATTAAGTTAATTTATCCCATTTTAATACATAACTTTCCTTTGCATCGCCCTTTTACAACTTCTTGTCAACCTTTATGAAAATTACGTCAATTCCACACATTTTAACACATATTTTGTTTTGCATCACTCATTTCCAACCCCCTGTCAATATGACAGCTAAACCATTTATATCCCTTTAAAACGTTTGCATCACACTCTCACAACCCCCTGTCAATATGACAGCTAAGCAATTTTAGTCCCACTAATACATTTGCATCACACTCTTTACCACTCTCTTCTACAACTCTTTTCTACAATGGTTCTATTTGCATCACACTCTCTACCACTCTCTTCTACAACTCTTTTCAACAACGGTTCTCTTCACAACCCTCTAACAATAAGACGTCCAAGCCATAATGAACTCAAAACTTCTTCAGACTCTTTCCATTTCACGGACAACATATTGTAGGCTTTCGCCTACTTTATAGTTTCTTAATTAAGCCGTTTTGACCATCCTGGTCTCTACTTTCTTATTAAAATGTGACCATCCTGGTCACGGCACCATATTGTAACTGAACTAACGACCTTATGAAAATCTATACCCTTTAAATTCCTATAGATCTTTCTAAAGATTATGTTTTTAAATAATTTCTTTAAAGTGGCACGTGAACGATAGTGGTAGAACCCTTTATAATGTTGTGTCCGTATAAACCCAAGAACTTTTAGAGCGTCAGAAGTAATGAGTTCAATTGACTTAGACGATTCAATCTAGTTCATGTATTGAAGTGTCGGTTCCTGCTTAGTTTTATTATAAAATATGTTAGCGGTCAAGCTATGGTTAATAGTGACTTGGTTAGTTATTAATCTATAGTGGGATGACACACTTTTAGTTCAAATGAAGATAAACTTCTTTCCCTAAAGAGAAAGAAGTCCATCAAGGCATCATTCATACTTTTAGCAATAAAAAATATGGATGATGGTTGTTAGCTCCCGTCACGCTAACAACGATGAGCCCCTACCTTTTGTGGTACTCTAGTATCGCATACAGAGTTAGTTTTAGTATTAATTTATTATTCTTATTTCGCTCCTTATATATTTTATAGAATGGTTGCATGAAATACTAGACATACCAGCAAACATTGGGCCCCCCCCCCCTCACACCCAGGCATCATCCCAAAGAGTTGTTTTTTAACCGTGGTTGTCTCCACAAGACTTTTTTATAGTGGTGTGTACCACTTAAGACCTTTGTTTAGAGTGTTTAAGTTCCACTATGGTTGTTAAGTCATTAGTGAAGAGCGAGGTTCGCTGCGGTACGTATGATGTAGGTTTGTTATTATTATTATGGAAGCAAGCTCGAGGTAAAGCTTACTGAGGTATATCAGTTATATGTCCTTAGTAAAGGAGGAAATCCATTGCATTAATTATTGGTGGTATTTGTCAGTCAAGGAACAGAAAGACTCACTGTGGTAAATAGTACTAGGTACCATTTACACAGGTCTTAGAACTCAACACGACATCCAACCACATCCTCAAGCAATCCCCATCAACTCACGCCCCAAGCGTATAACACCCTGAACGTGCATCGATCAGACCACTCGCTAATGCAGCTATCATTTGTCATGAAAGAGCAAGACTCGCTGTGTTCGCCGGCCGAAACCCAACCCAACATCTAACTGAATGTCAGACGTCAAGGCAGAGCGCGACACCAGCGTTATCACCGGTCTGAACCCCAACCTAACATCTAACTGGACGTCAGACGACAAGGCCGAGCAAGACTACGCAGCGATAAATATTCCACAGGTCTAACTCAACCTTATAATATAGTTCGAAAGTATGTTAATAATAGTACATGTGCTATCACCACGAAGTGGTGATAAACTCCGAGAAGGTCAGAGCAAGTTCGAATTAATATTGTATGTTAGCACTGCACTCGGCTTGGAGCGCAGTGGTCAGTTTAAAGATATTATGTTAATAATAGTACAGGTGCTATCACCACGGAGTGGTGATAAACTCCGAGAAGGTCAGAGCAAGTTCGAATTAATATTTATATTGAATGATAGCACAGCACTCGGCGTAGAGCGCAGGATCAGTTTAAAGATATTATGTTAATAATAGTAAATATGCTATCACCATGGAGTGGTGATAAACTCCGAGAATGTCAGAGCAAGTTCGAATTAATATTATGAACGCAAGTCGCCATGTCAAGAAAGGTTCACAAGCACATATGCGCTAGGCTCCCTCTCAAGAGTAGCGTCAAAGCGTAAGATTAGGTTAGCATTATTATAAAATTAGTATATGTACTCGTCTGTCGCTATCCCAAGGAAAAGGGTACACAAGGCATACTAGACACCAAGGCTCCCCCCTCTGAACAGCAACATACGATAGTGTATCGCCCCAGTATTGACACATGAACGCAAGTCACTATAATTGGAAAAGCTCACAAAACATTTTATAGTGCTAGCGCTTTCCTCTATAAATAGCGCTAAAGTGTTAGATTAGACTACCACTTATTATTAATTTATTTTATATATCGCCATCACCATTATAATTTGTTAGTCTCATATAATGCCGTCCACAGGACTTCCATATACAATCTCAAAATTCCGTCACTCATGACGCTGAGAGCCCCATCCCCTATGTTACTTTTGGCATCAAAACAGCGCTAATACCGACTCTGAAGGAATTCCCCATAGTAAACGATAACCGAGTATAAGACCCGCATTCTGCTTCTCCTTCTTCATCCTGACCTGAACAAGGTGGGAATCAAAGTTCATCATTATTTATATAATCTCATGCGAGAGCACATTAGTACCCTCAATTACTAAGCCCTTTTTGATAAAATTCAAAGAAAAAATTTTTAACACTTCCGAACCCGTATTCTTTAAATAATTATTTAGCATGTAATATTGGGTCGTTACAAATGACAGCTACAATAACTGTCATTACATACATTAAATGTCACGACAAACGTCACAGGTATCAATGGACTATAGTCTAAGATGCTAAACCTAATATAAAAAATCAAGATGTCGGAATTTATTTTTCCATACAAAATAACATAATCTGTAAGTAAACCTATCTTGATCATCTTTTGCCAAGAAACCACTCTTCCATCTTTTAGAGACACCGACGAAAGTATGGCCTCCATCTTAAATCCGCCATTTTGGATTTCTTTTTCAGCTCACTGCCAATTGGATGAGGTTTTGAGTGATATTTCTTTGAGCACCCCCTACCTATCTTCAATACCCTGGCCGTGCCCCTCATATTAATTTTTAAATTGTTAGTTAATCATATTTTGGACTGAAATTTTTTAGGGACCCTATTTGCAATATATTTATTTACATATTTATGTAATTTAATATAAAATCATCGAACTATTACGCTTAGAATGGAAGTTTCTAACAAATTTCCGCTCGAAACGTAAGCTATAAACCAACCCATGTGTGCCCTGTAATTACATTTGCCGACACGCACACAAGCACATGAGTACCTTGAGCACTGACGCGACGATAGACGTATCGAGCCTTTTAAGGCCCGTTAAAAACGGCTTATCGCCGCGTCGACGACTGCCTTTCTTTACCTATTTATTCTAAGTATAAAATACTTTTCATCCATTAACCAGATCGGTGAAGGTCATCTTATACAGGGATCAAGGCGTTGTTTTTTTAAAAATCCCTTGAAAACTCTTCGTTTAAAAATTATTCGATATCCGTCTCCAGGAAGCAAGTTTTTGCCGTACCAAGTTTTGTCAACAGCTAAGCCGTTAAAAGGTAACAAACAGAAAAGCAGGCGTTTGCGTTCCTATTAAGCGTTAAACAGTCGGATATCTAATGAGGTCATCATTTACCACACGTCTCGCTGTGCCACAATCTAATACGCAGGCTAACTTCAGGTCATTCATTGGCTTGATCCCGCTATGCGTCTTGAACAGCCAGCGAGTCGATACGGCTCATTGCGCGTGAATTGTCTCAACTGACCGCCGAGCTCCGATGCATATCAATTGAGACTCGCCTGCGTATAAACCCCGCACTGATCCAATATCCGTGATTGGATGGATAAGTACAGATTGCTCTTATAGCAACTGCCTCTTTGGCCTAGTGGTTAGCATATTCGAACGCAGATCACGAGGTCATGGAATCGATTCAATTCCCGGGTCGGGCAAATAATTGGGTTTTTCTGTCAAGAAATTCTCAGTGCCAGCCCGAAGTTGGAAGCTGGTGGTGTTTCACCCCCGTGCCTTGGAGAGCACGTGAAGCAGTCGGTCTCGGTTATTATCACTATCATGTGACAATAGTCGTGAAAGCCCGTCAAGCCGCATTGGAGCAGCGTGGCGGGTCTAAGCTCTAAATCCCCCTCTCCTATGAGAGATGCCTGTGCCCAGCAGTGGGATGTTAAAAGGCTGTAGTGGTGGTGGTAGTGACTCTAGCTACGTATAACCTAGATGCCTGAATACGAGTCGTACCTACTCCTCCACTGATAGACTGCTAGACTTAAATGTCATTTGAAGGGACATCCACATGCCACGGTTTTGCGCCGCTAGTATCCAGAAACTCCCTGCGACTCGTCTGATGTCGTAATATATATTTATATTATATATATTTTGTTATATCTACTTGTTGCAAAATGTTTAATAAACATTTGTTAAAAATGTTGCATAAACATGAAAAACTTTGCTAACGTTGAAAACTTTTTCTAACATTTGTGACAAAATGTTAACTAACAAATGTTTTTTCTTCTTTTCCCAATTTCTTCATGGATAAATCCAATTACTATATTGGCTCAACTCGTGTCTTGAAGCCTTGATCTCGTGGTCCATATTATCCATACATATGATCCATAAACTAGCCACAAGACTAACGAAGCAGTTATAGGTAGAGTACCTAGATATAAAAGTAGCCCCTATAAAACTGCTGCTACGAAATTCAACTCCCAAGGGAGTGTCTTACATCCGGCAATAGCCGCATTTCGACACGGTTTTACCGGGATGAAAATTTTTCGAACTCACTCAACTTTACTGCACATGTTCGCACATCAAATTGAATATCACCCGAGGGCACATTTGAGGGACCGACACGAAATGGGCGTGGCTCAGGTACCATGTATGTACGTGCTTCAAGATAGAACCAGAGGATAACTGGACAGATGAAACCGCACAAATTCATAGCCCAAGAGACCACGACGGCCAGCCCTTCGTTGTTTTATAAAAGCTAAAAGTTTATCTGTGTGTTTCTTCAACAAACGTAAAAACGACCAGCGACTATGATGTTGAAATCATGGTTACTTTGGGAGATAACAGGTAATAAAGGTGTAAAACGTCAGAAACGTCAGAATTTCTCGGAATTAACAAGTATAAATTAAAAATTTAAAAAACCCCTGACATTCGCCGTTTTGATTCGGCAGCCATCTTGGATTTACATAGTGCTATTTTACAATTCAAACCCTTTCATTTGATACCCATATTGAGAGAGTTGTGAAAAAATATATAATTCGCCATTTTGTAGCGGCGGCCATCTAGGATCGATTTTCGTCAAACATAGCTAACAACACTCTCGACTAATTCACCTTCCAAACAAAAAAACCGCATTCAAATCGATTCACCCGTTTGAGCGCTACTGGGGAACAGACAGACACATACACACACAACACACACACACACATATACACACGTCAACAACTTATAACCGTCGTTGCGTCGGGGGTTAAAAACCAGAGTATAGATAAAGATAAAAAATAAGATTAAGTTATTATGGTCAGAATACCTGTAATTGTTCTTTTTCTATCTGCGGCGCTTTTATCCCGAATAAATGATTATTTATTTATTTATTTAAAAAAACTTACGTCAAAGTTGAAAGTTAAATTTAATTTTTTATATTTTCTTCAGGATAACTTTAAAAACCGGTCAAGTGCGTGGCGGGCCACGCGCAGTGTAGGGTTCCGTAGTCACAATCCTCGAAAAACAGATATAACTCCTTAACCTGTGAACCCTACTTAGCCGTGATAGTTTTCCTTTAAAATTGATTATATACCCTACTGCTGTGAATTTTTTCAAGTTCCTATATACTGCCATTTGGCTGATAGAGGGGGGGGACACTTGACTCTAATAAAAATTTGCACTTTAAAACATCATATTTTACAAACGGATCTAGAAATCGAAAAATGATGTTCCCACACCCACAGTATTTTTAAAAGACCTATTCAACGATACCCCACACTATGGGGTAGACGAGAAAAAAAATATTCATCCCCACTTTACATGTAGGGGAGCTACCCTAAAAAAAAATATTTATCAAAATTTTATTTCACCACTTTGTCGGCGTGATTAATATTTATACTCATGCCAAATTACGGATTTCTAGCACTAATAGTCTCTGAGATTAACCGAGGACGGACGGACAGACGGACAGACGGACAGACGGACAGACGGACAGACGGACGGACATGGCGAAACTATAAGGGTTCCTTGTTTACTACGGAACCCTAAAAATCACATTATCCATTGCCGGATACTTATTACAGTTGCTACTCCAGATGACCTCAAAGTTTAAAAGTTCAAGGGTGGCTGGCAGGGAGTAGCTACTGTAATAAGTGTGCGGAAATGCATGACGTGATTTTTAATACTATTCTGAAGAAAACATAAAAAAATTAGACTACACATAGATTTTTTACACCTTTATTACCTGTTATCTCCCAAAATAACCATGATCTCAACTTCATAGTTGCTGATCGTTCCTCCTGTGTTTGGGACTATACGCAGAGAGACTTTCAGCTTTTATAAAATAACGAAGGTCTGGCCGTCGCGTCGTGGGCTCTTGATCTATCAGTGGAGGATTATATTTTTAATCGAGTAACTACATATTTACGTAAATATGTAGTTACTCGATTAAAAATATAGTATCACAACTGTACACATCTATACTTTTAATCGAGTAACTACGTAGTTACTCGATTAAAAGTATAGATGTGTAAATTATTCTCCAGATTAGGTCAAATTCAAAACCGTCCACGCACATAGAGAGATTCCATACCACCCCCCTTATAAACTCTTTTTGGACCTATAATAATACAGGCTATAATATTTTAGGAAAAATTAAGCCGGCTTCGGTACAGCAATCTCAGTCAGTCAGTCAACAAATCAGTGTACCTACCAATCAAAAATATATTAATGACATGGCAACATTTATGCGTATAACTTCATATATAAGAATGATAACTAGGTGATACTAAGAATGATATACTGTGGATTTACTAAAACTTTTCTGAAAGCATGTAAATTACGATAGTGAAAAAATCATCAAAATTGGTTCATTTGTTTTTGAAACAATCTCGAACATACATACCAGTATGAATGTATGTATGTACATAATATGTATACATACATACATTCACACTATAATACAGAACCTCCTATTTTGAAGTCGGTTAAAAATAGATGACCAAGGCGACAAAAAACAAGGCTCAACAAGTATAAATTAAAAATTTAAAAAACCCCCGACAGTCGCCATTTTGTAGCGGCGCGGGCCATCTTGGATTTGCATAGTGTTATTCTACTGGTCAAGTCCTTTCATTTGATATCCATATTAAGCCGCCATTTTGTAGCAGCGGCCATCTTGGATCGATTTTCATCAAACATAGCTAACAACACTCTTGACTAATTCACCCTTCAAACATAAAAAACCGCATTCAAATCGATTCACCCATTTGAGCGCTACTGGGGAACAGGCAGACACACACACACGTCGTTTTTCGTCGGGGGTTAAAAATGATAGTGGCTGACCCAAAACGCAAACAATGATCGCTTTAGATGACCGACAGCGTCCAACAGTAAGTAGTCTGTGGCGTCTGATACGGTATCCCTCGAGCCCATCAATCCTGACACCGTAGCTCTCTTGATTAATTCATTGCTCTACAGTTGTGATACTACACTGCGTAGATATAAGGTGTATAGATAAGGAGCATTAAACACGAACTATGAGCGATCAAGTTTCGGCCAATGTCCAAATGTAGGTAGTGTGCAACTTCAGATAGAGTATCCCGCAAACCCATCAATCTTGACGCCGTAGCCTACTTGATTAATTCATTGCTTTATACATTTTGCAGTTGGGCTAGTGCTACACAGGTTGCAATAAAAGTCGAGATATAAATTTTGAATAGAAGCAGGTGTTACTTTGCGGAAATCCATGATATATGATGAAAAGTCAAAATTATTTTGCTATAATCCGCAAAACGGTGCAAAGCACTTTGCAACTGTGCATTGTAGAGGATCATCATGCATCTCCTGAGGATGCTCCGGTGTCGGAGGGAAACGATCGTCGAGTTTGTTTTGGTGGTGGATTTGTGTGGTGTTACTTGGTGGTGGTGCTTGGGGTCCGCTTGGTTGCTTGTTTTTCCTGCATATTTAATAGCAGAAGGGCTGACAGGGCATAGCACATGCTGCTTGTTGTACCATACAAAGACTGTTTTGCGGATTATAGCAAAATAATTTTGACTTTTCATCATATGAGATATAAATTACAAAATAATATTTCTAAAATAAATATACTTACAAATTCCTTCCCATCTGTCTTTTTACCCGACTACGGCAAAGGCAAAAAGGAAGCGTTATGATTTTAGCAGTCTATGTATGTATGTTTGTGCTGTGGTTTGTGTCCGATTTTTACACACACACACACACACACACACACACACAAGTTATAGACATACCCAAATAGATAGGCAAACCCATGCGGGGTTTGCTCGTACGTCGAAGACAGAAGATATTTTCAGTTTTAGGAAATTTCAAATATTGATGTACCTACTTAATCTTTTTGTATTTATTATATTATAATTCGTTGTATAGTCATCACCATCCTGATAGCTAAGCTTATAGCTTCCACTGGCTGACACGAATTCCTTAATTTAACCGCCTTATTGTTTTCCCCGAATTTGATTTATCATTTCAGTTGTTGACAAGACAGTAGGAGACCATTTGATCCCCGGAATTATTAACTATTCCGAGATAATCCAGTTTGGAAATATACGATCCGTTTTAACGAAGCCAAAACGTCCGCTCCACGGAATATTCAATTTGTCAAAACTCAATTCTAATCGGCCCTGACAAACGAATTAACACCAAAGCTTTCTTCTTTTTCTTCTTCCATGATATAATTACAATGAATTTGCTGGCATAATCCCATAAACTCAGTATTACTATAATCTGCATGTTTATAATTCATTTTTTTTATAACAATTAGGTGACCCTCAAACGAGCAAGCGGGTCACCTGATGTTAAGTGATTACCGCCACCCGTGAACATTAGCAGCACCTGAGGAACCACTAATGCGTTGCCGACTTTTGAGGAAGGGGACTGGCTATTCAACAGCCGGAACACATCGGATGCTTTGCAGCAGGTTGCGGCTAAAGTGTGGTCGCTAGCCAGGCGGATTCGGGGTAGAATCCTACCACAAAGCGGTGATACCATCTAGATTAAGTTGTGTGGTATCAGGCACATCGACCCGTTGAGGGGACTAAGAGCGTCAGGGCCTCATATTGGCAGGGTGTACCGCGCGGGGTGCTAGCCAGGTAACCTCCAAGTGTGCCTGGGTGCTGCTGGTCCTCTTGGATACGTCCGAGGGGAAGAGCAGTATTCGGGCCGGTGCGCCCCGGTAACATGGTTAATAATTCGGGGATATTGTTAGCCATGGCCAATAACCTGGCGGAGGGAGGTTTCTCCGCGTGTCCCTCTGATTAGCAGAGGGCACTGCGGATGAAACTAGGGGTGAGACACCCCGGGGCGGGGGGCAGCGATGCCCATCGCGGGAGGAAGAAAACCTCGTTAAAAAATTACGGGAGGGCGCGAGCCTCTGGAGGGACAGCCCAGAGGCGAGCGGGAGCCCCGGCTGGGGCGGCTGCCGGACACCTGGGATGCATACTTTGGGTTCCCCAGGCGTCCAGCACAGACAGCATGAGGGTCATGCCGTGGTGGTTTTAGTGGGTAACCTGGTGGAGTCCCACATAACCTTCGTTCTGCCGCATTCGGCCGCAGAACGGGGGTACCTATAAAAGGTTTCCACCACGTCAAAAAAAAAAAAAAAAAAAGGGTGCACCGCGCGCAGGTGAGGTTGACTTTGGCCTGCACATAGGTGGAATTTGGGTCACGTACACCCCCAAAAACTTCATAATGTTATATTCAGAATAGAACGCGGGGTGCGTGGAGACCAAAGTATTTGAAGGCTCAATTTGCGTCGTAACTTAGGGTGAGATCTATCAAAAGTACCTACTCTGGACTCTACTCAGACTCAAGACAGAGTTAAAACGAGACAATTTCTGTGTATCTATGAAAAATTCCTATTACTTACTCTCAAGCCATCGCGTAGTTTGCACAGCCCTAAACAACGGTCACAATAAGTATTTTGTTAAACATTGAATTTGAAACTCGGAATTTCGACTACAAAATATAATCCGAAACTCAAATAAATACCGTATAATTCCGTCCACCGCAGAGCGCGGCGTTAATACGCTGAACTCCGAAGGTAACGTAAATACACACTCCGCGCCCAGGGGAAATTCGCACACTTATTTAACTTGAGCAAAAACCGCGAACTGAGAGCATACACTAGAATTCCGAAATATTCGGAAGTTCCGGAGGTTGACCGCAACGGACGGACCAGAGTGGAAACTTTGCTTTGTAGCCCCGCGGCGGCGGCATGTAACAGCGGCTGTTACATCGCGCGCGATTTTTATTGCGGCTTGCGGTTAAATGCTCGTTTTGAAAACTTTTAAAAAAACTTTTGTGTATTTTTCGTTTCAGGTGCAAATTATCGTTAGGTAGTTCTTTTTTTGGGTTACTAAGTATATCTGAATTTAAATGTTCAAATTGACGAATGCAAGAGCGATGCCACACGATGCGCTGCGGCACCGCAACGCGACCGCGGCGCGGCGTAGCGTTGTTGAAAACCTGCTATATGTAGTGACATAATGATGGCAGATTGTTATTTTTCGCAGTACTTATTTTTGTGGTCGTCGTCGTCCTCAACCGATAGACGTCCACTGCTGGACATAAGTCTCTTGTAGGGACTTCCACACGCCGCAAGTATAAATTTTGATAATAGGTATACATTCCATACCTACCCTGGTTTTACTACTAATCTCCGATTCATTAAGTAAAGTAATAGACATACAAGAATTGCTTACCCTAAGAAAAACCACCACTACCACCACCACTACAGCCTTTTAATGTCCCACTGCTGGCCTTCACTCTCATGGGAGAGAGGGATTTAGAGCTTAGACCCGCCACGGTGCTCCAATGCGGGTTGGCGGGCTTTAAAAGGTGTGCTCCAAGTATAGCTCTCTCCGTCGCCCACTGAATGACTAAATTTTCTTATGACGTTTTAGTGAAACTGTGTCACAAAAATAATCTCAGAGCATGGTCCTCGCCCAGGGGAGGGTTGCAGTCAGTAGTGCAGGATTATTACTCTAGCGGCACGCTATGATGGCCGGTTTGACGTTTGTCCGCTCATGAAGTTCCGTATTAATTGATAACGACTTTGAAGGAAATAATTGTATTACTTTATTGACGATAGTGATGTGCAGAGATTCATAAATTTTATCGAATGTAGTTTTAGGTTTAGGACTCAAAATTTATTTATTAAATTGATTTCTTAAATGTATACAAGTGTTGAAAAATCAGTTTGCACCATTTAAGGGGTGAATGTACTTGTGAATATGAACAATTTTCACTATGTGGACAAACCTCTGAAATCGCAAAAAAATATCAATAAATTTTTAAAAATGGAATCTAATACGATCGTCACATAGGATCGCTGGCTAGCACAACTACTACCTCCGGCAAACTCGCGTCAATGCTCAATGCAAAACAAAGCAGTTTCGAATTGACGTTGCTTCGAAAAGTATAAACTGTCAGTGCAATGCGATTGTGATATAGTTTTGACCTGGCTTTGGATTTCAAATATTGATACTGCATTACTGTTGACCCTTGCTCGTTAATTTGGACTCTGTTCAAGCCCTTTGTTGTGGATTTCGTCGATATGACCGAACGTACGCAGAGAACTGTTCTAAATAGTCAGACACGTGAGTTCGTAATACGCCTTCGTAACTATTTCGATCGTGAAGCTCAAAATGGAGGGCCAATTTTACCTATAACGTCAGTGGTTGAACGCGTAGCTGATGCGCTTAATATTGGACAACGAACTGTTAGACGGATAACTAAAAAAAAATATGGCGAGACTGGCACAGAAGAAAATAAACTTCACACACCAAAAAAGAGAAAACGAGCAAAACCAGTCGTAGGCATCGATAGCTTTGATGCCGATGCTATCCGAAGACATGTTTACGGCTACTATTTACAGAAGGAGTATCCAACAAGAAAAAAGTTGGTGCATTCACTGAAGGAAGCTGGATTATTCTTCGGTGGGGAAAGTTCTTTAACGAAGATTTTGAAGACCATTGGATTTCGATACAAAAAATGTAACAAACGCAAAATATTGATGGAAAGATTTGATATAGCGATGGCAAGGTATACTTTTTTACGGCAAGTGAAAGAAATCAAAAATTGGCAAAATGTTGTGTTCTTGGATGAAACATGGCTTAATGCTAACCATACTGTAGGCCGTTCTTGGAACGATGACACAGCAGCATCTACTTCCAAAGTTCCTGTAGGAAAAGGATCGCGACTTATAATTTGTCACGCCGGAACCATCAACGGGTTTGTCGAAGGTTCTCTCATGGCTTTTGCGTCAAAAACCACTGGAGACTATCATGAAGACATGAATGGAGAAAAGTTTACTGAATGGTTTACCTCAATGTTGTGTAGCCTCCCTGAACCATCTATTATAATTATGGACAACGCCCCATACCACTCGATGCAAATTGACAAGCCACCTGCCCAATCCCAAAAGAAAGCTGATATCGTCGCATGGCTTCGTAAAAATGGCGTAGATGCAAACATGAATATGTTAAAAGCGGAATTAGTACGTCTTTTAAAAGAAAACAAACCAACCAAGATCCGATACGTCATTGACGAAATAGCATTAGAACATGGGCACAGAGTTATACGGTTACCGCCTTACCATTGTGAGTATAATGCGATTGAGTTGGTGTGGGCTCAAATTAAGGGATATGCTGCAAGACACAATACAGAACCCCCATTTACCACAAAAAAAATGCTAAAATTATTAGAAGAAGCTTGTGAACATGTGACTAAAGGAGACTGGGAAAAGGTTGTGAATAGAACTGTTAAATTAATAAGGGAAGATTATGAAAGAGATGTGAAAATAGATAATATTATAGAAAACGAACATATAATTATTAATGTATGTGATGATAGCAGTGACGACAGTGAAAATAGTAGTATGGACGAATCTGATTAATTATGGCCTTTTGTGGCACCTTTTTTGGTATCTTTTGTATTCATATGTTTCTTGTGTGCATATAAAGTATGTATATTCATTTTCGTTCAAATATTCAGTTCGTTCAAATAAATTAAATAAACATATACATTTTTGTTTTATTAAACCTATTTAATCAGGTACAAAAACAAAACTTAATTGTTTTTTGTTCGAGAATAAATTGACATTCCACATCACTATTGTAATGTGTCAAACCGGCCATCATAGCGTGCCGCTAGTGTATTATATGGGAGTGTATAAACATTTTGTTTCTGTAGTCATACGTACGAACTGCACAATTTGGTTGGAATTTTCGTTTAGTTGCAGTAATTCCCTGCGCCATAACTGCTTGAATATTGTACAATAGTGCATTTCTGTGACTGTTTATAGTTAGTGGGATTTCTTTGCAGCAGGTTTTTATTTCCTTTCATACGGTATAGTTTTTGACTTATCATACAAAATATGAAAAAAAAATACCAATCAGTTTGCAAAGCGTAAGTAAAATAAGAAATACCTACCCCTAATTAGAAATGAATGAATGAATATACTTCTATTGTACACAACATAGAAGATACAGGAAACATTAATAAAACAGTTGATAGTTTATGTATAAAATATTATTATAGGAAAAACGAAACTCTCTAACGAGCATAGCTTTTGAAATATCAGCAATAATCTTTTACAAACAAACTAAGCGATGAGTTCCCAAACAAAAGGGATTTGTTTTTAGGAGGTCGAATAATTTGTAGAATAATACATCAAAAGCATAATATAAACCCCATAGGTATAATATCTGCTATATGTATACTTTATACTACAGCGGATTCGGAACTGCTCTTAAAGGGTATCAGGAGAGATAGAAAAAGCTTGCCTACGTTTCAAACATTTTTCAAACGTTTGGCTTTTGGCCTTTGTAAGAACTCTCCCACACTAAAAGGTAACGCGCAGCTGAGCCGGCACATGGACCCCCGATCCATCAAGAGCTAAATTTTGTATGATAGTGGGAGTAATGGACGAGGGTCCATTGTAAGGTGTCTAAATTGAAAATTTATACAGGAATCGGGCGAGGGGATGAAATGGAAATCAGCCACGCAGGTGTTGCGATATTGTTTTGGGGAATATTGAATTTCGCCCGACTTTTACAGGTTGGATTAGATAGGGTATCGTCGAGGACTGCATACATTTGAATAATGCTGATACACAGCTGTCGGTCGAGGGCTACCTTTTAAGTGATTGCTGGCCTCTCAGAGTTATGGAGGTGGTGTTTTTTAATCGCTTAAGTGGAAAACCGGTGATAGTCTAATGGTTTAGACTTCCGCCTTCATTTTCGGATAAACCAAGTTCGATGGCCGGCACGCACCTCCAGCTTTTCAGAGTTATATGCATTTGAAGCAATTAAATATCACTTGCCTTAGCATTGAAGGTAAACATCGTGAGAAAATCTGTATGCTTGAGTTCTTCATGATGTTTTCAAAGACGTGAGAAATCTACCAATCCGCATTTAGGGTGGTGGACTACGGCCTGAACCCTTCTCATTCTGAGAGGAGACCTGTGCCCTGTAGTGGGCCGGTAATGGGTTTGTAATGACGAAAAGTGGAAAATCAACTGCATTTTTATACGCTGGCTCGAGAATTCAAGAATTCAGATGCAAAACACGTCATATAATATTAAAATGTAATCAAATTTTTCTGAAGTAGCTTTTCAAGCTCTGGCTTTAAGCCAAAGGTACCTGAAATAACATAGCCCGCTAAAACGGTTCTAGATCACAGGCTGAGAAGTGGCGTAAAAGCGTCTTGTCACAAAACCTACACTGGAAGCAAAGAATTCCAACTGGAAGTATGAAATCTCTTTAAAGAATGATATGATACCGAGGTAGAGGTCGCCCACTAGGTGGGCTGGCGACGTCAGACAAGTCGCAGTGAGTGACTGTGGGAATGTCTACAAGTGATGGGCTAGATGTGCCCAGCAGTGGACGTCTAACAGTTAATGACCATGACTACGATGACAAGGAGGTAGGTAGGAACATCTATATTAATAATTTCGTGCAGGGGTACGGTAGACTCGATCGAAACCTTATAAGAATAACAGGGCACGAAGAAATATTGATTTCGAGTCGACAACATATATCCGCAAAATTCGTATTATGGAGAATTTCGTTAAATTCTAACGGCACTGACAAACAACAAATCACGTTTGTCATCCAAACAAACCGCAGTCGCCATGGATACGACTCGCCAATTTGACACATCTTTTTTTATTTTTATTTGATTTAACCATGGAGATTTAACAGGTTTTACGACTCTGAGTTCTAGCCCTTTTGAGACAATGACTCATAATACACATCTAGGTACAAAATGTAGGTAGATATTTCTGTAGTCATCGGTTCTCATTGTTAAAGGAAAGCAAGGCATATAGATTCATATAGCTTCGTTCATTGTCAAAACAAATCAAATTAAAATTAACAAAATATAAGTTTTAAGGTTTATTCTGTGTAAACCTCTTTGTTTTAAAGCACTCAGCCTTTTTCTCTACTTTGGCAGGTAGATAAGTACTTACTAATTTTAAAAATAAAAAATGAAATTGATGTTCTTTAAACAAATCGGCTAAATCAAAAATAATAATCTTAGAAAATAATATTAGGAAGTATGTAAATTGTGTATTTAAGTGAATTTTGTTCTATATTTTCTTCTTAAAGTGTGGATTGTAAGACTTTCTGCATTCAAATAAATAATATGTACTCATTTACTGCATAAGTACTTATTTACTTCCAGTGGCATGCTATTTTTGTAATGGCAAAATATTTGCAAGAAACTGCAAGCAAATGCAAATGAGCAGTCGATGTGTGGAATGCGACAACATTATACTCGGTAAGCGGCTCAATATTTTTTCTCTATAACCCAACAAATAATAAATTGTAAAAAATAACAGTGCGTGTTGCCAGTGATGACTTACGGATCTGAGACATGGTCGCTAACAATGGGCCTCATAAGAAGGCTCAGGGTCACTCAGCGGGCGATGGAGAGAGCTATGCTCGGAGTATCCCTGCGGGATCAAATCAGAAATGAGGAGATCCGCAGGAGAATCAGAGTTACCGACATAGCTCATCGAGTCGCGAAACTGAAGTGGCAATGGGCGGGGCACATTGCTAGAAGAACCGATGGATGTTGGGGTCCCAAGGTGCTTGAATGGCGACCTCGCACCAGTAAACGAAGCGTTGGTAGACCCCCGACACGATGGACAGACGATCTCAAGCGAGTCGCTGGTAGCCGCTGGAATCAGGCGGCACAAGATCGTGATCTGTGGCGATCCTTGCAAGAGACCTATGTCCAGCAGTGGACGTCTATTGGTTAAGACGACGACGACGATATGCATAGCCTGTGTTGAGGTGTCATGAACACATACAGAAATAGACACTATTTCTTGATAATGGAATGGACCCCTTCATGTGCAAGTTCAACTTGAACTTGGCTGGTTCTTATTTTACAATTAGACATTATTAATTGTATAACATATTTTTGCAGATAATCTCAATTATTGCGAGTGTTGTGGCCTAGAAACAATTAGGGAATTAACGAGTCTATGCCTTGCTTTCCTTTAATATTCCTTGAGAACCGATGACTACAGAAATATCTACCTACATTTTTTACCTAGATGTGTATTATGAGTCCCCCGAGCGAAGCCGGGTTTTCTTCTAGTGTCTATTATAATATAACGAAACTTGAAATGTCAACTCAACATGTCTATTATAATAGACATGTTGAGTTGACATTTCAAGTTTCGTTTAAACACTTGAGGGCAAATAAATAATTAAAAAAATTTCAAGTAACGAAACATGAAATTTTATACTCGTATTCACTGTGATAAAATAACTCCCAAAGTAAAACCTTACTTACTTCAAAACACTTCAAAGTCACATCAAAGTTACGTGCTTTAATCTCAATAAAGATATTCTACATTAATTTATGAATTCGAAAAGTTAATGAATAATATCCAATTATAATACTACAATTTCATAAATAATTCCCTTTCAAACATTATACGATTGTCAGTGTAGAGTGTTCGGTACCTGAAGGAACGCGCGGATGTTGTAATAATAATGAGAAGGGAATCTTCAGCGTATGTAAATCACTCGTAATTAATTAACTAAGCTCACGCTTTGTGAATTTAATTTAATTTAATACAGTCGGCAACAGCTTGAGGCGTTATTATTTTTACTAATGTCTTACTCTACAATTAAAGAGACCAGCCTTCTAATAACAGAGAGACAAAAGATAATTTAATTATATTATTATACCTACGTATCTACTGTTACGCAGTAGTGTGCTACGGGTTTATGATTAGTATTATATAGAACCAATTTACAACCAACGCGAAACCATCTGTAGAGTTGTGAAATGACAAAAAACAAAGAAACAATCGGATTGTCAAATAAGTAATAGAAAATACGGGACAACTATTATAAGAGCTAAGAGGCTATATTTTAATGAACTGCTTAACGTGCTCTTCGAGGCACGGGGAGCAGACTCCTAGCCCTACTGCATAACAAAAAATTGGTTGTCTGTAAATTCGGTTTATGAACCATACTTTTACGTGATAACGTCATAAGAAAACATTGCCTCTCTATCGCTTGTTCAGCGCTCTCGCTTGCACGCTCGGCTAACATTTCCTCTCTATCGCTTATTCCGCGCTCTCGCTTGCACGCTCGGCTAGGTGTGACAATGAGTTATATTTTTTTGTGTGTGCGGCCGGCATTCATCGATTCATAAGACGTTACCACGTCAAAAATAACAAGTATAAATTAATACCCCACAAGCTAGGGTAAAGAAAAAAATTTTTTTTCCGACTCCTTTTTCATGTATGGGAGCCCCCCTGAAAAATAATTTAATTCAATTTCTAATTCAATATTTGATTTTGGGTTAACGTTTTACACTAAATACCAAAATTTCAGGTTTGTAACTCATTTCGTCTGCGAGCTAGAGACCTGTGACCGGCGGACAGACGGACAGACAGCCGAGTGACATTAATAGGGCTCCGTTTTTTACCCTTCGGGTACGGAACCCTAAAAATTTAAAAAACCCCCGACATTCGCCATTTTGTGGCGGCGGCCATCTTGGATTTGCATAATGCTATTCTACTAGTACAAGCAAGTACATTTGATATCCATATTGAGGGCGTTGTGATAAAATAATATGTAATCCGCCATTTTGTAGCGGCGGCCATCTTGGACCGATTTTCATCAAACATAGCTAACAACACTCTCGACTAATTCACCTTTCAAACAAAAAAAAACTGCATTCAACTCGGTTCACCCGTTTGATCGCTACAGGGGAACAGACACACACACACACACACACACACACTTATAACACCCCGTCGTTTTTGCGTCGGGGGTTAAAAAATCAAATTTAACAACAGCTATAACTACGAGTAAATAAGCTAATTAAATTACCTATATTTTTTACAGCACTCACAATGAGCCAGAATAAAAACTTTTTGGCTTTATCCAACCGCCACTGCATGTTGTCTTACTACCGAACAAATTAATTAAGTTACCTCGACCAAAAAAAAGGGTTAGCCGTTAGAACAGATGGACAGCGCTGCAACTGAGCCCCTGACAATGATTAACGACCCTCCCAAAGGAGGAGGGACGCCGTTGCCATTATGATCTTGAAGCGAACGGAATTTGTCGATGAAAGATTAGAAGCAATTCAGTTTGCAAATATCTTATTATTACTTTAAATTGATCGCACTAATATTATAAAGTCGAAAATTTGTGTGTGTGATAAACGTTACTATTTAACTGCGCAACTGCTGTACCGATTTGGCTGGGAATGGAGTTAAACTATGCCTTGACTTAAACGGGTGAACCGGTTTGAATGCGGTATTTTATTTAAATGCAGGTTTTCTAGGGATAGTTTTAGATATGTTTCATCAAAATCGTTTCAGCCGTTTTAAAGTATATCAACTCTTTTGTTAGCTACGGTAGGGATCTTAGATGCATAGTACCAGATATCTTAGACACATAATAAGTACCATCTGTTTATTTTCCTCATATTTTAATGATCCTAAAACTTGCTTATTTCTACCATAGAAATTGCTACTAAGCGATAATTTTTTATTCTACCCTTTTTATATTATAACTACTTTAACTAATTTATACGTTCTGCTCTGTGAATTTCCTTTTGTGGCGTAAATGAAAAATGTTCTTTCTATCTATCTATTTATCTGTAGATACGCATCAATAACTTAACTAATATACTTACTATAAACATCTCAAAATATCACACATATTGGCTGTTGGAGTTACTTACTCGTTACAAAGGATTTTTGTCTTCTAAGTAATAAAATAAATAAAGGTTTGTTTTTTCAAACACACGCTCATTAAAGATGTGATGTAAACAACGTTATGTTTTCCTTTTGCACGAATATCATTTATCTTACAGAGAAAAGGGCTGTTACCAGTAGGTAGTGATAGGTACTAATACCTATTAAATGAACGTATATACCTACTAGTTAGATAGAGCTGCAACTGAGCTCCTGTGAATGATTTATGGCCTTTGCAGGGAAGGAGGGTGCAGCTATTAGATCTAGCGATCATGAGAAAAGAATGGAATTCGATAAGCCATTAGAAGTTGGATTCTTTGCCTTGGTGTAGGTTTTTTATACTGACATTTTATATTCAACATTTCTGTTTTATTTTATTATATTTCTTCATGTGGATTTCAATGATACACTCTTACGACCTACTTCTAGGTACTCTACTCTTCATCTCTACATTTCTATAACTTTTTTGAATTCGTATGTATAATGAAGTGATACAGATAGTTTTTTTTTTAATTAGCCATGCTGAAAATGTCTAATATTATATTAAATAAGCTTTCCCCTCCAACTAAGCGTACAGCTTGTGGATTTGAATCGTCGACCCTTCGGTTTTTAGTCCACGCACTGACCGTTGCGCTATTGAGAGTTTTTTGAAGATGAACCCTACGCCATATTACCATCATATTAATAACTAACTGCGCCCTGCGGTCTTACCCGCGATGAATAAGCACGCACATAAAAATATTTGGACAGAATCTTCTAAGAGTAACTTAGCAAAGATAATGACAGAAAATTCATATAAACACACACACACACACACAAACTTTCGCCTTTATAATATCAGTGTGATATCTTCGTAGTACCTACGTGAACTCGAGTATACACTTTGACCGGTAAATGTGGGTAAATGCAATTAAAAGTTACCCCGAACCGTATCGTTAAGTGGACGAGGAAGTTTTATTTATATGTGGGAAGAGGGTACTTGGGACCGGCTTCGGACATGTTTACGAAAAATATTGGCGTGATGTTTACAAGGGAAACTATACCTTCGGATAGTGGTGACATGATAACAACAAAAACCGGTCAAGTGCGAGTCAGGCTCACGCACAAATGGTATACTTACCACCAATCTTAAAAATTCTTCTAGTAAATAACGTCAATATAAATGCTATATTATAGCAATATCGAGTCGACAAAAACAAGGCGCTAAAATGGTAGCACCCTCTGAGGAATGGAGCCCCAATTGTTAAATCATACAAACCAACCAAATTTAAAACTTGGAAGAATGGTAATACATTCTTAAGATATAAGTACCTAGCTGAAGCAAATAACATTGATTTATGGTATTTTCCTTTTGATCAACCCTTTTGCTGTCGCAAACATCAATAGTATAATCAATACTAATAAAATATATAATATGTAATATATAATTATAATATATATAATATAATAAATAATCACAAGGTGAAAGTTTGTGTGTATATGTATGTGTGTATGTGTGTTTGTTTGTTACTCTATAACGCCGCAACGACTTAACTGATTTGGCTGAAATTGTGAATGGAGATAGACTATGCCCTGACTTAACACATATGTAGTTTTTATCATGGTTTCTGCGGGATTTTGAAAAAAACCGAAATCTATACAGCTACCGCTATAGGCAGATTACTATAGCAAACTTCCTTGAAATTAAGTGTAAAGGTTGGAGAATGGAGCGGGAACGAGAAACAGAAATCCACGGTTCTCTCAGGATTTATGAAAAATCGAAATTCACAGGCCGCGAGCAGGAGCTAGTTATCTATATATGGACACGACCTGAAGCAATGAACTGAGCCATCGAAGAGTTTATACACTTATTGAATTCCTTATCAGTATAATGTGTTGAGTCAGTCCTAGTACATCAATTTGCATATACCAGATCAGCATAAGCCTTGCGGCACACCTACACAGTGTCTAGTGCTCGAATTGAAGGCAAACAGACGGTGGCGTAGCAAAGGGGCGCATGAATTCCTGAACCAGCTTGAAAGTTATTATGTCCTGGTCTTGCGAAAGTAAAAGGAATAAAACGGCTGGAACGGCTGAAAAGATTTTCATCGAACTCAACTTAGATCCATCCTTATTAAATCCGCCTTCAAATAAAAAAACTGCATTCAAATCGATCCACCCGTTTGAACTACGATGCCAGATAGATAAACAAACAAAGTGGTCAAATTACAACACCCCTCGTTTTGCGTCGGGGGGTTAATAAAATAAATAAGGTCGTTGCAACAACTACTTAGTACATTAAGAAACCGACAATATCGTAAATCGCTCAATATCGTAAATCGCTTGCTAACAAGAAACATTACCGCAATAAAACTGTAATTACTAAGTGCTAGCACCTAACAAAGAGTCTTGGATAAACAAGCTATAATTTAAAAATTAAAAAAACCCGACTGCCATGCTAAAAAACGAACTAAAAACTTAATAAACTACCATCGTACCACTTACAGTGTAGTTGTTATTTATTTTGTTTTTCATGATTTGTCACTCCAAATTGATTTAAAACATATAGATTGTATACATTTTCGTACTCGCCTTTTAAAGCCCTTTATTTTGATACCCCACTCGAGGGTCTTGAAGAAAAAAATTTTTTTCAGCCCGCACATTAAAGTGCATAACATTCGCCATTTTGATTTTTTATGAACTTTATGTACCCAGTAACATTTGCGCCGTCAAAACAAATCTAATGACGTATAATTTATCAAAATAGGTTGAGCCGTTAAGTAGTTACGAACTGACATAGGAAACGGTCATTTTCTACGATTTATCACTCCAAATTGTTTCCAAATATATAAATTTATACATTTTCGTATTTGCCTTTTGAATCCCTTTATTTTGATACCCCACTCGAGGGTCTTGAAGAAAAAATTTTTTTTCAGCTTGCACATTAAAGCGCATAAAGTCCGCCATTTTGATTTTTTTTTAAATTTAGGTACCCTATAACACTCGCGTCATTGAGACAAATCTAATGACGTATCATTTATCAAAATCCGTTGAGCCGTTGATTAGTTACAAGCGGACATAGGAATGGACATACATACACACAGGTGAAACACATATACCCAGTCGGGTAAATAAAAAAAAAGCAAAGTCTTGACTTTTATATTCACAGCTATAAGTATCGTATAAAAATTCTAATTACTTAAAACAAACAATAATGCATTATATTGCGGCAGAATTGAAGCGGGCGATGTGTCTTTACAAAGTAAACTGACTTTTTGACAAACTCCCTGATCTTCGGAATGGCTAAACCGATTTTGACGAGACTTTCACAAATAGGTAGGAGCTTTTTTTATCTTGGAAATATTTAGGGTTCCGGCGTAAAATAATAAAAACGGTTGAGTAAGGACAAGTGTTGAGTACTTATGTGTAGATTAGTACAGTTTCAGACAGCTTGCATCCCGGAAACTTACGTAGACTACTTTATCCCGGGAGGCGGGAAATGAAAGAGTTCCCATGGGATTTTTAAAAAACTACATCGTAGTTGCGAGGATTAGCCAGTATCAAAAACTCGCACGCGAATCTGAAAATATCTCAAAGCAATTCACTTAATTTTGTCTGACATTTTATAATGCCGCCTGAAAGTACCTAAGTAGACATTTTGAAAGGATCGCGGTCTAAATAGCTAAAATCCGCTTTGGTTACGGAGAAATGCTCCGGAATTCGAGCTGATCTGTACAAAAATACGTCTGTCAATAGAGCAGCTAAATATAGGTGCATTAGCGGATTAGTTCTTTCGTGTGGAGGACGGGGCAGTATGCAACGCCGAAACTTTCACAAGCTCCTGTCAATAGAGTAGTTTTATTTTAGGCAAGACGGTAGTCATCGTAGAATTCCAAAAACCTGGCGAAACGCAAGTCGGTCCCGCCCATAAAGGGTTCAGTATCACAATACATAGAAATTCTTTTAGTAAAAGACAGTTGCCGTAGCATGGGCAACATCAAGAAGACACATCGAAATAAGCCAGGTCTTCACACTTGCACGTATTTGTATGGATCTCGAAAACTGTTGAACTGATTTTGACAAAACTTGCACTGTTCTAGCACTAAGTTTCAGTAAACGTAAGCCAAAATTTGAAGTCGGTTTAATTTTTTTTTTTAATTAAGTATAGTTTGTTGTGAAATCGGTTAAAAAACAAGGCGTTAAAATGGTAGCGCCTACGATCTCTATTAAGAGTATACTTACGTACTAAGAGACAGGATAACCTCACAGCCAGTTAATCTCTGCTTATTCTACCGATCTCCTCATTTCAAATTTGATCACAAAGAGAAACTCCGAGCACAGACCTCTACATCGCATCGCTGATTTCTCAACTCTGTTCTATTTTCCGTCACATTTTCCAAAGGATACGGATTACGGAATCTGCTCTGAAATACAGCTGTCGATAACAGGCGCTAAATATAGGAGCATTAGCAAATTGGTTGCCATTGCTTCAAGGAATGCATGCACCCTTTTGCGCAAGACATAGACATATTATACTGGAAATGATTAATTCAATTTCAACTCCGTTGTACTCTCAAAAGTATTCGTATAATAATAAGCTTAATGGATTCGGAGACTAGCCTATTACGTAGGAGATAGTATAGTGCACAAGTGTGCACAAACACAGGCACTCTATATTCCTTCACTCTTAGTCCGATGGGACGCCAATGTGACACGACCTGAGGGTAATCAGATGCAGTACCGCGACGATCGGCGTGACACTATATGCCATAACCCACTGGCGCGACACGTCGCGCGCGGCAAGCCGCGGGCTGTCGCGCGCGGTTTTGTTTTCCATATAAACTCTATGCAAACACTTGGCACATAACCCACTAGCGCGGCACGGTCGCGCTGTCGCGCGCGGCTTGACTTTGAATGAAAAACCGCGCGCGACATCCGGCAGCGCGCTACACGTTTTTACATGTAGGACGTTCTAAAAATAGAGGATGTACCCAGTATCTATGTTTCGCTTTTTTGCGACGGCGGTTGTAATAAAACAATAGTGCTGCGATCTCTTCGACCTCAATTTTGAGACTGAGTGTTTATTGCCGCGCCTTGTCGCGCCTGTTGCCGCGCCTCGAAAAAAACGCGCGCGGCAAGTGTCGCGCCGGTGGGTTATGGCACTAAAACCCGCCTAACATCGCCAACTTCGGACTGCTAAGGAGAATTTCTTAACATACAAGTAGAAATTAAAAATTTTAAAACTCCCGACGTTCGCCATTTTGCAGTGGCGGCCATTCATTCATCTTAGATTTGCATAGTGCTATGCTATTTCATTTGATACCCATATTGAGGGAGTTGTGAAAAATATGTAATCCGCCATTTGGTGGCGCAAATATAGCTAAGAACACTCCCGACTAATTCACTTTTCAAACAAAAAACCACAATCAAATCGGTTCACCCGTTTTAACGCTACGGTGGAATAGACACGCACACACACAAACACACACAGACACGTCAATCTTATAACACCCCGTCGTTTTTGCGTCGGGAGTTAAAAACACATAACAACTTCGTTTTTGTTGCCTGAACTGGGACTCGAAGCCAGAACATCATGATCCGCAACCAAACAAACCAGTAGTTTTTAGGATTCTGTTCCCAAAGACAGACGGACGGACAGCGGAGCCTTAGTAATAGGGTCCCTATTACTAAGGCTCCGCTGTCCGTCCGTCTGTCACCAGGCTGTATCTCATAAACCGTGATAGCTGGATAGTTGAAATTTTCACAGATGATGTATTTCTGTTACCGCTATAACAACAAATAAATACTTAAAAAAAGAATAAAATAAATATTCAGGGGGCTCCCATACAAGGAACGTGATTTTTTGCTCGTTTTTGCTCAATATTTATAACGGCATCAGGTAGACGCTTGTAATATTCACCGAATATTTAGTTATATATTCACTTTAAAAATAAATAATTAAATTAAAATAAAACAAATATTTGATGGGGGCTCCCATACAACAGACATAATTTTTCTGCCGTTTTTATAGATAATGGTACGGAACACTTCGTGCGCGAGTCCGACACGCACTTGACCGGTTTTATTTCTATTTTGTTGTTTCTAGCATTATTTGTAAATCTTTGTGTGAACTCCCTTACAAATGGTACATCGAGTGGCGACCGGCGGAGCGTGTTCACATTTGCATATTAGATTTAATGTCGTTTGCGAGAATTAATTTATTGTCGTCATCAACTTGCAACTTGAGCAGTTCACAACATATTCGAAGTGTTCAGTTCAAGAATATTCTATTTTCAGAGATTAATTTGATCTGATGATTTTTATTATTCAGGGCTTAGATAACCACTGAAGTGACTGCTAGCTTGACTAGGATATAAATGACAAGTGCGGACAACTATGGTTCTTGAACTACTAAAGTACTCTGAGAAAATCTGTTATTAAATATATTATAATAATCTGTTAATAAGTTTGACGTGTCTGTGTGTGTGTGTGTGTATCTGTTTGTCTGTTCCCCTGTAGCACTCAAACGGGTGAACCGATTTGAATGCGGTTTTTTTTGTTTGAAAAGTGAATTAGTCGAAAGGGCTTGACTAGTAGAACAGCACTATGCAAATCCAAGATGGCCGCCGCCACAAAATGGGGAATGTTGGGGGTTTTAAAATTTTTAATTTATACTTGTTCTTTGCGTTAATTATTAATGACCATCTGTTAGTATAAGTGGTATTGTCGTTCTATAGATGATAATAAATAAATAGTACCTACTGCCTTCATGGGATTCAAAATTCGAATGGACAGACGATACCTGCAGGGCGACTGAATTGAACAACCAACAGGTAATGGCGGCATTTAATTAAAGCAACTATCCACTCCACCACTACAGCTTTTTTACGTCCTACTGCTGGGCACAGGCCTCCTCTCTCACAGGAGAGAGGAATTTAGAGCTTAGACCCGCCACGCTGCTCGAATGCGGGTTGGCGGGCTTTAACGACTATTGTCACATGATAGTGATAATAACCGGGACCGACTGCTTAACGTGCTCTCCGAGGCACGGGGGTGAAACACCGCCAACTACCAACTTCGGGCTGGCACTGAGAATTTCTTGACAGAAAAACCCAATACGATTATTTGCCCGGCCCGGGAATCGAACCCGGGACCTCGTGATCTGCAGTCAAACATACTAACCACTAGACCAACGAGGCAGTCGAGAAAGCAACTATACTCCATTTTAATTTATCGCGAAAATAAAAAAATAAACAAACGTGTTTAGTTAGCGCGAAAACAAAAGTCGTAATGAGCGAGATAACTCCAAGAAGTAGGTACAATGCAGAGTGCTTAGTCTCAGTTTGAAGCGATCCAAAACTAAAAGTATACTATAAAAAAGCTGTGATAGCCTATAGTGGTTAGGACGACCGACTTCTTATCGGAGGTCGTGGGTTCGATCCCGGGCATCACTTGCTTTAACGGTGAAGGAAAACATCGTAAGGAAACCTGCATGCCTGAGAGTTCTCCATAACGTTCTCAAAGGTGTGTGAAGTCTGCCGATCCGCTTGGCCAGCGTGGTAGACTATGGCCAAAACCCTTCTCACTCTGAGAGGGGACCCGTGCTCTGTAGTGAGCCGGTAATGGGTTGATCATGATGATGATGATGATGAAGTATACTATTTATACAAAGACTCTTATTTTAGGTTCAATTTACTCTGAAGTCATTGTGTTTCGATCAATAGTATACGTATAGTATACTATAAAGTTTTGGAGCGCTCCAAACTGAGACTAAGCACTCAGGTTAACCTTTGAAGTACTTATCCACTGCCATCCATCCGAGCGATAAAACAACGTAGTTTGAATATTCGCGACGATAGCCGGTCATTGCTCGCCGGATTATCTATCGTATCATAATATGAAGCTTTGTAACGAATACTTACATATATATTCTAAACCCACCACCACCACTACAGCCTTTTTAAGTCCTACTGCTGGGCACAGGCCTCCTCTCTCATAGGAGACAGGGATTTAAAGCTTATACCCGCCACGCTGCTGCACTGCGGGTTGGCGGGCTATTGTCTTACTAAGCTAACGACTATTGTCATATGATACTGATAATAACCATGACCGGTTGCTTAACGTGCTCTCCGAGGTACGGAGGGTACAGCACCGCCTACTACCAACTCCGGGCTGGCACTGAGAACTTCTTGACAAAAAAAAACCAAACCTAACAATAATTTCCACGACCGGGAATCTGGACCTCGTGATCTGCAGTCGAATATGCTAACCACTAGACCAACAAGGCAGTTGATCTGGGAGTTACCATATTCGACTAATTAGACTACTAGCATAGACTACAAGTATTTCGTTAGATACTAGACGCTCAGATGAAAATAAGCCATTCAACCTTCGTCAAAGGATGTAAGGGGACACTGATTTTTCAGTAAATAGCACGAACAAGGGCCATAATACAAACTTCCTCGGACGTTGTCCTCAGGGCAATAATTAATTGGCCTGGATGACTGAGGAGGAACATTGGGGGAGAGACCTACAAACAATTCTTAATTGGTAACTAAAGGCGCTGCCATAATGCACAAAAATGTCCTCTTGATATAACCGAAAAAATCCTATAAATGTGTCTTGTTTGTGTATTTGAATAAAACTGAGAGATTACTTACTTAATACTATGGACTGCTTTCAGAACCAACGCATCCATTCTAAAAGAGCTAAGAATATCGTTACACCAATTATCGTACAAGCAGGCTATCGTCCACATGTCGAATATGGTTGAGCGAAGCAATGGCTGGATCATGCGTCATGCTCGTGAACGGGCTACTTTTGTCTGCCCTTCTTAACATGTGTAGAATTGTAAGCACCATTCAGAACCAGTGGTAGATTCATTTGTCGATTCGAAAGCACTTGTAAAAGTTTATCTGAATAAAAAATATGTCTATTCTATTCGGCTTTGCTTCAGCTGTCCACAAGATAGTTAAGCCACTTCATGTAACATTTTGTTTTGAAAAGAGCAACTGCTGCGTTTCTTGCCGGCTCTTCTCAGCAGAATCAGCATTCCGAACCGGTGGTAGATTCTTGACATGTCATAAGAGCCATACGTTGGCCTAAGTGAAATAAATGATTTTGAATTTTAATTTTGTCTGCGGCGCACCTTGGTCTACTTCGGACACATTGCTCGCCGCAGCCTTGGAAATTTAGAAAAACCCCTAGTCACGGGCAAGGTTGAAGGGAAGAGACCAAGAGGACGTAGCCCCGTGCGTTGGTCCGATCAAGTCAGCGCCGCACTCGGCACATCTGTCCACGCTGCTCTCCACAATTCCGAAGACAGATCCAAGTGGAAGACCATCGAGCGGGATAAGATGATTCATGACAAAGATCTCAACCCTCAGCACTGAGGTTGACGATGCAAAGAGAGACAGATTACTTAGTCAATTATTATAGAATTCAGAAACCAAGTAATGTGTAAGTACATAAATTAGAAAGTTTTATCATAATTATGAAAGGTACATAAATCAGAAAGTTTTATATTACTTAAATTGCTTTACAGATGTCCATAATACACTTTTTCTATAATTCGTTAAACCAGATAAATCTGTACCTATTGCTTAAACGTACAGCATGCGCTGTGCATTTGAAACAATAGCATATAGGGAAACATAAAGCTTGAAAACATATATAGGGAAACATAAAGCTTGAACACAGAAAATTAATTCAGAAATTGCTACTTATAGATAAGCCATTTTTCAATTCATTTTCCGCCTTAGCCATTTGGGAGATTTTTATCTTTGTCATGACCTCTTAGAACAAAAGAAGTAGTGTGTATTACGCTTTATGAGGGCTAGCTTTTTATTGGCACAGTTTGCAAATAAGTTTAATTTTTAAATAATTTTTAATGATTTAACTTATTTTAATTTTAAAAAATAACTTTTATTTTGTTTTTTATTTTAATTGTAAAAAATTAAGTTTTAATTTGGTTGATTATTTTTTAATTTACTTTAATTTAGACTGACCTCGAGAGCCTATTATTATTATTTAATATTTACTAATTTATCCTTTTACCACCCATCTTTTTATCCATCCTTTTACAACCATAATATTAAGTAAATACAATTTTATACATGTATATTTACCACATTTTACTTTTATTTTTCTTCCATTTATGCTTTGCACTTTCTTTTTAATAGTTTGCTAAAAACTCATTACAGTTTATGCCATTGACGTTCGTATAGGCAGTCACTGAAAATCAGCGTTGGGACACCTGGAATCTCAGATGCGTTTCCAAACCGGTCTCCAGTCTGAGAGGCCCTGTGTTCCAACACAAGCTGAGTGACTTACCTGTTTGTGGCATTGCACTGCTGTACAAGACAAATGTTACACTAATAATTATATTTTAATTGTTATACCTATCTTATTTTAAGTTTTGTACAAGTGCTCTACTACAAATAAAGATTTTCTATTCTATTCTATTCTATTCTAATTGCGTTTGAGCCGTCTTGGCCTACTCCCGCTGTAATCGTGTTACGAAACCTAAAGGTGCGTCCAGACTTGAACATTTCACCGAACCGAACAGCGAACATTTCGGCGAACTTGTTACGCTCAATGTGGACGGCGCGTTTGGAGCGCTTGAGATGGGTTACTGCGTAACAGTTCGGCGAAACTTACGCCGAACTGTTACGCAGTAACCCATCTCAAGCTAACCAAGCGCGCCGTCCACATTGAGCGTAACAAGTTCGCCGAAATGTTCGCTGTTCGGTTCGGTGAAATGTTCAAGTCTGGACGCACCTTTATACACTTAGCCGAAACGTTTCAAGACGGACTTTGTTCACTAACTATATACTGTATACATCTTAATTTGTTTTATAAAAATAGAAAATACTTTTTATTCTACAGTATTGAAATATTATTTTCAAGAAAAGGGCAGGCCTTAGTGCTTAGTCTCAGTTTGGAGCGCTCCAAAACTTTTTAGTATACTATAAGTATACTATTGATCGAATCATCATGACTTCAGAGTAAAATGGACCTAAATTAAGAGTCTTTGGGTTCATTTTGCTCTGAAGTCATTTGTGATTCGATCAATAGTATACTTCTAGTATACTGTTAGTTTTGGAGCGCTTCAAACTTAGACTAAGCACTCTTTAGACTTGTGAGCAATTTTTCCCTACTGCAATTGGTTTGCGCAAAAGAGTCAAGTGTCACAGTTTGAACAGCATACAGTTCACGCGCCTTATGCTAGCTGGTTTATGCGACTTTGTTTGCGTAGATTTAGGTTTTTCTGAATTAATAACCGGTCAAGTGCGAGTCAGACTCGCGCACCGAGGGTTCCGTACTTCCGTACAAGTATAAGTACAATCTGTTTTTCATTAGTTTGTCTTAAAAGGTAAGGTGCTAATTAAGCTAGGCCTCTAAATTGTATGAGCACTCATACAACTCAGAGGTCTATCTTAATTGGCTTAACTTTGTATGTATGGGGACACCCTTTAATTTCCAACTATTTTTAGTTTTGGAATTTTTCCTTTATTTGTGCTATAAGACCTGGCTTTTTGCCAAATTTCGTAATTGTAGGTCAACTGGAACTACCATTTAGGTTTCCGACCCAAAACCTATAGGGTACTTCCGGTTGATCTAGATTTGTCAACTTTGGTCAAAAGCAAGGTCTTACAGATCAAGTAAAGGAAAAATTCCGAAAAATAAAAAAAGTTGGAAATTAAGGTAAATTTTGGTACTTACAAGTTTTCGTGAAAATCTAAATTTGCCCATATCTTTTTATTGTGTGGACTCAGGACCTTAATTTTTATACACCTAATAGGGACCATAAACCCTAGTATCTGGTATAAATTTCAACTTGCTAGGGACTAGCAAGTGGGCCACCCGTTCCTGAGAAAATCAGTAGTGACACACGGACAGACGGACAGACAGACGAACAGACGGACAAGAAAGTGATCTTATAAGGGTTCCTATTTTTTACCGTTACGCATGGAGTGAAGATGTTCAGATTTTGTGCAGTTGTAGCAAATATTCGGAACTGTACGATTGCTAAACTACAGCAATACGTACCAGGAGTAAAGAACCGACTGGGAGTAGTAAATAAAACAATCCAATAAGGCAGCTAGTGCCAATAAAACGGTGGAGCAGATTCGAGGACGCCGCCACGCCGCGTCGCGCAATAGGTACAACTTATTTCGTGTTATGAAGAAAGTTGAAGATCGACGAGACCAATTTACAAGTCGCCCTCTCGATTGATTTGGAACAACGATATATGGAACTATAGATATACCAACGCCGACCGCCGTACTTTCGTAATGTATAATTTTTTTCAAAGAAAAAAGAACCGACTTCAATCGATTCGAACTAAAAACTCTTTAGTTCGAACTCAACTTCAACTTGAGCAACAGGTCCGGCAATCTCAGAGAACATATTAGTGACATATATGTACATTTATGCTTTTAACTTCATACGAATAATAACTCGATGTGTTATACACTAAACCCTTCCTGAAACCGTCGGAAATGGGGCTACTTTTGTCTGCCCTTCTTAACATGTGTAGAATTGTAAGCACCATTCCGAACTACTTAGTGGTAGATTCATTTGTCGATTCGAAAGCACTTGTAAAAGTTTATCTGAATAAAAAATATGTCTATTCTATTCGGTTTTGCTTCAGCTGTCCACAAGATAGTTAAGCTAGGTACTTCTTGTAACATTTTTTTTGAAAAGAGCAACTGCTGAGTTTCTTGCCGGCTCTTCTCAAGTTCTCAGCAGAATCAGCATTCCGAACCGGTGGTAGATTCTTGACATGTCATAAGAGCCACACGTTGGTCTACGTGAAATAAATGATTTTGAATTTGAATTTGAAAGTATGTAGATTACGATAGTGAAAAATCACCAAAATCGGTTCATTAATGCGGAGATAATCGCGAACATACATACATACATACATGCATCATACATACATACACAAAACCTCATTTTAAATTCAGTTTAAAAAAATAAAAATCCACGTTTGTCTATGTACTCGCTTGTAACTTGTAAAGTTGATTTTAGTCCGGTTTTCATCATTACGTAGAATATTACACGAGGATATCTATAATATAATAAAACTGTAACAGATCCAATTCTGTACATTGAAGATATTTTGAAAATTTTTATTGGAGGGCACTCTATAATCGATACTGAAGCCAAAACTGCAATTTGTTTCATTTTTGTCTGTCTGTCTGTCTGTCTGTCTGTCTGTCTGTCTGTCTGTCTGTCTATCTGTATCTTGGCCGCGCATCACGCCGAAACTACTGAACGGATTCGAATGAAATTTGGTACGTTTTGAGTTTATACTCCGAGGTAGGACATAGGATACTTTTTATCCCGAAATTCAGCACGGTTCCCTTGGGAGAGGGGAAGAAAGTTAAAACATGTATTTAGCTGTAATTCATTAACGCGTAGTTCGATTTAACTCATTCTTTTTTTGTTAGAAAGATAGTACTTTAAGTATTGTCCCGTAAATATTTCAAGGTCATAGGTTTATTAGTTCAGAAATGACAGACATTTATTGGGTTCAAATAACTTGGGACGCGGATGTTTGTACGTACGGCTTATTTTAAACTGGCGTGCGTTTATATTTATGTTTGTCGGCCTGTCTATTTGGTCCAGCTAATCTCCGAAACGGCTGGATCGATTTTGATGGAACTTTCAATGGCAGATAGGTGATGTTAAGGAGTAACTTAGGATACATTTAGTTTAGGTACAAAAAAGAATTATGGGGTCCGATCCGATTCTACATATATAAAAACCTATATCCATGCGAACGAAGTCGCGGGGGTCGGCTAGTTTAGATATATTTATTAAGTAGCTCGAGCCGGCAGGTTTGAGCCGCACAGATGGCAAACGCCCGGATGGCTTGACGCTTGTCCCATGGCAGAATGGAAAATGCTTGCTATGGGACGCAACGTGCGTCAGCACATTCGCGCCGAGCCATGTTGGCCGCACGACGAGGGCAGCCGGTGCCGCGGCCGAGGTTGCTGCCACTGCGAAGCGTGGCAAGTACGCTCCACTCACAGACAGATACATATTCATCCCTTTGGCGGTGGAGACGATGGGTTGCTGGGGTGTAGAGGCAAAGACCTTTTTAAAAGATATCGGCCGTCGACTTAGGGAGAGAGGCTGTGGCCCACGCTCTGGTGCCTTCCTGGTCCAAAGGCTATCCATCGCCTGCATCCAGCGTGGAAATGCGGCCAGTCTGATGGGTACCTTTGAACCAGGAGCCACCAGGGGTGGACTTTTCGACTAGTTTTAGTTATTATTATATATTATATTTTTTAAGGTTTTTAGTTTTAGGTTCATTGTATATTTAGATAGTTAATTTAATTTTAAATTTAATATTTTCTTTATCATTACGAAATATGTTATATGTTATTAGTAGCTATAATACTAAAGAGTTAATAATATCAGTCTCTCTATTCAATAGGCAGCTAAGCCAACCCGTGCGAAGCTGAGACGAGTCAGCTATTGTCACCATTGATACAAAAAACTCAAAGATATAGGTTACCTACACATTATTAAAGTGCACGGAGAAACGCTGCATCAGCTCCAGTTTCTTATCTTTTTATGATTGGAAATAGAATGTATGAAAAAATTGATAAGGCATATAAATCGGTAAGGTTTAATATTATAAAAGAGTAAAGTTTGTGAGTTTGTTTGCTTAGGATAACTAATATTTAGATTGAATGAACTGGTTTAAAAAAAATCTTCATTATAACTACTTATTTTTTTTCGAATAGAGAAAATCATATTATCATACTGCCATCTCTGAGTAATCTTAAAACACAAACTTCTATAACTTCGTAATTTTTTAAGATACTATATTATTTAATTTAATTCTGATTTTACTTTTCGCTTATTTGTCGAGCAGGCAAAGTTTTTGAATTAAATAAATGGTCTATCTATTAGATATTGTTTGTAATTTGCGTTCATAAAAATATCACAAATAATTTACCTAATCATGCCGCCTCCATCGTGGGATGTATTTGTGTCGTCTCTGCCCTGTTGTGAAGGGGTTCGTGGTCCGTGCCCTATCTTAGCTTGTTTAGCTTACCTGGGCGACACTTGTCGCTAGATTAGATATACACTCTTTAGATTACATCTCTGCATTATTTCATGTTACCTTTTTTTACTTCAATTTTCTCAGTGTATTTATACCTATCTATTTATATTCTATATCTATACGAATTAATAAAATTGAAGTGTCTGTCTGAACGACAGCATTACTGAGACAGACATTAATGCTATCAATAATACAAGGAGTGATTTATAGTCTACTTTTTATCCTGTGAAAACAAAGGGTTTCTACGGGATTTATAAAAATACCTAAATACTTAAACTACAAAATATTATATTACCTAAATTGTCCCTAATATTTTTTAGTTTTTTTATATTATTATATTATACTAGCGGACCCGGCAGACCTCGTCCTGCCCGGTGACATACTGACATCAGTGCAACCTACCCGGTCATCAAAGTACTAATATCGCAATTAAAAATTGCGATATTAGTATTTTTGTATGTTGTATCATAAAAAAATAAAAACTAAAAATTTTGTCTAAAAAATAAAAATTTAGGGGTGGACTACCCTTAACATTTAGGGGGATGAAAAATAGATGTTGGTCGATTCTCAGACCTACTCAATATGCTCACAAAATTTCATGAGAATCGGTCAAGCCGTTTCGGAGGAGTATGGGAACGAAAATTGTGACACGAGAATTTTATATATACATATATAGGTAGATCTATACTAATAGAATATAATAAAGCGGAAGAGTTTGTTTGTTTGAACGCGCTAATCTCAGGAACTACAGGACCGATTTAAAAAATTATTTCACCGTTGGATATGTACGTGATCATTGAGTGCTATAGGTTATATTAGTACCACGGGCGAAGCCGGGGCGGACCGCTAGTGTACAATAAAGATTGAAAAATTCATTCAATCTACACACCCAGACATCTAGAATTGGATCTGAATAGATATTTCTTTAGAACCCTATTGAGTAGGTAAATAGCTCCTAATCCGAGATCTAGATTACTTATTCGAGAGTACAATAGTCTAGATTCTGGATTATTTAGAGTAGCTCAGACAAATAACGGAGCACAAGTCATTCAATTCTGAATTGATGGACATTTCAAAGGGTTTAATAATCCTCGGGTCTTTGACTGATTGGATTAACTATTGATTGTTTAAATCTAAAAGGTTCACCGTGAAATCCGACTAAGTAGATACTCCTCTATACAAGTATAAATTTAAAATTTAAAAAACCCCCGACATTTGCCATTTTGTGGCAGCAGCCATCTTGGATTTGTAATAGTGCTATTCTACTAGTCAAGCCCTTTCATTTGATACCCATATTAAGTGAGTTGTGAAAAAATATGTAATCCGCCATTTTGTAGCGGCGGCCATCTTGGACCGATTTTCATCAAACATAGCTAACAACACTCTCGACTAATTTACCTTTCAAACAAAAAAAACCGCATTCAAATTGGTCCACCCGTTTGAGCGCCACAGGGGAACAGACAGACACACACACACACACACACACACACACACACACACACACACACAGACACGTCAAACTTATAACACCCCGTCGTTTTTGCGTCGGGGGTTAAAAATACCACCACGGTCAAATGGTTCATAATATCTATTATTTTCATATAAATGTAATTATGTATGTAGGTAAATTATATATTTTGGGATTCTACATAAAATTAATTAAAAAAAAACGCACTACAAATTTTAATATACTTTTTATTTTATACACATACTCATACTTTTGTCATACTCATTGAGCTAGTGGAGTTGTCTTTCAGTTTTAGAAGTATGGATGCGCAATAAATATTTTCTTCCAAATTTTTAGCCATCATGAGGCTAAAAATAGCCGCTCACTACACTCACTAGGAAAACACCTAAACAATTTATGCACGCTTCAATAAATTCTAGACCATTGATGAAGTCACAAAATTTCTTGCCTATTTTTGTTTATGTTTTTTTAAGGAAAAGTACCCATTTTTCTATCTGCGGCTATGCAAAATATGGTCACGGTAACACGGGAAAATATTTTATTCGCGGCGCAGCTTTAATATCATAATAGCTATATGTAATTACAAATATTTTTATCTATTCTAAATGCCACTACAAAGTTTAAAATAATTTTTGTTTGATACACATAGATAAATAGTACTTACTATTAAGTCGGGCAAGCGAAATATAAAACACAAAGGAAATGGTTTCAAAAGTGGCCCCAATTTGAAGAGTTGGTATTATTGTAATATTGTGCCTTCTCGTCGTTTGAAAGGCCCATAACTCTGAAAAACAATTCACGCAGACGTTAAAAAATTCTAGATTATTAATCATGAAGGTCAGAAAATCCCTTGCCAAAGGCTCGTCTATTTAGTTTTAAAGAAAAAAATATTTTAAAACATGGTCAATTATTGGTCATGGTATAAGACGGGAAAATATTGTATTCGCGGCGCGGCTTTGATATCATAATAGAAGGGTAATTATTTGGATCTATTCTAAAAGCCTGCTTGCCTTTTGTCGAGTCGATTAAAAAGGGAATATAAATTAGGTTCTGGTATGAAGGCGAATTTGTTTAGGGACCTTCAAAAGGACGATGCTTCGGACGTTTTAATTTCATCCTAATTGCGCGCTTAAAGTATTTAAACGCTGTTATCGGTTTTCCATGGAAATGTTTCGCGTTTATAACAGTGACGGCCGTTTAGCGGGAAAAATTGAGAATTTATGCGACTTTTGGTACCTAAACCACCTAAATTGACATGTCTTAAAGCAAGGTATATTTTCTGCAGATAACTTTTTTAGACCTGTTAATTTAGTTTAGAAATTGTGGCCGATTCTGTAGTACCTACACAATTTCTAAACTAAACTAAAATGACAGGTCTAAATATATTCCGGTCTCTTTCACAATCCTCCCTGCTGAAGGGGAATATTTTTAACAGCTTTTTTACGTTTTATTACTTATCCCTTACGTCTTTCACTTATTTTTTTTGCAAATATCTTTAATGGACAGACACAGCATGTCTATGGTTTTAATCTATGTATAGACTAAGCACCTGCCGAGTGCACGCCTGCCTCACTGCATCTTTGTCTGTCAAATGGAATTGCGCGCGCAACACTTTTCTGTCACTTTCAACACTCGCACAGAAAATTTTATATCTTAAAATCCAGACAACCATGATTTAGTACCACTTTTGACCAGGCAAACAAATACGGTTCGATTGGGAATAAAATAATCTTTCATTTGACATAATATACTTAATTCGTTTAAATAACAGATGAGGGAAGCAGATCGAAAAAAATTAATTAAATTTTTTTGTATTTAACATCATAGGCACCAAATTTAGCCAGGCAACCAAAGTGCAATGTATCAATCTATGAATTATCTAGCATATAATCTCTATCAGAATTAAATAACAGATGATGGTATGAGTTTCTATAACGGGATCCTAGACCATTATTGTTTTGAAGCGCAGATGGGCGTTTTAGATGTGAAGTTTCTTGATAATGTGTTAATGGCAAAAAGTGCAAAAAAACTAACGATTTACGTGTGAGATATAACATTTTTGAAGGCATGAATGAGATTAATAACACAAGTACCTATAAATTAAAAATTTAAAAACCCCGACATTCGCCATTTTGTGGTGGCGGCCATCTTGGATTTGTGTGCTATTCAAGTCAAGCTCTTTCATTTGATACCCATATTGAGGGAGTTGTGAAAAAATATGTAATCTGCCATTTTGTGGCGGCGGCCATCTTGAACCGATTTTCATCAAACATAGCTAAGAATACTCCCGACTAGTTTCACATACGAGGTGATTTCAAAATTCTAAGCTGTACAGTGAACGTGTTCTTACTAAGTTAGTTACTGAGATAAAGTGGTTCATTCTACAGGTAAGAGAACGTGAGTCGTATTTTGCGATGTGTTTTGGTTCCATTGATGCGCAGTGAACTAGCTGCAGAAGGATAGCAGCTCACTGTTGGTGCAACCTATATAGCAGCAGTCCATGACGGCGAAGCGCTTGCCACGATATGGAAGGTCCAGATCTCTCGCGTGCTTCTCCTGCTCTTGCATCTGCATTGCATCTGGAACGATGAGAATTTATGGTTGAAACTTTGTATCTCTTTGAATTGTATCTCCATTGCTGACCATCGTGGCTCAATGATTCAAGTACTAAAGCCCAAATTAGAGGGTTCATTTTTCGGGATTTTTGCTTTCATAAGTCATCGAAAATGAACCGTCTAAACACCAACCGTTCATCGTTCACAGGCACTGTGGCATAGCAAATATCGTATCGCGCATCGTTCATCGCAAAAATGAACGATGAACGGAAACGGGAACGATAAATTCATTTTCGATGAATGGTGCCTCGAAAATGAAAGCAAAAATCTCGAAAAATGAACCGTCTAATTTGGGCTTAAGGATACGGAGATTTTGACGTTAGTGATATTCAGATGTCAGTAGGGCTGACGGCTAGGTGCTCTCCGAATTATGGATGAAACGAAAAGCCCAAAATTTGGAGCTCTAAAATTGATTACCCTTATCAAATCATCCTATCGGAACCCTCGGGTCGACGTGGCTTAACCAGCGTAATTTAAATGATATGCGCTGTTTGCAAGTAAATTCGACAGGCCATAGGGAATTTTGCAGTAGGATGAAAGCTGAAATAAACAATTTCGAATATGAATTTTAAGAATAAAATACAATATCTACTAGAAACATAATTTGAGATTTTAAGAAATCAAGGCGCTTGGACTGTAACGTCGTACCGGAAAACGCAGCGTTGGAAGAACCCCCACTAGTTGGAAGGATGATCTTGCGAGTCGCTGGCAGCCGCTGGATATAAGCGACACAAGATCGTAACCTGTGACAATCATTGCAAGAGGCCTACGTCCAGAAGTAGACGACGACGAGATGATGAAGATTATATTATGTAAACTTACTATACATCGTCCCAGTTTCAGATCTCTCGCCGCGGAACTCATCGGAGCAGAGCAGCGTAAGCACCGTAACCAGCCTTCTGCCGCAGTATATATGCGGTATTTCATCCGGATACGAAGACGGCTGGAGGGCGGTGTGCGCGCAGCTTAATGCAACCAACATCATCAGAGAAAAAAACGTAAGGGTCGACTGGAAAGACATCTAGAAGAAAGAAAGCATCGAATAAAAAAACTTTCGTCCGTGAATAAAAGATTTTTTTCTAAAAACGAATGCCACAACATTACAATTTGATAAAATACACACAAAGAACTCGCTCACTATAAGACTCGTCAAAATGTATAGATAGATACAGACTAAAATGGTACCTAGTACTTAGTATTCTTTGCTAATGGCTAGGTAATATACAAATCTGTTTAATATTTCTATTACAGTCACATAGCGATAGTAAAATTTTAATAAACGTTGTAATTCAATAAAATAAACACTAGACTCGTCAAAATGTATAGATAGATACAGACTAAAATGGTACCTAATAAGTAATTAGTATCCTGTGCTAATTATGTAAGTATATACAAATCTGTTTAATTTATCTATCACAGTCATGTTACAATAATAAAGAAATAATTATTCAGATCATAACAACATAGGTACCTTTGATTCTTGCGTAGTGTCGCTACCGAGTCGACGAGTCATTATGGAGAGATTTCCGTCCAACATCGCATTTTATAAATGCTCTCTGAACTTTTCGCTATTAAATATTAATTGTTGTGATTATATTTTGTAACTAGCTGACCCCCGCGACTTCGTCCACGTGGTTATATACGTTTTTATATAGGATCGGATTGGATCCCATAATCCTTTTGTGTACCTAAACTAAATGTAGCCTAAGTTATTCCATATAAAATCACATATCTGCCATTGAACGTTCCATCAAAATCGATCCAGCCGTTTCGGAAATTAGCTGGAACAAATAAACAGATCGACAAACATAACTCTGAACGTACACCAGTTTAAAATAAGCCGTACGTTCAAAGATCCGGGTCCCAAGTTATTTGAACCCAATAAATGTATGTCATTTCTGAACTTAAAAACATATGACCTTGAAATATTTACGGGACAATACTTAAAGTACAACCTTTTTAACAAAAAAAGAATGAGTTAAATCGAACTACGCGTTATTGAATTAGAGCTAAATACACGTTTTAACTTTCATCCCCTCTCCCAAGGGAACCGTGCTGAATTTCGAGATAAAAAGTATCCTATGTCCTACCTCGGAGTATAAACTCATATCGTACCAAGTTTCATTCGAATCCATTCAGTAGTTTCGGCGTGATGCGCGGCCAAGATACAGACAGACAGACAGACAGACAGACAGACAGACAGACAGAAAGACAGACAGACAGACAAAAATGAAAAAAATTGCAGTTTTGGCTTCAGTATCGATTATAGAGTGCCCTCCAATAAAAAATTTCAAAATATCTTCAATGTACAGAATTGGATCTGTTACAGTCTTATTATATTACTAGATGATGCCCACGGCTTCGCTCGTGTGGATTTAGGTTTTTAAAAATCCCGTGGAAACTTTTGATTATCCAGAACAAAAAGTAGCTTATCTGTAGAAACCCGTCCCCAAAACGGAAAATCCTGTGGGATCCCCACGATTTCGGAATACAATTCCTTACAGCATCAGGGTTGAGGAGTTGGATATGTACCTACTCGAGTTCATTCAACGATAAAGTCTTAGTTGGTACCCCCAATATCAATTTAAATAACCGAAAGTGTCTAAAACCCATTAGTTTTGGTGATTAGGTCCCCTACAGCATCAGGATTGAGGAGTTGGAATCCAAATTTTTTACAGAACAGGGTCGCATTGTTTCTCTATCGATTAAAAAAAAAAATACGCAAATCGGTTCAGAAATCTCGGAGATATCGGTGTACATAGGTAGAAAAACACAACTCCTCCTTTTTTGAAAGTCGGTTAAAAAAGTAGCCTATGTTACTCCCTGGTTAATTCTCTACTTGTATGTGAAAGTCCCGTTAAAATCGGTTCAGCCGTTCCGAAGATTAGCCCGTTCAAACAGACAGACAGACAGACAGACAGACAGACAGACAGACAGACAGACAAAAATTTTAAAAACGTGTGATTCGGTTATGGTAGCGTTCAAATAACCATATGAGCTTAATATGAGGTAGTTATTTCGATATTACAGACAGACACTTCAATTTTATTTATTAGTATAGATAGAAGACTAGCGGATGCGCGCGACCTAGTTCGCGTGGATAAAAGTTTAAAAAAAATCCTGCGGGAACTCTTTGTTTTTGCTAAACTCCTTTGAGCTCATATATTGATAAAAACTGTTTAAAGTGGGCCACTACAATAATGAGTATTAATTTTTTAATAGCCCTTTCTCATCATTAAGGTTTTCATCGTGGATTTTTTTTTTCAGGGAACCCCTAGTTATTTTTTCTAAAAGAAAAATAGCCTATTTTATATAATACTCGATGATGCCCACGGCTTCGCCCGTGTGGTTTGTAAAAATCTCGTGGGAAGTTTGATTTTCCAGAACAAAAAGTAGCCTATCTGTAGTAAGTATAGTAACCCGTCTACAAAACGGAAAAATTCCGTGGGATCCTTACGATTTCGGAATGCAATTCCTTACAGCATCAGGGTTGAGGAGTTGGACATGTACCTACTCGAGGTCATTCAACAATAAAGTCTTTAATTGGTATCCCCAATATCAATTTAAATAATCGACAGTGCCTAAATCCCATTAGTGTTGGGGATCAGATCCCCTACAGCATCAGGATTGAGGAGTTGGAATCCAAATTTTTTGTAGGACAGTGTCGCAATGTTTCTCTATCGATTAAAAAAAAATTACGCAAATCGGTTCAGAAATCTCGGAGATATACATAGGTCGGTCGGATATACATAGATATACATCTCGGTGTACATAGGTAGAAAAACACAACTCCTCCTTTTTTGAAAGTCGGTTAAAAAAGTAGCCTATGTTACTCCCTGGTTAATTCTCTACTTGTATGTGAAAGTCCCATCAAAATCGGTTCAACCGTTCCAAAGATTAGCCCGTTCAAACAGACAGACAGACAGACAGACAGACAAAAATTTTAAAAACGTGTGATTCGGTTATAGTATCGTTCAAATAACCATATGAGCTTAATATGAGGTAGTTATTTCGATATTACAGACAGACACTTCAATTTTATTTATTAGTATAGATATAGATAATAACATCTGCCAGTGAAATTAACTTTACCCATATTATTTTACGTAGAATACAGTACAGCAGCTAGCTCCTTGTCCACAAATCCGCATACAAATTAATATCTGTAGATAAAAAATGGTATTGTTTAAGTATATTCGTATTACCATCTTTGATATGAGTTTGTAGAGCACGTCTACAAAAACATTTACTTACTTTGATTAGTTAATCACACTATTATTATAAAAGCAAAAGTTTGTGTGTGTGTGTATGTGTGTGTGTGTGTGTGTGTGTGTGTATGTGTATGTGTGTGTGTGTGCGTGCGTGCGTTCATGCGTGCGTGTCTATGTCTGTGTGTGTGTGTGTGTGTGTGTGTGTGAGTAAGTGTGTATGTGCGTGTGTGCATGCGTGTGTGCGTTACTCTTTAACGCAACTACTGAACCGATTTGGCTGAATTGGATTAGATTATGCCCTGAGTCCTGACTTAACACAATATAAGCTACTTTTTATTCTGGAAAAATCCATAGTTCCCACGGAATTTTGAAAAAAGGCTGGATAAGGGAGCGGGAACGGATACCGAAAATCCACGATTTCCTCGGAACTTGTCAAAAAACCGGGGGGGAAATATAGGGGGTATTTTAGGTATAGTCGAGAGGTTATGAAGCTGTACAGCAAGTGTAACAAACTCTTGACTTACTTGACTGAAAACTTGTCATATTTGTTTGTCATGTGTAGGTATATTTATTAATTCTAAGTCAAGTGAATGAATTTAGGACTTTTGTTGCATTTGGTTATATTTTTCAAATCTCTAGAGGGGGCAGCTGCCCCTACCTGCACCCCCTTGGCGGCGCCCTTGGACCTCCTTAGACAGCTCTGGGTCACTGTGGACGATAAAGGGAGCTCTGTATGCTTAGTCTCACTTTGCACAGCTCTCTAGACACACGTTTGCACGTATGAGATAAGACATTTTTGAAACCGTATGACGTTTTTTTTTTTTGTTAATGACAAAAATCCATGGACATAGATTGCTCTAAAAGCCAACAGTTCAAATAATTTTTATGGCTATACCATATTGTAAGATGGTGATAATAAAAAAATAAATAAACCCGGCTGAGTTTGTTGTGGGCTCTTCTCAGACCAGGGCGCGTTTGGAACCCTCGTAGCTTTAGTTTTAAGTTTCCGTAAGTAATTATCACCATTGCCTGTTCCTAAATTGAAGTTCAAAAAGTGTACAGTGTACCTACTTTGAATAAATGAATTTTGAATTTGAATTGAATTTGAATTTGTGATCAATGAGATTAAAAAAAACTCTTTTGTCCGGCGGAACCTTTTAATTAGATTAGGTATATTATAGCTGTAGCTGTCATTACATAATATTTGCACCTACAAAGTGATTTCATAATTCTAAGCTGTACAGTGAACACGCTTAACGGAGATAAAGTGGTTCATTCTACAAGTAAGAGAACGTGAGTCTTATTTTGAGATGTGTTTTGGTTCCATTGGTGCGCGGTGAACTAACTGCAGAAGGATAGCAGCTCTTCGTTGCTGCAAACTTTAATGCAGCAGTCCATGACGAGACGATATGGAAGGTCCAGATCTCTCGCCGTGTGTACCGGGCTCCGCGGCCAACCGGGGTGGTTCTCCTGTTCTTTGTTGTATTTGGGGAGGATTGAATCTGCAACGATGAGAATTTAAATAGTACTGCCTCGTTGGTTCTAATTAACATAATAGGTATATGAAATACATTAACATTGTTTTTGTTTATTTAATGGCAGTGCTGTTTTTAACCCCCGACGCAAAAACGACGGGGTGTTATAAGTTTGACGTGTCGGTGTGTGTGTGTGTCTGTCTGTTCCCCTGTGGCGCTCAAACGGGTGGACCGATTTGAATGCGGTTTTTCTTTTGTTTGAAAGGGGAATTAGTCGAGAGTGTTGTTAGCTATGTTTGATGAAAATCGATTCAAGATGGCCGCCGCTATAAAATGGTGGATTACATCTTTTTTCACAACTCCCTTATTATGGGTATCAAATGAAAAGGCTTGACTAGCAGAATAGCACTATGCAAATCCAAGATGGCCGCCACCACAAAATGGCGTGTGTTTTTTAAATTTTAAATTTATGCTTGTTATTTTAAAAAACTTAAGTTAAGTATCATATTTGATACAAGTGGAAACCCGCGACTTCGTTCGCGTGGATATTGATTTTTAAAACTCCCGTGAGAATCATTTTGTCTTTCCTAAGCTCTTTTGAGCGCATATCTTGCTAAAAACTGTTAAAAGTTCACTGGCGGATGTTTAGGTAGATCAAAATGTAAACATCCACCAGTGAAAGTCCCATCAAAATCGGTCCAGCCTTTCAGAGATTAGCCAGTAATCTTTGAAGTATTTCCTTTCTAACAAAAAAAGAATGAATGAAATCGGACCACGCGTTAACGAATTACAGCTAAGTACACATTTTGACTATCACCCCCTCTCCCAAGGGAACCGTGCTGAATTTCGGGATAAAAAGTATCCTATATGTTACTCCGTAAAATGAACTTAAAGTATGCCGAGTTTCATTTCAATCCATTCAGTAGTTTTTGCGTGATGCGCGCACAAACATACAGACAAACAGACAAACAGATAAACAGACAAACAGACAAACCGACAAACCGACAAACAGACAAAAATTTCAAAAATAGCTTTTTTATGTTCCATTACTTATCCCTAACACCCCCCAGTTATTATTTTGCAAAAATCTTTAATGTACAGATCCGGCAATTCTACGATTTTATTATATGTATAGATTTGTATACCACTCTGTGGTAGAATACCAGCTGCTTATTTATGTATTTAACACCTTATCCACTGCTGTATTCACAAATAAATAAAATTTGAATTTGAATTTGGTGTAGTGGTTAGCATATTCGACAGCAGATCACGAGGTCCCGGGTTAGATTCCCGCGTCGGGTCATATAATTGTTAGGTATTGGGTTTTTCTGTCAAGAAATTCACAGTGCCAGCTTGGAGTTGGTAGTTCGTGGATCACACGTTTCGTGGATCGTGGATCATAATCGAGTACGAGATTTCGACGTTAGTGATATTAATATTAAATTAAATCAGTGAATCGACGACTTAAGGTGCTCTCCGAAGTAGGGAGTCGTTAGTGTCGTTTTAGTGTTGCGATACAATCTTTATTCGACTTTACGGAAATCCCATAGCAGTTCGTATATGAGGTGCGACAAGTTGTCCGCGACAAGCAATCCCAATCTGGGTCTAATCGACGCATGCGGGGAAATCAGGTGGTCCCCTGTGACTCATCGCATCACATTCCCTCCCGCCAAGACGCATACTTGCTATATCGTCAATATTATGTTTATATTCTACATATTATAGTTCGTTCGGTAACTTAGTGTCGGTACAGGCGCAGGTGCTCTTAGTATTCTGCTTTTATTTTTATTACTTTTTTTCTGTTTGTAATTTTTTTTCTATTCTAACAGAATCTCCGAATAGTCTGCCAATCCACACTTGGCCAGCGTGGTAGATTATGGTTAAAATCCTTCTCATTTTGAGAGAAGACCCGTGTTCATGATAATATTATATTTTATGTTTATGGTTATATTGTAATAAAATACGAATATAAAAAAATATAAAAAGGAAAGAGAATTTTAATATAAAAATATGAGTAAGTATAAAACGCCAAAACCCCTTGTACCTGTACACCCCACGCGGCATCTTTTGAAGTCGCAGGCGGTCCCTTTGACAAGACGCCGCGCCTGCCGAGGCGGCGCGATCAAAGGTGACCGTAAGAAAACGAACAGACTATACCTAGGTACACTGACGGTAAATTTAGTCTGTTTTTAAATGGTTTTTTAACCAGTCGATGCACTTGATAACACTGACCTGTAGCGGTAGATACCCGCTTGTTTATTTGATTAAATGGAATGATCGGAGCCTGATGTTGAGTTTCTTCTTCAAATAATGTCTTTACCTCCAGAATTCTATTCCGGGCATAATTCTATCACGGATAAAGAGATCTTTAAAAATTTTTGAAAAGATTTTTCTTATTATAATTAATTAGGCAGGTATTTTATATTTAAGGAACTGACAACACTAACATGTAGTCAAATTGAATGACCTTCTAAGATGGCGGCCGTAGTTCCACTATTCGCCATTTCACAGTTATAAGTTGGTAGGTAATTAAAATTATATTAAGGTGATCGAAAGGTTACTTCGCACCGGAAACCGACCCCCCCCACGAAGAACGATCTCTAGCGGGTCGCTGGCAGCCACTGGATACAAGTGGCACAAGATCGTGATATGTGGCGATCGTAGTAGACGTCTGTCGGTTGAGATAATGAAGATTATAAGAAAACTTACTATACAAAGTCCCAGCTTCATAACTCTCGCTTTGGAGCTCATCGGGGCAGACGAGCGGAAGCAGCATGGTCAGCTTTCTGCCGCAGTAGATATGCGCCGGCTGGAGGCCGGTGTGCGCGCAGCTTAATGTAACCAACATCATCAGAGAAAAAACCGTAAGGGACGACTGGAAATACATCTAGAAGAAGGAATACATCGAACAAAAAATATTTACGTAAAGATTTTTTCTAAAAACTAATGTAACAACATTACAATTTAATAAAATAAACACAAAGATCTCGCTTACTAGACTCGTCAAAATGTATAGATACAGACTAAAATGGTAGTTAGTAGGTATTCTGTGCTAATCGCTAGGTATCGTCGTCGTCGTCATTCGTCGTTATCAACCGATCGACGTCCACTGCTGGACATAGGTCTCTTGAAGGGACTTCTACATGCCACGGACTTGTGCCGCTTGTATCCAGCGGCTCCCTGCGACTAGTTTAATGTCGTCAGTCCACCTAGTGGGGGGTCTATCAACACTGCGCTTCCCGGTGCGAGGTCGCCACCCCAGCACCTTGGGATCTCGTCCATCAGTTCTCCGAACTATGTTATCGTATCGCTAGGTATATATTATGCAAATCTGTTGAATTTTTTTATCAGTCTTGCTACAATAATAAAATTTTAATAAATGTTACAATTCAATAAAATAAACACAAATTCTCGTAAAAATAAACACTTGGACTTGACTCACTATAGATAGACAGAATAAAATGGTACCTACCTAATTAGTATTATGTGCTAAAGGCAGTGGCGTAACTATAGGGTGGCATTTCGGCAAAATGCCACGGGCCCCCAGCCGGAATGGGCCCCCGACCCGATCGAGCTTCTTTAAATATAGGGCAGGGCAGGCCCCATCCGATTAATTTGCCACGGGCCTCAAATGGTATAGTTACGCCACTGGCTAAAGGTTACACGTAAGTGTCTATAAATCTGTTTAATTTTTTTATCTCAGTCACGTTACAATAATAAAGAAATAACTATTCAGATGATAACAACATACCTTTGCTTCTTCCGTAGTTTCGCTACCGAGTCCACGGGTGATTGTGGAGAGATTCCCGTCCAACATCGCATTTTATGCTCTCCAAAGTGCTCGCTATTAAATATTCAATAACGTGTCGTGATTATGTGTACTTGGTTGCTTAATCAGAACTGAAAGCACACGAGTAGATATTATACAGAGAGAAAGCTACCTACAAGCGGCCCGCTATTGGTACACTCACACATAGCGCCGCTCACGCACACACGAGCTGTCACCAACGGTTCACGTACGCTCCGCTGGTAGGACAGTTGGTAAACAAACGACAGGGCTGTGGGTCATGCGCACTTTTCCAATCTCTTTTTTTGTGTACCCTAGAGATCAAGTGAAGTAAGTATACCTACCTTTACATATCTATACAATAAAATTAATGAAATGAAATTAATTGAAATGACATGAATTTATTTATTTGTAGGATAGTATGTGCCACTTATGATACTAAGTCAAGACTCTACTACTGGTTAAGCAGCATTCTAATGCAGATTCTAGAAATAGAATAATTGAGTAATAACATTGCCAGGTACAACCCGTTTACTAAAAGATTGGACCTGGCGTCGATGACGTCACTGCGACGCATGGGTACAGTGTGCAAAAAAGCATCATTAAGAATATTTAGGTATTGTATGAAACTTAAATGTTTGTGAAAAACTCTGGGTATGCTGTGTTAGTATTGTCTTGCGAGCGAGCGAGTCAAAGCAACTTGGCAGCGAGGTCCTATCTTTTAGTAAACGGGTTGTAAGTTAAAATGTGTTATAGATCCTCTATGCAACGGGCCATCGCGATGGGCTTATCTAAGGTACCTATCTAAATAAATAATTAAACAAATACTCACACATACACACACGGCCGTCTATTCCTAAAGTAGGCAACTTCATGCCTGTGTTATAGGTAATAGCCAACTGATAGACATATTTACATATAAATACATATATATATTTTATATAAAGGTATATATACATACATATTATAAATACACCCAGACTTGGGGCGGGAATCGAACCCGCGACCCCGGAACGGAAGGCAGGGTCACTGCCAACCGCGCTAACGGGTCATTCTAAGTAACTAGGTACTTAATTCATTCAATTTACTAAAGTAAGTAAGTATCTAGATTCTAGGTACTGTCACTAGGGATATCTACGCACGTGCTATCACACTTATTTTTAGTAAGTATCTGTTCATAAAAATGTCTACGGTTTTATAATCTACTACCTACCTAAGTAACTAGGTATTTAATTCATTTATTTTACTAAAGTAAGTATCTAAGTACTATCACTAGGGACATCTACGCATGTGCTATTACACTGACTTTTAGTAGGTACCTACTACCTACCTAAGTAACTAGGTACTTAATTCATTCATTTTACTAAAGTATCTAGTTCTGTCACTAGGGATATCTATGCATGTGCTATCACACTTAGTTTTAGTAAGTACCTACTACATACCTAAGTAACTAGGTACTTAATTTACAAAAGTAAGTAAGTATGTAGATACTATCGCTAGGGATATCTACGCATGTGCTATTACATAATATACTTTTAGTAGGTAACTAATAAAAGTACTAAAAGTACCTACCTAAGTAACTATATAACTTATATATACTATAGTAATATAATATAAAAACATATTTTTCCAATGATTATTACATATCTTGCTATATTATGTATACTAGTATATAATATTTTTATTTTTACTTATAATTAATTTTTCACATGCAACAGGTGACAACCCTATCAGAATAGGTATAAATTTTGGACGTTCTTAGGTAGCTTTTCCTCTGTATAATATCTACTCGTGTGCTCAAAGCTTCAGGAATCGGAGCGGCGCGGCGCCTTCAGTAGGTATTTCAGGTGTATCTCCCACACCTGAAATACCTACTATTTTTCTACTGTAAATAATATTATTATTAATAACTAGCTGACCCCCGCGACTTCGTTCGCGTGTTTTTCTTTGCTATAAACCTCACGGAGCCCGAGACCTTTCCAACGAATGCAAAACCGTGGAAATCGGTTCGTGCGTTCTGGAGTTATAGCATCAGGAAGGAAAACCCGACTTATTTTTATATTAATAATAATTTTATGTGACCTTCATCCTACATCCTATACGCATTTTTAATTGATGAACAGTCAGATTTTTTTACTGTTTTTGTCATGTGGTTATGTTACTCAACTTAAATAAATAAAAATATATGTACCTATGTTTGACTATAATATTATGTCTCTTATACCTTCCTAAACTGTTCATCCGATTGTGATGAAACTTTGGTGAGTTATTCTGCATTAGTCTGCGAAGGTTCCTGGCCCAAAAAATAAAAATGGTTGTTTATATGTTTGTCCCCTACGCGTTCCTAAACCATACTTTACGTAGCATTGCAGTGTAAGTAAGTATTAGTAAGTTGCAACGTAGGTAAGTATAGATCGACCAGAATCTCACGAAAAATAGGAAAATTAAATTTTGTAGTAAGCAACACTAGGTTAACTCGGCTGCCCTAGAGATAAACAAAGTAATTACATTCAGAACACCTTACCTAAGATCGTTTCACGAAACGAAAAATCAAGTAACTGCATTTTAAATACAAAAACAAAGTAATCAACATCCAATTACTTTGTTTTTGTGTTGTGCTTGTTGTTTACTTGGTTTTTGCATTTATATTCTGGGTTAGTGAGTGCAGTTACTTTGTGTGGCAGGCCCGAATCTAGGGGGGGGCAGGCCGGGGCCCGTGCCCCGGGCGGCAGAATCAGAGGGCGGCAAATTCAAATGCTGAGTACAGCATTATCGAAACTTTGCGATGATTGAACGCGCAGTATAGTAGTAAAATAATCTATAGGTCAATTATGGCGGATTATCCTTAAGGCAAACTAGGCACGTGCCTAGGGGCGCGAGATTACAAGGGGCGCCAAAATTAAGTAAGCAGGTGCTGCAAAGTTAGCACAGGTCTTTCGAAGCTGCGGATTAGTACTAGGCCAGTCAAATCTTACATTAAAATCGCAATCAAACGGCAAGTTTTGATCCAATATGATGTTAGGACTACTATCAGTAGTACCTATTAATCTAATTTTGCAGCTTCGAAAGACCTGTGCTAAGTTTGCAGCACTCGAATAACCGCGAAATTTTTGGCACTTTTTGGATTTTTCAATATAAGTCCTAAACTATGCGCTTTTAAAAAAATGTAAAAATGTCAATACTTTTTTTAAGTAAACTAAAATTGCTACAATTTAAAACAAGAACCAGCTCTGAAAATTCAATATTTACTGAGATACAGCTCTTTAAAACTTGACAATTATTTCCAAAAAAGTTAAATTTTAAGGTTTGGTCAATTTTAAACTCCGATATCGGGGAAAATACTCATTCTATGAAAAGATGTTGTAGTAAATATAATTAACTTTTATTTAAACATAAAACGAAATTTTTAGGCCATATATTTTATTTACAAATCCTGAAAATTCACAAAATAAGAAAACTGCATTTTTCACTTTAGTTTGTTTTGAAGATAGTTTGAAAGAAAAAAACAATATACATCCATGTATGTTTCAAATATATGTATGTTTAAACTACTATTAAGTATTTATAATGTTATTTATTCATAAAAAAAAATATATATTATTATTTATGAAACAAACCTGCATTACAAGAACAATATAGAGTGCCGGGCAAAAAGCTGCTCTTTCTCTGTGTAGCCTATATTTTTTCTAAAAATACTTTGACGTGTATAGACGTTAAGACGAGCAGTTGCCCCCCACCCCCCCCCCCTAGAGATTAATGTAATGTAAAAAAGTATACTTTTCCCTCCTCACACTTTAAACAAAGTATATGGCCTAGAGACATCGTTTTGTCCTTAAAATAAAGCTAATTAGATTTGGTACACCATTTTTTCTATAATTCTACCCGTAAAATGAGTAATATCCCCATCATCGCGGTCAAAAATTGTCCAAATCTTAAAATTTCACTTTTTTAGAAAAAAAAAAACAATTTTAGTCTGCTTTCAAAATGTAACTATAGAAAATATTTAAAAAAATGCATAGTTTATACTGGTGATCGATACCTACTGGTGTATACCGAAAATATTGGTGGGGGCGGCATTTTTCAGTTTTTGCCCCGCCTCGAAAAAACTGAAGATCCGGGGCTGTTGTTTGGGCAATTAAAATTTCAGTAAACGGTTCAAGTTATTTGAAATATTAAACTGTGGTAAAAAACTACTCGACATAAAACTTTTGTTAATGCAAAAAGTCAATTTCACAAAAAATGTCAGTTACTTTGTTTATCGCTAGGGCAGCCGTAGTGTTGCTAACCTTGGAATTTCATTTCCCTATTTTTCATGAGATTCGGTTCGATCTATACCTATGCCGGGTACAACTAATAACTGATATACAAAGTTTATAAATCCGTTTAAAAATGAATAGGTACCTAAATTAGAAGTCTTTTAGCTATGGTAGGAGGTAAATATTTTTTTCGGCTCATTGTACCTACCTAGTTGTTCTCAGAAGATATAAAAATATATTAAGTAGGTACCTACTTTTGATTTCAGAGCATACGACAAACAAACTTGGGTTTTTACCTACAAAATACTTAAAAGATAAAATTACAAAACAAAACTATTAAGTACCAGAGGTTACCTACTCTATGTACCTACATAGTAATGAAATTATAAAGCTGGGCAGTACTCAGGCGGTGATCAGTATCACGTGGATTTTCGAGGACTAAGAAATGATCGTGACTAATGAAATTATGCTACCTGTACCAATCATCATTTTTGTATCTAAATGTGAGAATACTTAATCTTAGGTCTAAATAAATGTAGGGAAATTTTAAATTAGAATCCTTATTTAATTCTAAGTATAACATGTCTGTCACCGATGCTGTTTTGAATATTATTTTGTTAGCTTCAATTCCTCTGGCAATTAAATATCATTTTCTTTAACGGTGAAGGAAAACACCGTGAGGAAACCTGCACGCCTGAGATTTCTCCATAATGCTGTCAAAGGCGTGTTCGCAATCCATACTTGGCCAGCGTGGTGGACTACGATGTGGTCGTTGACTACGGCCTAAATAGAATAGACTAGATTAAAAGAGTTTTTTTACCATACAACATCCAATATAGGTAAATAAAATATTCTTGTAAAAACTATGAATCGCCACAGAAGTTTTCCATCGTCAATATTAAAATAGAGCTAACTCCTTTCCTCCTTGCCCAATTCACGAACAATACTTTGCACTCAAAAAATCCATTACTACTTCTGAACAAGGGAAGCCCCTAACGAAGTTAGCATAAATATTTTTGTAGACCGCTTGGCACCGTCCAGTACTTTACTTATTCGAAAATACTTACTAACTAAAAATTGTCGCCAACTAGCAAGTTATTTACCGTTTCTTACTAAGAAGGCAAGGTGGACACAGTCCGAGCAAAAAGTAGATAGCACGGGAAGTGGGAGGAAAACGCGTGCCAAATTCATGTACATTAGTGCATAAATGTCCAAAATTACACTTAATGCGCACCGAGATTTCGACGTAATTTATTTGTTTTAGTGTACAAAAACAACCGTGAAAGTGCCATTTTTGCGCTATTTTAAACCGTAAATACAAGGTTCAGAAATAAATCGCAACAAGAGATAAAATTCGTACCTAAACTACAACCCGACTACTAGTTTAGTTTGCAGAAAAACGTGTATTCAACTGCCTACTAATGAGAGAAAGAAAGCGCGGGGCAAGGAGCTAGTGGCGCCATCTGTTACATCTATCCGAAACTAACTTAATATTCTAGTTTAAACCGCGAAGGTCACTTCTCGATTTTTTTCGTATATGAAATGTAGCCTATGTCACCTGGACTATATCTAACAACGAATTAATTGATACGTCATTCATCAAAATCATCGGCTCAGTAGTTTAGGCACTACCTACGGTGGAACACACAAAATCTCATTCAAAAATCGGATACAAAAATATAGTTCGTTCGGTAACTTAGTGTCGGTACAGGCGCAGGTGCTCTTAGTATTCTGCTTTTATTTTTATTATTTTTTTTCTGTTTGTAATTTTTTTTCTATTCTAACAGAATCTCCGAATAGTCTGCCAATCCGCACTTGGCCAGCGTGGTAAACTATGGTTAAAATCCTTCTCATTTTGAGAGAAGACCCGTGTTCATGAGAATATTATATTTTATGTTTATGGTTATATTGTAATAAAATACGAATATAAAAAAATATAAAAAGGAAAGAGAATTTTAATGAAAAAATATGAGTAGGTATAAAACGCCAAAACCCCTTGTGCCTGTACACCCCGTGCGGCATGCTTTGAAGTCACGGCGGTGTCTTTGGCAAAACACCGCGCGGCGGAGACGGCTAGACACAAAAGGCGACCGTAAGAAAACGAACAGTATAGCGTGATGAGTAACTGCCTTTAAGCCGCATGCATGTACTAAGCCTTACAATACTTGAGGTCCAGGCTCGAGAAGTATATTCGTAGTTGCAACTGTTCTTCACTCACCCATGCGAGAGAGCATGGGTGTTTTAACGGTTTTCGGACCTCTCACTCATACGCTGGCGTAATATAAACGCCGCGCCAGCGAGGGAGTCAGTCGATTTCTCGTCTGCTTAGCGAACACACGTCGCTTACGCAGCGCCCCGCGTTCCCGCACTCTCGTATTTTTGTGACAAAGTGACCCATTAAACAACTTTACTCAACGCTGGACTCTAATTTCAAAGCCCACAGCCCTACACTGGCTGCCCAACGTGTGTTTTAGGATCTAAAAGAGGCACAGCCCTACACTGGCTGCCCAACGTGTCTCTTTGGGTCTAAAACAAGTCCAGTCCTACACTGGACGCCCAAAGTGTTTTTCGGGGTTTTAGTGAACTTATAACTTACGTAAAACTTTATACCTATTTGTGCCGTTCGCGAAGAGAACATTACCAGTGAAAACCGGTTTCTCGCGCGCGTAAATAACATCGCGATCGCGTCGGAGTTAGTTATAAAGCCATACCTACTTACGTGTTCCTATACGTTTCGGGTAAATGTGTTGTTTCGGGTAAATCGTAAATCGTTTTATAGGTATATACTGCCTAACGGTTTTTCTTCGTCTATACAAGATGCCAAGAACAAGGCGGAGCATTGGCTCAGAAGAACAGAGGCTCGACTCGTCAGAAAACTTAACTATGACGTCAGCCCAACTTCACTCGCTTTTAAGTACAATCCAGCAAACAAATGCGGACACGTGCGAGAGGCTTCTGAGGGAAGTTCGTTCTTCTACACCTATTCTCTCAACGGATCGTCCGGTCCTGTCTTCGACCAGCTCCAACTTCTCCAAGTGTTCAGCTCGCTTCAGTGGTTCCAGCAGTGATGACGTGGAGGCATTCATCGACGCTGTTCAGGTCTACAAGAACTGCCTGCAGATCACGGATGACAATGCTCTCAAAGGTTTTTCGCTCCTACTTACTCATGATGCAGCTCGCTGGTGGCAAGGATTACGAAGATCCACAACGCAATGGGAAGACGCGTTGCTACGTCTACGTTCAGCGTTTGGTGCAAGGCGGCCCCCCTTCGTTGTCTACAGAGAATTATTTCAAATGTCCCAAGGTGATGAAAACACGGACATATTCATTTCCAAGGCGCGTGCTCTCTTAGCTAAGTTGCCGGAAGGCGACCTCAACGAGAAAGTTGAGTTGGATATCACTTATGCCTTATTGGATCGACGGATCAGAAAGCGTTTGGATCGCGAAAGTGTTCAAAGCTTCGACGATTTACTCCGGAGAGCTAGGGCCATTGAGGACTCTTTAACCGAGGGCAAAAACCCGGGTTCGAAGGTGGCTGAAGAGGCACCAAAGAGGAAGCCTCCGACAGCCCTGCAGAGTAACTCCTCGAGTTCGTCTACGCCGTCCGTTCCCGTCCGGAACGAAATCCATCCCAAGGAAATTAATAAACAGGATAGACTGTTCTGTGCGTACTGTAAATCGCGTTCGCACATTAAAATTAATTGCGATAAGTTAGCTAATAAAAACAAACCACAAAGTGAAGTGAAGTGTTACACTTGCGGATCACCGGGGGTAATTAAATCTCAGTGTAAAAAGTGCAATGTGTCTAGCGTAGAGACATTTTACTCCATAAACCAAATACCTACGAAAAATTGCGTCTACAGCGCGCGCAAACCGTTTTGCACGCCGAAAGCGTCCGCCGCGCGTAAGACGTCGTCGCCAGACCCGTCCGGCGCAAGTTTCACGTCCGTTGCGTATGTACCTACGACTCTAGCGGAAAAAGGTAACCCTGCGATTGCGACAGGGGGTTTTTGTAATAACTTTTCTAACACTTTTGTGGATATTAATGTTAACGATACTTGTTCTGTTTCGGATATTAATGCTTGTGTATTACCTAATCCTAGTTTTAGTGATATACTTAATCGTCGTCCTATACTTAATATTTCCTTGTTAGGAAAGCGGGGCACTGCACTCGTAGATTCGGCAGCTAAAAACTGCATCGCGGGTCACACGCTGTACGCTCTCCTTCGTAACATGAAGCACCCGTTAGTGCCGTCAACACAGATTGTTAAGTTGGCGGATGGTGTTGCTAGGGAAATGAATGTATTGACAACGGAGCTAGAGGTCACACTGCATAACAGAACTAAGGTTGTTCCATTTTTAATTTTTCCTGACTTTAACAATAATGAAAGTTTGTTAGGTATTAACTTTTTGTCTATATTTAATTTAGTCTTTGACTTTGGCAACCGTAAATGGCACTTCGCGGATAGTTCGCAAAAGTTCGACATGACGTTCGAACAAGTGTCATCTCTCGCTCCGTGTTCTTCGGTTAATGTCCTGCGGGACGATGAGGCGACTTCGCTTACCAATGAACAGCGGGAGTTTCTTGCCAGTCTCCTCGTGGAGAAAGGAGACATCTTCGAGCCAGGGGGAGTGCAGACTCCTTTCGCCGAACACGTTGTTGATACCGGCGATCACCCGCCTGTTGCTGTCCCGCCTTACAGGGTAACTCCGGCCAAGAAGGACGCAATGCGGATCGAGCTCGACAAAACGTTAGCTGATGGCAGCATGGAAGAATGCGACTCAGCTTGGATGTCTCCGGCTTTATTGGTTCCCAAGTCGTTTGACAATGACAAGGTTCGTGCAGTCCTAGAGATGAAGACACCATCGTCTCGGACACAGCTTCGCAAATTTATTCGGCGTTGTTCCTGGTTCCGCAGAGTTATTCCGAATTTTTCAGCTGTCGCAAAACCTTTAACACGTTTGTTGAAGAAAAATCAACATTGGAGTTGGAGCTCAGACAAAGCTCGTGCGTTCGACGAGCTAAAGCAACGTCTTTCGTCTGCTTCAATTTTTGCAGTTAGGGAACGAGTTTCTACTCAACAGGATCAGCGAAAGGAGTTCGCAGATTGTTCCCGTAGGCCTGGCGATGTTTTCGAAGTTGGTGACAAGGTGCTTTTAAAGTCACATGTCCTTAGCAACGCTGCGAAAAATGTTACATCTAAGTTCATTCCAAAAAGGGACGGCCCTTATGTGGTCAAAGAACGAGTCAGCCCTACTGCTTATATTATTTCAAATTTGGATTCGCCTACCGAGGTTTTAGGTAAATTTCACTCTTCAGAGCTTACACGATTCTTTAGCCGGGGTTCTTCGCCTCCTCGTCCTGTAGTTCCTAAGCGTAAAAGGGGACGTCCTCGGAAACATGCTTGTCCTGTTTGTTAACTAGTTTTAAGCGAGTTCATGAACGAGGGCGTTCTCACGAACTCGAGGGGGAGTGTATAGCGTGATGAGTAACTGCCTTTAAGCCGCATGCATGTACTAAGCCTTACAATACTTGAGGTCCAGGCTCGAGAAGTATATTCGTAGTTGCAACTGTTCTTCACTCACCCATGCGAGAGAGCATGGGTGTTTTAACGGTTTTCGGACCTCTCACTCATACGCTGGCGTAATATAAACGCCGCGCCAGCGAGGGAGTCAGTCGATTTCTCGTCTGCTTAGCGAACACACGTCGCTTACGCAGCGCCCCGCGTTCCCGCACTCTCGTATTTTTGTGACAAAGTGACCCATTAAACAACTTTACTCAACGCTGGACTCTAATTTCAAAGCCCACAGCCCTACAACAGACTATACATGTATACATACATAGATTGCTAAATTCATAAGTCATAACCCTTCCTTTCGGCTTTGCCGTAGTCGGGTAAAAAAGGAGGTATGTATTTCCTATCAAATGTAGGTACCGTGTTTATTTTGGCACGCGTGAATTTTTAGCAAACAATGATGATCACCGATCTACTCTATAGGTACATTAAAATTAATGTCTGTGATGATAAACACGGATATCTAGACGTGTGATGCGCAGAAGTCATTTGTTGACCCATAAAATGACTTCATATTTAACTCAATACTAACTATATACATATAATAATCTATACTATACGTATAATAATCTATACTATACATATAATAAAATCGTAGAATTGCCGTGTCTGTACATTGAAGATTTTTGCAACAAAATAACTGGAAGACGTTAGGGATAAGTAATAGAACGTAAAAAAGCAATTTTGTCTGAAAACTACTGAATGGATTGAAATGAAACTTGGCATGATTCAAGTTACTACTACGGAGTAACATATACATATACTACGGAGTACTTTCCATTCCAAAATTCAGCACGCTTCTCTTGGGAGAGGGGATGAAAGTTAAAATATGTACTTAGCTGTAATTCATTATCGGGTAGTTCGATTTTAATCATTCTTTTTTTTTTGACAGAAAATACTTTAAAAATTGTTTCGTAAATATTTCAAAGTCATCGGTTTTGTAGTTCAGAAATTACAGCCATCACAACCCTCAGTATTCCCTATAACTTGGAACTCGGATTGCACAGAAACCTCTGAATGTCCAGATTATCACCTGGGGTACATTAAAATTTGTGTTTGTCTGTCTCCGAAATGCTAGACCGATTTTGATGGGACTTTCATTGGGAAAAGTTTAGTGATGGGAAAGAGCTATTATAAATTAATACTCATTACTATTACTGTAGATCCATTGTAATACACTACTTTTAACAGTATTAGTTCAAAGGAGCTTAGGAAAAACAAAGAGTTCCCGTGGGATTTTTAAAAACTTAAATCCACGCGGACAGGTATCCGCTAGTATTATAATAATTACGTTAATACCTACGTAGCCACTTATTTATTTTTCAGTGCTAAACAAGGAAGAACTTTCGAAAAAAGTAGGTAACCCAATCAATTGATTCAATTATTTGGTCTCGCACCGTGTCGACGCGGCCTAAAAGAAAAGTTGAGCATCGGGAGAGGAAACTGGACAGTTGAGTTGAACAAAGAAAAACTTTTACAAAATTAAGTTGCCTAAAGTTGTAAAGATAAACTTGAACATACTTAACTACTCTCTGGCGCAGTGGTGTACGCTGTGCTCTTATCTATACTATAATATAATAAAGCGGAAGAGTTTGTTTGTTTGTTTGTTTGTTTGAACGCGCTAATCTCTGGAAGTACCTATCGGATTTGAAAAATTCTTTTTGCATTTGGTAGTCCAACTTTCGGGGCAGGTTATAGGCTATTTAATATTCCTAAAATCTTCCCCTAAGGGGGTAAAATGGGGGTAGGAAGTTTGTATGAAAGTCCTATGTTTTTAAAGTTACAGACCTGAAAATCGGCATTTAGATTATTAGTTTTAAATAATAAAACTCTGTATATTTTATTTTGAAAAATCTTCTTTTAATGGTGGTAAAATAGGGGATGAAAGTTTTAATGGGAACTAAAAACGATCGCAGCGCCCTCTGGCGGCCTAACTTTAAGTGATCTGCCCTTTGGCAGGCAAAACTGGAAACTAAAAAACGATCACAGCGCCCTCTGGCGGCCTAAGGCGGAAACTTGAAGCTAGCACCTTAATGAAATGCTATTAGAAGGCAGCACCCTCTAGCAGCCAAAACTGGAAACTAAAAAAAACTATTGCAGCACCCTCTAGCGGCCAAAACTGGAAACTAAAAACGATCGCAGCGCCCTCTGGTGGCCAAAACTGGAAACTAAAAAACGATCACAGCGCCCTCTGGCGTCCTAAGCCGGAAACTTGAAGCAATAGCAGCCCCCTCTAGCAGCCAAAATTGGAAACTAAAAACTATCGCAGCGTCGTCTGGCGGCCTAAATCGGAAACTTGGAGCAATAGCAGCGCCCTCTTGCGGCCAAAACTGGAAATAAAAAAAACGATCGCAACGCCCTCTGGCGGCCTAGGCCAGAAACTTGAAGTGATTGCAGCACCCTCTTGTGGCCAAAACTGGAAACTAAAAAACGATCGCAGCGCCCTCTTGCAGTCAAAACTGGAAACTAAAAAACGATCACAGCGCCCTCTGGCGGCCTAAGCCGAAAACTTGAAGCAATAGCAGCACCCTCTAGCAGCCAAAACTGGAAACTAAAAAAAACGATTGCAGCACCCTCTAGCGGCCAAAACTGGAAACTAAAAACGATCGCAGCGCCCTCTAGTGGCCAAAACTGGAAACTAAAAAACGATCGCAGCGCCCTCTGGTGGCCTAGGCCAGAAACTTGAAGTGATTGCAGCGCCCTCTTGCAGTCAAAACTGGAAACTAAAAATGATCGCAGCGCATTCTAGCGGCCTAAGCCGGAAACTCGAAGCGATTGCAGCGCCCTCTTATAGTCAAAACTCTTGCGGCCAGAGCTGGAAACTCGAAGCAATTGCAATGACCTCTGATGGCCGCAGGCGGAATCTCGATACGACAGCTGCGCCCTCTGGTGGCCGAAGGCAATTAAATAAATACTAAATTAATAACTAAATCAATAAATAAATAAATAATTTAAAGCTATTTAGTTATTAAATATTTATCTAAATGTGAAAGTGTGGATATTTGGATATTTGGATGTTTGGATGTTTAGATGTTTGGATGTTTGTTACTCTTTATCGTCGCAACTACAGAACAGATTTGGCTGAAATTTTGAATGAAGATACTGATAATGCCCTGACTTAAAACATAGGCAAACTTTTTATTCTGGAAATATCCACAGTTCCCACGGGTTTTTGAAAAAACCCAAATCTACAGCTATTGGTAGATCAATATAGCAAACTACCTTGAAAGTAAGTATAAAGGTTGGAAAAGGGAGCGGGAACGGAAACCAGAAATCCACGATTCCCTCAGGATTTGTGAAAAACCGAAATTCACGCGGGCGAAGCCGCGGGCAACAGCTAGTAAGTCATAAGGGGGAGGTCCAGAATTCGTTTCCTGGCAGAGGCAATTTTGGCTCGGCCGTGGCTAGTTACTACCCTACCGGTAAAGACGTGTACAGCGTTCCGGTACGTTGGCGCGTAGAAATCTAACAGGAGTATGGGTTTAATCAAAACCATACCCCTTTCAAGTTAGTACGCTTCCGTTTTTAACCCCCGACGCAAAAACGACGGGGTGTTATAAGTTTGACGTGTGTGTGTGTGTGTGTGTGTGTGTGTGTGTGTGTGTGTGTGTGTGTGTGTGTGTGTGTGTGTGTGTGTGTGTGTGTGTGTGTGTGTGTGTGTGTGTGTGTGTGTGTGTGTGTGTGTGTGTGTGTGTGTGTGTGTGTGTGTGTGTGTGTGTGTGTGTGTGTGTGTGTGTGTGTGTGTGTGTGTGTGTGTGTGTGTGTGTGTGTGTGTGTGTGTGTGTGTGTGTGTGTGTGTGTGTGTGTGTGTGTGTGTGTGTGTGTGTGTGTGTGTGTGTGTGTGTGTGTGTGTGTGTGTGTGTGTGTGTGTGTGTGTGTGTGTGTGTGTGTGTGTGTGTGTGTGTGTGTGTGTGTGTGTGTGTGTGTGTGTGTGTGTGTGTGTGTGTGTGTGTGTGTGTGTGTGTGTGTGTGTGTGTGTGTGTGTGTGTGTGTGTGTGTGTGTGTGTGTGTGTGTGTGTGTGTGTGTGTGTGTGTGTGTGTGTGTGTGTGTGTGTGTGTGTGTGTGTGTGTGTGTGTGTGTGTGTGTGTGTGTGTGTGTGTGTGTGTGTGTGTGTGTGTGTGTGTGTGTGTGTGTGTGTGTGTGTGTGTGTGTGTGTGTGTGTGTGTGTGTGTGTGTGTGTGTGTGTGTGTGTGTGTGTGTGTGTGTGTGTGTGTGTGTGTGTGTGTGTGTGTGTGTGTGTGTGTGTGTGTGTGTGTGTGTGTGTGTGTGTGTGTGTGTGTGTGTGTGTGTGTGTGTGTGTGTGTGTGTGTGTGTGTGTGTGTGTGTGTGTGTGTGTGTGTGTGTGTGTGTGTGTGTGTGTGTGTGTGTGTGTGTGTGTGTGTGTGTGTGTGTGTGTGTGTGTGTGTGTGTGTGTGTGTGTGTGTGTGTGTGTGTGTGTGTGTGTGTGTGTGTGTGTGTGTGTGTGTGTGTGTGTGTGTGTGTGTGTGTGTGTGTGTGTGTGTGTGTGTGTGTGTGTGTGTGTGTGTGTCTGTCTGTTCCCCTGTGGCGCTCAAACGGGTGGACCGATTTGAATGCGGTTTTTTTTGTTTGAAAGGTGAATTAGTCGAGAGTGTTCTTAGCTATGTTTGATGAAAATCGATCCAAGATGGCCGTCGCTACAAAATGGCGGATTACATATTTTTAACACATCTCCCTTAATATGGGTATCAAATGAAAGGGCTTGACTAGTAGAATAGCACTATGCAAATCCAAGATGGCCGCCGTCACAAAATGGTGAATGTCGGGGGTTTTTTAAATTTTCAATTTATACTTGTTAACTGCATCGTCACTTACCACCAGGTAAGCCGTAAGATTGCAGTCAAGCCCTTGTCTTCAACTAAAAAAATGTAGGTATTACATTAAATGTAACAACCAGCTGTTACACAGACTTTTTTTTATAATTTTTTTGTATAAGTGACGAAGGTAGAAGCAAGATAACTTGGAAGAGCATGGCAGTTTTTGATTAAACCCATTCCTCTGATCAGTTTCTATGAGGCATTGTACCGGAACCACAGAATATATAATAGTACTATACGTACCGGAACGCTAAATCGCTTGGCGGCTTGGCTTTGCCGTAGGGTGATAACCGGCCACGGCTGATGCCTCCCACATTTAGAAATTATAAAATCCCAAATTGCCACAGCCAGCAATCGAACCCGGGACCTCCCACTTATAAACCACAGCGCTCACTACTGCGCCAGGGAGGTCGTCAAAAGACTACGTAGAGGGAAATCAGGTTTCAAAGTTCCCTTTTGAGCAAAGGTCTTTGTCAAACATTGGGACACACGTCGCATCATAATTAGAAGCAAGCTGGACAAACTCCACTGGGATTAACGGATGCCGACGTATCCGTAATGACAAATAAGTTAGTTTTATGAGGATAACTACGTTTTGTAGTTTGGTTTCTGGGGGATAAATTCTATTTTGCTTAGTTTTTTGCACAAATCAAAATTTTGACGTGATAACGTCTTATAAATCGATGAACGTCGGCTACATGCACGAAAGAGCATGACTCATTGTCACGTATAAACATCGACACGTAGATCGAACACTGAACGAAACGTGGAGGGGATAGCTGCGTATGGGAACTGTCACGCACAGTAGGCACTGTTACGCACGTAATACAACAGCTTACCCCCTCCACTTTCCTTCAGTGTTCGATCTACGTGCCGATGTTTATACCGCGGAAAGTAGCGCGTAGCACATAGCACGTAGCGCGGAACGTAGCTCTTACTCGTAGCGCGGAATTAAGCGTTCGGCTTGTGACGCATCTATCTCTCTTTGTTTTCTTATGACGTTATCACGTAAAATTATCATCCGTAAATCGACTTTAAAAAAAAAAAGTTGTGATAGCCTAGTGGTTAGGACGACCGACTTCTAATCGGAGGTCGTGGGTTCGATCCCGGGGCACGCACCTCTAACTTTTCGGAGTTATGTGCGTTTTAAGTATTTAAATATCACTTGCTTTAACGGTGAAGGAAAACATCGTGAGGAAACCTGCATGCCTGAGAGTTCTCCATAACGTTCTCAAAGGTGTGAGAAGTCTGCCAATCCGCTTGGCCAGCGTGGTAGACTATGGCCAAAACCCTTCTCACTCTGAGAGGAGACCCGTGCTCTGTAGTGAGCCGGTAATGGGTTGATCATGATGATGATGATGATGATGAAATCGACTTTACAGACAACTAATTATTTTTTTCACTGATTACTGACACTGTAGGTAGGTACATCATTTACGAGTAGACACTCGTTTCACACCTGCTTGCCTAAAGCCCGATTCGCACATTATCGGTGAAGCGTCAGTGCTGGCGCAGTTCCGGCACAGTGAAAAATATACTTACTTTCATACATTCTCTATGAACTGACAATGAAACACTGCGTCGTCACTGATACGGACCGGTGTAAATGCGTTCATAGAGAGTGTATATCCACCTTTTTACGCCCCACTGCGGGGCACAGGCCTCCTCTCTCATAGAAGAATGGAATTTAAAGCTTAGACCCACCACGCTGCTTCAATACGGGTTGACGGGCTTTAATGACTATTGTCACATGATAGTAATAATAACCGGGACCAACTGCTTAACGTGCTCTCCGAGACACGGGGGTAGAACACCGCCAACTACCAACTCCGGGCTGGCTCTGAGATTTTCCGATAAGGCGATATAGTTTGTGTGCGTGCGTGCGTGCGTGCGTGTGTGTGCGTGTGTATGTTTGTTACTCTTTAACGTCGCAACTACTGAACCGATTTGGCTGAAATTTTGCATGGAGATAGATTTGCCCTGACTTAACACATAATAATATCTATAGGCATAGGCTTTTTATCCTGGAAAAATCCAGTTCCCATGGGATTTTGAAAAACTGAAATCTATAGCTACAGCTATAGGTAGATTACTATAGCAAACTTCCTTCATGTAGGTATAAAGGTTGGAAAAGGGAGCGGGAAACGGAAATCTTCGATTCACTCGGGATTTGTGAAAAACCGAAATTCACGCGAGCGAAGCCGCGGCCAAAAACTAGTAATCAATAACTCAACTACCTTCTTAGTTAAGTAAGTAATTAATGTGTGTAATTATCAGCCTATGTACCAACATTTAAATTAACTGAATCCTTCAAGGCGTCTCTTTTATTAAAAATCCCCCATTTCGAAGCGTCAGGGAGTCGCGAGTTCCATTGTACGAACTTCCAATCACGGGCGCACTTAAGCCGTCAAACATTGTGAAACGGCTCGGAACATTGGAACTGACAAGGTGACACTTTGGAACCCGCAGACTGGGGAAAAGATAGACAGTATTGACGATAAATGAAACGGGAGGTGCGGAAAAGCCGATTTAAAAGAAGTCCATTACCTACGTACTCTTAAGTTCTAAGAACCGATAGATGTTGAAGTCCTAAAAGGTGATGGAATGTTTTCTCTCACACAGGTGCACATTTTTGGAAGATCCCCAACTAGATGGAGTTACTCTTAAATTCGAAAAACCTAATGTTTTCTCACATTCAGGTGCTCGTAAAGATTTCCAACTATAAATAAATGAATCTATGACATACCTACACGTAAGCGGAGTCGCGGAGAGGGTCACTAGCGGCGCAAGACCGCGGGTGGCATCCCTACTTGTAATGTGCAGAGACCTATGGTAGGTACAATAAATAATTGTTGCTGGAACAATCGAACTTATAGTTGTAACGATGACATAAATAAGATGATGATAGCTACAGTGTGATTAGCTTTATCGCAGTGACTTCTGATTGGCCGACACTCACTCGCTGTTGGCTTAAAGCATTTGCTGCAGCAAGAATATCGTCAATTCAGCCAATCACCTCAATTTGAGATTGTAACAATTAATGCAGATTTTAGGCAAAAGACCGCCTTGGTACTCCACCACTACAGCCTTTTAACATCCCAATGTTGGGCACAGGCCTCCTTCTCATAGGAGAGGGATTGAGAGCTTAGACCCGCCAGGCTACTCCAATGCGGTTTGGCGGGCTTTAACGTCTATTGTCACATGATAGGGATAATAACCGTGAACGACTGCTTAACACACTCTCCGAGGCAAAAGGGTGAAGTGAAACACCGCCAATTTCCAACTTCGGGCTGGCAGTTGCCACTGAGAATTTCTTAACAGAAAAATCTAATAGGTACTTAACGATTATTTGCCCAACCCGGGAATCGAACCCTTTCGACTTTATGATCTGACATCATGAAGATATCATTATATTATATCAGATATGCGTTAGACCAACGAGGCACCTATTTTCCATGACGGGACCAGGAACCCCGTAGAAAGATTTCATTTAGAAGCCCGTTCCACACCGCTGAGCATTCTGAAATAGTGGCAATGACGTGTTTGGGCGGTGAAAAGAAAATATTCAAATGAGCCGCTAGTCAGCCTTGTCAGTTGGGATTTATCTGGATGTTCATGTGCTGAGATTACTTCGCTGTCAGACCTAGGTATACCTACTTATAGTTTTACACAAGATTTCCCACCGCATAATAAAATATGATTTTTAGTGAGAGATAGAAGATTTTTTTATTCGTGTACTACAACATTAGTATTGACTACAATCTCACGTCATGGTAAGTATCTAAGTGACGATGCAGTCAGGTGGAACTGGGCTAACAGTTTTTTACCAAATAGTTTTTTGCAATTTTTTAATTATAATAACTATGAATCACATAAGAATAATCGTGAATCATACCATCTTAACATTCCAAAATTAAAACCTCTGAAGCTGGGTCCTAACGAGAGGTCTTAAAATATTGCAAATTATTGAAATTTTATGGTAACTATTCAAGTTTTACTATTGTTACATTTTGAAGAAAAAAACGGGAATAAAATTCATTCAATAAACAATATGTTTCTAAGCCGGTAAGTAATTAATTTTTGTAATGTTCCATTATTTCCATTTTATTGTTGACTCGTAATGTTTAACGCATCTCCAAAGTTACCCACCTCCTTCTTCACAAATGTAGGTATTTTACTATGTACCATATGTACCATAGAGATAATAATAATAAGTAGAGTAGGCATACCTACCTTAAAAACGTGCCAAAAATACATACACACACGCACAATCCTGTAACATAAAATGGCGCGTGTTCATTGTGATGTCTCAAGTTGTGCGTGTGTGAGTGTTTATGTATACATTTAGGGAGGCCATCTTAAGGGAAGTTGCAATAAAATTTCTGCCACGATCTGTTTTATTGTTATGTTTAAAAATGTAGTGTTGTCTCTTACACACTTATGAAAATTTTGATAAGCTTAAGCTATTTTCCGATCCACTATTTTCTATAGGACATTATGCCAAGTCCTCTTCTATAGGTTCATGATATGTACCATAGAGAAAATAATAATAAATAGAGCTGGCATAATGTCCTATAGAAATTAGTGGATCGGAAAATAGCTCAAGCTTATCAAAATTTTCATAAGTGTGAAAGAGACAACATTACATTTTTGACATAATAATAAAACAGTTTGCGGCACACTCGTGACTTAAGATGGCCTCCCTAAAATGTATACATGAACACTCACACACGCACAACTTGAGACATCACAATGAACACGCGCCATTTTATGTTACAGGATTGTGCGTGTGTGAGTGTATTTTTGGCACGTTTTTAAGGTAGTTATGCCAACTCTTTTTATTATTATTATCTCTATGATATGTACTGACATTTGACATTGACATGCATGTGAGATAGAGTTTGACGTTTGTCAAAGGCTAGCTTAATGCTTATTTTCTATTGAATTTTCAATCTTATTATTATGTCATTAAAACTGTTTTTAACAAGCAGAATAAGCACGTCATAAAGTACACCATAAAAATAAACTTTGTAAAAGTGGAGTAGGTAACGGGGAACGAAACGAAAGTTCATTGAAAGAATAAATTACTGATACAGTTATGCCCCACTTCTACGAGTTGTTTAACTTAGAGCTAGCGTATTTAGAATTTAGTCGACAAAAGTTTATAGTTCAAAAATGTTGAATATATTAGATTTAGGTTTTCTAAGTTTAGCTCTCACGGTTGCATTTACTGGTTTTGTGATAAAGAATTACGAGAAACATGTACCGGCGTTTATTATAAAAGGATTCAAATACGGTTGTTTCGCTTACCAAGGTTCCGGTGCTAATTATTTACAAATCATCGAAGTGCCTAAAGCTCTCTATAGACACTTTTATGCATTTTCGTCGGTTTTCAGTGCTATCACTTTGATTTACGCTATATTGGTGTATTGTTTCGAATTCAGCGTTCACATATATGTTGTGATATTTTTAAAATTGATTTTAGAGCAGGACGAGCCATCAGGTAAAGAATAAGTCAATATTTTTTAAGAGTTGGTTATAATTTTCTTTTAGACTATCAGGTACTGTGACCAATTCTGTTGTACACAATCTCTAAACCTAAACTAAAATGACAGGTCTAAAATTCCTATCTCTTTCACGGTGCTCACTGCAGAAAAGGATAGCAATAGATTTAGGCCTGTCATTTTAGGTTTAGAGATTGTGTACAACAGAATTAGCCACACTGTAAATAATCATATTAATTTTATTAGCATGTCGAAATCATAGTCAGCAGTCACCTCAATTGTACTTATTTGTAACTCTCTCTCTCTGTTATTAAATTGCTAAGTGTTGTCACCTCTTTCCATCAATCTCTTAATAATATGAAGCTCCCAGATCTTTCTGCATTTACTTGTACATAGATAATAATATATTTATCTTACCTCATTAAAAAATATGGGCCTGTAACCCTTCATGTTGTTCTAATGCTTCAATAGCGCATTGTCGGGCGTGGATTAGGGACCATGATATAGGGACAAAGGTTCAAACCCCACCCGATACACTATTGTTATACCCACTCCTAGCACACTTTTTCACTTAATTGGAGGGGAAAAGGGAATATTAGTCATGTTAATCATGACTAATATTCTTTAATAAAAAAATATGCAAGTGTTAACATTTGTTTTGTTGATTTCCAGTGTCGGCAACAGCAGCTTTACTAGCCCTCTCACTGCTGACGGTGCAGTGTATACGGAGATGCTACGAGACATACTGCTTGCAAGTGTTTGCTCAGTCCAGCAAGATGAACCTGAGTCATTATGTAGCCGGCCTGGTGCATTACTTTGCTGTGGTCGTAGCTGCTATCGGTCAGGCACCTTTGTTTTGTGGTAAGAACAAGTAAAAAAACTACTATAAAGAGCAATTTTTAGGATTTCCTAACTAAACAAGAAACCCTTATAGTTCTCTCCAGTTCATCTGTCTGGTGTCATGGATTTTATTCAGAAACTCTCGAAGCTACAAAGTTGAAATTTGGCACAGTTATAATTTTTTTTTTTCACCTGTATGTGAAAAGACAAAGTTGAAAAAAATATCCTCATAGTTTGGCACATTGTTGAATAGGTATACTAGAATTATTATAAGGTTTCTAAAGCAGTTTTTTGAAAAAACTGCAGTTTACTAAATAATATTGTGCCCCTTGCAATTATATGTATTGTATATATTATGTACATAGCTATGTACGTATTGTGAAATCTGAAAAATTCTACAGTATTAGCATATAGTATGAAATTATAAATCCATCCCTGATAAGGTGAAAAGAGGTAGTATGTATTATAACATTTTTTAAAAATTAAACCCTCAGTTGTGCACATCTGCTAATAAAATATAATTTTTACAGGGAATCAAAACCGAGACAAAATATTATGGAGCGACACAAAAACCCTTATTCTGTCCGTACCTGTCACCCTTATTTACCTATGGGCATGGTACGAGCAATATCAAAGCAACATAATCTTTGCAAACTTGCGCAAAGACAAAAAATCTGGCAAAGTTGTCACTGAAAAGCACAGTATACCTTATGGAAGATTGTTCAAATATGTATCAAGTCCGCACAGGCTTTGTGAAGTAATTATGTATGTCATGTTGCTGCTTTTGATACCTACAAGGACATTCTTTTGTATATTCTTATGGGTGATTTGTAATCAGGTAAGCGACTTATTTGCATTATTCTAATATGTATGCATGTGTAGTTAAATGAATCTTAAGTAAGAAGACATAAGGCACAATATTAATTATTGTGTGTTATTGTTTAGTTTCATTGATTTGAAGGTTTATTTATTTGAGACAGTAAGTACTTACATTGAATAAGTTTTTGTTGAACAATCAAATTGATTGGTACAATAATTTTGTCAATGAAAAGGTTTTGCTATTAAAAATCGACTGAACCAAATTGATAAAATTTTGTGATAATATTTTTAAAATTGTGATATTATTACAAATTATTTTTTTCAGGTACAAACATCATTGCATGCTCACGAATGGTACAAAAACACATTTAAAGACTATCCAACGGATAGAACTGCATTTATACCTAAAATTTATTGAATTTAATTCATACAATGGCCCTTATCATCTATTTGTATACAAGACAGACTGAAATATCTTACCGGTCTAAATGTTGCATAGTAATAGATGTGGGGTCAATTTTATTTAAGTCTAGCGGACCGCCCCGGCTTCGCCCGTGGTACATAATATATAGCCTATAGCACTCCAATCCATAATATACATATCCAAATATGTACGTGATCCCTGAGTGCTATAGATGAGTGAAAAAATTTTTGAAATCGGTCCAGTAGTTCCTGAGATTAGCGCGTTCAAACAAACAAACTCTTCCGCTTTATTATATTAGTATAGATTACTGAAATGTTGTCAGTTTTACTCAATTCAGATTATTTACTTTTTATGTCATAATAAGGACCAATTAAACTAATGGTTGAATACCAAAACACTGAAAAGCATCATAAGATACAGCAAAGCTCAAAATACAGCAGAAGATAAGTTAGAGACTTCAGTATTCAACCATTAGAACTTTAAAGATAGGAGCATCTTAAATATAAAGTAACTGGCAACAGTCTTTTGGCATTTAATCCATACCACAAATGTCAAAAAACAGTAGTGATAACGAAGTACTCATGAGAGGTTTTGGGTATTATTAATAAGTTATAAGCATAAGTTTTTTCTATGGAGACTATAATATTGAGGCTAATTTAGAATTAATATTTATATTTCGATGTTAAAAAATAAAAGTAAGAATTTATTTATTTTTAATACATTTATTTACAGAATAATGAGAAATAAATCGTTTATTTTAAATACTAAGTGGAATTTTTAATAACAAAAACATCTCACACTTATAAATTGCACACATGACATGACAACTATATTGAATGTGTATCCTTATTTGAACAGGAAACTGGAAAAAAGAAAAATATATTAATTATTTTTGCGTAATTTTTCCTTTAATTTATGTCCCTTTCACTAAAAAAAAGTAATATTTCGTCTGTAAGGATACCCCCATTGATGTTCTACCACAAGAACCTATGTCTATTTCCTTTTTACATACTATTCACTTTTGTTTCCCTTCTACTTTTGCTTCCCTTTCACTCCCGGGTGAAAAACCAGTAAAAAAAAAGTAACATCTCACCTATAAGGATACCCCTGTGTTTTAGATCTAAACACAGACAGGAGTAGAGAAAAGAACACGCAAACGAGCACCAATCCGACCACGGACTGGAACCGCCGTCTCTTTCCGTCCTGCGGGCGTTGTGAGTCTGTCCCTTTCGCGCCGCCGGCCGCCTCGATCATTAGTATCATGCCTATTACAACCGCGCAATCTGGTCAAAATGTGTTAAGGATTTTTTTATGACTGAGTTCAAGACAGCCTTTCAGCCAACATTTGCACTTAAAAATTGTATCCAGCAAGTAACTAGAATCAAGGTTAAATGGGTGAACCGATTTGAAGGTGTTTTTTTTTTGTTTAAAACTTAAAAGCAAGTTTTTTAGGGATGGTTCTTATACATGTTTTATCAAAATTGGTTCAGCCGTTTTAACCTTATCAGCTTATTAGGTTTTTTTTAACTCCCAACACAAAAAGAGTTTTTACCCACTTTTCATAATGATGATATAATGGAGTTATTGACATTTGCCCTCACGATGGCTATCCATTACGTAATAACGAATCATCGCAACCGCGGTTAATGTTTGTGTTGATTTGGCATTTGGGAGAAAATTACGGTCATCATGACCGCTCAAAAATAGATGCTAAACGGGTGAACTGATTTGAATGCAGTTTTTTTTTATAATGTCGGATTTGTCTCAACGAGTACTCGGTAGACTTGTCATGTCAGTCTAAATGTCAGGTTATTAAAATTTTTAATTTAGTTATTTGAAGTTGGTTAAAAAGGATACTCAATATAGCAACGATATAGCTCTCCAACACAAACTGGCCGTGCGAGCCCCCGTTGATGTAGACGGGGCCGTTCTTGCTCCGGTGGAAGAACGGCGGGCCCCGGATCTGGTTCCACATCTGGCCGGAGACCATGGCCAGGCAGAAGAACACCGCGCCCACCGCCCACATCTGCGTGTTGTACAGGAACTCCAGGTTGTTGCGGCGCAGGTACAGGAACCCGGCCACCAGGATGAAGAGCATCGAGAACGCGACCGCTCCGGAGTAGTTCGGTGGACGGAACACACGGATCTGTGGGAAAGAAAGTAAAAAGTGAGAAGGCACAGGTTCTTGGGAATTTATAATAATAACTAGCGGACCCGGCACACGTCGTCCTGCCCGCTATTAGCGCCACCTACCGGGTCCAGTTTTTCTACTTATAAACCTTCCTCTTGAATCACTCTATCTATTAAAAAAAACCGCATTGAAATCCGTTGCGTAGTTTTATAGATTTAAGCATAAATAGGGACAGGGAAAGCGACTTTGTTTTATACTATGTTATTATAATGTAGTGATTGAACACTTTTGAAATGCCTTCCAAGGAAGAATTGTAACAAGAGATATAACTCCCGGCACGTCAGTCGAGCGCTGACCTTCAAGTGCGCGCACCAATCATCGCTTACGAGGGATCCGCGAGAACTAATCAGTACTTACGAAAGATCCCCACGCCCTCCCCGCGAAGCCCTCACCACCCGAGATACTTCATTTTCGACTTCTGCGCATTGAAGGTCAACGCTAGACTTATTTGCCGTGACTTGTAAGGTTCGTAAACTAAGACCCGACTACTAATTTTGTGTGCAAAAACACGTGTAATGAACTACGTATTAATGAGAATTCAAATGGAAGAAAGCGCGGTGCAAGCAGCTAGTGGCGCCATCTGTTTTGTCTATCCGAAACTACCTTAATATTCTAGTTTAAGCCGCGTACGTCACTTTCCGATTTAGTTTCTCGGTAGCCTATGTCATTCATCAAAATCGGCCCAGTAGTTTAGGCGCTACGGTTGAACACACAATCGGATACATACATACAACATACCTACATACATAGACTGCTAAAATCATAACTTCTTTTTGGCTTTACCGTATTCGGATGAAAAGGATAGCATTTTTAGGGTAGGGGCATACTAGTATAGTACAGAGTTCGAAGCGAATCGAAAATAACCGGCCAAGTGCGTGGCGGGCCACGCGCAGTATAGGGTTCCGTAGTCACAATCCTCGAAAAACATATATAACTCCTTAACCAATGAACCCTACTTAGCCATGATAGTTTTCCTTTAAAATTGATTATATATACTACTGCTGTGAATTTTTTCAAGTTCCTATATACTGCCATTTGTCTGATAGAGGGGGGGGGGACACTTGACTCTAATAAAAATTAGCACTTTAAAACATCATATTTTACAAACGGATCTAGAAATCGAAAAATGATGTTCCCACACCCACAGTATTTTTAAAAGACCTATTCAACGATACCCCACACTATGGGGTATTGTGTGTAACAAAAAAAATATTCATCTCCACTGTACATGTAGGGGAGCTACCCTAAAAAAAAATATTTATCAAAATTTTATTTCACCACTTTGTCGGCGTGATTAATATTTATACCCATGCCAAATTACAGATTTCTAGCACTAATAGTCTCTGAGATTAACCGAGGACGGACGGACAGACAGACGGACGGACATGGCGATACTATAAGGGTTCCTTATTTACTACGGAACCCTAAAAATTCATAGCACCTCTACAAAACAAGGCATACATTTCTAGCAAAAAAAAAGACGAGCGAATGCGCCGCGTCTAGCGCATACGAATTCGCGCGCATTCGTACGAACTCGCGTCTTATTTTGTAGATAGGCGCCAATATGCCATAAACATTTAATGCCGCATCGACGTGCTTCGACTCCGTGCTAGTATCTCTCTACCCTTACTGGATATTTTTAGAACTATTTATTTAGTTAGAGATTTGTCTAGAACCCAACAGGCACTTTTAGGGGTGTAAGTGGCCCAAATTCCATCTATAGGGCCAAAACCAACCTCACCTGCACGCGGTGCACCCTGCCAATATGCTAACGAGGCCCTAACGCTCTCAGTCCCCTCTACGGGTTGTTGTGCCTGATACCACACAACGTAATCTGGACGGTATCATCGCTTTGTGGTAGGATTCTACCCGAATCCGCCTGACTAGCGACCACACTTCAGCCGTAATCTGCCGCAAAGCATTCGATGTGTTCCGGCAGCGAGCTGAAGAGCCAGTCCCCTTCCACAAAAGCCGGCAACGCATTAGTGGTTCTACAGGTGCTGCTAATGTTCATGGGCGGCGGGTAATCACTTAACATCAGGTGACCCACTTGCTCGGTTGCCCGCTATTCCTATAGAAAAAAAAGCACCACTGAGTAGGCGCTAATCAAACATTTAAGTTTTGAATAAAAAAAATAGTAGTACCGGAACATCAATCCTATCCTGAATCCACTTGGCGATCGCCTCAGCATGTATGCCCGCCCTCTCAAAGTCCATGGAGTCAGCTGGTTTGGGCTTGCCCTTGGCTGGGAAATGCATGATCACTGGCGCTGTGTTTAGACGTAGCTGAAATTGAAAGAGCGCTCATTTTAATAGTCATTTATGCAACTAGTGCATACTGTATATTATGTGTGATTTCTGTGAGTAGGCGAGGCGAGACGAGACAATACGAGACTAAGCGAGTGTAACATTACACTCTAGAACTCGTCATCCTTCGCGGTGCCTCGAGGAGAGTCTACAGCCGGCAAATGGAGCGACAGCGAGGCGAGGCGAGGTGAGGTTTTTAGGACATGAGTCAAAGGACGCCTGGAAATGGCTAGCACTCCTGCAGCCTCCACTCACCAAGATTCGTGCCGAGAGCCCCAGGAGGCACCTCGCGACTCTGGATTGGGCAAATTGATTATTCGAAAGAGATTAAAAGTTGATTCTTCTAATGCGAAAATCTATGTCTATTGCCCTATCATACAATTACAAAGCTTAGTGTTGAAATTATTTACAAAAACCGGTCAAGTGCGTGGCGGGCCACGCGCAGTGTAGGGTTCCGTAGTCACAATCCTCGAAAAACAGATATAACTCCTTAACCTGTGAACCCTACTTAGCCGTGATAGTTTTCCTTTAAAATTGATTATATACCCTACTGCTGTGAATTTTTTCAAGTTCCTATATACTGCCATTTGGCTGATAGAGGGGGGGGACACTTGACTCTAATAAAAATTTGCACTTTAAAACATCATATTTTACAAACGGATCTAGAAATCGAAAAATGATGTTCCCACACCCACAGTATTTTTAAAAGACCTATTCAACGATACCCCACACTATGGGGTAGACGAGAAAAAAAATATTCATCCCCACTTTACATGTAGGGGAGCTACCCTAAAAAAAAATATTTATCAAAATTTTATTTCACCACTTTGTCGGCGTGATTAATATTTATACTCATGCCAAATTACGGATTTCTAGCACTAATAGTCTCTGAGATTAACCGAGGACGGACGGACAGACGGACAGACGGACAGACGGACAGACGGACAGACGGACAGACGGACGGACATGGCGAAACTATAAGGGTTCCTTGTTTACTACGGAACCCTAAAAAAGGAACAATTACCATCTGGAAGATATCTGATCCCTCGTCAAAATCGACCATACCAAAGAACAGCTTATTACTTTGAGCAGGCGACATTCGGTAAGAGTTTGCCACAATCATGTATTCATCGTACACATGCTGGCATATAGCACATCGCCGAGAGGGGGCCATTGCTGTGAACATCACAACAAACGAATAGTCCCTGGGTGGAGACCTGAAAATTTTCATTTTTAGTGTTATACACACAGTCACAGCAAATAAGTCGACCGGTGACCTTCAGAAGTCGAAAATGAGGTATCTCGGGGTGTGAGGGGGTCGCGGGGATCGTTCGTAAGCACTCATTAGCTTTCGCGGATCCCTCGTAAGCGTTGATTGGCTCTCCAATCGTATTGTGTCCAACTCACTCGTACGACGCTGCGCGCACCGGTCGACTTACGTGCCGAGGGTTATACTAGCAACTCACCATGGCTTCGCACCCCATACCCACTACAATCCCAACATTGTTTTATTTTATCTCAAAGGCATTAGGCAGCGTTTTCGATGAAAACTCCCAGATGGTTTGACTTTTTCCAACATTTTTAACAATTATTGTCATATTTCAACCAATTTACACAAAACCTTAAAAAATTACCTATATACCTAAACCTTCATCATGAACAATCACTCTGTCTATTCTAATTAAAACCACGGAATTAAAAACAGAGTATAGATGTCTCTATCAGTCTCAATGTCTCTATCAGTCTCAGACTGACAATGGTTTCAGGTAGTTTAGTATAGTTTGTACTTTCTAGTAGACAAAAAGAAATACCTGACAAACTCCTTAAACTTATTCAGATTCAAGGGTATTATTGCCTGCTTAGCGGCCATATCAGTTAACTGTTGGACTTTCTCTTCAAGCTGCAATAAGATATTTGTTTTAATTAATAAAAGCATCACCAATGGTTTTAAACTTTGTTTTTTATTTGACAAGATGTAAAATGAGAGTAGAGCCATGTTGGCCTTGCAACCAGTTTACTTAAATGGTACTGGGCAGGTCATGTGTGCTGTATTCCAAATGACTTATGGACAAAATCGGCTTCTTTCTATACTTTTTAAAGTCATTAACGCCAGCGTGGCAGGCCGAGGCAACATTGTGGCCGATTCTGTTGTACACAATCTCTAAATCTAAACTAAAATGACAGGTCTAAATATATTCCTGTCTCTTTCACAATCCTCCCTGCTGAAGGGGATACCACTATTTTTAAACCTGTCAATTTAGTTTAGGTTTAGAGATTGTGTACAACAGAATTAGCCACAAAGTCGCTATAAAATTATAAATAAATAAATAAATAAATATATAAATAATAAAAATTGATTTATTTTAAGATAATTCGACCAACAAAGCATTAAATGGAGAGCTGTGGAGACATCGGAGCTTACTACAGACGTGGGAAAGTTTAGATTAGATTTCTTGGGAAAGATGGACGTTGCTTACACAGAGATTTTCTCACCATATTTTCTTGCACCGCAAAGCGTATTAGAACTTGTTTAAATCAATTTAAGAATAAAGCATTAGGCCCTCACAGCTTCTTGTACCAGTACATGCATAGTTATTTGCTAATATTCAATAAAATATCTTCAAAATTAGGCCGGTGTAGTTTTGTAAACAATACGTACCCCTTTCGCTCGATTTTGTGCATCGCTATTGTAGTAAGTAAGGATTATAGCGAAAATTAAGAAAGATTTATACTTCATTATATCAGTGTTTTATTTATAATTTATTAAATTAATCTTATTTTAGAAAAACTCCAAATAATCCAATAAAAGTTCGGATCTCGAAAACCAATAGAAATACGCCAACTGCCAAGTCCAAGATTGACAAATTGATGACAGATAATTCAACGTCAGTTGACATTGACAGTTCCATCCACAGATAAACATTGAGAAATTAATTATAGTGGAGGCCTAAATCCTAGGATAAAATAGAGCCGCCTTGTTGTGACGTTATATCTATAGTAGATACTAGTCATTAATCTGTGGTCATCATAAGGCAGAAACCAAGAAACATAGAACCTATGGACTCTGAGCTCCAAAAAAAACATTGAAGCAAAGTTTGACCTTGAACAGGGGGTTATTCTGTAACTTAGTTCGTGTCCGTCAGAACCGCGGACGGAAATTTTAATTTCCACAGGCGTTTCCGATGAAGAAAAAGAAAATATATTTTCCAGTCTATAAACAAAGGCGTGAATAAGATTTAACGTAATTTTATTAAACTACCAAAAGACTACTAAAATTTGACATATATATTTTCAAAGTATTGTACGCCGTTTAAATTCCACCCGCCAACCTGACGTCAGCTTGGCGGCGCACTTTATTTTTCATTTAATTTTGGTTATATTGAACTACTAAATATTTTAGCTTAGCTACCAAATACTACTAAAAAACTACTAAATTATAGATAAGGTTTCACTTGATTTTAAGATTTACCGTCCGTGGATCTGACGGACATACTTAGTTAGCAACTGAAAATAGTTGCCAACGACTTAGTTTGATATACATTGCTGCTTTACTGTGGGGAATATAAAGTGTTTTCATAATTTTACACAGTAAAGCAGCAATGTATATCGAACTAATTCGTTGGCAACTATTTTCAGTTGCTAACTAAGTTACAGAATAACCCCCCTGGGGGGTTACAGAATAACCCAGCAGGTCTGGAGTAGCTTTGTCTCTATCACCAACAAATAGTGTCTGAGGTATGAAAAACGAGAAAAAAAGTAGCCCCGTGAATGACCTTGTCTTCACTACAATATTTAAAGCTCCATCTATACTTACTGATATAATAAAGCGGAAGAGTTTGTTTGTTTGAACGCGCTAATCTCAGGAAGTACTGGACGGATTTCAAAAATTCTTTCACCGTTGGATATGTACGTGATCCCTGAGTGCTATAGGCTATATATTATGTACCACGGGCGAAGCCGGGGCGGACCACTAGTAGAATCTGTACTTATAACCTTCTTGTACTACCAATATTACGTCACCGAAATGGCTGACGGCGTTTTCGCGGGAATAAAAAATGTTTAAAATTTAATTATTATAGCGTGATGAGTAACTGCCTTTAAGCCGCATGCATGTACTAAGCCTTACAATACTTGAGGTCCAGGCTCGAGAAGTATATTCGTAGTTGCAACTGTTCTTCACTCACCCATGCGAGAGAGCATGGGTGTTTTAACGGTTTTCGGACCTCTCACTCATACGCTGGCGTAATATAAACGCCGCGCCAGCGAGGGAGTCAGTCGATTTCTCGTCTGCTTAGCGAACACACGTCGCTTACGCAGCGCCCCGCGTTCCCGCACTCTCGTATTTTTGTGACAAAGTGACCCATTAAACAACTTTACTCAACGCTGGACTCTAATTTCAAAGCCCACAGCCCTACACTGGCTGCCCAACGTGTGTTTTAGGATCTAAAAGAGGCACAGTCCTACACTGGCTGCCCAACGTGTGTTTTAGGATCTAAAAAGAGGCACAGCCCTACACTGGCTGCCCAACGTGTCTCTTTGGGTCTAAAACAAGTCCAGTCCTACACTGGACGCCCAAAGTGTTTTTCGGGGTTTTAGTGAACTTATAACTTACGTAAAACTTTATACCTATTTGTGCCGTTCGCGAAGAGAACATTACCAGTGAAAACCGGTTTCTCGCGCGCGTAAATAACATCGCGATCGCGGCGGAGTTAGTTATAAAGCCATACCTACTTACGTGTTCCTATACGTTTCGGGTAAATGTGTTGTTTCGGGTAAATCGTAAATCGTTTTATAGGTATATACTGCCTAACGGTTTTTCTTCGTCTATACAAGATGCCAAGAACAAGGCGGAGCATTGGCTCAGAAGAACAGAGGCTCGACTCGTCAGAAAACTTAACTATGACGTCAGCCCAACTTCACTCGCTTTTAAGTACAATCCAGCAAACAAATGCGGACACGTGCGAGAGGCTTCTGAGGGAAGTTCGTTCTTCTACACCTATTCTCTCAACGGATCGTCCGGTCCTGTCTTCGACCAGCTCCAACTTCTCCAAGTGTTCAGCTCGCTTCAGTGGTTCCAGCAGTGATGACGTGGAGGCATTCATCGACGCTGTTCAGGTCTACAAGAACTGCCTGCAGATCACGGATGACAATGCTCTCAAAGGTTTTTCGCTCCTACTTACTCATGATGCAGCTCGCTGGTGGCAAGGATTACGAAGATCCACAACGCAATGGGAAGACGCGTTGCTACGTCTACGTTCAGCGTTTGGTGCAAGGCGGCCCCCCTTCGTTGTCTACAGAGAATTATTTCAAATGTCCCAAGGTGATGAAAACACGGACATATTCATTTCCAAGGCGCGTGCTCTCTTAGCTAAGTTGCCGGAAGGCGACCTCAACGAGAAAGTTGAGTTGGATATCACTTATGCCTTATTGGATCGACGGATCAGAAAGCGTTTGGATCGCGAAAGTGTTCAAAGCTTCGACGATTTACTCCGGAGAGCTAGGGCCATTGAGGACTCTTTAACCGAGGGCAAAAACCCGGGTTCGAAGGTGGCTGAAGAGGCACCAAAGAGGAAGCCTCCGACAGCCCTGCAGAGTAACTCCTCGAGTTCGTCTACGCCGTCCGTTCCCGTCCGGAACGAAATCCATCCCAAGGAAATTAATAAACAGGATAGACTGTTCTGTGCGTACTGTAAATCGCGTTCGCACATTAAAATTAATTGCGATAAGTTAGCTAATAAAAACAAACCACAAAGTGAAGTGAAGTGTTACACTTGCGGATCACCGGGGGTAATTAAATCTCAGTGTAAAAAGTGCAATGTGTCTAGCGTAGAGACATTTTACTCCATAAACCAAATACCTACGAAAAATTGCGTCTACAGCGCGCGCAAACCGTTTTGCACGCCGAAAGCGTCCGCCGCGCGTAAGACGTCGTCGCCAGACCCGTCCGGCGCAAGTTTCACGTCCGTTGCGTATGTACCTACGACTCTAGCGGAAAAAGGTAACCCTGCGATTGCGACAGGGGGTTTTTGTAATAACTTTTCTAACACTTTTGTGGATAATAATGTTAACGATACTTGTTCTGTTTCGGATGTTAATGCTTGTGTATTACCTAATCCTAGTTCTAGTGATATACTTAATCGTCGTCCTATACTTAATATTTCCTTGTTAGGAAAGCGGGGCACTGCACTCGTAGATTCGGCAGCTAAAAACTGCATCGCGGGTCACACGCTGTACGCTCTCCTTCGTAACATGAAGCACCCGTTAGTGCCGTCAACACAGATTGTTAAGTTGGCGGATGGTGTTGCTAGGGAAATGAATGTATTGACAACGGAACTAGAGGTGACACTGCATAACAGAACTAAGGTTGTTCCATTTTTAATTTTTCCTGACTCAAACAATAATGAAAGTTTGTTAGGTATTAACTTTTTGTCTATATTTAATTTAGTCTTTGACTTTGGCAACCGTAAATGGCACTTCGCGGATAGTTCGCAAAAGTTCGACATGACGTTCGAACAAGTGTCATCTCTCGCTCCGTGTTCTTCGGTTAATGTCCTGCGGGACGATGAGGCGACTTCGCTTACCAATGAACAGCGGGAGTTTCTTGCCAGTCTCCTCGTGGAGAAAGGAGACATCTTCGAGCTAGGGGGAGTGCAGACTCCTTTCGCCGAACACGTTGTTGATACCGGCGATCATCCGCCTGTTGCTGTCCCGCCTTACAGGGTAACTCCGGCCAAGAAGGACGCAATGCGGATCGAGCTCGACAAAACGTTAGCTGATGGCAGCATGGAAGAATGCGACTCAGCTTGGATGTCTCCGGCTTTATTGGTTCCCAAGTCGTTTGACAATGACAAGGTTCGTGCAGTCCTAGAGATGAAGACACCATCGTCTCGGACACAGCTTCGCAAATTTATTCGGCGTTGTTCCTGGTTCCGCAGAGTTATTCCGAATTTTTCAGCTGTCGCAAAACCTTTAACACGTTTGTTGAAGAAAAATCAACATTGGAGTTGGAGCTCAGACAAAGCTCGTGCGTTCGACGAGCTAAAGCAACGTCTTTCGTCTGCTTCAATTTTTGCAGTTAGGGAACGAGTTTCTACTCAACAGGATCAGCGAAAGGAGTTCGCAGATTGTTCCCGTAGGCCTGGCGATGTTTTCGAAGTTGGTGACAAGGTGCTCTTAAAGTCACATGTCCTTAGCCACGCTGCGAAAAATGTTACATCTAAGTTCATTCCAAAAAGGGACGGCCCTTATGTGGTCAAAGAACGAGTCAGCCCTACTGCTTATATTATTTCAAATTTGGATTCGCCTACCGAGGTTTTAGGTAAATTTCACTCTTCAGAGCTTACACGATTCTTTAGCCGGGATTCTTCGCCTCCTCGTCCTGTAGTTCCTAAGCGTAAAAGGGGACGTCCTCGGAAACATGCTTGTCCTGTTTGTTAACTAGTTTTAAGCGAGTTCATGAACGAGGGCGTTCTCACGAACTCGAGGGGGAGTGTATAGCGTGATGAGTAACTGCCTTTAAGCCGCATGCATGTACTAAGCCTTACAATACTTGAGGTCCAGGCTCGAGAAGTATATTCGTAGTTGCAACTGTTCTTCACTCACCCATGCGAGAGAGCATGGGTGTTTTAACGGTTTTCGGACCTCTCACTCATACGCTGGCGTAATATAAACGCCGCGCCAGCGAGGGAGTCAGTCGATTTCTCGTCTGCTTAGCGAACACACGTCGCTTACGCAGCGCCCCGCGTTCCCGCACTCTCGTATTTTTGTGACAAAGTGACCCATTAAACAACTTTACTCAACGCTGGACTCTAATTTCAAAGCCCACAGCCCTACATTATATAGCAAGAACGCGTTCACCGTAATATATTTTTTGTGGCTATTATTCAGAAATTCAACATTTTGTGGAAGTACTTTTTCAAACAATAAAATACCCAAAAAGAATACCCTAATGCCATGAACATTTTTGCTCGACGCTTCGGCTATGTGCTAATATGCTCCTACTCCGCCTACGTTACTTTTTGTTGTACAATAGGTTCGATTGCAACTCGATTCTGTAACGGAATATTCGGTCTCCGTCAGAATGGCTGACGGTATATCACATATTCAAGTGAAACCATATCTATAATTTAGTAGTTTTTAGGGTTCCGTACCCGAAGGGTAAAAAACGGAGCCCTATTAATGTCACTCGGCTGTCTGTCTGTCTGTCTGTCCGTCTCTCCGCCGGTCACAGGTCTCTAGCTCGCAGACGAAATGAGTTACAAACCTGAAATTTTGGTATTTAGTGTAAAACGTTAACCCAAAATCAAATATTGAATTAGAAATTGAATTAAATTATTTTTCAGGGGGGCTCCCATACATGAAAAAGGAGCCGGAAAAAAAAAATTTTTTCTTTACCCTAGCTTGTGGGGTATCATTGTTTAGAGCTCATTAAGTAGAGTACAAATATATATTTTTTTAATTTTTATCTCAAAAAATAAGGGAATGGGAGGCCATCGAAGTTGTCAGTTTTAGACCATTTTTGTGACGGGGGCTATCTCAAAAACTAAACTAGTTGGGAATATGATATTTCAGTATATTATGTACTATATGCTCTATTTAAACAACAAATACTGAAAACAACGATTTATTAAATAGTTTATAAGCTGTGACCAAAATAAACGAACATTTTTTTGGGTTTTTCTTTCACGGTTTGTTGCGATGTCTAGCTCGGAAATTAAATATTTCTTAGACCCAAAATATTATATTGTTCATAATTATGTACGGAACCCTGAAAGAGCGAGGCCCGACTCGCACTTGGCTGATTTTTTAGTAGTACATATTTGGTAGTTAAGATAAAATATTTAGTAGTTCAATATAACCAAAATTAAATGAAAAATAAATCGTTATTTTTGGCGACAAAAGTTGGGGTCATCGATTGTCTGACGTGAACAAGATGCCCTAATTTTCTTCACGTCCTGCAGCTTTGTGCGAAGGAACATGGAAAGGAATAAATGAGCAAACAAAATGAGTGGATAATTTTTGAACTAAAACACCTGGTTCATAATTTACAGTACTTTTCAAAATATTTTATTAACACAATTCATTCAATAACACCAAAGATTATAACATTCTCTAATGTGAAACCTAAAATAATACAATTTCACCTATTATTTGTATTTATTTATTTACTTACCAATTTATATTCATTCAAACATCATATTACTTTTGACTATGAGGTATACATAATAAAAATATTTTGAAATATATTTCACATAGTAAGTCGTCAGAAACGCATTAATATTATATCAATTGTTTAATACAAGACAGCGCAATGTCATGTGCATACGCCCTTATCTAGTAAATATAATTATATACTATCTTGTTCGCTCATAATTATGAAGATCCACAAGGAAAATAAAACACACAAAACAAGTAGAAACAAAATAATATGGAATGTACAAATCATGTTTATTAACTGATCCCTGGCATTACATTAATTGTTTATGACTCGCTTTGGAATAATTTAGTAAGTCACAGTAGACAGCGTCGGTACATAATACAGGTAAAAACAGTACAAGTAGTTATGAATAAGTACACCCACTTACAACACTGAAAGCTGTATACGCCAAGCCAGGTTCAACCTTAACTCTCAGCAAATAGATAGTCGGTACACAGTACCCTGCGGGCATCAACGGGTCATAAATTATATTTAAGATAAATCGTTTGGACTTAACTTTCTACTCTAACTGTACATTAGTTTCGCCTTAACGCTAAAATAATCTAAAATTGATATCGTCCGATGCGACGATTCGATTCGCGAGGGATGGCAACGCGCAAACAATATCGATATGTTGGTGAAGATACTCCAGTCACCGTAACTAAACACAGCGGGAACTAAATTAAATAATAAAATTAATTAATAAATAACTCCGTCATCGCGCGGTAGCGTCAACCATGATTCGGTTGCGTTCGGGAAGGAACGCGAAGTGCCCGTCGTAAAATTGAAAAAAAAGATAAAAAGAAAACTTATTTAAAAAAGTTCGCGTCTCGGGGCGCGACACAGACGCAGCATCAAGTCCGCATCGGGCCGGAGATATGCGAGCATTAAATTAAAACCTCGACTCGTACCACAGCACAATCACAGACGGTGGTTGTGCTCTAGTATTACAGCACTATACGACTACAGTTTTCAATCTGCGGTTGTACATGCGAGTCGAAGTACAGATACAGTGAAGCGAGGAGGTTCAACAGGTTATAATACAGTGTGCCTCGGGGCGCTATGCGGGGCCGCTACCGGCGACGACGTCCCCTGTGCGCGATATATTCGTAATGAGCATGTAGATCACATAGAGGCATAGGGCTCCGGGGCACGGGTGAGTGGAGTGTGCGAGTAGGGGGGTTTACTGTTGTTTCGTGTAGAGGTAGATGGCTACAATGAGACCGTATAGACCCAACACTTCAGCGAAAATGAGGATAAGAATCATTCCGACGAATAACCTCGGCTGCTGGGCCGTGCCGCGCACGCCGGCATCGCCCACTATGCCTATGGCGAACCCGGCCGCGAGACCGGAGAACCCTACCGCGAGACCAGCACCCAAGTGAATGAACCCTCTGAAAACAAAAGAAATCAATTATGAGTAAAATAAGAATATTGTAGGTTTATCTAAAAGTTGATTGATATAAGATCAAGGAAGGGAAGTCATGAAACGGAAAAAATTGGTTGTCTGTAATGTCGGTTTATGCGACGATAATTTTAGCTCTCGCTTGCACGCTTGGCTCAGGAGGAACGTGTCAATTTTACGTGCGTGCAGTGGGCGTTCATTGATTTATTAGATAGATTTTAAATTACATATTGAAGTGTCATCACAAAATAATTGGAGTGGAGGATCTATTTTAGGGTACAGATGATGATAATAAAGACATGTGTGTGTCATCTGTACTCTGTACAGATTTATGATAATAAAGACATCTGTGATCTCATTTCTTAAAACTTGATTTAATTTTCTGAGATTTTCCAAAATTGTCAATTGGTACAATTTGGTATTGTAATCAAAATCTATTTAAAATTAACATCCATAAAAATGGAGCTTTGCCTATAACTGAATACACACTAAAAATATGAAGAATATACCCATAAAATCTTCACTTCTGAAGGATGAAGAAATGAAGATTATCCCCATAAGAATTTCACTAAGGTAACTAACTACAACACATTACACATTAATTGTAAAAATATATTTTTTTTTACATAAATCTGCACTTTTGCATTTTGCACACAGCATATTGTGTAACTAATAGCAGCGCCCAGTTATTTATAGGTATGCATTGCGTTTGAAGGTTATTTATTAACAGGAAATCTAGTCGCTCTCAATGGTAATGGTAGAAAAATGATTCGAGCGTCGCGTCGTGAGCGTGACTGCGTGTCAACCACCAGCGTGAGCGTGATTGTCGTCGTTCGATCTACCATAATCCAAATGATGAGGGATTCCAGATAGCGCGGATTACAAATTATGTACTTAGATGGCGAAAGAAAAGAATTGAAAGATGCAAGAAAAAATACGCGCTAAACTGAGAATCTCCTTATTTGGAAGTTGGTTAAAATCAAAACCTGATTTTCACCAACCAAATTGCCAACAAACGTAACAGTTGGGCAACTAACGCCTTACGCCTTTGTAGTTGATGATTTTTTGTTGCTATTTTGAGTAGATTACGAAAAATTGCGTCTTTTCAAATTTCATCATATTCTTTTTGTAAGATTGTCTACTACTACCTATATACTACCTATACCTGAGATACACTGTCTATCGTAATTTTAACTAGGTATAGATTTGTCCACTTGCCTTATTTACACCTAATACTAACTCATGTAACTTATCTTAGCTCATAAACTTATAAGTATGTGCCGATTTTATCGATCATGGAGACCAACCAACCAGTTCCTCACCAGCGTCAATTTCTGTACTTTTTCTCAATAGGAACTGTGTATTGTTGTCGACGAGAAAATGTGTAGACATAATTTTCTTGTGAGTCGCAATATGTTAGTGCAACAGATTTCGCCAACGACGCATTGAGAGGCCTTGGTGCACAGGGTTCATGATTCCTCCACAGTCCTATGCGGCGATTCCTAAGAATACTCCTTCCACCAACACCACTACAGCCTTTTAACGTCACACTGCTGGGCACAGGTGCCTCCTCATCCTCCAGGACTCCTCTTTCATAGCAGAGAGCAATTTAGATCTTAGACCCGCCATGCTGCTTCAATGCAGGTTGGCAGGCTATACTCCTTCCACTGCATGCAATTTCTAGATTTCTGACTGGTCAAGGGACGTTTGTTACCACAACATCCATCATTGATTGGTCAGCCATGGCTTTGCATTCCACATACATTTTAAAGTGGGCGAGTTTATAAATAAACCTACCTACTAACCAAACCAGACAAACCTGTAAAAGGATACATGACATAGGTATTCTATACACACCTGAACAAGGGATATGTGGCAGGCGCCTCCAGGGAGCCGGCGATCAGCACAGCAACGACCAGTCCGTAGATGGCGATAATACCCGCCATGACGACGGGGATGATGGACTTCATGATGAGCTCGGGCCGCATCACCGACATGGCGGCAATACCGGTACCCGACTTGGCCGTTCCATAAGCTGCTCCCAGGGCTGGAAAATAAAAATGATAAATTATTAATTAACAACATTTTTATTGCAACCATATTATAATATTATTTTCAGTACCTCACTACTGAAAATGAGAAGGGGCAAAGAATTTTCACTCTTTCAGCACTCACAACACAGCACAGTCATCCATATCGGATTTTTGTCAATGATGCTTACAGTGCTCCCAGCACAATAAGCGTCATTGACATATTTTTAATACAAGAATTGTGTGAAAGCCGGAAGTAATTATCACTGCAAAAACAATTTTTTTAAAACATACAAAGTGGGGTTTGTGACCCCATAGCTAACCTTTTATAAATATAATATTTGTGTTATTTAGTTTTAATTAGTGAATCGGAGATCATGTGCTAATTAGGTTTACCTTCTAACCTTCAAAATTATCCCTCCTTCTTCATTGTCATCTAACTGAACATTTATATACCCATCACCAAATCAACATTATCCTTGTAGGTGATTGACTGTCCTAATTTGACAATAATTTGTCCTTGCATAGACTTTGGAAGTGTCATCAAAATAGTTTCAGCCATTTTGATGATTGGGCCAGATAAAGGGAGAAAATTATATCAATTCTTCAAACTATGTGTGCATAAACTATACAAATTATGGTACAAATTTTGGTCTAAGTGAAAGATTTCAATGTATGAACTTAATGAGTGTTTAAAGTCCAGTAAGATTTACTATTTAGTTCCCAGCCTAAGACATAATACAATAGTTGTATCATCTTGTCCCAAGTTGTATATATCTGGGCATAGTATTATTATAAGTACTATTATCATGAAATTTTGTCCGAAGACCATTCTACAATTACAATTATGTCATTTATGTACCTAATATTATTAGTATCTTATAAAGATTGTATTTATGTGAGTCAATGGTAATATTAATTAACATTTGATAAAATGCAGATGATTATATAAACATTAGTTTACAAGTTAGTAATGTAAATAGGATTGAAACTGGGAAGTCCTTTGACTTACCAGTTATCTAAAATTGAAGAATATAAAACATTACCTAGGTAAAGATTAAAAAACTTTTAAATTGCTATTTCATCAATAAGGTAACTAAATTAAGTAATAGCTTAAAATGTGCGGTTAAAAGCTATAACTATGAAGGTGTTCATAATATATCTAAGTTTTGTCAAGTCCAATAAATAACTTTCATCAATAAATCATCTTTCTGTAACTATTATAAAAGAAGAATAAGTATTAAATATTGTTAATCATTTAAGTTATATAGTTTGTAAGTGTTTTGTAAGAATGGAGCTCTATGGTTAACCTAACTAAGAAAACAGCTGACTTCATCACATGATCCAAGTTATCAAGTCATGTGATGATAAATTACAAAAAAGTAATGATTTGTTTGTCACAAATCCTCTTTGAATACTTGAATAGTGTCTGACTGCTAAATACTGGATGATTATGTTGATGAAACTCTACTTTATACAACAATCAGTTTCATTGTCACACAAAGTGCGTAACGAAACGCTTTACAGATCATTTTACTGCTTAGCGTCAATGCAATAATGCCTTTTAAATCTTTGAAATAGGGCTCCGTTTCCTGTAAACCAAATTCTATAAATTACAAATAAAAAAAATGTAGTATGTGTCATTCATTGCCTACGGAATGTTACTACATTTACAGTGCTGCCAACGTAGCCATTTTTCTACATCCCTATCAATCACATGATTTAGGTGAATGAGGGTTTTTACTGAAAACTACGCCCACAACATACTAAATCAATGTTTCTATCGAAAACATCGATGCAATACACACAATCGATACAAGTGCTATAGATACGTAGCGTCAGCATAACTTCAAGGTGCGGCTATTCCTATATTTAGGACTCCTAAAATAACCATATTCGCAATTAGTAAATTACATCTATGTGATACGTAAAGATAGAAAACCGCCTATCAAAGAAATTTTATGTGGATCTTCTAGCATTTTGATTCAGTAAGCAATCTGGAGTCGGGACAATTCACACAAAGTAGGTACATACCGCTGAATATGATAGCAGACGCCGCCCCCATAACTCCAAAGAAAGGTCCATAGATGGGATTTGGGTCAGCCATTTTGATTATGAAGTGTGGGAGTATTTACAGGTCCCAAAACTGTGACGACTATCTGCACACACTCACTCCACGAAACTATTTTAGCACAGACAAATATGGCCCAAGCTTTGCAGACTCGATAGAATGGGTCATATGACGATTGATGTTCAAGCCAGTACTCGATATGCCCTAACTTCTGATTGGCGTCAATGCTTTACTTCCGAAATGCGCGACCAATCCTGAGCTTGGAAATTCGCAGAAGTATGACGTATAACATTGATGTGGATCGCTGGCCAGCTAATTCGTTTTGCGCATGTTCTGATTAAACATTTTAGTACTTTTTTTAAACAGATATAATAATTAAGAAAAATTAATAAAATATTAATACTAAGTGAGTCTCAATTTATTTTAAAATATTTTTCTTTCTCATACATACATATAACATTTGCAGTTTACGGATTGAACTTTTAAATAAATTATTGATTTGTCTAATTTTGACGTTACCAGACTTAATTGCGCGAAGTTTAAAATAAGCAAAAAGGTCCAATAATATTTTTTTAAATACTACAATCAAGGATATTACGTACTTTTACTCTTCGCTGTAATGAAACATTAAATAGTATCAAACTAATTAAACAAATAATGATGAATGGGGAATTAAAATACTTAAAATATTTATTTATGTTTAAAAATTATGCCATCTTTGCCATTACGTAAACTATTTTTAAACGTATTCCTTCCGTCAGTGTCATATTCACGTGGTAATCTGGAATGTGTCACTGTCAAAAGTCAAAACCAAAAACCAAAACATTACTATTGTTTAGCCTGTTTTTACTTTTTAGTGCTGGTTTTTATTTTAGATTGATCGTAATTTAAGATTCAAGTGTTTTTATTAAATGATTAAATCGAATACGTAAAAGTTGTATATACTCAGCTGACCATGAAGTTTAATTATAAGGTATTACTTGCTGTACTTGTATATCAAACGCATATCTAGGCTACAAAAGAATGTTTAGAGCCTTGATGCTGAAATTCCAGTTCTGTTTACCTACATCTTACTTTCTTCTATCATTCGAACAGCCTTTTGTTTTAGTTTTCCTACTTTCAACCCTATTAATAGGACTCACGAGGTTATCATATTGTAGGTTAGGTTAAAGATTTATTTATTGTTATGAACGAGCTTTACATAAGGATTTGTACATTAAACACATAAGGTTTCACCACAAGCGCAGCGGAGACCAATAATCCTATGGGTTTCATACTTATGTATTTATAGAGTAAGGCCTGATTTACACATATTAAGTTGCCAAGTAGTAGTAAATTTTAACATAATTTTAAGTGAAATAATGCATGTAAACAGTGAATTTAGTAATAAGTTGCAAATTAAAATTTAGTGTGCAAGTAAACAAGTAGAATAGAATTTTGTCTATTTTTCGGTTAAGTAGCCGCACCCTCCTCAATCAAGCTTAAAAGAGCAGGCCACCTGCCTGCTGAAATTTTTATGACAGTACTTAATTTTTTTATGAATTTTACTTTTGTGGCAGTTTTATTTTTATCTCTTTAAATATTTCAGTTTCAAAATTTACTGGGCACAGTCTACCGGAGAGGAGATATATTATTTACAAACGATGGAAACTGTGTGATCAGTCCCGTTGGCAATAAAATTACAGTTTACAATCTTAAACAGTAAGTTTCTCAAGATTATTATCAATAATATTAAAAACTTCTAAGTATATTATCTTCTACATTTTGACCTACCAAATATCAATTTATTTTCAGAAACAAAAGCAACACCCTGCCAGTTGAAAGCCATTTTAATTACACAGCAATCGATGTCTCCCCCAATGGATCTGTACTACTTGCAATTAATGAACGTAAGTATAACTTTTATTCTGATACATAAACATGCTTGGATATAATATGTGCAATGTATATGTATTATGGACACTTTTATGTTATATTGACAGAGTTGAAAACTGTACTTTTCTGCATGCAATAATTTATTTGTGTATTTGCTTATAACTTCTAAATTATCTAGTGTATTTCAATATGGTTTTACAATCAATAGGTTGATAAACCTGCTAGAGAAAATATAATTTCCTTAATTATGGACAAAACACTAACTAAATAAATATTAAGTGTTGTGATGTTTTTAGAGGGGGAAGCACAAATGATAAGTCTGCTAACGTGCACAGTTATACACAGATACAAGTTCAAGCAGCAAGTCAATGCTGTCAAATTTAGCCCTGATGGAAAGCTGTTTGCTGCATGCTGCGATGATACAGGTAGAGGAATATTATATAAAAAATGTTTAAATATGTAAAAAAATATGAAAAAACGTGAAAAAAAAAGTTTCTGATAATTTTTTAAAAGTTCATAATGTAATACTATCCAGCTGACGCTTAAATATTTAAAGTTGTCGCCGACCGCCTGTCCATACTCTGTATGTAGTGGGCTATCGACCCCGAGTTGTGCACACTATACATTGCCGGTTTGAAAATAATAATTAAAATAAAATAAAATAGCCTTTATTTTTCAGAAACCAATGATTACTTAATAATAAAAGTTATGCACGATAAAAGTTATAATATGTCCCCGATTTCTGTGTGCCTTTTGGCAAAGGCCTCCTCCAACTGTCTCCATTGGACTCTATCATTTGTTACTCTGGTCCAGAATGGCCCAAGAGTTTGGCGGATTTCGTCCTTCCATCTTGTTTGTTGGCGCCCTCTCTTACGCTTTCCATTTCTGGGATATCTGAAAATAATAATTACTAAACCACTAATACTAGTAAGTAGTTGTAACATTCCCCTCATGCCTTGTACTATGAAGAAAATTTCTTTCAGTGTTCATAATGACAGCACCGAGCAGTTTTACGGGCGAGTTCCGTTCGTTCGTAATGAAACGCGTATTCAAAAAGGCACACGACGAAGTCACCTGCTTGGACTGGTCGAGCTGCGGTAGACTCCTCGCTGCTGGCTCAAAAGACACCACAACCAAGATATACACTTCCGAGTACTTGGACAATGTTAACATGTATTCTCTGAGCGGTCATACAGATAAAATAGTTGGGGTGTTCTTCGAACGGAGGAGTCTGGACCTTATCACTGTGAGCCGTAACGGTCAGATTTGCCTGTGGGAAGCCAGTATAGATGCGGAGGATTTGGTGACGTCAGCGGTGCAGATATCGCACAGGAAGAGGCGGAAGCTGCAGATGGAGGCCGAGTTGGAGGATGATGAAGTTGACGACCGGAATGTTATCGAGAAGGACAAAGAATATGTAAGGGTTTTGCATAAAATTGTTTCTTTATTCAAAACAGACTTGTAGAAAACCGTATACCCATTTATAACAAATTGGTGTCATATCGGTGATGATCTTCGAAATTACGGATTCTAGGTTCACAGAATAAACATAATCTAACATGTCAGTCTGTGTGTACTAAGTGGTTGTAAAAAACAATAAGAGGAATTGTTGATGCTGGGATGGATGTACGTAGCTCATAGTGAGTTCCAGTTTTACTCACTTCTAAAAACGGACCAAATATTCAGATACGTTTTAGAGTAATGGCCGATCAAAGAATATCAGATGTCATAAAGTATGATATTATGTATGACATGTATAGTTACACAATGGGGATTATTTTGGGGCATTCTTTTCCACAATGAACATTATGAACAGGCATTTTAAAACCTTTCGATTGAGTTTAGTTTAGAGATCGTGTATAATAGAGTTACATTGTTGGTTTTCTTCTTCAATTGTCAAAAAACTGAATAGAATAAAATAGAATAGAAGAAGTTTTTTTTATTCAAATAAACTATTACAAGTACTTTTGAATCGTCAATTGAATCTACCACTGGTGCGGAATGCCGTTCCTACTGAGAAGAACCAGCAAGAAACTCGGCTGTTTCTCTGATGATCTTTATCCCTGTTTATCCAGGAAAGTGATAATGACGCGGACATGGAAGCCGAAATCGAGAAAAAGGATTCAAAAGTGGAAGACGAGAAGAAATTGCGATACAAAAAGTTAGGGCGGCACTACATCGGCGACGCGATACGAAACGCGGACCACAAGTGCAGAGTGTCCGCGGCCGCCTACCACAACACCACCAAGATATTGGTCACAGGTCAGCTTTATGTTCATTAAACCCCGACGTAAAAATGACGGGGTGTTATAAGTTTGACGTGTCTGTGTCTGTGTGGCATCGTAGCTCCCGAGCGGATGAACCGATCCTGGTTTTTTTTTTTTTTTTTGGTTTGAAAGGTGAATTAGTCGGGAATGTTCTTAACTGTTATAATATAGCATCATCTAGATGATGATTATGAACTTGATCTGATTTTCGAAAATCTTTTTTCAACTTTATTCTTTAATGCGGGACCATGATCACCTCATCAATTTTTTTTTTAAATTTTACTAGTCTATGTCACCCAGAATAAGCTAAGGATTTTAACGATATTTCATTCAAAATCGGTTCAGGAATATAGAAGTTATGGTGGAATATACAAACTCACATACATACATGAACCCTGAGAACAATATACTCCTTTTTTCAGGCAGTCGTATAAAAAAAATGACAATTTTCAGGTTTCACAACGGGCATATTCTTCCTGCACGAAATGCCGGACGTGAATCTGATCCACACGCTCAGCATATCTGAGCACAGGATCAGCAGCATCGCGCTGTCCGCTCAGGGGGACTGGATCGCGTTCGGCTGCCCCAACATCGGACAGCTGCTCGTCTGGGAGTGGCAGAGTGAGTACGCGAGCGAAGCGAGGGCGATTTTTTGATGTTTTGTAAAAAATGCTAACCATAGGTCTACTGTTTAACTGAGACGGTTCCTGAGGAGTTCCTGAGGAGTGATGGCTAGATTCGGGAGGTTTAAAGGTTTGGTGTGGGAGGGTTAATGGTGGAAGGGGTGACAGTTTAGTGAATCTGATCCACATGCAGAGCATATCGGAGCACAGGATCAGCAGTATCGCGTTCTCCGCTCAGGGGGACTGGATCGCGTTCGGCTGCCCCAACATCGGACAACTGCTCCTCTGGGAGTGACAGAGTAAGTGAGCGAAGCGAGGGCGTTTTCTTAAATGTTTTGTGAAAAAAAAATGTTAACTATAACCATGATTCATAACGTATTTCGATTTCTTATTTGCCTATCGTGTAATTCATTCTTTGTTTTTGTGACATTTTGTCTAACAGAGATATTGGAACCACATTTCTTTATAAAAATTCTTACTTGTATATACTGATATGATATTGTATACGGGTATTTTTCTTAAATTATACAGTGTTTAAGAAAAATTAAACCAACTTCAATATACTGAAATGAAGAATTGTCCATATCTTGAAAACTACTGAACAGATTTTGATGAAACTTGCACTGTTCCCTAAGTTGAAGTAAATGTAAGCCAATAAGAATGGTCATAATCTGATTAATAGTTTCGGAGAAATGCGTGCCCAAACATACATACATACACTTATAAAATTTTGTATATTTGTTTGATTTGTATTTTGTATATTTACTGAATATATTGCGGTTCCAATAATACTACGTATATATGACGTCGAATTAATAATCCTTTTTTAAAGTCGGTTAAAAATGAGCCCTCAAAACATGAATTCTGTTGGTAAATCTACCCCCTCTATTGTCACCCAGGCGAACAATACGTGATGAAGCAGCAAGGGCACGCGCTAGACATGACGTGCCTCGCGTACTCGCCCGACGGCCTGTACATAGTGACGGGCGGGTACGACGGCAAGGTGAAGGTGTGGAACACCAGCTCGGGGTTCTGCTTCGTGACCTTCAGCGAGCACAAGTCGACCGTCACCAGTCTGGTGTTCAGCGCCAACAAGAAGTTCTTTGTGTCTTCGTCGTTGGATGGCACTGTGAGGTGTTATGATCTTACTAGGTAAGATTGTATTCGACCTTATAACTTTGTTTCTGATATGTTTTGGTGGGAGGCTTACCGACAAAGCCGCCGAGTAATTTAGCGTTCCAGTACGATGCTGCGTGGAAACAGGTATGTATGGGTTTAATTTAATATAATTAATGGGAAACGTAATTAATTGGAAAAAGTCGTGGGTTCGATCCCGGGCACGCACCTCTAACTTTTCGGAGTTATGTGCGTTTTAAGTATTTAAATATCACTTGCTTTAACGGTGAAGGAAGACATCGTGAGGAAACCTGCATGCCTGAGAGTTCTCCATAACGTTCTCAAGGGTGTGTGAAGTCTGCCAATCCGCTTGGCCAGCGTGGTAGACTATGGCCAAAACCCTTCTCACTCCGAGAGGAGACCCGTGCTCTGTAGTGAGCCGGTAATGGGTTGATCATGATGATGATGATGAATGGGAAACGAAAAAGCGACACCATACGCTTGCGCTTGACAATCATGCCTGATAGAAAGCAATGGTGAGGTCTGAGTTGGAACGCGCTTGTCTAGAAAATGCCTATTTACTCAGTAGCTCTTATTGTCTGTACGTTTTAGATACCGCAACTTTCGAACCCTGACGTCGCCGAGTCACGTGCAGTTTGGTTGCGTGGTATTGGACTGGCTGCTTCCGCGGACAAACATACATACATCGATGAAATTTTGTATATTTGTTTGGAAGCCCTTATAGATTATCATTATGTGAATATTTCGCAATTCCAACAACATTACAGACATACTGTCGAATTGATAACCTCATTTTTTGAAGTCGGTTAAAAATAGTGAGCTTGTATAATATATATATTTTTTTTTAATTTTTTTTTTTTAATTTTTTTGTTTGTTGTCTGTACATTCTAGATACCGCAACTTCCGCACGCTGACGTCGCCGAGTCTGGTGCAGTTTGGTTGCGTGGCGCTGGACTCGAGCAGCGAGCTGTGCGCGGCGGGCGGCCAGGACGTGTTCGAGATATTCGTGTGGTCCATCAAGTTCGGCAAGCTCCTCGAGGTCAGGATAGATCCTTTGACAAATACTTAGTTGGTGAGAAATTCCGCGTAAAAAAAAATTACTTCTGTGCGTAAAAAAATTTTTTGTGCTCTTTTGTACAAATTTTTTTTTTGTCCTCTTGTGCATAAGGCCGGACCCGCACTGCGAAATTTATTCGCGCGATTTTTTTCGCAAAATTCTGTGACATATGGAAATGTATGAAGCTGCACGCACATGCGATTTAAAATTCGCGAGAAGAATATATTAAAATGCGGAATATACACCGCGCGAGTAAAAATCGAGCGAATAAATTTCGCGGTGCGGCCTCGCTCTAAAAATGTTTTTGTGCTCTTGTGCATAAAAATATTTTATAAGTGGATCAGAATCTGATGCCATAAGAAAAGTAAAATTTATATAGAATTTATGCTCTCATGATTAGGAAGACTATTTTGTGTAGAACCCAATAATGTCAATGTTTCATTTATTCGCAGTCGAAATATAAAGCAGAATGTATAACTCGGTCATAAAACCTATTTATCCTCGGCTTAAATATCTACCCTCGCCATCGGCTCGGGGGAATATCTGCCCTCGCCATCGGCTCGGGTGGATAAACGTCTGGCTTGTGCCATTCACTTGTTGTACTATCTTCTATGTATACATCCGCTGTGATAGCCTAGTGGTTAGGACGACCGACTTCTAACCGAAGGTCGTGGGTTCGATCCCGGGCACGCACCTCTAACTTTTCGGAGTTATGTGCGTTTTAAGTATTTAAATATCACTTGCTTTAACGGTGAAGGAAAACATCGTGAGGAAACCTGCATGCCTGAGAGTTCTCCATAACGTTCTCAAAGGTGTGTGAAGTCTGCCAATCCGCTTGGCCAGCGTGGTAGACTATGGCCAAAACCCTTCTCACTCTGAGAGGAGACCCGTGCTCTGTAGTGAGCCGGTAATGGGTTGATCATGATGATGATGATGATACATCCGCAGGTGCTTGGAGGCCACGAGGCTCCGGTGGCGAGCCTGGCCTTCAGCCCGAACCTGTCCAGCTCGCGCCTGGCCTCGGCCTCGTGGGACAAGACCGTGCGGCTGTGGAACTGCATCGAGACCAGCTCCGACTGCGACACTATACAGCTGACGGCGGACGCGCTGCAAGTCGCCTTCAGGCCCGACGGCGAGGAGGTATGATCGTTTCGTTTGTACAATCGTTTCGTTCGTATAATCCGTTTCATTCGTATAATCGTTTCGTCCGTATAGTCCTTTCGTTCATACAATCGTTTCGTTCGTATAATCGTTTCGTTCATACGATCGATTCATTTGTACAATCGTTTTGTTCGTATAATCCGTTTCATTCGTATAATCGTTTAGTCCGTATAGTCCTTTCGTTCATACAATCGTTTTATTCGTATAAACGTTTATATATCGCTCAGTTTAGTACTGAAGCTCTGACTGCGATACCGTATTGCTGACGGTGGACTCGCTGCAAGTCGTCTTCAAGCCTGATGGCGAGGAGGTATGGTCGTTTCGTTCGTACAATCGTTTCGTTCGTATAATCCTTTCGCTTGTATAATCGTTTTGTTCGTACAATCCGTTTCGTTCGTACAATCCTTTCGCTTGTATAATCGCTTTGTTCGTACAATCCGTTTCGTTCGTATAATCCTTTCGCTTGTATAATCGTTTCGTTCGTACAATCGTTTCGATACAGACAAGCAATGATTTTTATTTAATATAGATGTGTGTATCGAAATATCAGATACAAAATCTCAGAATACACATATACATACACATACTGTACAGTGTACCAATTTTGAATAAAGTTTATTTGATTTGATTTGAATTTCTCCCGAGATTGCTTTTCCCTTATTGTTACATTCCTAAAAAATATCCCTACGCCTTAGTGCAGTGCGCATTTTTTGCCACACTACCTTATGTGCTCGTGTTTCAGATCGCGGTATCGACGCTGGACGGGAACATATCGTTCTTCAACGTGACCACCTCGGACCAAACGGGCAGCATCGAGGGCAGGAACGACCTGGGCTCGGGCAGGGCCGACACGGACCTGGTCACGCCTAAGACCCTGCTCAAAACTAAGTGAGTAATCTAAACTTTACATTCACCTAGACCTACCTTAGAGATATAACACAAGTATAAATTAAAAATTTAAAAAACCCCCGACATTCGCCATTTCGCCATCTTGGATTTGCATCGTGCTATTCTACTAGTCAAGCCCTTTGATACCCATATTAAGGGAGTTGTGAAGAAATATGTAATCCGCCATTTTGTAGTGACGGCCATCTTGGATCGATTTTCATCAGACATAGCTAACAACACTCGACTGATTCACCTTTCGAACAAAAAAACCGCATTCAAATCGGTTCAGCCGTTTGAGCGCTACAGGGGAACAGACAGACACGCACGCACGCACGCACGCACGCACGCACGCACGCACGCACGCACGCATGCACGCACACACACACAGCTTATAACACCCCGTCGTTTTTGCGTCGGGGGTTAAAAACAATGTTTGGTGGGATATTAGTGGGTTTATACTACCCGTGCGAAGTCTGTGCGGGTCGCTAGTTATATATTTAAAACTCCGGCCACGTCCAATTTTGATGATTTTTTTTGTGCTTGTCGGGTCACCTGGTTGGATCTCAAGCTGCAGTTATCAAAATTCAAAAAAATTTTTTTGGTAGCGAGATCTGTGATATATCAACATCTGCCTACTGTGGGTCGTAATCGTATGAATTTCCAGGGCGTTCACAACTATATGCTACTCGGCGGACGGTTCCGCCATATTGGGCGCGGGGAACTCCAAACACGTGTGCTTATACAGCATCAAGGAATCCGTTCTCGTCAAGAAGTTTGTGATCACGCAGAATCGATCCTTGGACGCTGTCAACGTGAGTTATCCACGTTATATTTTGTTCATGAACCATTACGGTTAAAGGAGAATGACCACCCCTGACCCAAACGTTTACACAAAATGTAATTTATTAAAAATTATCTTACGAATATATGAAAATTTGAAAATTAATAATTATTAATGCAAAAGCTGCCGATAAAAAAATGTAATAAAAAAGGAACTAAACCGTCTTTTCAACTTCCCGTTTAAGTCTGACTGCCATTTGCATTACATTCTACGCATAGGTACATACCCAAATAAAAAGAGGTTTGTTATATAAAAAAATCATTTCATTTAAAATAGAACGGATATTAATTATTTAAATACATTATTTTATTTGTTAATTGTTATTTGTTGTAAATCGTACAATATGATTAAAGTAAATAAGTAATAATTAATAATATTATTTTGTTATAATATTTTTTTAACTTCGTTGCGTTTTGTGCAATGAAATATATAACTACAACCTTCTTGATTTTGTGTACCTACCTAACGAAACTTATTTGAAGATGTCAATGTGACATGTCATTGTTTTAGTTGTGTGTGACGCTAGTGACGTCTACTCTGTTTACATTTTGAATGTTTATTGTAACGCAGCGGAGACCAATATTAATTCTATGGTTTATTGTTTTTGTATTGGACATCGTTGCAACAGGTATGTTAAGTATAGTGCGCGCTAAACAAATACTTCAAATCGGCAGGAATGATACACGGCTTTCCTTACTAGTTTAACAATTATATACACACAACCAACACATAACCTAGAATCATTTTTAAACTTAAACTTAGATTTATTCAAAAACGGCAAGTCCTAGAGGTATTAAAATGGTGTGTTTGGTTATCAGGAATAAATCTGCAATAAATGCTTCATACAACATGCTTGTAAACGACTGGGTTACACGTCCATAGATTTTTGGGCATTCTCCTTTCAGCGATGACGTGGGAAATCATATAATTATCTATCTATCTATACTAATATAAAGAGGCTTGTCCCGACTGACTGACTGAATGACGGACTAACTGACTGACTGACTGACTGTCTGACGAACTGATTGACTGATCATTAACGCAAAGCCTAAACCACTGGAAGCTAGAAACTTGAAATTTTCACAGTAGCTTCCTTTTATGACGCAAGCGCACATAAAAAAAGGATTATTGTGAATTCTACCCCTAAGGAGGTTAAATAGGGGATGAAAGTCCGTCATTTTTCAAGTTATATCCATGAAAATTGGTATTTAGGTTTACGGTTAAACGGTTAAAAATAAAAATTACATGTTTAAGGATTTTTGCAAAAACTACCTCCAAGTGCGTTAAATGGGGGATGAATGTGCATGAAAGTCGAGAGCATCAGATGTCGACGGATTGGTGTGGTAGCTTTGGTTGGTTGACATTTACTTACAGGTCAATAAAACGTCGATTAAACATCGAATTTTTAAAAATTACAGGAAATATTTCGAATTTTTGTTCGCGTTTTTGTTTTCTGGTATGTTGTCAGTAATCATCACTACCATTACCTGTCTTCTTTTGGTTTCCTTACACCCGGTAATTTTGTTTCTATTTCAGGATTTCATAAACCGTCGTTTCCTGTCGGAGTTTGGGAATATGGCACTGGTCGAAAACAGGGAGGAGTTGGAAGGCGGCGACGTCAATATAAGACTGCCGGGAGTGAAGGCGGGTGATATGGCTGACAGGAGAGTCAAGCCTGAGGTACGTATGGACAGAAAATCCCCCCTTCTTTCCTTACTTTTACTGCCTGCAAGGGGGAGATGGTTAAGCTCCAGGTACTTACGTATGGAAGGAAGCCCCCCCCCCCTTTTCCTTTCCTTTCCTGCCCGGAAGAGGGGAGATGGTCAAGCCCCAGGTATGGAAGGGAGGGAAAGCACCCCTCTCTTTTCCTACCTGGGAGAGGAGCACTATAATATCTCCTTGCACCTGTGTATGCGCACACACACACTTGGGCACTATAATATCTCCTTGCACCCGTGTATGCGCACACACTTGTGCACTTTAATACCTCCTTGCACCTGTGTATGCGCACACACACTTGTGCACTATAATATCTCCTTGCAGCCATGTCTGCACACACACTTGTGTACTATAATATATCCTTGCACCTGTGTATGCGCACACACTTGTGCACTTTAATATCTCCTTGCACCTGTGTATGCGCACACTTGTACACTATAATATCTCCTTGCACCTGTGTATGCGCACACACTTGTGCACTCTAATATTTCCTTGCACCTGTGTATGCGCACACACTATTGCACTATAATATCTCCTTACACCAGTGCTGTGTGCATGAGCACACACTTGTGCACTATAATATCCCCGTCATTGAAACCGTCAGGTGCGGGTGCACTGCGTGCGTTTCTCACCGACGGGCGAGAGTTTCGCTGTAGCCGCGACCGAGGGTCTGTTGCTGTACAGCCAGAACGCTGGCATGGATGGTACTTTCAGGTTAGTACTACTCGATTTACCCATTTTACACGAGGGAGGGTATATTGTTTGTAAGTTAGGTGTGTGTTTGTTTGTGGCCTCAACAGTTCCTCAAAATTTTTGCAAGATTATTAAAATGTGTTCAAAAATTTGTTATCGTAGGTTTTGTTTTACTGGTCCAAGTGTTGTGTGACGTTATGGCAAATTCAGTATGGCGGACGTGACATAAACAAAATATATGTCCAGAAAAAATTTATCTATCTATCGAGTTTCGTATCAAAAAAGTTGAAGATGTTGAATATGTATTTTTAAAACTTTTAGGCCCTACCGATTAGAAACCGGCTCAACTCCACTAGCGGTGAAACAAATGCTACAAGACAAATCGTGGGGCCCCGCGCTAATAGGGGCCCTACAATTGAACGAACACGACGTCATACAACAGTGCGTAGAAGCCGTGCCGCCTTCAGATAGTGAGTATCCTGTGTTTACCTTGTTTCTCGAGAGGTTGTGTGTGAGGCCCCGGGTTTGAGTCCCAAAAAAGTTATTGAATTTTTGTATCAAGAAATTCTCAGTAGCAGCCTGGAGTTGAGATTTTGGCTGTATTAAACACCAGTTCCTCGGAGAGCACTTAAAGCAGTCGGTCCTGCGCATTATATCTCAGACTATGAGAGTGAGGGAATACCGTTTAGGAACTGTCTCCACTCCACTAGCTGTAAAACAGTTGCTTCAAAACATATCCTGGGGCTCCGCGCTAATAGGGGCCCTACATGTGAACAAACATTTGCCTTGTTAGTCTAGTTGCTAGCTTAATAGGTTGCAAATCACGAAGTCCCGGGTTTGATTCCCGGGTCCCGGGTCGAGCCTTTTAAAGAGTTTAGGGAGAGGTGGCTGTGTAACGGTGGTTTTCGTCACAAACTACTGAACCGATTTTGATGTGCTTTTTTTGCATTGCATAGGTATCATCACCTCAGAGCAGGTTCTTCACTCCTGGAGCTTAACTTGTTTTTTAAATTTAGATGAATCATTATGTGTAAGCATTTTGATTGTGATTTTCGTTACATTAAGGTGGTACGTTTTCCATACTAATTTATTATTACCATTTAAGAACGAATGGATTATATATTTACACTGAAATTACATCGCATAGCCTTAATTTAATGTTTAATTTGCGGAAAATTTTATTTACATGAAGAAAACATTACATAAACAGCTAAAGGTGAAGTAAAGCCATCTCGGTTAGCTAGGCAAAACAGCGTTTAATAGATGGCTATTATAATAATTAAGCTGTCTATGTAATGTTTTCTTTATGTAAATATAATTTCGCGCAAATTAAAAATTATATTCATGCTGTGCGATGTAATTTCAGTGTAAATATATAATCCATTCGCTCTTGAATGGTAACATGAAGTTAGTATGGAAAACGTAACACCTTAAATATGAAACATTTTTCAGTCGAACTAACGGTAGCAAGTCTAGAAGAGGACTACGCGTACCGCCTTCTGAGCTCGATAGCGCGTCTTCTAGAAGACAGCAGGCATCTGGAGCACCTTCTGCTTTGGGTCAAGAGTATTGTGACGAACAAGAAGAAATTCCCTCAAAGCGTACTTCTGGCTTTGGAGAAAGTTCTCACCGTCAAATACTCGCAGTTAAGTAAAATGTAAGTATTTTTTTATATCAAAATTTTATTAATAAATCTGTGATATCTTATTCTTTTAGGAAATGAACCGATTTTGATGATTTTTCCACTATCGTAATCTACACATTTTCAGGAAGGTTTATATAACACACCTAGTGACCATCAAAATCGATTCATCGGTTTTTGAAATAATTGCGAACATACATACATACTACCGGCCCTTCACCGATGTTTTCCTTCACCGTTAAAGCAAGTGATATTTAAATACTTAAAACGCACATAACTCCGAAAAGTCAAAGGTGCGTGCCCGGGATCGAACCCACGACCTCCGATTAGAAGTCGGTCGTCCTAACCACTAGGCTATCACAGCATTTTGGTACGACACCCTAAAATTGGATTGATATGTATTATACAGATAAGCTACCTATATTCCGCGACTGCGTTATCAATTTTATCATACACTTGACCTTGTCCAAAAATGTACGTTATCGTAGCGCGTGACGTGCGGTATATACCTAATACCAAATATAAATACCACTACCAAATATCAAATTAACGATGTATGGTATTAGAAACTTCAATTGGCTGTTAGATGATAAATTAACAAAAAACAAACTTTCTTATTTAAACATACAGTCTATCACGGAAAACATTTGACACATTTTAATGATTTTATCCCCGATTTGAAAAAGAGGGTTGAGAGGTAGGTACGATTTATATTTTTTTAAGTGGACGCGGTATGTATTTATCGTGCCATAGTTAACCTAGTTGTCGACAGCAAATGAACAAATTCGTAGCAAAAAAACCGACCAAGTGCGAGTCGGACTCGCGCACGAATGGTTCCGTACCATTATCTATAAAAACGGCAAAAAAAGATCACGTTTTTTGTACGGGAGCCCCCTTTAATATTTATTTTATTCTGTTTTTTTAGTATTTGTTATAGCGGCAACAGAGATACGTCATCATCTGTGAAAATTTTAACTAACTATCACGGTTCATGAGATGCTGCAGCCTGGTGACAGACGGACGGACAGACAGACAGACGGACAGCGACGTCTTAGTAATAGGGTCCCGTTTTCCCCTTCGGGAACGGAACCCTAAAAACGCGTTGACATTACATCACAACGATCCATCAAAACTATCACAGATAACGACAGTAATTGCTAAAAACGCGTTCCTCATAAGGCTGCCATGCATACACGGTCAATCTGGATTGTATTCCACGTTCAAAATTACACTTTTTTTTTTTTTAATTTAAAAATTTAAATCTATCATTACAGGTAGATGACTAAATGAAAACCTAATTCGATAGATAAGTATACAATACAATACCTACAAAAATTTTTTTGCTACAGACACTTATTATTATACCTTACGCAAAAATGACGGGGTGTTATAAGTTTGACGTGTCTGTGTGTATGTGTCCGTGCTTGCGTGCGCACGTTAATTAACGCGCACTTTAATTTATACTTGTAAACTAATATTTACATACCTAGAATACATAATATAGACCTTTGTGAACTCAGCCAGTAAACAAGTGAACACGTATACATACTTATCATTGGCTGGTACATTATGATACATGACGTGATGGTCAGCCAATGGGGGCTAATTCTGTTTTACATAATCTAAACTAAAATCAAATGACAGGGCTAAATATATTCTTATCTCTTTCACAATGCTCCCTGCGGAAAAGGATAGTACTATTTTTAAACCTGTCAATGTGGCTAATTCTGTTGTACACAATCTGTAAACCTAAACTAAAATGACCGATCTAAATCTATTCCTATCTCTTTCACAATGATACCTGCGGAAAAGGATAGCACTATTTTTTAAACCTGTGTTGTAGTGTTAGCCCAGTGTCGATAATTTTTGAAACCAAAGAAAATCACAGTAGGATGAAACCCATTGGAAAAGGAGGAGAATATTATAAAAAATAAAAGGAAAAATAATTTACGGGCGATCTGAGCTCGGGAAAAATCTAAAAAATCAAATATGCAAACTTATAATATAACTTTGCCATTTGATTTTTTTCCATAGGACTTGTAGTTTTGCCGGAAATCGAGATTTTTACTCTTTTTTTTTTTTTTTTTTTTTTTTTTTTTTTTTTTTTTTTTTTTTTACGCTGGGAAATGCATTTACGCACACCTTTCGGAAGCAGCGCAGCGGACTGCGACGCTTCCGGAAGGTAGTGTGGGACTCAGGCAGGCCAAGAAGTGGCCAGAATACCCACTAAAACCCAGCGATGTTCCTCCGTGTCGCCTGGTGGCTGGGTTACGGGTACACTTGCGCAATCATCCGCGACCCAGCCGGCGCCGTCCGCCGAGGCAGACCCTCCACCGGGGGACCTAAAGGCCCCCTAACACCGTCTGAGGCGCACCAGGAACATAATGGTGCGCCTCCCGACCCGAGGCGTCTCAACGGGCGACGGATACACCATTCCATCACCCGGAGTTCCTCGCTAGAGGCAACCCTCAAGAGGGCCACACCCGCAGGCGACCCTCAAGAGGTTCACCCCTCGTGTAATTTTTTATAGAGGTTTTCTTCCTCGCGGCCCCTCGCTCAGTGCGTGGGGCCCCCGGTTCCGCTCAGTGCGGATTACGGGTTGCCCGACGGTGGCCGAAGCCAGCGCCCACCGGCCAAAAAGACCAGCGGACCCGCCGCGCAGGGCGTTTCCACCCCCTCCTGTAATTTTTTAACGAGGTTTTCTTCCTCACGGCCCGAAAGCCTCCCCCCCAATTGTCGCCGCCCGGAGTCTCCACAGTCCACTCTGATGAACAGAGAAGTACCAGGATCCTCCAAGCGGCAACCCCCTGCTGGTTTTGGTCCGCGCCGGGTTTCCCCGGTACCTCCCATATCTGGGAGGCGTTCCCCCATCCGCCACCGGGGGGACGCGCCCGATGGGGGACCAGCAACCCCACACGGGCGAGATTTTTACTCTCCGTTAACCGTTTTTTACTCTTAAAACTCCCCCCTTCCCCTTCTCGAGCTCAGATCGCCCGTAAATTATTTTTCCTTTTGTTTTTATAATATTCTCCTCCTTTTCCAATGGGTTTCATCCTACTGTGATTTTCTTTTATTTTTTATTATTTTTAAAGGGATCTACCGTGGTCTATGTGTATACATACTGCCATTATACAACGCGCGTGTGCCGAAACAAATTGAATACAAAAAGTCTTAACCCTGACCGATACATGACTGTCACTTGACTAAATGATAGATAACTGTCCTTCATGGATATAAAGCCTGATTTACACATAGTAAGTTGTCAAGTAGTTAACTAAATTTTAACTTAATTTTAAGCGACTTAATTTTAAGTAAGCGTTTTACGAAACCAGACAAGTAATTTAGTAAAGCTCTCAAGTTCATACCGAGATGAACAGCGAAGTGCATGAAATAATAAACTCTGTAATTTTATAAGTGCTCAGTGAAGTCACAGAAGAAATTAACAATGAAATTTTCAATGAAAAAACACTTTCCCGCGCAAAATAGCATCTCTAGTCACCGGCGGGGGTTGCGCGGGGTGCGGAGGGCGCGGCTACTTAACCGAAAATAGACAAAATTCTATTCTACTTGTTTACTTGCATACTTAACTTGCAACTTATTACTAAATTCACTGTTTACATGCATTATTTCACTTAAAATTAAGTTAAAATTTAGTTAACTACTTGACAACTTAATGTGTGTAAACCAAGCATTGGTATAAGCGCTATTTACTATAGAAATAAGCACTTTTTGCAATTCCTTAAATAATAAAAAGTGCAGGTTTCGTATTTCCGTCGCGTATATTATTATTTGTAAGAAGAGAAACTTCACCGCCAATCGATAAAAGTCCAATATATAGGTCTCTTGAAAGGATCGCCACTCAGCGCGATCTTGTGCCGCTTGTGTCCAGCGACTCCTATAGCGCTCGGACGATCTCGAGGATCGTCTGTTCATAGAGTGGTCGGTGTTTTTAACCCAAGTGAAACTGTTTTGGTGTGTATTCATAACACGCTCGCTTTATTAAAAAAAAAATATTGCCGCCATCTTGAGTTCGAAAGTGGACGTTATTTTCATTTTCGAGAAACTTTGGAAAATCGAACTAAAAAAAAGTCAAGTCTTGAATTTGAAAATGTTTTTTTTTTTCAAAAACAAATTGTCTATATTTGCACGATGCACGATGCGCATACAAAATAACAAACAGACGAATACCCTTTCATAGAAGTAGCAGGAGGAAAAACGTTTATAAGTTCAAGTCGATCAAGACGATCAAGGGGCATACATACCTCTTCCAAATTAGCCCGCTTCCATCTTAGACTGCATCATCACTTACCATCAGGTGAGATTGCAGTCAAGGGCTAACTTGTCTATATACATATATAAAAGAAAGTCGTGTTAGTTACACTATTTATAACTCAAGAACGGCTTTACCGATTTGGACGAAATTTGGTGTAGTAGAGGTAGACAAGGCCTTGGAAAAGGACATAGGGTACTTTTATCCCGGAAAATTAAAGAGTTCCCAAGGGATTTTTAAAAAATATTTTCCCATACAAAATGTTTATGGGTTTCGTAACTGTCGAATATTTATTGTTCATCCCGTCGATACGGCAAACTCTCACCCGTACCTATAAGTATAATTCTTCTGTACGTGTTTGTCATCTAACTCCTCCTAAATGGCTGGACCGATTTGAATGAAAATTTGTGTGTACCTACCTATATTTCAATGGGTTCCTGGATGGTTTGAAAACACAATTACCGGGTAGGTACAGGTATCTTACCGGGTCTCGGTAGGTGGCGCTGATGTCGGTGTGTCACCGGGCAGGACGATGTCTGCCGGGTCCGCTAGTAGTTGAATAAAAGGAAAAACGTTTGTTCCAGATGCGATTTCAACAAATACACGATCCGCTGTATAAAGTCAGTCGGCGAGCTGACTCCGAAGCGAGAGGACGTGGCGATGGAGTCAGACCAGTCGAGCGGCCGGGGGACCTTCTCTGACGACGATTCAGACTAAATAAATACTTTATTTCAATCCAATGTCTTTTATTACTCGAAAAATAAATCCATCACCACCACTGCGGCCTTTTAACGTCCCACTGCTGGGCACAGGCCTTCTCTCTTATAGGAGAGAGGGATCAGGGATTTAGAGCTTAGACCTGCCATGCTGCTACAATGCGCGCTGGTGGGCTAAAAACAAATCATCATCATCATCATCATGATCAACCCATTACCGGCTCACTACAGAGCACGGGTCTCCTCTCAGAGTGAGAAGGGTTTTGGCCATAGTCTAACACGCTGGCCAAGCGGATTGGCAGACTTCACACACCTTTGAGAACATTATGGAGAACTCTCAGGCGTGCAGGTTTCCGCACGATGTTTTCCTTCACCGTTAAAGCAAGTGATATTTAAATACTTAAAACGCACATAACTCCGAAAAGTTAGAGGTGCGTGCCCGGGATCGAACCCACGACCTCCGATTAGAAGTCGGTCGTCCTAACCACTAGGCTATCACAGCTTACAAATATTATGTTTGAATTAAATAAATTTGTCTATCTAGGTTTAGGCGCTCATCGCTCTGTGAGCTAAACTGCATTTTATTGCGTCGAATATGAGTCGCTTTTTTATTAAAATTTCTGTGTGGAGTGAGCCTTCTGTACCTCTACTATTGATTATTCTGTGGTATATTATAACGGTTGTAAACCGTGGTTGTAAAGGTACTGCTATTGGAAACGAAGATAGGTACATATATATTATGTATATACTAGTGGGGGATTTTTAAAAGTTCGCAGTTTTTTTGGTAACCATCTCCGAAATGGCTGAGTTACAGGATACAGGATAATAACTACTTACTTATTACAAAATCAGTGGATTTTGAATTGACAGTGGTCAATTTAGATAATGCAACCAAATTAGCGCCATACTTATAATCTTTCGCCGAAAGTTATGCTAATGCAATGAAGGTCAAATCGATTCGTACATTCGCAACAATTTATGACGCCATAACCCGAAATGTCAGATTTAGGTTTTGGAATCAGTGAACGAAATTGAAACTTGCTCAAATTGCAATAAGGTTTCATTTTCCTGAACAAGATAAGTAGGCTAAGTTTATTCTGTCTCTCATCTGGAAGCTATCCAAAAAGGGCAATAACTGTACCTATGTCTGAATTGAGCACAGTGAAGTTCAATGACCCTAGTCCCTACAGTCTACACATTGACTATAATGAAAATATGTACCTAAGTTTGTTTCACAAGATAGAAAGAACTAAATCTAGGCAGGTAAGTACATCCGTATCTTTTTAGCCGACTTAAAAAAAAGAAGGTTCCCAATTCGTCGTAATCTTTTTAAGTAGGTATGTTCCCCGATTACACAAATACGCTTGGACCGATTTGGAAAATTCTTCTCTTGAAGAATTCACCTCTTGAAAAAACTCCCAGGTGGTCCCATAGTTATCAGGTCAGGTTCTGACAATGGGATCCTAGAGAAATCGAGGGAACTCATCACATTTTACTTATGGTACATAGTACATACTGACGTCGGTTCATTTTTTTTTAAATATAGGTACAAGTCACGGCAAATAAGTCGAGCGTTGACCTTCAATGCGCAGAAGTCGAAAATGAGGTATCTCGGGTGGTGAGGGGGTCGCGGGGAGGGCGTGGGGATCGTTCGTAAGCACTGAATAGCTCTCGCGGATCCCTCGTAAGCGCTGATTGACTCTCCAATCGTATTGTGTCCCGCTCACTCGTACGACGGTGCGCGCACTTGAAGGTCACCGCTCGACTTACGTGCCGGAGGTTATAACTTGCGGCTAATGGTCAATCAGTCAATAACAATTTTTTCCTAAGTCAGTAACTGGATGGTTCCAGCGATCTCGACGAGTTTCAGTGTGCATCCTCAACAGCCCCCGCACATTGGGTCACCAGTGGCAACGACACTATATAGTCATCACAAAGCCGCCACAAGTCGCGCAGGAGATTTTCATACATTTTATATGGTACCACCGCACACTGAGCGCTCGAGTGCCCGCGTTCAAGCCACAAGAAAACTAGTACAGTGGGCATAGGTCTCTTAAAGGACATGATCTTGTGCGGTTTGTATCCAGAAATTCGCTTGATATCGTACGTCTTCCGTATGACGACCTCCCTGGCGCAATGGTGAGCGCTGTGGTCTTAAAAAGTGGGACTTGGGACTTTGGGTTCAATTGCCGGCAGTGGTAATTTGGGATTTTATACTAATATTATAACATGTGAAAGTGTGGATGTTTGGATGTTTAGATGTTGTGATGTTTGTTACTCAATAACGTCGCAACTAAGTACTGAACAGATTTGGCTGAAATTTTGAATGGAGATAGATACCTAATGCCCTGACTTAAAACATAGGCTACTTTTTATCCTGGAAAAATCCACAGTTCCCGCGGGATTTTGAAAAAACCTAAATCTACAGCTACAGCTATAGGTAGATCACTATAGCAAACTACCTTGAAAGTAAATTTATAGATTGGAAAAGAGAGCGGGAACGGGTTCCCGGTGGAGCGGGATCCACGATTCCCTCAGGAATTGTGAAAAAACGAAATTCACGCGGGCGAAGCCGCGGGCAAAAGCTAGTAATTTCCAAATTGTATCTGTTCTGGTGTGGTGGGAGGCTTTAGCTGTAGCTAGTTACCACCCTATCGGCAAAGTCGTGCCGCCAAACGATTTAGGTACGATGTCGCGTAGAAACCGATCAGGGATATGGGTACTGCCATACCTCTACCAAGTTAGTCACTTGCCAAGTGAGATTGCAGTCAAGGGATAACTTGTAAGGAAAAAAAAATCCATCTAGTGCTTACCAGTGCCTTACTTATTTCACGTACAGAGAAGTTGCCACGAATAAGGAGTTTTTAGAAACAGAGGGGTGAAATGAAACATCGTCAATATTTAATGCCCTTTATTGACGTCAAAGTTGTTCCCCGGGCGCAGTATAAAGCTGATACTGTTGTGGTGTCAAAAGAATCAGTACCAGTGCCTACTTATTTCACGTACAGAGAAGTTGCCCCAAATAAGGAGTTTTTAGAAACAGAGGGGTGAAATGAAACATCGTCAATGTCTAATGCCCTTTATTGACGTCAAAGTTATTCCCCGGGCGCATTATGAAGCTGACGCTGTTGCGGTGTCTCGGGAACAGGCTGAGACCTGCGCGCGACACGCACGCGGCGCTGGCGACGCACAGCAGCACCGCTAGCCCCAGCAGCGCCCAGCGGACCGCTTCCACATAGCCGAGGAGTGTGTGCGCTTGGTGCAACTCCTTCGTACAATAGAATCAGTACCAGTGCCTACTTATTTCACGCACAGAACAGTTGCCCCCAATAAGGAGTTTTTAGAAACAGAGGGGTGAAATGAAACATCGTCAATATCTAATGCCCTTTATTGACGTCAAAGTTGTTCCCCGGGCGCAGTATGAAGCTGACGCTGTTGCGGTGTCTCGGGAACAGGCTGAGACCTGCGCGCGACACGCACGCGGCGCTGGCGACGCACAGCAGCACCGCTAGCCCCAGCAGCGCCCAGCGGACCGCTTCCACGTAGCCGAGGAGTGTGTGCGCTTGGTGCAACTCCTTCGTACAATAGAATCAGTACCAGTGCCTACTTATTTCACGCACAGAACAGTTGCCCCCAATAAGGAGTTTTTAGAAACAGAGGGGTGAAATGAAACATCGTCAATATCTAATGCCCTTTATTGACGTCAAAGTTGTTCCCCGGGCGCAGTATGAAGCTGACGCTGTTGCGGTGTCTCGGGAACAGGCTGAGACCTGCGCGCGACACGCACGCGGCGCTGGCGACGCACAGCAGCACCGCTAGCCCCAGCAGCGCCCAGCGGACCGCTTCCACGTAGCCGAGGAGTGTGTGCGCTTGGTGCAACTCCTTCGTACAATAGAATCAGTACCAGTGCCTACTTATTTCACGCACAGAACAGTTGCCCCCAATAAGGAGTTTTTAGAAACAGAGGGGTGAAATGAAACATCGTCAATATCTAATGCCCTTTATTGACGTCAAAGTTGTTCCCCGGGCGCAGTATGAAGCTGACGCTGTTGCGGTGTCTCGGGAACAGGCTGAGACCTGCGCGCGACACGCACGCGGCGCTGGCGACGCACAGCAGCACCGCTAGCCCCAGCAGCGCCCAGCGGACCGCTTCCACGTAGCCGAGGAGTGTGTGCGCTTGGTGCAACTCCTTCGTACAATAGAATCAGTACCAGTGCCTACTTATTTCACGCACAGAACAGTTGCCCCCAATAAGGAGTTTTTAGAAATAGAGGGGTGAAATGAAACATCGTCAATATCTAATGCCCTTTATTGACGTCAAAGTTGTTCCCCGGGCGCAGTATGAAGCTGACGCTGTTGCGGTGTCTCGGGAACAGGCTGAGACCTGCGCGCGACACGCACGCGGCGCTGGCGACGCACAGCAGCACCGCTAGCCCCAGCAGCGCCCAGCGGACCGCCTCCACGTAACCCAGGAGTGTGTGCGCTTGGTGCAACTCCTCGCGGAGGTCTGCCGGGACTTCTGCACCCTGGGATAAGGAGTTATGTGCACTTAGAATTAGGCGGAATTAATTGGTCCCCATGAGTATTTTATTGTATTTTTTTAATTTTATTATTTTCATTTTTCACCTAAAATAATCTTATTTTAGTAAACTTTTAGAAGATATTATAAGCTGCAAATTAAGTTAGTTTGGTATACTCAAAGATATTGCTTTGCTTAATCTTAGATACTAATCGCAGGAAACACTTCTTCAAAATAATATTTCAGTAAACAAGTGTAAATTAAAAATTTAAAATAGCCCCGACGTTCGCTATTTTTTGACGGCGGCCATCTTGGATTTGCAATAGTGCTATTATACTAATCAAGCCCTTTCATTTGATACCCATATTAAGGGAGTTGTGAAAAAATATGTAATCCACCATTTTGTAGCGGCGGCCATCTTGGATGGATTTTCATCAATTATAGCTAACAACACTCTAGACTAATTCACCTTTCAAACAAAAAAAAAACGCATTCAAATCGGTCCACCCGTTTGAGCGCTACAGGGGAACAGACAGACACAAACACACACACACACACACACACACACACACACACACACACACACACACATACACGTCAAACTTATAACACCCCGTCGTTTTTGCGTCGGGGGTTAAAAATAGCAATTTAGACATCTAAGTCACATGAAGTTGATGTGAACGAGGCAGGTAAGGTAACCAATGAAAAATCAGCCAAGTGCGAGTCGGGCCTCGCTCTTTCAGGGTTCCGTACATAATTATGAACAATATAATATTTTGGGTCTAAGAAATATTTAATTTCCGAGTTAGACATCGCAAGAAACCGTGAAAGAAAAACGCAAAATAAGTTCGTTTGTTTTGGTCACAGCTTATAAACTATTTTATGAATCGTTGTTTTCAGTATTTGTTTTACAAATAGAGCATATAGTACATAATATACCGAAATATCATATTCCTAATCCTAACTAGTTTAGTTTTTTAGATAGCCCCCGTCACAAAAATGGTCTAAAACTGACAATTTTGATGACCCCCCATTTCCTTACTTTTTAAGAAAAAAAATAAAAAAATATATATTCGTACTCTAATCAATGAGCTCTAAACAAGGGTACCCCACAAGCTAGGGTAAGAAAAAAATTTTTTTTTCCGGCTCCTTTCTCATGTATGGGAGCCCCCCTGAAAAATAATTTAATTCAATTTTTAATTCAATATTTGATTTTTGGTCAACGTTTTACACCAAATAGCAAAATTTCAGGTTTGTAACTCATTTCGTCTGCGAGCTAGAGACCTGTGACCGGCGGACAGACGGACAGACAGACAGACAGACAGACAGACAGCCGAGTGACATTAATAGGGCTCCGTTTTTACCCTTTGGGTACGGAAGCCTAAAAACCGACGGTACTATGATCATAACAAACTATGTGGTCGCATCAAAGCCCAATTTCCCTAGTCGGTCTTCACTATCACAATCACATAAGGATTGTAAGTAATTTCAGCCCTAAAAGAGAAATGTTCACCTCCTCAATCCACAGCATCGGAAAGACTCCAGTGGGCACATTCTCCAGCTGGGGAACTGTTTTGATATTGCGCAGCTCGATGTTGAACTGCAGGCGCTGCACGCCTTTCAATACTACGCCAGTTGTCTGCAAAATACAGGGTAGGTATAGGATAAGTGGACCCGATATCGAAAATATAGCGTTATTGTAAATTGTTATGCGTTGACTAACGATCGTACGATCGATTTCGTCGCACTATCGAATTGCGTTTTTTTTTGTGACATCTTTAATCATCACTACTATTAACGACCGAAATTCGGTCGATAGTACATTACTTACATGCTGCGTCGTGACGCTGCGTTGCGTCGCATACCGCAGCGTTGTGCGTCATGTTCACCAGACCCCGGCTTAATTACAGTTTCCAGACTACATAATTATGGGTTTTTCAGTAGATATGTACCTATAGGTATGCATAATATTTGGTCACCGCGTCGAGGTACGCAAAGCTTTCGTGTTTCTCCTCCGTCGAAATACTCCAGCAACTCCTCGGAGCCGAGGTAGAGTGCGGCAGCGAGGCGAGCGCCGGCGCTCCCTTGCACGGGGCCAGGTTGATCAGCTCCATGAGGAGACAACGACGATGAATGTACTAAACATTTGGTTACCACGTCGAGGTATGCGAAGCTCCCGTGTTTGTCCTTCTCCGGGTTGACTCCGCCGTCGAAGTACTCCAGCAACTCCTCGGAGCCGAGGTAGAAGTGCGGCAGCGAGGCGAGCGCCCGCGCTCCCTTGCACGGGGCCAGGTTGATGAGTCCCATGAGGAGACGACGATGAATGTATTAAATATTTAGTTACCGCATCGAGGTATGCGAAGCTCCCGTGTTTGTCCTTCTCCGGGTTGACTCCGCCGTCGAAGTACTCCAGCAACTCCTCGGAGCCGAGGTAGAAGTGCGGCAGCGAGGCGAGCGCCGGCGCTCCCTTGCACGGGGCCAGGTTTAGGAGCCCCATGAGGAGACAGCCGTCGTGTTTCGCACTCCAGTTCCTGTGGAGAGACGAGAATTTTAGTTACTAGATGATGCGCGCGACTTCGTCCGCGTGGATTTAGGTTTCTCAAAATCCTGTGGGAACTACATATTTGTTTTTCAGGGATAAAAGCTGCCTATTTCAATTTCAGGGACGAAGCTTTCGTCCCTGAAATTGATCTCTGTACCAAATTTAATCAAAATCGGTTAAACTGTTGGGCCGTGAAAAGCTAGCAGACAGACCGATAGACAAACAAACACATTTATAATATTAGTATGGATTGGTACACCGATTCTTTCGAGATTTTGTGGACTGATTTACGTGATTTTTTAAATTGAGTTAAAATATATGTATGTAGGTATATAGCGCATTCAGAAAAATGCGTGTCTTTTTAAATTAAGTGGTCAGGTACTGTAGAAAGTGCATTAAGTACTTAGGTACGTTGTGGATTACGCTGAAATCAAAATGCTAAGTCTTTTAAGACATATGTAGGTACCTATTCGGCATCCTGTTTATCCTTTGAACTCAGAATCAGCTGTTTCGTATATAATCAGGTATAATCAGGTAGGTATGTAAGTATGTACCTATAATCTATGTATTTGTTATACTTACTTTTTGCAAAAGCACTTGTTATTTGGATTAGCCAGCTTGGAGGCGAGTGCGCTCTCATCCATCTCATACAAGTAGGTACTCATGTTGAAAATGTTCCTCTCACCGACCAGACTTATGTATAGAGATCTGTTGACAGAAGAAAGGTAACAAGTATAAATTTAAAATTTAAAAAACCCCTAACATTCGCCATTTTATGGTGGCGACCATCTTGGATTTGCATAGTGCTATTGTACTAGTCAAGCCCTTTCATTTGATACCCATATTGAGGGAGCTATGTACATATATATTACAATATCTTAGCTTATAACACCCCGTCGTTTTTGCGTCAGGGGTTAAAAATTAATAGAATTGTCTGCGGTTCATCTGTGGTTGTGTGGTAGTTTTTGTCTGTGGTTTCGAAATAACTACGGTCGGATATTACTAAATTCCCATTGAATAGGGAATTTCTAAATGCGCGCGGACGAATGTCGCGAGCTAGAAATAAATAATGTACGAACAATAAAATGTCGCGCAATAAAGTTCAAGCAATCCAAATGAATGGGCGATACCCAGTAAATTTACATTTTGAGTGTATAGCCGTCGCGTCGCCCAAGAGTACAATAACAAGGTCTGAAAGGGTCCACTTTTGGGGATGGATCGTTGAGAAAATTCTTTTCATCCCCTCTTTCGTCAGTGACGCGTGAGAATCCAATTTTCCCCAGTCAAATAGGTCCATATCCGAAAAGTCCGCAAATCTTTTCCGTCCGTAAAACGAGACCGTATAAAAGCTCATTTTCACTATGAGAATATTAATCTGGCCTGCTTATGACTATGGCCTTCCTTTCGGGAGGACTGAGTTCGGTCCCCGGCACGCACCTCTATAACTTTTAATGAGCTATGTTCGTTTTATGCAATTAAATATCACTCGCTATATAACAGTGAAGGAAAACATCGTGAGGAAACCTGCACGCGTGAAAATTCTCCATAATATAGTCTTCTCAAAGACGTGTGAAGACTACCAGTTCGTAATTGGCCAGCGTGCCCCCATAGCACACGAGTAGATAAGTACAGAGAGGAAGCTTCATACAAACGGCCCGCTGTAGGTACACTCACACAAACACACTCACCAACGGTTCACGGACGCACGCTCGTTCCACTAACCGGTACAGTTGGTGACAAACGTGCGCATATGTGTGAGTATACCTACAGCGGGCCGCTTGTAGAAGCTTCCCCTCTGTACTTATCTACTCTGTGCCCATAGTGTTTGCAAAGACTTGCGAAGTCTACCAATCCGCACTCGGCCAGCGTGGTGGACAACTCTGCCCAATAGTGAGCCGGTAGTGTATTTATAATGATTATTGATAATGATTAATCTAACCTTCATATTTCCGGTTCAAAGATGTATATCCTCTTGTACGCTACTATGTGCTCTAGCTCTTAGTCCCATTACACCCGTCATTAATCTAACCTGCAATATTTCCGGTTCAAAGATGTATATCCTGTCCGGTGCGCCCTGACTGGTGGGAGGGAATAGGGAGCCGTCTGAGCCGTTGCGCTGTCCGCAGTAGGGGTCGCCCCAGTACCGCATGGTGCCCACGCCCTTGTACTCCACTATGGCCCCAGCTTTTGGTCCCATTACACCCGTTATTAGTCTATAACCTGCATATTTCCGGTTCAAAGATGTATATCCTGTCCGGTGCGCCCTGACTGGTGGGAGGGAATAGGGAGCCGTCTGAGCCGTTGAGCTGTCCGCAGTAGGGGTCGCCCCAGTACCGCATGGTGCCCACGCCCTTGTACTCCACTATGGCCCCAGCTTTTGGTCCCATTACACCCGTTATTAGTCTAACCTGCATATTTCCGGTTCAAAGATGTATATCCTGTCCGGTGCGCCCTGACTGGTGGGAGGGAATAGGGAGCCGTCTGAGCCGTTGAGCTGTCCGCAGTAGGGGTCGCCCCAGTAGCGCATGGTGCTCGCTCCCTTGTACGCCACTATGTGCCCCAGCTCTTGGATGTTCTCCGTTCCGCGGACCATGTCGTAGGGGCCGGATTCTGTTGTGTTCAGCTGAAAACGATTTATCCTTGAAATATAGGTAGGTAGGTATATTTTGGGTGAGAAGAGAAGAATTGAGATAGAGACAGATTGTTAAGCGAGTCACAACTAAAATGACGACCACCGTAGCGTATTAAAAGTACAGACAGACGTTTACCGTTTATTTTGTTTCACGAATTTAAGTTTGATTGATCTTGCGACTAAATTATACATTTTATTTGGAAACACTTCATTAAAAATTTTCACGTCTGTAAAATAGGTTAAAGCCATCTTTATACTTAAAGAGAAGGTACCTACCTATAAAGACATTCTAAGTAGGTATCGTACTTATGAGAAAACTAAATTATCCTTTAGAGTCTCATAATACCTACCTGCCTACTGTTTAATATTTCTCAAACTTCGAGTGACTTCGGGAAGTTCGGGAACAATTTATAAATAATCGCTTTGGGAATAAAGCGCTTTTGTTACAGGTAATTTTATAAGCCACTTTAAAGTTTTGGGTCCCATCAATCCATTTAAGTTAAATATTCTGAGGTACCTATTCGCACTCAACCAAATATAGGTACAAAGTTTATAGCCCAAGGGAGTTTAAAGCTTCTTTATGTCCTATTTCTTTTTTAGATGATGAGTGATGTCTGGTGAATTGATTTGCGTGCCTTAAATCCCCCTGGGAATAAAAAGTGGTACTTTTTACAGCCGTATCTAAAATTATCCGGGATGCAAGCAAATGTCAAGATTCATTCAGTTCAGGAAATATTTGAGATGTAAGTACCTACTATCTAACTGTGAAGAAAGCCACGCTCTGTATTTTCTTCTATCTTCTTCTATACATATACAATAAAATCATAGAATTGCCGTGTCTGTACATTAAAGATTTTTGCGAAATTATAACTGGGGGATGTTAGGGATAAGTAATGGAACGTAAGAAAGCTATTTTTGTCTGTTTGTCTGTAACATATAGGATACTTTTTATCCCAAAATTCAGCACGGTTCCCTTGGGAGAGGGGATGAAGTCAAAGTGTGTACTTAGCTGTGTGCACAAGTGTGTAATTCATTAACGCGTGGTCCAATTTCATTCATTCTTTTCTTGTTAGAACGGAGATACTTTAGAAATTACCGGTTAATCTCTGAAATGCTGGATCGATTTTGATGAGACTTTCATTGGGAAAACTTTACTGATGGGAAAGAGCTATTAAAAAATTAATACTCAATACTCATTACTGTAGTTCCGTTTTAATGCGCGACTTTTACTACTACTACTTTTCACGACAGTATGAGCTCAAAGGAGCTTAGAAAAAACAGAGTTCCTGCGCGGACGAAGTCCTCTAGTATAAAATAAATATCATTGTGTTTGATTTGTTAATATTAAAATGAGAATCTAACTTAACTCTGTTTGGTAAATTGTATTATACTAGTCCCTTGGTTTGTAATGGGGGAGCGCGAGATAAACTTCTCTTATAGTCTTTCTTATAGTTAACTGAGCTGCTGCATCTTCTGGTCTTAGGTTTATGGTTTTATTATTAAAAAATATACTCTGCACATTACTCGTTAGTTACTTATATTATACTATATTACTACCTATCTAGGTATATTGTATAAGTTAATAAAGTCAACTTACGTGGTTAAACATGGAGAAGTAAAAACCGTTGCCGTCGTCTGCGAGCCGCATATTTGGTGTGTTATCAGCCTTTATTTTTCCGCACACCAAACCTAGAATAAAACAAATCTACATCTAGATTATACCTATTACCTAGGTATATTTAATAAGTAAATAAATAAAAAATGTATTAGACCCACTCCAGCAATGCGTGAGACGGCAATAAATTTTTTTTTATTACGTCACTTGCTTGGCTGCTCGTAGCCTCTATCTTGCCTTTCTATGAATTTATATTATGAGGAATATTTTATAGAAATATCTAGTACTAGGTAACTAGGTAGATAGGTATCTACTATCTATTTATATTCCAAGGATGATTACCACATAATCAATAATAACTAATGAATAATTTCATCAATTACACAGTAGGTACCTACCAGCTAGATAAATACGAACGCTGGTAGGTTTTGCCTTGCACGGTTTGGTTTTTATGACCAATATCTAGTCAAGAACTAGATAGGCTAGGTAGGTAGGTAATAATAAGTTTTGCATTAATTTCAGGTAGGTAGAGAGGTAAATAATTATCTTAGTGGTGATTATTTTGCAAAAAAAAAAACCCTTGGGTCGAAAATCACTATAGTAGACCTAGAGCCCACGACGGCCGGACCTTCGTTATTTTATAAAAGCTGAAAGTTTATCTGCGTATAATTGTCCCCAACACAGGGAGGAACGATCAGCGACTATAAAGTTGGGATCATGGTGGCGTTGGGAGATAACACGTAATAAAGGTGTAAAAAATCTTAAAAAAAATCTTTTCTTCGGAATAGTATTAGAATTAATCACGTCATGCAATTGCCAGACATTTAGTGTCGTGTCAACTTTCAGCTTTTATAAAATAACGAAGTTCTGGGGTTCACGGGCTCTTAGACCATTACATAAGACATGCTAGTTATAACTTAGATTGATGGTACCCACGCTGCACGTGTTTCAACCATGTTCAGGAAAGCGAAGCATACGTTATCATTAAATACGAGTATATCTCAACATGATTACATGCTCCAACTCTGCAATCTACCCACATGCAAAACATCTAATGTCTTATTTCCTTTCGTATTTTTCATCAAATCATCTCTACCATATTAGTGGGTAGGTAAGTACCTACTTATATTTCAAAAGCGACAACTTTTCGCAATATGTTTCGTAGTATTAAGTAATAAACGTCCACGGCTAGGTCTCTTGTAGTGAGTACCACACGTCGCGGTCTTGCGCCGTTTGTATCCAGCAATTCCCTGCTACGCCTCTTATGTAAATTCTGCCCTCCGCTTAAAGAGATAATTGGTAGGATTTATGGTACGCTGCAATGATGTATTGTACGCTGCCTCGAAGGTTAGCATATTCGACTGCAGACCACCAGGGGGGTTATTCTGTAACTCAGTTAGCAACTGAAAATAGTTGCCAACAAATTAGTTCGATATACATTGCTGCTTTACTGTGTGAAATTATGAAAACACTTTATATTTCCCACAGTAAAGCAGCAATGTATATCAAACTAATTCGTTGGCAACTATTTTCAGTCGCTAACTAAGTTACAGAATAACCCAGCAGGTCCCGGGCTAATAAATATAATTGTTAAGTATAGGGTTTTTCTGTCAAGAAATTATCAGTGCCAGCCCAGAGTTGGAAGTTGGCGGTGTTTCACCCCCATGCCTCGGAGAGCATGTTAAACAGTCGGACCCGGTTATTGTCACTATCATGTGACAATAGGCGTTAAAGCCCGCCAAATCCGCATTGGAGCATCGTGGTGGGTCTAAGCTCTAAATCCGTTAAAAGGTTGTACGAAGGGTGTAAATCAGAGGTGAATGCGATCGTCACACTGTAGACTATCAATGATTTTTACACAATCAGGGAGCCAAAGTGAGGTCGCCATTTGTCATAAACTGACAACAAGTTAAGTATACCTACTTGACGTTTGTTATTTTTTCTGTGTTGTTGGTCTGTGACAACTTTAATTACCTTAACTTACTTAATTAACTTTAAATATAATGTACTTAACTACTCTCTGCATGATTTAATGTGTAAATTGGATAGTAAATTAATTATTATAAAATATACAAATAGGAGTTTAATTTATAACAGCATTCTAGCACTGTTGGACCCCAACGGATACCTAGCTTTTTAAGTCTTGTCAACTTAGTTTAAAGACTGTATAGGTATATGTACAACCGAATTAGGACCAATGAAGTCTGAAAATAAATAAATTCAAATCAGGATGTCTTTGAAAGTTTATTTGCTTACACACATCTTTGCTACCAGACTGCTACCTGATTAACTGACGAAAAATTTATTTCCAAAAATGGACGTGCCTTTGTAAATGGTTCGCGCGCATTTATGATCAACGATCATGAATCCAAGTGTGCCTTAATTATCTATGTATTCCGTCATATTGGCACAACCTTTCTGCGCATGTGCGCAAGGTATAGTCCGTTCGGTAACATAGTGTTGGTACAGGCGCAGGTGCTCTTAGTATTCTGCTTTTTTTTCTGTTTGTAATTTTTTTTCTATTCTAACAGAATCTCCGAATAGTCTGCCAATCCGCACTTGGCCAGCGTGGTATAGACTATGGTTAAAATCCTTCTCATTTTGAGAGAAGACCCGTGTTCATGATAATATTATATTTTATGTTTATGGTTATATTGTAATAAAATACGAATATAAAAAAATATAAAAAGGAAAGAGAATTTTAATAAAAAAATATGAGTAGGTATAAAACGCCAAAACCCCTTGGGCCTGTACACGCCGCGCGGCATGCTTTGAAGTCACGGCAGTGCCTTTGGCAAAACACCGCACGGCGCGGCGGAGGCGGCGCGGCGAGACAATATATTTCAATTCTATAACTATTCGATTCTATAACAAAATTCCACAAACAATCTTAGACTTGCCTTTACACAAGTTTAAGAACTCTATTAAAAGTATGCTCATAAAAAAAGCTTATTATACAATTGAAGATTATGTAAATGATAAAAAAGCATGGATTTAACTTGTTCCAGCAATGCGCGAGACGGCATTTCAATCATGTACATAAATAATTGTTATACTAATTGTTATTTTTAAAAAAGAGCAACCGTCGAGTTTCTTGCAGGTTCTTCTCGGCTGGAACTGCATTCCGAACCTGTGGTAGATTCAATTTACGATTCAAAAGTACTTACTTGTAAAAGTTTATTTGGATAAAAAAACTTTTCTATTCTATTCTAGTCACAAAAGGCAACCGTAAGAAAACGAACAGACTTTATTTATCGCGCATTCATATACCTGAGATCGTAAAGCTACTCTACTTATTGTCTGAAGGTAATGTAGACAGTGAAAATCCAAGCCGTCTCCAGTGTGCTTAGTCTAAAGCGGAGCACTCGAAAACGAACTCGAAAACTATTGATCGATTTCAGAGTAAAATAGACCTAAAATGGCTTGTATTAAGGTTTGAGTTCGCCAATACATTCAGCATTGTTCGAATGCTGAATGTATTGGCGAACTCAAACCTTAATGCAAGCCATTTTAGGTCTATTTTACTCTGAAATCGATCAATAGTTTTCGAGTTCGATTTCGAGTGCTCCGCTTTAGACTAAGCACACTGGTCTTTACTTAGTAAATAAACATTCATTTTCCATTTGTAACGTTTCCAGCGAATTCATATACTTGAGAAAACTTTTCAAATTTTCGTTTAAGTGCCAATACGGCGGTTCAACCCGCCCTGGAGTTGTCATCACGCGCTGCGCTATATAAAAAAGCTGCTAACGTTCTAAGTTCATTCCATTAATCACATATCTAATCGTATCAATGCGATGGGTTCTCAGCACTGACCTCGATCGGCCTCTCAGAATATACCAAAGAGAATTTAGTTTGTGTCTTTGGTTGATAAAAAAAATACCATCGATGTGTTTGGTTAGGTAAATAAGTGATTAAATTTTATTTCATAAGACACAGATTTCGTGTGGACGCATTTAGTATTAGACCAAGATCCCAGTGCGATCTGACATAACTTATTTTCGGAAAGATGAAACCTTAGGCTCACAGTAGTGTCTCATTTGCTTTGAATAACTGCGTAATTGTGGAGTTCGTAACTGGGGTACTTATGGAGATATCAAGTGTGAAAGGTAACTGCTCTCGCGCTCATACTCACGGTTGAATAATTTTTGTGATTAGTGGATGTTTGGTCATTACAATTTGTCTGACTGATGAAATATAACTTTACGATAGTTGTCTTAGTTACATATTTAACAAGTATAAATTAAAAATTTAAAAAACCCCTGACATTCGCCATTTTATGGCGGCGGCCATCTTGGATCGATTTTCATCAAACATAGCTAAGAACACTCTCAACTAATTTAGCTTTCAAACAAAAAACCACATTCAAATCGGTTCACCCGTTTGAGCGCTACAGGGGAACAGACACACACACTTTAAAGCGTCTGATAAAAGTTCTGGCCCATGAAAAGTGTCTGATACTGGTGGTAGTCGTTCGGAGTGATATTCTATAATATATATATAAAAATCAGCCATGTGAAAGTAAGTTAAATTACTCTTATTTTTAGTTACCTTTCACACTTACAAAATTACGCAGTTATTCAAAGCAAATGAGACACTACTGAGAGCCTAAGGTTTCATCTTTCCGAAAATAAGTTATGTCAGATCGCACTGGGATCTTGGTCTATATGAAATAGGCCCGAGTGCTTAGTCTCAGTTTGGAGCGCTCCAAAACTTTATAGTATAGGTACTATTGATCGAATCACAATGACTTCAGAGCAAAATTGAAGGGGTTTACGACCGAGGCGTGTAGAAGTCCATAAGAAGAGCACAATTGGTCGCCTAGTGGAATCAACTGTTGCAATAAATCCGGTCCCGTTCTTCAGAATGATCGCGTCGCTCAACGCTCTAATTATACCGCTCTACTGTTAAGGTGACACCTATATAGGTGTTGGGTATACATAATTTAATGAACCAATAAAAAAGAAGGTAGAAAAGTTAAATGAAATTCGTGAACTACGTTCGTAAAATGAGCGAGTTTTCACGGTTTTATCTACTTATGTACTTTAATGAGGGTCGTATAGACCAAATTAACTAGTTCAATACTTACTTATAGACACAAAGTTTTGTCTGCGACGTTTCGTCCGCGTGGATTTAGCTTTTTGAAAATCCCGTAGGAGCCCTTAGATTTTATCTAAGATATTACAGATAATAAAGAGTACCTATAGGCACCCTACAAATCATAGGTGAAATTCAACATAGGTGAAATTTATTTCAAATGAAAGAAATTTTCATTTTCAAACTGGTACCTACCTACTTACATTACAATTTTTGAATATCAATCAATTTTACAAGTAAGTATATGGAAGGGGCTTGGTAATGGTGATAATTATTTAAGAAACCTTGAAACAAAAGCTAATTTAAAAATGCATGTCCATCTGTAAATCTCCTGTCAAATCCAAATTCCTAAAAACTAAGCCTAACAAGCTATAATTTAAAAATTAAAAAAACCCGACTGCCATGCTATAAAACGAACTAAAAAATTAATAAACTACCACCGTACCACTCACAGTGTAGTTGTTATTTATTTTGTTTTTCATGATTTGTCACTCCAAACTGATTTATAACATATAGATTGTATACATTTTCGTACTGGCCTTTTAAAGCTTTTTATTTTGATATCCCACTCGAGGGTCTTGAAGAAAAAAATTTTTTTCATCCCGCACATTAAAGTGCATAAAATCCGCCATTTTGATTTTTTATGATTTTTATGTACCCAGTAACATTTGCGCCATCAAGACAAATCTAATGACGTATAATTTATCAAAATTGATTGAGCCGTTAAGTATAGTGCGACCATTCTATCTGTGAACTGAGGGAGGTCGCTAGTATCGCCTTAGTATTGCCATACAATCGTTTATTCGACAAATTTACGAAAATCCCATAACAGTACGTACTATGAGGTACGAGAAGTCGCCCGCGACTAGTAATCCTAATCTGGGATTCACTACGACTCATCGCATCACATGCACTCCCGCCAAGACGCATTAATATATTATCGTTACTTTAATGTGTATATTTTACATATTACGTAAGTATACTGATGATAAATTTAGTCTGTTTTTAAATGGGTTTTAACAGCTCTCAAACCGGTTGCACTTGATAATACTGTACCAGCAGATACTCGCTTGTATTTATTCGATTTTATTATGAAATAATCGGAGCCTGATTCTGCAAAAAATGTCTTTATTTTCAGAATTCTATTCCAGACATCACTTTTAATAGCTTTTGGCATCATTAATGCTAAGAAATAATTACGGATTCTATATTAATTTCCGAAAAGATTTTTCTTATTATAATTAATTAGGTAGGTATTTTATGTTTAAGGAACGGACAACACTAACCTGTAGTCAAATTGTATGAAATGCTAAGATGACAGCCGTAGTTTCATTTTTTGCCATTTCACAGAAAATGTGGTCTATCTATAGTTACGAACTGACATAGGAAACTGTCATTTATACGATTTATCACTCCAAATTGTTTCCAAATATATTTAAATTGTATACATTTTCGTATTCGCCTTTTAAATCCCTTTATTTTGATACCCTACTCGAGGGTCTTGAAGAAAAATTTTTTTTCAGCTCGCACAATAAAGCGCATAAAGTCCGCCATTTTGTATTTTTTTTTTAAATTTAGGTACCCATTGACACTCGCGTCATCGAGACAAATCTAATGACGTATCATTTATCAAAATCCGTTGAGCCGTTGATTAGTTACAAGCGGACATAGGAATGGACATACATACACACAGGTGAAACACATATACCCAGTCGGGTAAAAAAACTTCAACAAATAAAGGCGGACTTAGATTAAGACAGTAAATAAAGTCAGTTCGACGGCAAATCAGTGCTGACTTGATATTGCCATCGTGTAAATTGCTTTTGAGTCAGCTGTACTGACTTACCGGTGAACTGACTTCGCCACTGATAAATCTAATGCTGAGATTTATAGAGCGTACTCTGACTTTACTCAGAATTGAGATATAATTAAAACGGGACGTAAATATTATGTCTCTGATATAAATCTGTCTCGTTTTAACTCTGTCTTGAGTCTGAGTAGAGTCAAAGAACATTCTATAAATCTAACCAAGACCGCCTAAAAGATATCTAGACACGCGACAGCGTGTCCAGCCAACCCAGCAAAGAAAAACTGATCTGGCAACACAACGCTGCTGTGTGCCTTACACGAACCATTTGGAGCCACTTTTGAAATAACATAAACACATGCAACAACCATTATTGTAGCAGCATAAAACAAGAAATTGTGTTTTAAATTTGTGAAAAATATTATAAAAATTCTTATTAATAAATTGCAGGATTATAGGTATAACTACAGAAGTTGGCACCCATTTAGATATCAATCCATTTTTAGCGAAGTCGACAAAAACCAATATTGAACGGGTTGGCTCCTACTTTCACATATTTATGTTTTTGATGGGATTCGTACTCACCCAAAGCGGAATTTTCTCCGGAGCAGTTGAGAAAGATGCCATCAAAGAAAAGGTCTCGCACTTTGACCCTCAGGAAAGGGTCGGTGAGGTTTGTGAAGAAGCCGTCGAGGGCTGCGTTGACCAGGCCGACGGCGCTGGGCATCAGGTCATACACCGTCAGCAGGGCAGCCTGCAACAAAGATGGTGCTGTTGAGTCTGTATCTACCGAGGACGCTCCGGTGTCGAAGTGAAACGTTCGAGGTTTTTAGGGTTCCGTACCCAAAGGGTAAAAACGGAGCCCCATTAAAGTCACTCTCTTGCAGCGTTGCCAGTTTTTTTTTTGCCAAGTCGGGATTTTGGAACTTTTTGAGTGAAAACAGCGGGATTCTTTCGTCGAAAGCGGGACTTAGTAAAAAAAACGTATATAATCAGAAGTTTTCAAATATTTGTCTTTTTATTTGAATTAAAATTACGTTTACGTGACTATAGATAGCAAAAATAGCCATAGAAAATGTATTTCAATAAAAATATAATTAAATTTTAAATCAGATTTTCTCAGCACACTGCGTGCATGGTCGAGTCATCTCCGAAAAGCGGGACTGAGCCTGTCCCACGCGGGAGATTTAATTTTGATTTAAAAATCGGGACGTCCCGCCAAAATCGTGATCGTGATCTGCAGTCGAATACGCTAACCACTAGACCAACGAGGCAGTCAATTCACGAGCTTGCTTAATACAATACAAATACAATAATATATATAAAGTAAACGTAGCAACTATCGTCATGTAACTTATAACCCCAGAAGCCACGGCCATTCTGTCAAGAATTTCCGAATGAGAAAAAGAATTATTTACCTATAATACTTAAGTACCTACAATATATTATTTGTATTGAACAAATTCCGCGTGTCGACGCGTTTTTCTCGTGTACTATTTTTTGTGTCGCTTTAGAAAAAAATTGTACATCAATATATACGTGAATCTTATGTGTTATGGTGTACAATAAAAGTATTATCATTAATTAATTAATTCATTCATACATCCCTATTAATATTAAAAATGTGTGCTTGTTTGTTTATCCTCTAATCACGCAGCAATGGAACAACGGATCAACTTGATTTTTTGCAAGGATAAAACAGTTGTAGGTAATTAGGTATCCTTTAGTTACTAAAGAGGGAACGCTTTTCATCCCGGGATAACATAGGGCCCCCGTGAGATTTTTGAAAACCTTACTCCACGCGGATGAAATCGCAGGCAAAAGTTAGTATTGGACTATAAATCCCACCAGGTACTTGAACGGGTATCTCCGCTTCGCTTCTGCCGCAATGTGTCTTAAGCCTCATTGGTTCCAACAATAATGGAATTTAAGCGTACTTAATTAAAATATCGGTTGAAAATTTAGTTTTATGAAACAATTACCTAACTGTGACGTAAATGACAAAAAATGTCCGTTAATCACAAGGTGCCGTAGTGTACGTAATAAAATACTATTTTCGCACATACGGAAGATGATTATGCAATTTTAGGAGCCTTGGATTTTAACCGCGCAAAAACACTTCGGAAGATTATTGAAATGAATAGTAAAAAACACGATAACATGACGTCTCTCATGTAGGTATATGGCCTATGGCCCATGTACCTATGGCATCATTCGTTATACTTTAGTACATATCATAAAAATGTTATTTGAATGTAAAAAAAACTACTTCAATAACATAAAACTTTGGTTAACGATTTTCTCTAATACCTACTTAGGTAATTAATATTTCTAATTGATCGAGAGAAGTGATATTTCTTGGGTGAATTTGCACTTGTTATAAATTATAACAATTTGTTATAATTTAACAAAAAAAGAAAAGATTTGCAGGGCATTGTTAAGAACTTTTTGAACAGATCAAAAAAAATCTTTAAATAATTATAGTGATTCAAAAGTAACGATTAGGCTAAACGCAAACATATATTATATGTAGTGTTTGGATCTTGTGTATCTCGAGCCAAAATGGTTCAACATAAAAAGTTGTACTACGTAACTTCTTTATGAATAAATAGTCATATTCTGTAGATAAACAACAAATACTAATCAATACTTATTAAATAGAAGTCAGTAAAGTGTGTATGAAATTGTCAGTTTAAAACAAAAATACTGTGTTGCTGTGATCACCTAATAAGCGCAAACCCGCTGTGGAAGTTCCTACAAGTGAAGACCTAAGTCCAGCGGTGGACATCTATCGATTGACAAAGAAGAAGTCGTAACCTACCTGATCCAAAGTCTTATTTCTTGAAGACTGTATAACTTGCTTTTATTTTTATTTTATTCTGCTAAATTTTGAGGTCCTGACGCGCGCCGCATAGTTAGCCGCAAGCACAATTTAGGGTTAACTGCTACAAAAATTATGTCACTACACTGGGCTAAGTATATAAATAACTCACGCACACTTTACCAAACTTCATGATCCTTGATCATGATCATGCGCCAGAATTTTCCGTTGCCATGTATATTTTTTTAAGAGATTTTTTCTCGGTTTACGCGTAAAGGGTTAGCTTATATCACACGTCTCATCAACTTTTTTGGCATTTGATGACCTTGTTGCTACAGTGGTCCGAATAATTCTACCAATCTTCTGGTAACCAATTTTCTGGCGTTTGGTTATACCTATAACTTTTTCTCATGTAGGTACATAGTGTAATTATTTATTTATACATTTATATTGCGTATTTTATTCATAATTACAGAGCTGGAGGTATAGGAAACATTTTATGCAAAAGATGACCTTATCGCTAATGAGTGATCTGTGCCAACCGTATACACGTTCTAAGAACTTATTGAACTGAGAAATGGTGAATCGTTATAACTTTATTATATGGAATATTTATTATATAAGTTGTAAATAAGTACAACTTACATATTAGGTACATCTATAAGTACATATAATAAAATCGTAGACTTGCCGTATCTGTACATTGAAGATTTTTGCAAAATAATAACTGGGGGATGTGAGGGATAAGTAATAGAACGTAAAAAAGCTATTTTTGAAATTTTTGTCTGTTTGTCTGTTTATCTGTTTATCTGTTTGTCTGTATGTTTGTGCGCGCATCACGCAAAAACTACTGAATGGATTGAAACGAAACTTGGTACGATTTAAGTTCATACCTACTACGGAGTAACATATAGGATACTTTTCATCCTGAAATTCAGCACGGTTCCCTAGGGAGAGGGGATGAAAGTCAAAACGTGTAAGTAGCTGTAATTCAGTAACGCGTGGTCCGATTTCATTCATTCTTTTTTTGTTAGAAAGTAGATACTTTAAATATTACTGTCTAATCTCTAAAAGGCTGGATCGATTTTGATGGGATTTTCACTGGCGGATGTTTACATTTTGATCTACCTAAACATCCGCCAGTGAACTTTTAACAGTTTTAGCATGTTAAGAGCTAAAAGAGTTTAGGAAAAACCAAATAATTCCTACGGAATTTTTAAAAATCAATATATATCCACGCGAATGAAGTCGCGGGTGTCCGCTTGTAATATAATAATTACATACACATACTCTCTATACATAATATTTCATACTTTATTGTTATAATATACTAAAATGAAAAAAACTATACTAATAAATAAAATTGAAGTGTCTGTCTGTAATATCGAAATAACTACCTCATATTAAGCTCATATGGTTATTTGAACGCTACCATAACCGAATCACACGTTTTTAAAATTTTTGTCTGTCTGTCTGTCTGTCTGTCTGTCTGTCTGTCTGTCTGTCTGTCTGTCTGTCTGTCTGTCTGTTTGAACGGGCTAATCTTCGGAACGGCTGAACCGATTTTGACGGGACCTTCACATACAAGTAGAGAATTAACCAGGGAGTAACATAGGCTACTTTTTAACCGACTTTCAAAAAAGGAGGAGTTGTGTTTTTCTAACTATGTACACCGATATCTCCGAGATTTTTGAACCGATTTGCGTAATTTTTTTTAATCGATAGAGAAACATTGCGACCCTGTTCTATAAAAAATTTGGATTCCAACTCCTCAATTCTGATGCTGTAGGGGACCTAATCCCCAACACTAATGGGTTTTAGAAACTTTCGATTATTTAAATTGATATTGGGGGTACCAACTATTGATATTGGGACTTTATCGTTGAATGAACTCGAGTAGGTACATATCCAACTCCTCAACCCTGATGCTGTAAGGAATTGTAAATCTTGGGGATCCCACGTGATTTTTCCGTTTTGGGGACGGGTTTCTACAGATAAGCTGCTTTTTGTTCTGGAAAATCAAAAGTTCCCACGGGATTTTTAAAAACCTAAATCCACACGGGTGAAGCCGTGGGCATCATCTAGTAATATACTAAAATGAAAAAAATTATTTATAATATTATGACATACATCTATAATAATATAAAGAGGCTTGTTCTGACTGACTGACTGACTGACTGATCATCAACGCAGAGCCTAAACCACTGAAGCTAGAAACTTGAAATTTTCACAGTAGCTTCATTTTATGACGCAAGTGCATACTAAGAAAGGATTATTGCGAATTCCACCCCTAAGGGGGTTAAATACCTACGGGATGAAAGTTTGTATGAAAGTCCGTAATTTTTCATGTTATATCCATGAAAATTGGTATTTAGGTTTTTAGTTAAAAACAATGAATTATGTATTTAACGAATTTTGAAAAATCTACCCCTAAGTGGGTTAAATGGGGGATGAAAGTTTGTATGAAAATCCGTTATTTTTAAAGTTATAGGTATCCATGAAAATTGGTATTTGTATTATCGGTTAATAAAGAATTACATGTTTCTGAAATTTTGGAAACTCCACCCCAAGTGGGTTAAATAGGAGATGAGATTTATAAGAATCCAAGCGGGCGAAGTCGCTGGCATCAGCTAGTATTATATATTTTATATCATAATATATTTAAGAATGCAAGCAAAAGTATACATCGATGACATAAAATTACAGTTACCTACAACAAGTATGTAGGTATACCTAGACTCTGGCATTCTAAGAATTCTTACGATACTTACGATGAATTTAATCTTAAATTCAAATATATGTTTTACATTTCTATAATAATCTTAATAAATCTTGTTAGAAGTATGTCTTTAAAAATTCTATTAGGTATAGTACATTATAATCCTATTAAATAAGAGCAAAGAATTAATGGAATCCGGTTTAAAAATATGTATTTTCTAAGCCTATTTCAGATAAAGAGGAGGTTTTCTATTTGACCTAAAGTATCTATTCGTCGATGTTCACGCCTAACTTTTTACAGGACAAAATAAATTTAAAAAATCCTATTTCTTTTGGTACATTTTTCACATAATTATATATTTAATGAATAAATACATAAAGTTTTTACTCATTAGTAATTCATATATTGGTGCATTGAAGCTGATAGATACCTTAGAAAAGAACATTTACATAAATCCTTGAATGAAAAATCCTAAAAAATGTACCAACTACACTGCAATTTTGTTATGTTACTAATACAATTTTTATCATGGTTGTGATAATACAATTTTTTTTGCTTCGCTATAAGTGGCTTCATCTTGCATTTAGATACATCATATTTGTATTTTTTGCATATTTTTTGTTTACTTTGTACAAATTAACAACGCTATAATTATTCTCAACAAAAACTTTTCCGTGACTTACCCCATTTGAATATACTTAATTAATATCTATTAGAAATATATTTGCATACAAGTTATTAAACGTAATTAAAATACAACCTACCTATGAAACGTAAATAATAGATACCTATTCTTTAATTATAGGACAACGGACAGACGGACATAACGAAACTGTATACCCACGAAAGAAAATTAAGCTCATACGGTTATTTGAACTGTACCAAAACCGAATCAAACGTTTTTAAAATTTTTGTCTGTCTGTCTGTCTGTCTGTCTGTCTGTCTGTTTGAACGGGCTAATCTTCGGAACGGCTGAACCGATCTTTTCTACTTTTCGACTTTTTTACTTTTTTTTCGACGCGACTTTCACATACAAGTAGAGAATTAACCAGGGAGTAACATAGGCTACTTTTTTGCCCAATTTTCAAAAAAGGAGGAGTTGTGTTTTTCTAACTATGTACACCGATATCTCCGAGATTTTTGAACCGATTTGCGTAATTTTTTTTAATCGATAGAGAAACATTGCGACCCTGTTCAGTAAAAAAATTGGATTCCAACTCCTCAATCCTGATGCTGTAGGGGACCTGATCCCCAAAACTAATGGGATTTAGAAACTTTCGGTTATTTATAAGTGTTCGAATTAACACGACTTTGTTTTATATATATAGATATATTATAAAAAATATAATATATGATTATAATATACTCTTCTACATATATATAGATATGGAAGTGTGGTTATTAGCTACAAACGAGCGCAAAGGTGACCCATGACAAAGTACCAGTCATTGAGCATTGTAATTGTGTATATTTACCGTGTATTGTGTAGTTGTAATCAATTGTGCGTCACTGGCTTTAGAGACTTGGAAAAACAAAACGCGATCGTAGATTAAAAAAGTCTCTATAAAAAATTAATCGATTTTTTCCCTGTAAATAAATAATTTTAGCACGCATCATGGTCATGAATTCACTGAAGTGAGCGCGAATTGTTCATGTGTTTTAGTGACAAGAATTTTTTTTGTCATACCTACATATAATATTCATTGCGCATGTGAGTGGCAAAATGACACAAAATGTTTTTTACACATCGATACGCCTCAAAACTTAGCAGATTTTATTTTCGCGCATCCATACGTCTCGCGCTTAAATGCATTTTAAATGCTCCATGTCGCAGATTTTGTTTCCCGCGCATTCATATGTTTGACTAGTTTTAAGTGCTTTGTGCGAGCTGTGACGCCCGACGAAAACTGCACGGAAGAGAGCGATTTTATATTACAATTTACGTAGACGTTGCGAATCGCCGCCGTCGCGCGTTCTGTGTGTTGCAAGCCTTAAAACGACTCGCCGACCTCGCGGGAACAAGTTGACCTAGACGAGGTGCCACGAAGTGCGAATTAACTTTCCTTTAACATCTAGATTTATACCTAGGCATAATTAATTAATATCAGGTAATGAAGAATTTGTTATAAATACGAGTTTAGAAAACGATTTTTTACCCGACTACCGCAACATCATCTCACAATGTCACGTTATTGTCTAAGCGCTGCATCAAGCGTTACTACCGTCTCTGCCACCACCACCACTACAGCCTTTTAACGTCCCACTGCTGGGCACAGGCCTCCTCTCTCATAGGAGAGAGAGACTTAGAGCTTAGACCCGCCACGCTGCTCCAATGCGGGTTAGCGGGCTTTAACGACTATTGTCACATGATAGTGATAATAACCGGGACCGACTGCTTAACCTGCTCTCCGAGGCACGGGGGTGAAACACCGTCAACTACTTACCAACTGCATCCCTCGTTTCCCGAGTAGGTATGTACGTATAAAAAAACGCGCCGAATTGAGAACCTCCTCTTTTTGGAAGTCGGCTAAAACTTACTTTGAACCCTCTTCTTCCACAAAAGCTGAGCTAAGCTAATCTATTGATTCCTATCTCTAGTGAGGCAACCTAAATATTTTATAGTGAGTTTAATTATAATTAATTAAACTTTATTAATTTAAAAACTTAATTAATTAAATATCGATAATTACTATCAAATGCCTGTCGTGAGTCGGTTTTTATATTGACACCGTACTAACTTAATGATTGTAGCGGTCACGCTATCTTTGCTACTTGTCAATGTTTTTTATCTACTACCTGATGCCTACGACATTGTCCACGCAATCATTGATTTCCCGGGATGAAAAAAGGTCAATGTTTTTATTATTAATCCCCGACGCAAAAACAACGGGGTGTTGTAAGTTTGACGTGTCTGTGTGTGTGTGTGTGTGTGTGTGTGTGTCTGTCAGTTCCCCTGTAGCGCTCAAACGGGAGAACCGATTTGAATGCGGTTTTTTTTGTTTGAAAGGTGAATAAGTCGAGATTGTTGTTAGCTATGTTTGATGAAAATTGATCCAAGATGGCCGCCGCTACAAAATGGTGGATTATATATTTTATCACAACGCCCTCAATATGGGTATCAAATGAAAGGGCTTGACTAGTAGAATAGCACTATGCAAATCCAAGATGGCCGCCACCACAAAATGGCGAATGTCGGGGGTTTTTCCATTTTTAATATATTGAAGTGAAAACTTTTATTAGGCGCGTTGAGCACTTTTTGGGTGAACAAAATTCATGGAACTCGCCGCCACCGAACGCTTCCCTTGAGCTATATGTATATCTACTGTTTAAACCGAGTAGAAACCGATCAGGGGTATGCATACCCCTGATCGGTTTGTACACGATATCGTACCGGAACGTCAAATCGCTTGGCGGCACGGGTTTGCCGGTAGGGTGGTAACTTACCAAATATGTGTAGTTGATGACGGTAATTTCGTCGTCTTGCGTGAGGCCGCCCGTCGCTTCGTCGTCGAAGTAGAAAGTCTTCTTCAGCATGTACCTAATGGTGTCGTTCTCTCCGTAGCCCAGGATCCTCTTCTCTCTGTATTCTCTACAAATAATTATTAACTTATTTACTCGAATATACAAGTACCTATAATTAATTAAAAACTTAAAAACCCCCGACATTCGCCATTTTGTGGTGGCAGCCATCTTCAATTTGCATAGTGCTATTCTACTTTAGCCCTTTCATTTGATACCCATATTGAGGGGGTTGTGAAAAAATATGTAATCCGCCATTTTGTGGTGGCGGCCATCTTCTACCGATTTTCATCAAACATAGCTAAGAACACTCCTGACTAATTCACCTGTCAAATAAAAAAACCGCATTCAAATCGGTTCACCAGTTTGAGCGCTACGGGGGAACAGACACACACACACACAGACACGTCAAACTTATAACACGCAGTGTGGCAACAGGCGGGTAGAGATCTGGGCAGAGGACAGGTCAGGATTTGTGAATAAGTTACGTTTGGAACCCTCGTAGTTTTATTTTTAAGCTTTCGTAAGTAATTATCACCATTATCTCAATGTTCTTAAATTGACGTTCAAAAAGTGTACAGTGTACCAATGACTGCTTCGTTGGTCAAGTGGTTAGCATATTTGACTGCAGATCACGAGGTCCCGAGTTCGATTCCCGAGTCGGGCAAAAACAATTGTTAGGCATGGGGGGTTTTCTGTCAAGAAAATTCTCAGTACCAGCCCGGAGTTGATAGTTGGCGGTGTGTCACACCCGTGTCTCGGTGAGCACTTTCAGCAGCCGGTCCCAGTCGTAGCGGGTCTAAGCTCTAAATCCCTCTCTCCTATGAGAGAGGCCTGTGCCCAGCAGTGGGACGTTAAAAGGCTGTAGGTGGTGGTGGTGGTACGAATTTTGTATAAAGATTATTATTTGACTTTGACTTTAATTCCGGTATGAAAAATATTACACAGAATACCGTTGCGTGCTTCGTGTGGAACCGGTACTTGCTACGGCTTTTTATTTGTACTTACTTACATTTATAAGTTTAACAAAAATTTAAACCGATTGGATTGTTGAAACCTCAATAGCTCAACGATTAAAGTGCGGAACGTAATCCGAAAAGTCGTAAGTTCCTCCGCCCGTTGTACTATTTTCGTACCTATTTCCAGCATAATCGTTTCACGTTTAATTGAAGAGGGGGTGTGGGAATTCAGTCATGTTTGACATGACTAATATTCTATTTCTTTCAAAAATTTGCTAGCTGAAAATTACAATTAGTATCTAGTGGTTGAAAAATGGATATCTTATCCTAATCGTTAAATATTAACCGGGAAACAGCGCTGGTAGAACCTCCACTTGTTGGGCGAACGATCTCAAACGAGTCTTTGGGCATCCGCTAGATACAAATCATAAATATGTACGTAGGTACACACACGAATATTTTCTCCTCCTTTATGAAGTCGTATACAAAGTTAGTTTTACTTTAAGCAAAACCTGAGAGTATTTTGTTCGGAATCAGTATCACAGAAATGGTTGAAACTCGCATCAGCTGACGATCGTCAACCAGCGCGCGGTCATTCAACTCGCGAGTCGAGGCGGCGTTGGCTTGAGAGTTGAGGTGACCATTTTTTTCGAGGACAATGACGCAACACAAAAAGCTTATAACTTCGTAAGTTTTCATTATATTTTTTTGAAATTTTGTATAACTATTTCAAATGTAAAAATATATAACATGTGTTTCGGTTTTTGCGCAAAGTAAAACTAACGTTGTATAATTTTATGGATAACTAGCTAAAACCAGCGACTTCGTCCGCTTGGATTCTTATAAATCTCATCCCCTATTTAACCCACTTGGGGGTGGAATTTCGAAAATTCCTGAAACACGTAATTCTTTGTTTTTAACCGACAAATACCGATTTTCATTGATAAAAAAAACTTTAAAAATGACGGACTTTCATACAAACTTTCATCCCCCATTTGACCCACTTGGGAGAGGTTTTCCGAAATTCCTTAAACACATAATTCTTTATTTTTAACCGAGAACCTAAATATCAATTTTCATTGACATAACTTTAAAAATGACGGACTTTCATACCAATTTCCATACCCTATTTAACCCTCTTAGGGGTGGAATTCACAATAATCCTTTCTTAGTGTGCACCTAAGTCATAAAAGGAAGCTACTGTGAAAATTTCAAGTTTCTAGCTTCAGTGGTTTAGGCTGTGCGTTGATGATCAGTCAGCCAGTCAGGACAAGCTTCTTTATATTATAGATAGATAGATTAAGTGTAAATCTTACTTATAAACATAGGGGCCTATCTCGTTCAACACGGGTTTCGCCCCCTCGTTGACATCTTCAGCGTTGGTGACGTTGAACACGTATATCTTGAACGTGAGCGGCACGGGCAGCACGCGCCACTTCTCAAACATGGCCGACGAATTGTCCAGCCGCAAATTCTGCAAACAAAAACAATTAACTCTCGAGATCATCTGTCTTAACCTATGGTTTCAGTGTCCCTTCCGATGCGAGGTCGGCACCTTGGTACCCTCCATTGTCTAGGGGTTCTTCGAACATTTTCGTCCAGTGCTTAAGGCTCCGAAACATGGTCACTAATTACCAATAAGAAGTTCAAAGCATGTAGATATAACAAATGCCTGACAGACACTTCATGGTGATAATGTCATTCGACATCCATTTTTGAATAAATTTTTTCAATGTGCTTCTTTTGTTTTCTATTGCTGTTAGTGTGCACTTTCTAGTTTCTACTCTTGGTGTTTTCTATTTTAAGGCGTAATATTATTACGCGACAGGGAATTAAAGTAGTTTGGGGTAAAATCATATACTTCGTAGATGTTAACTTTGTTCTCCATACAAATAACTCATCTGTAAATACCAATGACAGCTGTCAGAATTCCACGGAATTAGTAATTCGGGTATAATTAACTGGCAAATATATTTTGTTGTATTAATAGGACACTTCTTAAATACTTATATTTCTAATAAGTTTGATGTACCTAGGTCTCATGTGTTTTCTTTATCGAATCGCGTTATCGGCAGGTATTGAACCTTTCTTTGGCTGGCCCCTTTTTCTTTCTGGTCCCTTTTTTGTACACGTTTCTCGTTCCAACATTTGCGATTTTCTATTTGATAAGATCTGTCTATTCACTGTGCGCGCGTTTAATCTATTTTCATCAAATCCCGATTTAACACCGTTACGTGCCTAATCCCAACTATAAAGTACCCTAACTAATACTTATCTATCTCTATGTCTAGGTATATCTCGTTATATGTTTTCATAAATAGTAAGTGTGTCGTTCTATGTCAATACAAGTGTTCCTTTAGTCGCGTAATACAAGTGTTTCTTTAAATCGCCGTAATACAAGTGGTCCTTAGTCGCGTTTACTTAAAGCGAGACTAATCGCGGGGCTAATTCGGTTTGACACAATCCATACTAATACAAGTGTAAATTAAAAATTAAAAAACACCCTACATTCGCTATTTTTTGGAGGCGGCCATCTTGGATTTGCAATAGTGCTATTCTACTAGTCAAGCCCTTTCATTTGATATCCATATTGAGGGAGTTGTGAAAAAATATGTAATCCTTCATTTTGTAGCGGCGGCCATCTTGGATCGATTTTCATCAAACATAGCTAACAATACTCTCGACTAATTCAACTTTCAAACAAAAAAACCGCATTCAAATCGGTCCTCCAGTTTGAGCGCTACAGGGGAACACACACACAGACACGTCAAACTTATAACACCCCGTCGTTTTTGCGTCGGGGGTTAATTATAAATGCGAAAGTGTGTCTGTCTGTCTGTCTCTCTGCTAGCTTTTCATGGCACAAAAGTTAAACCGATTTTGATGAAATTTGGTACAGAGGTAGCTAATATCCCGGGGACGGACATAGGCTACGTTTCAAGGGCGTCGCCAGCCACTGACCAAGGGGGGGGGGGGGGGGGGGCAAGTTGATGAAATTATAGTACATAATGCAAAAAGTGTAAATAGGCCAGTCATATTTGACACAAAAAATCGCTAAAATCGCAATCAAACGGCTAGTTCTGATTTTTAGTATGTTGTTAGGACTACTACCAGTAGTCTAAATCCAATTTTGCAACTTCGAAAGACCTGTGCTGACGTTGCAGCACTCGAAAAACCACGTAATTTTATCACTTTTTTTGTTTTTTTTTTCTATGTAAGTCTTAAAGTATGCGTTTAAAACATTTTTTGTACGTTTTTAAAGTAGACTAAATTGCTACTATTTAAGACTAGAATCAGCTCTGTAATTTCAATATTTACAAAGATACAGCTCTCCAAAAATTGACAATTATTTCCAAAAAAGTGAAATTTTAAGATTTGGTCAATTTTAAACCCCAATATCGGGGAAAATACTCACTTTATGGGTAAATTTAAATGAAAAAATGTTTTAATAAATATAATTAGCTTTAATTTAAACATCAAACGACGTCTGTAATTTAATTATAGTTTAACTACAAATCCTAAAAATTCAAAAAATGGGAATATTGCATTTTTCGCTTTAGTTTGTTTTGAAGGTAGTTTGAAAGGAAAAACCATGTAGGTACATCCACAAGAAATATAGATTTAAGGGTGGATTTCCCAACAGCAAAATTCGCACGGCATGGGTGAAATCGGTACTGTCCAACGTTAGTATAAAGATCTAATATTTTTTTCTAGGTAGAATAGGTAGATACCTATGCGAGACAATAAATATTTATTGATTAGGACTGCAGTTTAGGAAATAAAAATTTTTTAAAGCCCCGAATTTATCATTTCGGTAGCTGTCCTCACAACCTTTTTCAATGTAATTTCCCTCATAAATCAAAAAGTATTGCTTATTTTGGTATATGGCTACTTTTATTTAAATTGTGAATAGTGACAGTATAGTTATAAAATAATTTTATGATAATATCTACTTAGTTTAATAACTGGTAACTAAAAATGCTTGTGTCCCAGAAAGTCCTCTCATCTCGGTGTTTTTTTTTAATCGATTGTAGTTTTGCATAGGACAACTCTAGCTCTCCCCTCGTGCGCTTAAAATGTACGTAACAGTGTGGTCTATGTGCTCATCGTGGGAGGAAATGCGCCGCTTGCCTGCGTGTTCCCGAAAAAAAAGTAAGTATGTAGTTCAATTCGGTGGCATGTGACAAACTTCTTATCATTTCCGTGTACAGGTATAACTTGTCTTGCAATTAGTTAATACATATAAAATATTATTCAAGAGTGCGTAATGGCAATACGTTTATTTGTGTAATATTCTTATCATCTTATAATAAATAGTCTTCTTGTAATGCAAATTTTTGTCCGTATTTCTAATTTCGGTGTTATCATTTCGGTGGATTCGGTGGGCTAAATTGTCAACCGAAATGACAAAAAACTCACCGAAATGATAGAAATTCTCATTTCGGTTTTTTTTAATCTTAATTATCTCATTTCGGTGGATTGCTTTATCATTTCGGTGTTTAATTGTATCATTTCGGTGGATTGTTTTATTATTTTGGTAGATTATTATTTGTTTCGATGAAAATTCAGACCAGCAGGTAATTTTTTAACTAAACCACTTCAAAAAAAGAGTTTATTTATTTGACCCGTATGTATGTATGTATGGCCGCAATTATCTCAAAGACTAATGAACCGATTTTGATAATTTTTTTCGCTATCGTAATTAACATACTTTCAGGGAGTTTTTAGTAATTATATTATACCTAAGTTCATATAATTCATATGTACAAATTAACATAAGTGTACACTTATTTATGTCATCAAAATATTGAACGTTATCATATTCTTGGTTGGTCACAGACTTTCAAACTGTATACTTTATTAGTCGCTGAATGCATCATAATATTGTTTTTTTTTTTCTCTTCATTTAAGGACAACTCTGAAATCTCAATAACTCCATATAACATTAGAAGCCCCTTAAGTGTCGCAATATAGAGTTTACACTGTATTTAAGTAAGTGCGAAATTATTAAAATAGTAGAAATTAAAAGACTGATTATTGCTAAGCTAAGGATTAAAATCGTTAATTAAAATATATGTCTTTTCATTTAATTTTATTCTATTCCTTTTATTGTAGGTAGGTGCATTTTTTTGTGTGAAATCTAGAGGAATATCTAAAATTAAGTAGAACATACGTAACTAGGTTAACAAATTGTCACTCATGATAGTATACAACCTTTCAAACTTGCTAAGAGTGCATCTATTTAGTTAAAGTGTATGGTTGAGGCTGCTCAGTAGTATATTTAATATATTTTCAGTGAATTTTAATTTCGGTGGACAGCTTCTATCATTTCGGTGGCTACTTATATCATTTCGGTGGCTAGTTTTATCATTTCGGTGGCATCAAAATTTTAAACACGTATTCTCACGAGTTTATAAGACATATTTTTATGGCATTCAAGTAGAGCATAAACAATAACAAGAAGAATAATAAACCATAGTTCAAAGTTGAAAAAACTTAATAATAAAAAAGTCCACCGAAATTCAAGAAAAAACGGCTTTGTTGAAATTGCCCCTTAAACTATTATTATAGTATTTATAATGTTATTTATGAAAAAAATCTTTATTTAAGTATCTCATTTTATTGATATTTATTACCCTGCATTAAAAGGATATTATTTTTGGTTATAATTGTTCATTAAGATTTGTGAGTAAACTATATGGTTTAGAGACGTCGTTTTATCCTTAAATTGAAGCTTATTAGATTTGCTATAACATTTTTCCCTATAATTTTACTCGTAAAATGAGTATTATCCCCAAGATCGCGGTTGAAAATTGTAGACTGGTCAACAAGTTCGAAAACGTGAAAAATAGAGATAAAGGTCCTAAAAATATGAGCGATAGCTCATTCGATTCGAAATCACCTCTAGAAAAATGTTTTTGAAGGATTTTGGTGCAGGTAAAAAATTGCAATTGTTATTAACAAAATAAGATGAAAAAAAAATTAAAGTTCGTTTTATGTTAATAACTCAAAAAGTATTTATATTTAAGCAACTTTAAAAAAAGTTCGTTAAAGAGAAGAAAATTTCCAATAAAAGTCTCACCTTCCGAAACTCTATCTCCATTATTTATAACTTTAATTTGACGTTGAAAATGGGGCTCCACGCGGCGTTTACGGCATGCGCGCGCGAGCGGTCATCAATGAAAATTATTTTTTTATAACATAAAATGTAATTATAAAAATTTTAAAAAATTTAAGTATCTTTTTAACACTTGAAAGCATCGAGCAATGAAGAAAAAAAAGTTTAATCACCATTTTTCAATAAGTTATTCAATTGTAAACTAACAAATTTTTTCCCAATTTCCGTTGGCATAAACAATGTGATGAAAGGTACCTATAAATAATTAGCCTAAAAATTTTAAACTTCGTGGAACCCTTCTGATATATATATACGAAAATTTATCGCAGGATCTTATGAAGTTTTCATTTAACTTTACCCGTCAAATGAGTATTTTCCCAGATATCGGGGTTCAAAATTGAACAAATCTTAAAATTTCACTGTTTTTAAATAATTGTCAATTTTTGGAGAGCTGTATCATAGTATAAATATTGAATTTAAATAGTTGGTTCTGAAAACTGGGCAGCTGCCCCCCCCCCCCCCCCCTCTCCCCCTGCCCCTACCTGGCGACGCCCTTGCTACGTTTTACGCCCGAAAAATTAAGAGTTCCTCCGTGATTCTCCAAGGATACTTTTAAGTTTTTAACCCCCGACGCAAAAACGACGGGGTGTTATAAGTTTGACGTGTCTGTGTGTGTGTGTGTGTGTGTGTGTGTGTGTGTGTGTGTGTGTGTGTGTGTGTGTGTCTGTCTGTTCCCCTGTGGCGCTCAAACGGGTGGACCGATTTGAATGCGGTTTTTTTTGTTTGAAAGGTGAATTAGTCGAGAGTGTTCTTAGCTATGTTTGATGAAAATCGGTCCAAAATGGCCGCCACTACAAAATGGCGGATGATATATTTTTTCACAACTCCCTTGATATGGGTATCAAATGAAAGGGCTTGACTAGTAGAATAGCACTATTGCAAATTCAAGATGGCCGCCGCCACTAAATGGCGAATGTCGGGGGTTTTTTAAATTTTCAATTTACACTTGTAACCGATTTATACGAAATCTGGTACAGAGGTAGCTTACGTCCCGGAAATTGATATAGGCAAATTTTATCCCGGAAAATCAAATAGGATTGGATTTTTACAAACTTTTCTTGGATTTCACTGGATTTTTAAAAACATAAATTCTAAATTCTTTAATAAGATAAACAGGACTAAAGATAGTCTAGTTCTTTCCACTATGTTCCCTACGGAAAAGTATGGCAATACTTTTAGAACTGTTGATTTGGTTTGAGATTTTGTATCACAGACAGATCATTATCATATGGTACACTAGTTTCAAAATAACTGTCATGAATTACTATTAGGTACTATACTATAGCTTGATGGCCACGATTTTACAATTTGATCAGATAGAGATTTTGAGGAGGTTTTCAATTCGGTGCTTGTTTTTTTTATTGCTTGTTTGCAGAGTATCATCAAAATAATATTCTCGTCTGATTTTTACTCACGTCTTTGCTCACAATTTACATAATTTTTACTATAATACATACCTAGCCTTTAAGTACCGACGTACTATTTTAGTCACATAAGTACCGACGTGAGGTCTGCCAGACCACCATAGTTTTCCAATCGAAAACTTTTGTGTTTCTTATTATTCTTCTAAAAAAAATGTTTCTATGTATTGTTAAATATCTACTTATTGTATAAGTAAAACAAAATGTAGAAGTTTTCACATTTATTACTGATTATAAGCATTAATATAGCATTCATAGATTCTTCGTTTGAAAAAAAAAACTTTTATCTTAATAATTCATATGTATCAGTAATACTATTATTTTTTCTTAAACACAATTTTTTCTTAAAGATTAATAGCTACATAAATAATAAAAAAATAAAAAACCTTAATAACCAACCGTTTTCTCAAAAATCACAGGGTATCAAATTGCAGGAACTATCAAAGTTTACAAACAGTCTTTGCATAGGCTTACTGCATTGTAGGCACACGTGTTTCATACAAGTATCACAGTCTGTTCAGGTGCTGAATTATGGTCACTCTCCAGCAGTAAAATTTGGGTAGATATCCTTAGATTCGGACTCTGAACTCTCATTTAGCTATTCCACTAAATGTTCTTGGTGGTCTTTATATTGAAGCAGTGTTTGATATCTTTTCTCACCTACAGGAACACTTTTATTTTTATTTATGGCTGCCCGTTTCATGTCTGAAGAACCTGGCTAATCCATTGTTATAACTGACTGAAAATAAAAGAGAAAACAATATAATCTGAAAAAAGTCGCATCCAAAAAAAGTTACATAAGTACCGACGAGTGGTCTGACAGACCACTCGTGATCTTATAAAAATCAAAACTTACCGAAATCGTACGCGCCGACGCTGCCACTCTGCAGGAACGCTTCTGGGCGAGTTCCCGAGGGGTAGAGAGAAGCACAGTAGGATAGTTTTTCGCTAACATAGGTAATCAGACTTTTCGACCTCTCGAGGTGTCTGTCAGACCACACGTCGGTACTTAAAGGCTAGTTATATTTAATTTTTTTTTTGTTTGATAGTATATAAATACTTTCATCTTTTATTTAAAATTATTTTATATGAGAGCATATAAAAATACCTGTATTCATAGATTTAAAATAATATTGTTAAAAGCTTTTCGGCATTGTCGATTCAATTGAGAAAAACTGAATGAGTTCGTAGAAAATTAATTTATCCCTGCTCCATCTCAAATCTATCATCTCTACCAATTATCTATCGTTCACTGGACAAATGAAAATATTGTTGATCCATTTAATATTTGATCCATTAATTAATGATAGATCCATTTTCTAAAAGATATTTTCTACCCTTGTTGTTAAACTATTTATCAAAAAAAAAAAAAAACATAAAAATGTATGTATTTGTAGGTAAGATCTATTTTAAAACTCACACTTTAAAAACTCAGAACTTGTTAAGTTAGCTGCTCTTTGGAATGGAACAACCAAAGCTTTCATCTTTTAAATAAAATTAATATAGATTCAAGGATTTCTTACCTTATTAATTTGGCTCTGAACGATTTTCGGGAACCCCCATGTAGCCAGCACTATGGCAGCTATCAGCACACACATCGACACGCCGAAAAACAATTTCGCATTTTTCCCCAACATATTTAAAAAAATCACTTTATTCACCAACACAAAAGTTAAGTTCACGAAATAATCAAAGTTTTTCCAATGTTCAAACCATCACTAGTATTTTAAAATGAGGAGCGCAAAAATTAAAATAATATTTGCAAATGTTAAAACAATTTTTATTTTTATAAAATATAAATATATTTACAGAGAATCAATAAAAATATTTGCCGTTTCTTTATTCCTTATTTGAAAAGGCGATGCCGTGACCAGCTTCGATTGAATCGCAAACAATTATAATCTGTAGAGATTCTTTGCACGTGCAAATGCGTCCTTTTTTCAAATTAAAAAAAAAAATACTGGTATAAAAATATTGCTTGATGCTCAAAGTCTGCGTATGTATAGTTCGTTCGGTAACTTAGTGTCGGTACAGGCGCAGGTGCTCTTAGTATTCTGCTTTTATTTTTATAACTTTTTTTCTGTTTGTAATTTTTTTTCTATTCTAACAGAATCTCCGAATAGTCTGCCAATCCGCACTTGGCCAGCGTGGTAGACTATGGTTAAAATCCTTCTCATTTTGAGAGAAGACCCGTGTTCATGAGAATATTATATTTTATGTTTATGGTTATATTGTAATAAAATACGAGTATAAAAAAATATAAAAAGGAAAGAGAATTTTAATGAAAAAATATGAGTAGGTATAAAACGCCAAAACCCCTTGTGCCTGTACACACCTCGCGGCATGCTTTGAAGTCACGGCGGTGTCTTTGGCAAAACACCGCGCAGCGGAGGCGGCTAGACACAAAAGGCGACCGTAAGAAAACGAACAGACTATATTAATAATAATTATTATGCCTTAACATAATATATCTTTTTCATGTTCCGTATAAGGTATATTATTTTAATTTTATTTATAAATAATACATTTCAGAAATAAATAAAATAGCAATGTAACATGTTACATGCCTGATAGATATGTGAAGACTGGCATAACAAACTGAATAATTATGTGCCTTACTGACAATTTTATTGTTAAGTAAATAAATAGCTAGAATATTGAGTTTATAAACAGTAGTTTTTGCGCTTAGTAAAATAATACATATTCATACGTATTTTACTAAGTATAAAAGGTACTGTTAAGTTCAAGTAAGTATATTATGAATTTTGTGTATTTTTAACCCCCGACGCAAAAACGACGGGGTGTTATAAGTTTGACGTGTCTGTGTGTGTGTGTGTGTGTGTGTGTGTGTGTGTGTGTGTGTGTGTGTGTGTGTGTGTGTGTGTGTGTGTGTGTGTGTGTGTGTGTGTGTGTGTGTGTGTGTGTGTGTGTGTGTGTGTGTGTGTCTGTCTGTTCCCCTGTGGCGCTCAAACGGGTGGACCGATTTGAATGCGGTTTTTTTTGTTTGAAAGGTGAATTAGTCGAGAGTGTTCTTAGCTATGTTTGATGAAAATCGGTCCAAGATGGCCGCCGCTACAAAATGACGGATGATATATTTTTTCACAACTCCCTTGATATGGGTATCAAATGAAAGGGCTTGACTAGTAGAATAGCACTATTGTAAATTCAAGATGGCCGCCGCCACTAAATGGCGAATGTCGGGGGTTTTTTAAATTTTCAATTTACACTTGTTATGATTTAGACCAAGAGGCGCAAATATGAAAATTTTGATGGAAGCTTTTTTTATATCTGTTGGGGTAGATACCCTAGAGATGTGAACCCCGGGAGCATTGTATACAAATACAAATTATACAGACCCCTAATACAAATATAAATACAATGCACCTACATATTATAACTAGCTGATGCCAGCGACTTCGTCCTCTTGGATTCTTATAAATCTCATCCCCTTGGAAATTCCATCCACAAGTGGGTTAAAACCCACTTGGGGATGGAATTTCCAAAATTCCTGAAACACGTAATTCTTTATTTTTAACTGACAATACAAATGCTGATTTTCATTGATATTACTTTAAAAATGACGGACTTTCATATAAAATTTCATCCCCTATTTAACCCCCTTAGGGGTAGAATTCGCAATAATCCTTTCTTAGTGTGCGCCTACATTATAAAAGAAAGCTGCTGTGAAAATTTCAAGTTTCTAGCTTCAGTGGTTTAGGCTGTGCGTTCATGATCAGTCAGTCAGTCAGTCAGGACAAGCTACTGTATATTATTACTAGCTGTTGCCCGCGACTTCGTCCGCGTTAAAAATTTTAAACGGGAACCCTTTGTTTCCCCGGGATAAAATAGTAGCCTGTCACTTTCCAGGTCCTGAACTAAAAAAATGCAACTGCAAAAAATCACGTCAATCTGTAGTTAAATGTCCGATGATAATAATATGTCGAAAGGAAACCATTTTACCCCCCTCGGGGTGGATTTTCGTCAAATTTTTCTTAGCTTATGCCTACCCCCTAGAAAGAACCTAACTTCCAAATTTCAAGTTAATAATAACAATAAATAAAACTTCACATAAAAAGTTTCATCCCCTTTTTTACCACCCTTAAGGAGAGATTTTCCAGAACACCTTATACAGGTTTTTATTATTTAAAATTTATAATCTAAATGCCTATTTTCATATCTGTAACTTCAAAAACATAGAACTTTCATATAACCTTCCTACCCCCATTTTATCCCCTTAGGGGAGGATTTTCGTGAAATCTTTTCTAGGCTGATATCTAAGCCCTAGAATGAACCTATCTTCAAAATATCAAGTTGATAATAACAATAATTAAAACTTAACATAAAAACTTTCAACCCCTATTTTACCACCCTTAAGGGAAGATTTTTCAGAATAAAATACACAGGTTTATATTATTTAAAACCAATAATCTAAATGCCGATTTTCAGGTCTGTAACTTTAAAAACATAGGACTTTCATACAAACTTTATACCCCCATTTTACCCCCTTAGGGGAGGATTTTAGGGATACTAAATAGCCTATAACCTTCCCAGAAAATTGTACTACCAAATACAAAAAGAATTTTTCAAATCCGACTGGTACTTCCAGAGATTAGCGCGTTCAAACAAACAAACTCTTCCGCTTTATTATATTACTAGACTAGACTAGACTAGATGATGCCCACGGCTTCGCCCGTGTGTATTTAGGTTTGTAAAAATCTCGTGGGAACTTTGATTTTCCAGAACAAAAAGTAGCCTATCTGTAGTAAGTAGTAACCCGTCCACAAAACGGAAAAATTCCGTGGGATCCTTACGATTTCGGAATGCAATTCCTCACAGCATCAGGGTTGAGGAGTTGGACATGTACCTACTCGAGGTCATTCAACAATAAAGTCTTTAATTGGTATCCCCAACATCAATTTAAATAACCGACAGTGCCTAAATCCCATTAGTTTTGGGGATCAGATCCCCTACAGCATCAGGATTGAGGAGTTGGAATCCAAATTTTTTGTAGGGCATTGTCGCAATGTTTCTCTATCAATTAAAAAAAAATACGCAAATCGGTTCAGAAATCTCGGAGATATCGGTGTACATAGGTCGAAAAACATAACTCCTCCTTTTTTGAAAGTCGGTTAAAAAAGTAGCCTATGTCACTCCCTGGTTAATTCTCTACTTGTATGTGAAAGTCCCGTCAAAATCGGTTCAGCCGTTCCAAAGATTAGCCCGTTCAAACAGACAGACAGACAGACAGACAGACAGACAGACAAAAATTTTAAAAACGTGTGATTCGGTTATAGTATCGTTCAAATAACCATATGAGCTTAATATGTGTACCGGACAGGCGCTGCTCGCCGGGACGAAAACGGAGCCTTGAAAAAGGCTTCGCCTACAAAGATAGGAAATACGAGTCGAAGCCTCGAAAAAGGCTCACTCGTAGGTATTCGCCCGGTCGAGGCGCTTGATGCCCTGTACCGGAGGGTGGTGGATACCGGGGGTGAAATAAAACGCCGTTGATAGGGAACTCCGACGATCCGCGACCGCTGGTGGCTGGTGGCTCAACTGACAGAATCACATCTGTCTCTTCAACTTATTCTTCTTTTCTTCTTTTTCTTCTTATTTCTTCATATTTTCTTCTTGGTTTCTTGTCACGAACCACTGGAACCACTGGAACCACTGAACCACTGAACCAGAAACCACGAATCCGCGGGTCAAATGCCCGGGGGTCCTTTGTGCGGAGCAATACCTTAAGGAGAGCCGCAAGCCACCGCAGTACTGTCGGAACTTTATTTTCACTTCGATTCTTATGTATTTTACAAAATATCTTTTTACCTATTCTGTTTATACAATAACAACTTATCTTATTATATAGGTCTTTTTACGAACTTTCTAAGTATGTATAACACTTATATAAACGATCAAACAAATATTTACAAATTTGCATGAAAGTACTTATTGACTATGATTTTTTAACTTGTTACATTTTAATCTTATTATAGCTCTTAGCCTATAAAACTTATAAAGACAAAACTTATATCATTATGTAGCTATTGAAATGCTCTATCTTATTTACATAATTAATTTCACATTACTTATGTACTTACTTATTAAACAATAATAAAAAACTTATGTGCTACGAAATTACGTAATTATGTTTAGAGAGAACGGGAGAGCGAAATCATCCTATCCCTGTCGCTCGGTTGCCTAGCGACCGAGCGCCCGCGCAGGGGGTTGGGCGTGGCTTATTTTGCCGCTGATTGTTTTTCGTTGTACGTATGATGGTTTCGCTCACGTTCTGACTAACGATTTGCCAGACTAAAATAATCAATGACTTATCTCTAAACAAACTGCTAAAATTTTCTTCACCGTCGCGAACATTTCTCCCGCCGTGCAGCATCAGGCCTCGTCGAGATGCTGCATTCCAATCGGTGAGCGACGCGACGATGTCTTCACTTCGGTAGAGGGACGAGCTTCTTCGTTGGCCTCTTCAAAATTCCTCCGGATGTGCGAACCTCGGCGATGCGTATTTGGCCGTCTTTTCCCGGGTAGACGACCTCTATCCTTCCCCGTGGCCAAGTGTTGCGAGGGAGCTGAGAGTCGGCGATGAGAACCGGATCACCAACTTCGTACGACGTACCGCGTCCATGAGGCTCCCGCCGGTATTGTAGCTCGGGGAGGTATTCGCGAACCCAGCGGCGCCAAAACATGTCTGCTAAGATTTGTGCGCGCCGCCACTGTTTCTTGCTGTGTAGGTCGTTCTCGTCGAAGGTTCCCGGAGTCGGTAGTCTTGCTGATCCCCCAAGCAGGAAATGGTTGGGAGTGAGAGCTTCGTCGTCGTCGGGATCCACGGAAACGTGCGTCAATGGCCTGCTGTTGACGGTGTACTCCACTTCGCAGAGTAGGGTGGCCATGACTTCTTCTGTCGGATGCCTTTCTTTCAGGACTGTGTATAGTGCGGTCTTCACACAACGTACGAGGCGTTCCCATACGCCTCCCATGAACGGAGCGGAAGGTGTGATGAAGCGCCACACTATCCCACGACGACTTGCTTCTTCTTGTAGTGCTTCACGGAGTTCTCTGTCAGCGGCGTGCATGTTCGTCCCATTATCACTGTGTACTTCGGACGGCCAACCCCGGCGGGCCCCGAATCTGCGGAGCGCCAGGATTGCGGAGTCTGCGTCGAGACTGGCGACGAGTTCGAGATGAACTGCTCTCGTTGTGAGACACGTGAAGAGGGCCACGTATCGCTTTTGATGATGACGACCCACGGTGACAGAGAGTGGTCCGAAGTAGTCCAATCCAGTGAACGTGAACGGCTTGTGATGATGTGCGAGCCTCGTTGGTGGGTGATCACCAGTAGGTGGGATCGGAGGTTGTGCCTTGCGGATGCGGCACTGGAGACATCGATTGACGATTTTCTTAGCGGTGGGTCGGAGTCTGATGACCCAGTAGTGTTGGCGCACCTCGTTGATCGTGGGTTCTGTCCCACTATGATGTAGGCTGCGATGCGTCCATTCGATGTATAGCTGAGTGATGCGATGATCTCCGTCTATGATCGGTGGTGACTTGATCTTCTTACTTATTCCGGTGACGGCGGCGATACGACTTCGAAGAACGATGAGTCCGTCCCGATATTCCACCTGGAGTGCTCGCAGACGACTATTGTTGTTTACTGGTTGCTTTTCGCGGAGAAGTGGGACATCTTCTTTAAACGATTCCTCCTGGCTGGCGCGGATTAATACAACTTCTGCTCGCCTCACGAACTCCGCGTCAAGAGTGATGAAGCGTTTCGGATCTTTTTTCGGTGTTTGTTCGGAAGGAGACTTCTTGAGCTGCTTCTGTTTCCTTTTACGCCAGTCAGGATCTGCTTCTTTGTTGCGTAGTGTTCTCTTGTAAAATGTCTTCTCTTTCGATTGTCGACATAGTGATATAAATTGCAGTACCCTTGCTGTTGAACGGACGAGTCTTTCCCACTTGGAAAAACGGTTCGGGTCTGGAATTGCTTCTTGAGTTTTGGGCGCGTTTGTTTCTTCTGTACAGGCGTGCACACGTTCTTTCCCGGTTATTACTTTCGGAACTTGCTCGGCGTATTCTTTTTTAACTAATACGTCCGTTTGCTTCTTATATTTCTTTTTTATACATCGATTTTTATCCGGCTTCTTTTGCGTAACGGTGACGGCTTGCAATTCCAGTTTTGCATCTGATGTCGGTGAAGGTTGGGTGAAAGCACCATGCAACACCCATCCCAGCTTTGTATGTGACGCTATTGGTTGCGACTCCGGCCCTGTGACAACTTTTTCGGCAAGCAGTAAATTCCAGTTATCTTGACCAATTAATATTCTTGGAGCGGCAGCTTTGTATATTAGCTGTTTTCGGACTGCGTCAAGATGTTTGCAGGCTTTTATGTCTTTCTCATTGACAGACTGCGGCGACAACTTAAGCGATGGCACTGTCCGGACCTTGAAGGCGGCTCTCTCACCCTGGCGGCCAGAGAGTGCGAGTGTGATTCGACGTGAGTTCGAAGCTTTTATGTTCTTCCCCATCGTCTGCACTTTCAAGGGTTCCGGTATTCCTTGCGCTCCGACTTTTTCGGCAACCTCTTCGTCCATGAGGGAAACGGTTGATCCATCGTCGAGAAGAGCGAATTCTTTCGATTCTCCCGCCGGTCCGAATACAGTAACTGGAATTATTTTTAAATAGGCTTGAGAGGTAATCTTTGTCCACGCGTTCGCCACGGATTCCTTTTTTGATTTTTCGTTCTTGGGGCAGTGGAGTAGCTTATGATGCGTGCCAGCACAACCCTCGATTCCACATCTCAGTTTCCGGCACGTATGTCCCGTTGAGCGTGGTCGTAGACACCGGAAGCACAACTGATTCTTCTTGGCGAGTTCCCATCTTGTGTCCGGGTTCCCGTTCTTAAATTTATAGCATTCAGTGCTCCAGTGTCCGGCCCTGTTGCAGATCTTGCAGCTGGGTTCTGCAGCAGGTCTTTTCGCTTCGGTAACTGTGGGCTCCTTATCTTCTTCGATGACGGTATGCGTCCGTTGCATTACTCGCTTGTTCGTAGTGTTCTTTTCTTCCAACGGTAGGTCGGCAATGCAGCTGTCCGCTTCCTCATCAAGGAAATCCCTTAGTTGTGTCAACGTGGCTCTGTTCTTGTTGGTTACTTGTATTCTTCTCCACTTATTCTTCATGAAATTTGGCAGCTTTGCCTGTAGGTACTGCATAAGCTCGGGCGAGTCTATATACCTTTCTTCCCCAAGAGTACGGAATAGCAGAACTCCTTGTCTAACTTTTCGGGCGAACTGGACGATATCCTTTGGCTTGTCGCTTACGTTCGGCAGGTTCTTCAAGATGTTGAATTCCCGGAATGCCATCTGGTCGGAGCGGCCGTAAGTCCGATGCAACTCTTCAACTATCTGATCGGGATCAGCGTTCGTAGCTATCAATACATTAACACATTCCAGTGCTTCACCTTTTAACGATTTGCGTAGTCTTACAATATTCTCGAATCTGCTGAACGAGTTCTTCGAATTTTCATATATTGACTTGTACGATATCCAGTCGTTAACGTCTCCGCTAAACTCCGGCAGCTTCATGACGTACGATGTGATAGCGTATTGATCTATGCGAATGTCCCCCTTTTGGGGCTCGACGGATGGTGAGCAGAATGTCTCCGGTTTTTCTTGACGTGATGGACACCCTACTTCTTTTTCGAAATATTTCTTCTTGAAATTGCGGAGCTCTTCCTCCATTTCATGTAGTAGATCGTATCTTCTATCTTGGTCCCGTTCACACCGCTTGTCTTGGTGCACGGATTTGTGGGGTAAATCTTCTGGGTCCCGTTCACACCTCTTGTATTGGTGCACGGATTTATCTTCTTGGTCCCGTTCACACCACTTGTATTGGTGCACGGATTTATCTTCTTGGTCCCGTTCACACCTCTTGTATTGGTGCACGGATTTATCTTCTTGGTCCCGTTCACACCTCTTGTATTGGTGCACGGATTTATCTTCTTGGTCCCGTTCACACCTCTTGTATTGGTGCACGGATTTGAGGGGCGAATCTGATGCGATTTTTGAACTTGCGGCGCAAGGATCCGGGATCGGCGGCGGTGGGAACGACGGCCTAGGGCTTCTCCTAGGGACGTCGCGTTCTTCTGTATCCCGGCGGACGGTGGTGATGGTTCGCGAAGGCGCGGGCCTGGCGGACTCTTCTAACCAGGAACGCACGTAGTCGGAGCGTGATTCTCCTTCTTCTTCGTATTCATCTTCATCATCATCAGATTCTCGGTGGGCGAGCCGCCTCTTCTTTCGGGCTAGCTCTCTTATTTTTATCTTCAACTTCTTCATTTGTTCATCGATTTCCTTTTCGGACCGGCATGTCTTGCGATTATCCTCGTAGACGGTTGGTGCGGTGCTCCTTACTTGATGCGGCGAAATTCTGCTACCTGGTAGGCTTACTTGGTGCGGCGACGTCTCTCTTCTAGGCGAGGCCGGCTGTCGGTCCGATGTATTTCCCCTCGACGGTTCGTGAGGATACCCGGTTTCCACTGTAGCAGACGGAGACCGCGGGTACGGGGACCGCGGCGTTACGGAGCGGCGGGTGGTACGAATCGGAAAAGCACCCGCCTCGGCAATATCGGCTGCCTGACCACGTGATCGTGTGATCGGCATTGTGAACACCGACACCACTTATATGAAACGAGGATACGGACGGAGGTACGCGACGCGTACTATAAACGGAAACGCGAGACACGAAGGCGCCAGGTACGGCGGCGCTAAACGGAACGGATCGGCGGCGCTAAGTGGAACGGAGTGGCGCCACAACACGGCGCCCGCGACGCGAATGTGCGGCGTGATGCACGCAGCGCACGGAACGGAGCGAGACGGAACGCGGCGCGAGACGGTGGTACCGAAAGAGACGGAAAATGCGACGCCGATATACGGAACGGCGCCCGCGACGCGAATGTGCGGCGTGATGCACGCAGCGCACGAACTGATCGGAGGCGACGCGGGACGGTAGCGGTTCGCGGGACGGGGCGCGCTACACTCGGTGCGCTACCCGAGCTGCGGGAACGGAATCGCAGCCGGGACTCCCGACACGGAGGTTCGCGGCGCGGACGGACGCCTGACCACGATCTCGGAGGAGAAAGTGGACGGCGGTGCCCCCGGATCCGGTTCGAAGGACCAGCGGATGTACCGGACAGGCGCTGCTCGCCGGGACGAAAACGGAGCCTTGAAAAAGGCTTCGCCTACAAAGATAGGAAATACGAGTCGAAGCCTCGAAAAAGGCTCACTCGTAGGTATTCGCCCGGTCGAGGCGCTTGATGCCCTGTACCGGAGGGTGGTGGATACCGGGGGTGAAATAAAACGCCGTTGATAGGGAACTCCGACGATCCGCGACCGCTGGTGGCTGGTGGCTCAACTGACAGAATCACATCTGTCTCTTCAACTTATTCTTCTTTTCTTCTTTTTCTTCTTATTTCTTCATATTTTCTTCTTGGTTTCTTGTCACGAACCACTGGAACCACTGGAACCACTGAACCACTGAACCAGAAACCACGAATCCGCGGGTCAAATGCCCGGGGGTCCTTTGTGCGGAGCAATACCTTAAGGAGAGCCGCAAGCCACCGCAGTACTGTCGGAACTTTATTTTCACTTCGATTCTTATGTATTTTACAAAATATCTTTTTACCTATTCTGTTTATACAATAACAACTTATCTTATTATATAGGTCTTTTTACGAACTTTCTAAGTATGTATAACACTTATATAAACGATCAAACAAATATTTACAAATTTGCATGAAAGTACTTATTGACTATGATTTTTTAACTTGTTACATTTTAATCTTATTATAGCTCTTAGCCTATAAAACTTATAAAGACAAAACTTATATCATTATGTAGCTATTGAAATGCTCTATCTTATTTACATAATTAATTTCACATTACTTATGTACTTACTTATTAAACAATAATAAAAAACTTATGTGCTACGAAATTACGTAATTATGTTTAGAGAGAACGGGAGAGCGAAATCATCCTATCCCTGTCGCTCGGTTGCCTAGCGACCGAGCGCCCGCGCAGGGGGTTGGGCGTGGCTTATTTTGCCGCTGATTGTTTTTCGTTGTACGTATGATGGTTTCGCTCACGTTCTGACTAACGATTTGCCAGACTAAAATAATCAATGACTTATCTCTAAACAAACTGCTAAAATTTTCTTCACCGTCGCGAACAATATGAGGTAGTTATTTCGATATTACAGACAGACACTTCAATTTTATTTATTAGTATAGATAGGCTACTTTTTGTTCTGGAAAATCAAAGTTCCCACGAGATTTTTACAAACCTAAATACACACGGGCGAAGCCGTGGGCATCATCTAGTTATTTAATATTACTTACTAGATGATGCCCACGGCTTCGCCCGTGTGTATTTAGGTTTGTAAAAATCTCGTGGGAACTTTGATTTTCCAGAACAAAAAGTAGCCTATCTGTAGTAAGTAGTAACCCGTCCACAAAACGGAAAAATTCCGTGGGATCCTTACGATTTCGGAATGCAATTCCTCACAGCATCAGGGTTGAGGAGTTGGACATGTACCTACTCGAGGTCATTCAACAATAAAGTCTTTAATTGGTATCCCCAACATCAATTTAAATAACCGACAGTGCCTAAATCCCATTAGTTTTGGGGATCAGATCCCCTACAGCATCAGGATTGAGGAGTTGGAATCCAAATTTTTTGTAGGGCATTGTCGCAATGTTTCTCTATCAATTAAAAAAAAAATACGCAAATCGGTTCAGAAATCTCGGAGATATCGGTGTACATAGGTCGAAAAACATAACTCCTCCTTTTTTGAAAGTCGGTTAAAAAAGTAGCCTATGTCACTCCCTGGTTAATTCTCTACTTGTATGTGAAAGTCCCGTCAAAATCGGTTCAGCCGTTCCAAAGATTAGCCCGTTCAAACAGACAGACAGACAGACAGACAGACAGACAGACAGACAGACAGACAGACAGACAAAAATTTTAAAAACGTGTGATTCGGTTATAGTATCGTTCAAATAACCATATGAGCTTAATATGAGGTAGTTATTTCGATATTACAGACAGACACTTCAATTTTATTTATTAGTATAGATTATATTATAGTATAGATTATAGATGTCGGAATTGGTGGTTAGTAGATGATCGCATTTAATGGACACTTTTTACGATAGTACTTAAGGTTTAGATACCTATAATTTGAGCGCTTCTGTTTTGTGTAGATGTCGTGGCCACATCGTAGAATGATCACTTCATGATGTGACCGATCATCTCATGATACAGAACCGTTTCATGAAATGGTCTTAAATGAAGGGTCTTACAGACTCCGCCATCCCCTTTGTTGCTACTTCTTCTTAAACCACCCAGAAAAAGGAGCCCTGCTAAGCGGGGCTCCGTAAACCGGGTATCCGTCGCATAGTGGGAGGTTTTTTCCCTTACCCCCACTCACTCCCCTTATTTTAGAGGTTTATAATAACAAAAAATAAGTGAGATTATGATTTTACAAAAAAAAAAACATTACTTAAAAACTAAGATATCATGGAACCCTACATAAATGATATGGCCAAACGTGGATGGAAATATCATTAAACGTTGACGTTTAAACGATATGGTCAGTTTTAGATGGCCGTATCATGAAATAGAACCGTTTCATGATATGATCGGCCACATCATGAAGTGATCAGTTCTACGATGTGGCCACGACATATCTACCTTATACGGGACGTCCACAGACCTTCCGACTAGCGACACCCTTGGACACCCATACCCCTCATTCGTGGCGAACTGATTGAACTAGCCCCAGCCGAACCCTCCCATCAGACCAGACCTGAGCCTATTTAGAAATAACTTTCCATTTCATTTAATTTATTTTATCCAAATTGATCTAGCCGGGGATTGAATCCAGAACCTTGCAAAACCACAGCCATTGCGCCAGGTCATCCAAACGTCTCGAGGAACTCAAAAAAAATGGAAAAAAGAATCAAAACAAGTTCGTGCAGATCTTCGTTCTTAGTAAAGTTTTTTATATCACTGTAACCTGTTTCTAAAGACGTAAGTTGTAATAAAGATAAGTAAAAATGTTATATGAATACGTCTTGTGTTTGACGAGTAGGTACTAAATACTAAGTATACCTATATAACTAGAGTAGAAGACCTCCCTGGCTCAGTGGTGAGCGCAGTTTTTGTTAAAGAAAGAAAATTCTTTATTTGAGTCAACTTCTGTACAAAACTCAACAAAATATCTTAATAACTATAACCTACATATTATAATTGTTCTGTACATTGCATTTGTCACCTAACACCTCCCAAACGGCTGGACCGATTTTGATGAAATTTTGTGTGTATATTTCAATGGGTTCCTGGATGGCTTGAAAACACAATCGGACCCGGTAGGTGGCGCTGATGTCGGTATGTCTCCAGGCCGGCTAAATACTTACACGAAATATTCTGAATTGAAATATTTTATGTTCTGCACGCCTAGTTTAATATTCAAGCTTAGTTATGAGTACATTGCGAGATAATCTATCTATCTACCTTAGATGGCTCAACCGTTAAACTTGGGGCCTGTTCCACTAGTCCCTACCAATGTAGAGTAATATTTTTTCCACTCATCCCTACCGTAGGGATAGGTGTAAAAAATTTCCGCTCTTACCCTCCAGGGGGGATATATTGGTAGGAACTAGTGGAACAGGCCTAAACTTGACGGGCATATACATGATGGCTGACGGAGAAGGTTTAAGTGCAGGCCACTTTTTATACGACTGCCTGAAAAAAGGAGAATATTGTTTTCAGGATTCATGTGTGTATGTGAGTTTGTATATTCCACCACTTCTATACGCTTGAACCGATTTTGATGAATGAGGTATCGTAAGAATCCTTAGCTTATTCCGGGTGACATAGGCTAGTAAAATGAAAAAAAAAAATTGATGGGGTGACCATGGTCCCACATTGAAAACTAAACTTTTTTTTGAAAATCAGATTATGTTTATAATCATCATTTAAAAAATGATGAGTAGATTCCAATTTCCAAACCATTCGCACCAACCAAACAGAAAACTTTTCGCCTGAGCATTTATTTTTCTGACCCATAAGAGACAATTTGCTAATAATTTTTAGATTGTTAGCTAACCAAAGTGTAGCGCTGGCTGATTTGTTTTTGGCTGTCGACAAAAGACATAATATACCTAATAATACTACTGAACCCGGCAGACTTCGTCCTGCCCGGTGGTGACATACCGACATCAGCGCCACCCACCGAGACCCGGTAGGTTACCTGAGATTGTGTTTTCAAACCATCCAGGAACCCATTGAAATATACACACAAAATTTCATCCAAATTGATCCAGCCGTTTAGGAGGAGCTAGGTGACAAACACACGTACGGAAGAATTATATAGGTACGGGTGAGATTTTACCGTATCGACGCGACGGGATGTTTGACAGTTACAAAACCCATGAACATTTTGTTTGTTGGCAAAATATTTTTTCTTTTATTTTATTTTTTCGCCAAATTTTCAATGTTTTTAATAGTTATTCTGCTATTTTTATTGGGACGAAGACAAATACAATAAATCAAAAACCATAAAAATCAGTCCAGCCATTCTCGAGATAGTGTTCGAACAAACTCGACTTTGTTTTATATAGGAGAATATTGTAAACTGATAAATGTCCGAGATTCAAACCCTTGGCCTTTGTCCCGGTGCCAACCTCCAGGCTGCCAAGGCTGAGCCAATAAGCGATAATCGAGGAGTGCCAGCGTATAGATACGCAGTAATCATCATTAAGCCCTTGCCATTAACTGAATGGTATCTAGCAATAGCGTCGACCAAAGGCCGTTTAAATTTAATTGATGTAATGTAAATATAAAGCTAAATATATAAATATAAAGCTGTGATAGCCTAGTGGTTAGGACGACCGACTTCTAATCGAAGGTCGTGGGTTCGATCCCGGGCACGCACCTCTAACTTTTCGGAGTTATGTGCGTTTTAAGTATTTAAATATCACTTGCTTTAACGGTGAAGGAAAACATCGTGAGGAAACCTGCATGCCTGAGAGTTCTCCATAACGTTCTCAAAGGTGTGTGAAGTCTGCCAATCCGCTTGGCCAGCGTGGTAGACTATGGCCAAAACCCTACTCACTCTGAGAGGAGACCCGTGCTCTGCAGTGAGCCGGTAATGGGTTGATCATGATGATGATGATGAATGTAAATATACCTACCTAGCATATTCCATACGTACATACGAATATAGAAATGAACAAGTATAAATTAAAAATTTAAAAAACCCCCGACATTCGCCATTTTGTAGCGGCGCGGCGGTCATCTTGATTTTCATCAAACATACCTAACAACCCTCTAGACCAGGGGTTCCCAAAGTTTTTTTGCTCATAGACCACTTTCAAAATTTAGCTAGTTCCGATGGACCCCCTGTAGCTACATTTCTACCATATTCCCAAAACTCAAAAAAAATGTGAATATTATATCTTACTATGGAAATTTGCATTGCGGCTGAGTTCCAACTACGAAATTAGTTTTCGAAAAAAGTGAAAATTCATTGGTTAATTGATTGTGCTGTGAGTGGACGTCAAAAAGTAAAGTTCTGTAAAGTAAAGTTAAGTACTGAATATGAAATATGCAAGTTTTTATAAGTAACAGTCGCTGAGCTTCTTAAAATATTATCTGCCTACATTGTTAGGTGAAGTCAAGCCAACATTTTAGTTCGTGAAGAACGAAAGCAGATAAATTTTCGTGGACCCCCGCTTACAACTCGTGAACCCCCATTTTTTTGTCACGCCAACGTAGACCCCCGTCGAGCCTCCCGTGGACCCTTGGGGGTCCACCTGGACCACTTTGGGAACTACTGCTCTAGACTAATTCACCTTTCAAACAAAAAAACCGCATTCAAATCGGTTCACCAATTTGAGCGCTACAGGGGAACAGACAGACACATACACACACACACAGACACGTCAAACTTATAACACACTGTCGTTTTTGCGGCGGGGGTTACTAAAATTGTGTTTGTCTCTGATTCTGTAATACTTCTCCGTCTCTCTTCTCTCGTCATGACTGTCAGTGGGCAGTGAGGAATACGATCCTCACTGCCCACTGACAGTCATGACCCCTTGGAGTCATTATATAGGTAGTAGGTATAGCGTTGTCCCACCAGTAGGACGAATCGGTGGCCCTTCACTTTAATTACGTGTTAGGAAGTTTCAAGGGGTAATAATGCGGATTGTTTGTTGGCTAAGAGTAGGTACGGGAGTTCGACTCCTAGGTTTGAGGATTATTAGGTATGTTGGTGATAATAACCAAGACAAAAGGCTTAATGTGCTCTCCAAGGCATGGTGCAGGCAGAAAGGCATTCCTCGGACTTTTTAGAATCAACTTAAATTCCACTTTACTTATTCACTTTATAGGTGCATATTCTAATTACTGTTTTGGAAAGAGCATTGATATTTTTGCTGGCTATATATTCTCTACAGAATCCGAAAACCGAAATACTTTCCGAAGCGATGTTAAAGTCTGTACCTTATCTTAAGAGCCAGAATTTAGCCTAAATGATATACCTGAATAAATTCGAATTTGAATTCAGCACTTTTCGATATCACATCTGTGATACGCTATACTGAGCCCCATTGTACGCTATGATCTATAACTAAATGACAGATTTACGCACAGTTAAAGTTAGCTCGAAACAAGTGTAAATTAAAAATTTAAAAAACCCCCGACATTCGCCATTTAGTGGCGGCGGCCATCTTGAATTTGCAATAGTGCTATTCTACTAGTCAAGCCCTTTCATTTGATACCCATATCAAGGGAGTTATGAAAAAATATATCATCCGCCATTTTGTAGCGGCGGCCATCTTGGACTGATTTTCATCAAACATAGCTAAGAACACTCTCGACTAATTCACCTTTCAATCAAAAAAAACCGCATTCAAATCGGTCCACCCGTTTGAGCGCCACAGGGGAACAGACACACACACACACACACACACACACACACACACACACACACACACACACACACACACACACACACACACACACACACACACACACACACACACACACACACACACACACACACACACACACACACACACACACACACACACACACACACACACACACACACACACACACACACACACACACACACACACACACACACACACACACACACACACACACACACACACACACACACACGCACGCACGCACGCACGCACGCACGCACACACACACACACACACACACACACACACACACACACAGACACGTCAAACTTATAACACCCCGTCGTTTTTGCGTCGGGGGTTAAAAATACACTTGTCGTTTAATTGTTTGTAGTTTATCTTCAACGCTTTGGACGCGTCTTCCACGCGTTTTCTGACCGCCTAAAGTCTCAAGGCACTCGTTTTGGTAACGCACACGTAGTACAGTCACTGTATATTGCAGACACAGTTCTATCGCGAGCTGGTTACGCGACAATGCGGCGATCTGCACTGATGGCCTTCGGGTATGAGAGAGGCAATGGCCCACTGACTCGAACTGGTATTTAATCTGTTTATTATATTCCCCGTAGTGTCTCAAGGTGAACGATCAGAGCAAAACCAGTGTCGCATCTCCACAAACGACTCATCTCAAAGAAATTGTAAATAAACAATTTTTCTTTTAAGTACCTACATTGTTTGAAAAACACGCAAGCTGTTTAACAAGCATTAGAATACACAGAAATAAAATACGCAACATGTAGTATACAAATAAATAAAATTGAAATGTACCTATGTCTGTGATTTCGAAAAAATTTAGCGTAGGTAGGTATGTTCTTTAAATTTTTGGATGTATGTTTTTCTGTTTGTCCCGGCTATTAATGCAGCTGAATCAATTTCGATTTAATTTTAAACTTGTCAAAGGATTATAATAAAGATAAGGAGCGATACTCTCTATAAACTGATATCTGTGTCTGAGGTTTTCATATTATTTTAGTTAAAAAATAATAACGAGATTTCAAAAAGTCCCACCGGATCAAAGGTTTATAAATATCGAGAGAGACCTCTCTTAAAAAGTAAAAACACAATCCACAATTTGAGTAAATAGTAAAATATATAGTTCTAATATGTTGGAACAAAAAAAAACAACTAATCAAAATGTAAATAATTCAGAACATCGAATTATAAAGAACGATGTGAATAATGAACATCGGAATTTGTTTAGGTACGACATGTAAAAACTCACTGCACTATTGAACACAGACCAATGAACATGAAAATGCTTCGGGCACTAACTGTCCGAACTGAGGTCCAAGGTCTATGACTAGCGTAGGATCACACTAGCTACTTATTGTCTCGAAACTTTTTGTCTTGTCGCCTTTCAGTACTGGACGATATATTGCGGCGGAGTCGGATCCCACTGTCGGATCCTTGATAAATTAATTACCACACCATTGTGAGTAGGATAATGACTACAGAAATTGTTTAGAATTATGTAACAAATTGTAGTTTGACTATCTCCCTGGTCAGTGATGAGCGCTGTGGTTTTATAAATGGAAGCTCCTGGGTTCGATTTCTGGAAAGGATAAATAATTTAGGAATTTATAATTTCTACATTGTCTGTAGTACAGTTTGGTAAAAGGCTTCAGTCGTGGCTAGTTACTACTCTATCTGCAGAGCCGTGCCACTAAGCAGCTGTGTTCAGATAAAAAACCGATTCCGTGTACTGCCACTGGCTAATCTGGAAGAGTACTTCCAAACTTAGACATCATCACTTACCATCTGGCGAGATCGCGGTCAAGGGCAGGTACGATTAGAAGAGTAAAAAAAAGTTAGATTTGATTTGAATATCATATCCATTAAGACAGCTCATTAGGCAAGTAATTGATTCATTTAAGGTTGCCCTTCTTACGCGCTTCTCCATACAAACGTATTACGCCTATTATTCTAATGTTTGTCGCAATAGATCTAAAATTAAGCCAGATGTCAATTTATATCTCCACTATTTATGCTATAAAATAAAAAAAATTAGTAAAATTATATTATTAATTAATTTTATTTATTTTGAAAGTTATGACGCTTGAAAAATCACTATTTTAGGATATACAATGAATATAAAAATTATTTTTTGCTATAATCCGCTAACAGTGACAAATTCGTAGGCACAACACCACACAATCTTGTAGGCACAACACCACACAATCTTGTAGGCACAACACCACACAAATTCACCACAAAACAAACTCGACGATCGTTTCGCTCCGACACCGGAGCATCTTCAGGAGATGTCGACTTCACAACGGACGATTGCAAAGTCGCGTTGTGAAGTCGACATCTCCTGAAGATGCTCCGGTGTCGGAGCGAAACGATCGTCGAGTTTGTTTTGTGGTGAATTTGTGTGGTGTTGTGCCTACAAGATTGTGTGGTGTTGTGCCTACAAGATTGTGTGGTGTTGTGCCTACGAATTTGTCACTGTTAGCGGATTATAGCAAAAAATAATTTTTATATTCATTGTATATCATGGAATTCCGCAAAGTAACGCCTGCTTCCATTCAACTATTTTAGGACTTTGAGACAACTTCGTGCGTAAAGAAACTATATAAGAAACTACAAAAATTGAAAAACGACCAAAGTCATATCATACGTTACTTCATAATAATTTCAAATATCTTTATTCAATGTAAAAAATTGCTAAATATTTTCTAAAATAGGCGTAGGTACTTCCTAATCTAGATTTGCATCTTTTTACTTTGCCGTTTTTCACTAAAAATCATGATATCTCAAGCAAAATTTATTTATTAAATTAATTTATTTTTAGTACTCTTCGTTCATCGATTTACCAAATAAATCAATGTCTTCTTTACTGAAGACGTCTCGCTCTCTAAATGCAGAAATCACTGTTTTAGATTCCACCCACCAACGATTTGTCGCTCCCATTTGTCGCTCTTAAAGGGCACTGCTGCAGCTATAGTCGCGCGACACGTCGCTAGTGTGCGATAATATTTAGACAGTCACGCTCGTGTTAAACGCCACACACATAATGACATATTATAATGACAACATGCAAAATTAACCACTTCGATATTCAATTCTGAACTCACATGACTATAAAAATATATTTTTAGGGTTCCGTAGCAAAATGGTACCAAAGCTTGGTCCGGTTGCGCTCACTTTAGATAAGAATTCGTATGGTATATTAACTTAATAAATCAGCAATAATCCTATACAAACAAAATTTAATATTTGTGTATAAAAAGATCAAATTAAATGAAACAAGATATGAAACTCACGACGAATTACAGCGTCCAGTGGTAGCCTATAAACTTAAAAAATTAATAAAAACCAGTTAAACCTTTGCAATACAGAAGATACCTACCTGTCTAATGCAAAGAACTATGTCAAATTAGGTCCCGTAGTTTAAAAAACAAATGTCATAAGAGTAAAACGAACGGCACCCTTGTGGCTTATAGCAATAACGAACCAGCAAATAAATACTTAGTATCTTAAATACGGTATATTATATGCGTTTACTGAAGAAACTCTATTGGATAATAACTATTTAAACACATTTCTTGCTTTCCTCATCAGGTACGTCGGCGCGCGACTCTGATTCGCGCTTGTTTGGCTAAATTAATTAATATCCTCCAACAATTTCCAACAAATACGTTGGTAAATAGTAAATTATGCCCAAAATAATGGACTCCATATCCGCGGTGTGGTACAACCCAACTCTTCGAAAACTTAGAGCAGATAATTTCTATTATTTATTGTCCTGTTTGAGCTCATTGATTTGGTCTTAATGAGCAACTGTCGTTATGATGATCAGCGGTCAGGGTCTGATGATGGAGCAGAAAGGGTTTCACTAGGACTCAGCCCTGTCAAAGCTAATCTCTGTTGCCTAGTGTTTGTTGAGATTGGCTGAAATTAGGTCGTCGTCGTCAGCGTCGTTGTCAACAAATAGACGTCCACTACTGGACATCAGGCCTCTCTTGGGGACTCTCACATGTCGCGGTAGGGTCTGATGATGGAGCAGGAAGGATGTCACAAGGACTCAGCCCTGTCGAAGCTAATCTCTGTTGCCTAGTGTTTGTTGAGATTGGCTGAAATTAAGACATCGTCGTCAGCGTCGTTATCAACAAATAGACGTCCACTACTGGACACAGGCCTCTCTAGGGGACTCCCACATGTCGCGGTAGGGTCTGATGATGGAGCAGGAAGGGTGTCACAAGGACTCAGCCCTGTCGAAGCTAATCTCTGTTGCCTAGTGTTTGTTGAGATTGGCTGAAATTAGGTCGTCGTCGTCAGCGTCGTTATCAACAAATAGACGTCCACTACTGGACACAGGCCTCTCTTGGGGACTCCCACATGTCGCGGTAGGGTCTGATGATGGAGCAGGAAGGGTGTCACAAGGACTCAGCTTATCGAAGCTTGTCTATAATTCCTAGACTCCGTTGAGATTGGCTGAAATTAGGTCATCGTCGTCAGCGTCGTTGTCAACCGATGGAGTTCCACAGAGGCTGAACATAGGTCACTTGTAGGGACTTCCATACGTCGCGATCTTGCGCCAGTTGTATCCAGCGACTCTTTTAATGTCGTCGATCAACCTAATGAGGAGCCTGCCGACAGTTAAATCGCTTATGGATTCTTTGAACTCTGTGCCTCGCTCATTGCCACTTCTGATTCGCAATCCGTTAATGAGCTATGTACGTCAGTGACTTTGGTTCTTCTACGGATCTTCTCATTTGTGATTTGCTCTTTTTACCCGACTACGGCAAAGCCAAAAGGAAGGATTATGATTTTAGCAGTCTATGTATGTATGTATCTATGTTTGTATCCGATTCTGTGTGTTCCACCATAGCGCCTAAACTACTGGGCCGATTTTGATGAATGACATAGGCTACCGGGAAACTAAATCGGGAAGTGACCTACGCGGCTTAAACTAGAATATTAAGTTAGTTTCGGATAGACATAACAGATGGCGGCACTAGCTGCTTGCTTCGCGCTTTTTTCCGTTCGAATTCTCATTAAGTAGTACGCAGAATACACGTTTTTCTGCAACTATATTAGTAGTCGGGTTTTAGTTTACGACCTTTATCTCTTGTTATTTATATTTTTGACATAATAGCTCTATCCATCGCTCGCTGAGTAACTCTCAACTTTCTTATGGCCCACAGTTAACAGTAGTGTATCGGTCGGGAGAAAATTCGAGTCGTAAAGATGTTAGGCAGAAGAAGGAAAACGTAACTTACATGTACGTGTATGTACATTTACCAACCTCACATTAACGGCAGGTATAAAAACACTAAACCCCGAATTGGTATTATTTCACCCGGCTGGTCTGCACAGGACGTCGTAAAACATCCAAAACCCTCTTACCTTAATTTGTATTAACGATTTGTTTGTTCAAATTTTTTTAGTGAAACTCCAGTTGTTCATTTCTATCTACAATCATTTTTTTATTCAACTACAAGTTTGCCCTTGACTGCAATCTGACTTGATGGCATCGTACCGGAACGCTAAGTCGCTTGGTCGCACGGCTTTTCCGGTAGGGTGGTAACCAGCTACAGCTAATGCCTCACACTAGACGACCAGAGACAATGTAAAAATGATAAAATCCCAAATTGCCCCTGCCGGGAATAGAACCCGAGACCTCCCATTTATAAGACCACAGCGCTCACCACTGCGCCAGTGAAGTTTATTTTCTTCATTTCTTTTATATGTCACATGATTTTAGGTTACATAATAGAACTCGGTGTGAGTGTGTGTGAAGAGACCCGACTGGGTTATAAATGTTTTATAGTTTTACCAAGACACCAAAACTACATATAATATTAACATCGATAATATTGACAAATAATCAATTTAAGCAACATTACGAATGTTTAAATTACAAGTAGGTAGGTATCAAAAAGCCTACAATATATTCAACTTATTTCAAAAAAATATGGATTTATTTTATTTTATTTGGTGTTACCATAGAGAAAAGATAATTCTCCCTATTCTCTGGTGTTAGGTACTACTAAAGAGAATAACTAAACAGACAAGGTCATCCCCAATTTCCCATGTGGTACAGACATTAGGTACACAGTGAGCAATTTACTAAAATAACCAAATCTATAATAACTTTAAATGGTACCAAAACGCTTTGTGTCCGACGATGATGGGAAGGTATTAGTTTATGTCATCAAACACGATCAGATAACGTAAGCAATATCACCCGAGGGGGTTTATTAAATTTTTTTTATATATAAACTCCAGTCTATAATAGTTTCGATCAATAATAAAAATTATATTAGATACCTACATGATAATAATAATCATAAACAGGGAACTGCGAAGTGTAACCATGGATAGAAACAGCGATATCTAAGTAATATAATGTTCTGCTGGTTTGCAGATTTCTTATAAGGATTGAAAAAATGCTAATGAGTTATTAAGTTTATACAAGGTTTGCCCTCATTTAGTTCCGACAAATGTGTATTATAATTTTATGGGGCCATGGTCAGGAAAATTATCATTTATCACATTATCTAGACTGAATAATTTTAAGGTTCTGTAATACAATAGTAAAACGTGGTTCAAAATTTAAAAAAAAAAACATGCATCAGAAGTGTTATAAAACGCAATATGCGTTTGCGTATGCATAATATGCGTAATTGTAGTAGGTATGTTTTACATATAGAAAAATTGATCAACTTATCCCTAAATAAGTTGGTCAATTTTTTAATTGTTAATTAAATTTTTTAATTATTCATATTATTATAGTCCGAATAATGTTTTTGGGGATAGAAATTTTCAAGAACTCTCCCCGAAAAGTGGCTTCGGAAAAAAACTGAAAGTGCTTTTTTGTATGAGATTTTTGTACGAATTTAAGAAACACACGATTCAAATGATGGATATGCGTTATTCTTTTTTAGGGTTCCGTAGTAAACAAGGAACCCTTATAGTTTCGCCATGTCCGTCCGTCTGTCCGTCTGTCCGTCTGTCCGTCTGTCCGTCTGTCCGTCTGTCCGTCCGTCCTCGGTTAATCTCAGAGACTATTAGTGCTAGAAATCCGTAATTTGGCATGAGTATAAATATTAATCACGCCGACAAAGTGGTGAAATAAAATTTTGATAAATATTTTTTTTTAGGGTAGCTCCCCTACATGTAAAGTGGGGATGAATATTTTTTTTCTCGTCTACCCCATAGTGTGGGGTATCGTTGAATAGGTCTTTTAAAAATACTGTGGGTGTGGGAACATCATTTTTCGATTTCTAGATCCGTTTGTAAAATATGATGTTTTAAAGTGCAAATTTTTATTAGAGTCAAGTGTCCCCCCCCTCTATCAGCCAAATGGCAGTATATAGGAACTTGAAAAAATTCACAGCAGTAGGGTATATAATCAATTTTAAAGGAAAACTATCACGGCTAAGTAGGGTTCACAGGTTAAGGAGTTATATCTGTTTTTCGAGGATTGTGACTACGGAACCCTACACTGCGCGTGGCCCGCCACGCACTTGACCGGTTTTTGTTTCTTTAACTTTCATAGTCCTGGAAAAGTTATCATTCCGATCTTTTCACAATTTCACACACAGTTGTTATAAAATTACATTACTACGTGTATATAATATATTCGCAACCTAAGTATTAACAAATCAATACGATGTGGGTATAATTCATCAGTGTTATGCAAATTAGACGACTAGTGAGAAATATGTATATAACTTTCTTGTGTGTCTCACAGGCACATTCTGGTTCGTTCTGGTATTAGGTCAGTTACTCACAACGTTATGTGGTTATACTGTTTGTTTAGTTTTTTAGTGAGTGAGTTAGTGTCGGCTTTTCCGGGTAAATATGGCTATTACGAGTATTTAATTTATCCCAGCTGATATTTGTGACTTCATCCGCGTGGATTTACGGTTTTTATGATCTCGTCGGAACTTTTTGATGTTTTGGAATGAAAACTATCTAATGGGTCATAATCCAAAACCCTATATGCCCGGGATGCAAGCATTCTAAGTACCATTAGTATTATTTGCAGTTTAAATATATTTTCTTAAAATCCCTAACCTTACCAGTTACCTGTCTCTGTGAGTTTCGTTAAACTAGATTCAACCGTGCCGAAGATTAAGCTCGGATATATCATATTCACTGAGATACGCATTCATACATATAGACCTACTCAACGACGACCTCCCTGGCGCAGTGGTGAGCGCTGTTGTCTTATAAGTGGAAGGTCCCGGGTTCATTTCCCGGCATGGGCAATTTGGAATTTTATAATTTCTAAGTTGTCTCTGGTTTGGTCTGGTGGGAGGCCACCACCCTACCGGCAAAGCCGTGCCACAAAGCGATTTAGCGTTCCAATACGATGCCGTGTAGAAACCGATCAGGGTTATGCATATCTTTTCCAAGTTAGCCCGCTTCGATCTTAGACTGCATCATCACTTACCATGAAGTAAAATTGCAGTCAAGGGCTCACTTGTAGTACCTAGAATAAAAAAAAATGTAGCATATTCCTGGACCTCTTTAACTTGTTATTTTCAGAAAAGGATCTCTTCACCGGAAACAGTCCCGTGCCAGCAGATGCGGACGGGAGGATTGCTGGAGGGGTGGAAGCTCAAAGAAACACTTTTCCTTTCCATGTGCAAATAGTCAGAGAGAATGCGCCTTTCTGCTCGGGTGCCATTTACAACGAACGCTTCATACTGACCGCCGCGCATTGCGTTGAAGGGTAACTTTGAGATTGAAATATTTAATACAAACACTACCGTCTGCGGCGTGCTCCTCATTGCTGGGGGTCATGACCGCGTCCATTAATTACGTAATGGTAGATTTTTTTTGGAATAATATAATATTATATAAGTTAATTATATTTTTAATTTATTTTATTAGAATATAAGTAAATAAGTTGCTTTACAAATTACGTCGCAAAATTGTAGGGCCTGTTTGTTGGCAGTTCCCACTAGAACAAACCAGATACATAGAATTTATAATTTCTAAATTAAACTTTTTTCTCTAAAACCGGGAAAAAATATTTTCAATTTTTGTTGTAGAGTCCACGCCAAGTCTTGACAGGTCTTGCTTTAAAACTACTTTATTCTTTTTAATCCAGTTTTCACTTCTATCAGCCGATCCCAAAGACTGCCTCGCATTTTTTTACAAATTGAGTTATATTTCAAAATATATTCACATGTATCTCATTCATCGAATCATCGAATATCTAAATAGAAACTCCCCCCGCAGCACGGTGAAAACTGTGACTTTTGTCGACGCACCCTAGTATCGTCGAGAATGGCCCTACACTGTTCACGCCGCATTGAACTTGGTTTTCATTATTCCAGTGCAGAACCGCAAGAACTTCGAGTTCGCGCCGGAAGCCTGGTTCGCGGCAGCGGAACGATGGTACCCATTGTCGACATAGTGATCCATCCAGATTACGATTACCCACAAAACAACCTCGACATTGCTCTATTGAGGACGCAGTTCCCTTTTCAATTCAATCGTACGATACTGAATGGTGTAATAGCAGATATTGGCGAGAATCTGCCCAGGGAACTGCGAGTATCTGGATTTGGGTTACAAGGGGTAACGTTACTAGTTACTATAACTATATAAGTCTAGCTGCTGCCCTCAATTTCCTCTGCATAGATATTTTTTTTAATCCCTTGGGAACTCCATGACTTTTCGAGATAAAAGTAGCCTCTGCCCTTCTCCAAGGTCTAGTCTATCTCTGTACCAAATTTCGTCAATCGGTGCAACAGTTTAGCCGTGAAAGAGTAACGACAGAGATACAGACAGAGTTACTGCCACAAATATTTGTTTTTGAAAGCTTAGCTTGCTTCTATCAAATGTGTTTCCATCAAAATTGGTAACTGACTTTTGGACCACTTTCAGTTCCCGATCAATTTGATGTAAGATGTAACCTTTAGCGATATTATGTGTGAATTATATATGACAAATTGAATGGTGCCAAATCAACAATAGATAAAATTATTTTTGTGAAATTTTTTTTTTTAATTAATTTATTCTTATGTATTTTCCTGCCTGGTGATGGAAGTTGGAGCGGGGCGCTAGAATTTCATGATGGTATTATGGCAGCAAAATCGCGTTTTATATCATTTGTTTGTTTGTTTGCTTTAAAACAATCTCTGTACCTTTCCTTATTACAGGATGATGACAACAAACTAAGTGACGAGCTAATGTATGTGGACTTACCAATCATCAGTAGGATAGAATGCCAATTGTTTTATCCCGAAATAACCATCACTATGAACATGATATGTGCCTATAACATGCATAGCAGTTCAAAGGGTACCTGTAAGGTATTTCTTTACCTATATTTTTTTATTCAAGATGACTAATATTCCCATTTCCCATAAAATAAGCGTGCAATGGTTGGGATTTTGTACTATTGACCTTTGGGATTTCCCCAAGTCTTTTGAGTTATTAAAGCTTATGAAGAGTTTATTTCGAGCATGCCCCATATTACTCGCCTCGTTGGTGTAGTGGTCAGCATATTCGACTGCAGATCACGAGGTCCCGGGTCCAATTCCCGGGACGGGCAAATAATTCTTTGGTATCGAATTTATCTGTCAAGAAATTCTCATTGCCAGCCCGGAACGGAAGCTGTTACATCCCTGTATCTCGGAGAGCACGTTAAGCAGTCGGTCCCGGTTATTATCACTATCATGTGGCAATAGTCGTTACAGCCCGCCAACCTGCATTGGAGCAGCGTGGCGGGTCTAAGCTCTAAATTTCTCTCTCATATGAGAGAGTAGGCCTGTGCCCGGTAGTGGGATTTTAAAAGGTTGTAGTGGTGGTGGTGGATGCCCCATATAAATGATTTTCGTTTGCGTATTAACGGACCACATGCGGACCACAGATAATTTTATGTTTTGGACACGCAGTATGTTATAGTAATATTAGCAAACTAACGGCTTTGCTTGGATAATAATTACTCGCTATACTATCCCACCATAGGTATTTGTTTTGTTATTGTTTTGTTATTAACCCCCGACGCAAAAACGACGGGGTGTTATAAGTTTGACGTGTCTGTGTGTGTGTGTGTGTGTGTGTGTGTCTGTCTGTTCCCCTGTGGCGCTCAAACGGGTGGACCGATTTGCATGCGGTTTTTTTTGTTTGAAAGGTGAATTAGTCGAGAGTGTTGTTAGCTATGTTCGATGAAAATCGGTCCAAGATGGCCGCCGCTACAAAATGGCGGATTACATATTTTTTCTCAACTCCCTTAATATGGGTATCAAATGAAAGGTCTTGACTAGTAGAATAGCACTATGCAAATCCAAGATGGCCGCCGCCACAAAATGGCGAATGTCGGGGGTTTTTTAAATTTTAAATTTATACTTGTACCTATCTCAAAGGGTAGGCAGCGTTTTCGATGAAAGCTCCTAGGTGGCTTGACTTACTTAGACATTTTCTACAATTATCATAATATTATGATGACCACCACCACTTCAACCAATTTACACAAAACCTCAACCAATTACACTTCAACCTTCAAATCATGAATCGCTCTATCTATTGGTGAAAACCGCATGAAAAATCGTTCAGTAGTTTTTGAGTTTATTGCGAACAGAAGGACCGACAGACGCGGCGAGGGACTTTGTTTTATAATTAACCCCCGACGCGAAAACGACTGGGTGCTATGACGTGTCTCTCTCTGTGTGTGTGTGTGTGTGTATGTGTCTGTCTGTTCCCCTGTAGCGCTCAAATGGGTGAACCGATTTGAATGCGGTTTTTTTGTTTGAAAGATGAATTATACACCTAAACCTTCATCACAAATCACTTTAACTATTGGTGAAAACCGCATTAAAATTCAGTTTTTGAGTTTATCGCGAACAGAAATACAGACAGACGCGGCAAGGGATTTTGTTTTATAATATGTTAGTAAAGATAATGAATTTTCCCAGAATAGTTACTAGATATATTAATATGGATAATATGGTTTTCTTTTAGGGTGATGGGGGTGGGCCGGCATCTGTAATACCCAGCCGAAGACTGCTCGGAATAAGCTCCTTTGCCAGGGGTTGTGGGACTGGTATGGGACCGAGCGTCTTCACCTTCCTTCAGGCGAGGGAGGTACTCCAGTTTATCCAAAATCACACACAAACACAAGGCACTGGCAGAGACAAGGCAACCGTACACATTATGCCTGACACAGAGCGAATTGAGAAAATTGAGAAGCTTTTCAAAGAAACGCCGGAAAAAGAAAATCCTGAGAAGCTTTCTAGAGAAAATCTGGAGATAGAGAATCCTGAGAATCCTAAAGAAAAATCGGTGGAAGAAAAATCTGAGAAGCCATCAAAACATGAACCTGAGAAGCTTTCCAAAGAAAAAATTAACAACTCTTCCTAAGAAGAACCTTTCGTAAAGCGACATGAGGAGCCTTCAATTGACGATCCTGAGGTACTCATCCCAGAGCAACCTGAGAAACCTGAGAGGTCTTCCGAAGAAAACCCGGAGCAGCTTTCCAAGTAAAAACCTGAGAAATCTTCTAATAGAAAACCAGATAAACCTTCCAAAGAGAACCCTCTAAATCCTTATTAGCGTGAAGCCAATTATGAAAATACCAGTTTTAATTCGAAGATCGATAAAATATATATGTATACACTATACAGGTATATCCGTATATACAAGTCTGTGTACTTCTTTATTTGCAATCAGTATTCAATATAAAAAAATATTTGTTATACAAATTAGTTATTGTAAGACGGTATCATTTAGTGTGCAAGTCAGTATATTTGTTGTACGTTTGGTATTTTAGATGTGCAATTAAAAATATCCCATTAGTTTGTATGAATAAATAATTATTAATAATACTTAATATTACTTTTCTTTTTATTGATTATTGTCATAGTTTATTACAAAAATCTACAATATAATAAAATTAATCTTTTTTTTACCACCTTTTCTAAGCATGCCTCACTTTGCCTTACTTATATATTACATGTGCAGTATTTATCTTTTTGTACGGAATCCTTGGTTTGCGGGTTCTATTTGCACGTGGTGTATATTTTCTGTAATAAAATATCATCATATTATTGAACTGCAATAAAAAAAAAAATTGAATGTAAAGTTGGTTTACGGACGATAATTTTACGGATAACGTCTGAAAATAAAGAGAGATAGATGCGTCACAAGCCGAACGCGTAGGCCGATCGTGCCTTTTTTATTTACCCGACTGGGTATATGTGTTTCACCTGTGTGTATGTATGTCCATTCCTATGTCCGCTTGTAACTAATCAACGGCTCAACGGATTTTGATAAATGATACGTCATTAGATTTGTCTCAATGACGCGAGTGTTATAGGGTACCTAAATTAAAAAAAAATCAAAATGGCGGACTTTATGCGCTTTAATGAGCGAGCTGAAAAAAAAATTTTTCTTCAAGACCCTCGAGTGGGGTATCAAAATAAAGGGATTTAAAAGGCAAATACGAAAATGTATAAATTTATATATTTGGAAACAATTTGGAGTGATAAATCGTAGAAAATGACCGTTTCCTATGTCAGTTCGTAACTACTTAACAGCTCAACCTATTTTGATAAATTATACGTCATTAGATTTGTCTTGACGGCGCAAATGTTACTGGATACATAAAATTCATAAAAAATTAAAATGGCGAATGTTATGCACTTTAATGTGCGGGCTGAAAAAATTTTTTTTCTTCAAGACCCTCGAGTGGGGTATCAAAATAAAGGGCTTTAAAAGGCGAGTACGAAAATGTATACAATCTATATGTTTTAAATCAATTTGGAGTGACAAATCATGAAAAACAAAATAAATAACAACTACACTGTAAGTGGTACGGTGGTAGTTTGTTAATTTTTTAGTTCGTTTTTTAGCATGGCAGTCGGGTTTTTAATTTTTAAATTATAGCTTGTCTATTGCTTGTTTCGCACTCTCGCTTGCACGCGGTGACAATGATGCTTTTTCGTGCGTGGAAACGGCGTTCATAGATTTATAAGACGTTAGTATCACGTCAAAAATATATAGTACATATTATAATAAAATCGTGTGCCGTGTCTGTTCATAAAATATTTTTGCAAAAAATAACTGGGAGATGTTAGGAATTAATAATAGAAAAATAAAAGCAATTTTAGAAATTTTAGTGTTTGTCTGTATGTTTTAATACATCAATTTAAGCAACATTATCAATCCTACTTCCTACTAATATTATAAATGTGAAAGTGTGGATGTTTGGATGTTTAGATGTTTGGATGGTTGGATGTTTGTTACTCAATCACGCTGCAACTACTGAACCGATTTGGCTGAAATTTTGAATGGAGATAGATTATGCCCTGACTTAAAACATAGGCTTTTTATCCTGGAAAAATGTATAGTTCCCACGGGATTCCCAAAATCTATAACTACAGCTATAGGTAGATTACTATAGCGAACTTCCATAATAGTAGATATAAAGGTTGGAAAAGGGAGCGGGAACGGGAACCGAAAATCCACAATTCCTTCGGGATTTGCTTAAAACTGAAATTCACTAGTATAGACATAAAAATATGTATTAGATTTCAAATAAGCCTAGGTTTTCTACTTAGGCTGGAACTGCATTCCGAACCTGTGGTAGATTCAATTAACGATTCAAAAGTACTTGTAAAAGTTTATTCGAATAAAAAACGTTTCTATTCTATTCTATTCTTAGGTATTTCAAAAAGAAGGGATGTTCTTAATTTAACACTCATCTAAAGGTGCGTCCAGACTTGAATATTTCACCGAATCGAACTGCGAACTGTGAAATGTGAAATCGAACTGCGAACTGCGAACAGTTCGGCGAAAGTTTCGCCGAACTGTTACACAGTAACCCATCTCAAGCGCTCCAAGCGCGCCGTCCACATTGAGCGTAACAAGTTCGCCGAAATGTTCGCAGTTCGGTTCGGTGAAATGTTCAAGTCTGGACGCACCTTTACACGTACCTATTTTTAGGTTCCGTACCTCAAAAGGTGAAAAAGGAACCCTTATAAGATCACTTTCTTGTCCGTCTGTCACCACCGATTTTCTCAGGAATGGGTGGACCTAGCAAGTTGAAATTTATACCAGATACTAAGGTCTATAGTCCCTATTAGGTGTATAAAAATTAAGAGCCTGAGTTCACACAATAAAAAGATATGGGCATATTTATATTTTCACGAAAACTTGTAAGTACCAAAATTTACCTTAATTTTCAACTTTTTTATTTTTCAAAATTTTGCCTTTATTTGATCTGTAAGACCGTGCTTTTCACCAAAATTGACAAGTCTAGGTCAACCGGAAGTACCCTATAGGTTTTGGGTCGAAAACCTAAATGGTAGTTCTAGTTGACCTAGAATTACGAGATCTGGCAAAAAGCCAGGTCTTACAGCACAAATAAAGGAAAAATTATTTTATGTCCGATGAATCTCTTATATTACTAGAAACTTAGAAAATGTTTTTTATTCGCTGGAAAAGAGTCTAAAACAACTAAACAATCAAGGTCATCTCCAATTTCTCACGTGGTATAGACATTAGGCACAGACCAATTTACTAAAATAACCAAATCTAATAACTTTAAATGGTACCAAAACGCTTTGTGTCCGACGATGATGGGAAGGTATTAGTTTATGTCACGTCACCCGAGGGGGTTTATTAAAAAACTAGAGGATACCCACGACTTAGTTTTGAAAAATCCCGCGGGAACACTTTGTTTTTCCTAAGCTTCTGGGAGCTCTTACCTTGCTAAAAACTGTTAAAAGCTCACTGGCGGATGTTCAGGTACATCAAAATGTAAACATGCGCTAGTGAAAGTCCCATGGAAATCGATCCAGCCTTTCAGAGATTAGTTGGTAATCTTTAAAGTATCTCCTTTCTAACAAAAAAGAATGAACGACATCGGACTACGCGTTAATGAATTACAGTTAAGTACACATTTTGACTTTCATCCCCTCTCCCAAGGAAATCGTGCTGAATTTCGGGATAAAAGTATCCTGTTTATTACTCCGTAGTATGAACTTAAATCATGCCAAGTTTCATTTTAATCCATTTAGTAGTTTTTGCGTGATGCACGCACAAACATACATCCCCCAGTTATTATTTTGCAAAAATCTTTAATGTACCTACAGATACGGCAAGTCTACGATTTTATTATATGTATAGAATAGTAAACTACAGTCATAGTTTCGATCAATAATGAAATGTATATTACATGATAATTAATAGACGATTAATAGAAGAAGAAGGCTCAGGGTCACTCAGCGGGCGATGAAGAGAGCTATGCTCTGACTATCCCTGCGAGATCAAATCAGAAATGAGGAGATCCGCAGGAGAACCAGAGTTACCGACATAGCTCATCGAGTCGCGAAACTGAAGTGGCAAAGGGCGGGGCACATTGCTCGAAGAACTGATGGACGTTGGGGTCCCAAGGTGCTTGACTGGCGACCTCGCACCAGCAAACGTAGCGTTGGAAGACCCCCACTAGATGGACGGACAAGATCATGTTCTGTGGTGATCCTTGCAAGAGACCTATGTCCAGCAGTGGACGTCTATTGGTTGAGACGACTACGACGATAATTAATATACATTTTTATATATTACATGATAATGATTAAAAACGGGAATAACGTCATGAATCACGATGAATAGAAAAAGCGTTATCTAAAATCAAATGTTCTGCAGGAAGAGTGGATTGAAAAAATGTTAATGAATTATGAAGTTTATATTATAAGGTTTGCCCTCATTTAGTTTTCCGACAAATGTATACTAAGTATTACTTATATTATTGGGCCACAGTCAGGAAAATTATCATTTATCACATTATCTAGACTGAATAATTTTAAGGTTCAGTAATGCAATAATAAAACGTTGTAGTTCGAAGATATAAAAAACATATTGTATCTTTTGTGATATAAAACGCAAAGTACCTATACCTACGCATAAAGTATGTTTTACATAAATAACAATTCATCATCATCATCATCATGATCAACCCATTACCGGCTCACTACAGAGCACGGGTCTCCTCTGACTCCTTGACTATGGCCAAAACCCTTCTCAGAGTGAGAAGGGTTTTGGCCATAGTCTACCACGCTGGCCAAGCGGATTGGCAGACTTCACACACCTTTGAGAACGTTATGGAGAACTCTCAGGCATGCAGGTTTCCTCACGATGTTTTCCTTCACCGTTAAAGCAAGTGATATTTAAATACTTAAAACGCACATAACTCCGAAAAGTTAGAGGTGCGTGCCCCGGGATCGAACCCACGACCTCCGATTAGAAGTCGGTTGTCCTAACCACTAGGCTATCACAGCGTAATAATAACAATTAATAACATGTAAGTGTATCATTTATTAACTTGCTCATTTTTTTTAATTTAATTTAATTTTTTAAATGTTCATATTAATATAAGTCGGAATAAATGTTTTTGGGCAATGAAAAATTCAAAAACTTGCCCCGAAAATTGGAAAATTTTGAAAAACTGACAGTGCATTTTTTGGGATTTTTTCGTGTGAACGCAAGAACACGTCATGATTTAAATGACTGATATGAATAATTCTTTTTTGTGGAAAAGTTTTCATTTCAATCTTTTCACAAATTCACAGACAATCAATCGGGTAAGATAGTGTTGTTATAAATTACATTCCTACGGGTAAATTAGCAACCTATTAACAAATCAATACGATGTGGGTAATTCATCAGTGTTATGCAAATTAGACGACTAGTGAGAAGTATATAACTTTCTTGTGTGTCTCACAGGCACATTCTGGTTCGTTCTGGTATTTGGTCAGTTACTCACAACAATATGTTGTTATATTGTTTGTTTATTTTTTTAGTGAGTGAGTTAGTTTTGGCTTTTCCGGGTAAATATAGCTACTACAAGTATTTAATTTATCCCAGTTGATACCTGTGACTTCATCCGCGTGGATTTACGGTTTTTATGATCTCGTGGGAACTTTTTGAAGTTGCGGGATTAAAACTATCCAATGGATCCTATCCCCAATCCTATGCCCGGGATGCAGGTTATCTAATTACCAAATTCTTATGACAGTTTAAATATGGGCACTAATAGCAACTGTTATTACTATTTTTTAACCCCCGACGCAAAAACGACGGGTTGTTATAAGTTTGACGTGTCCGTGTGTATGTGTCTGTCTGTTCCCCTGTAGCGTTCAAACGGGTCAATCGATTTGAATGCGGCTTTTTTTGTTTGAAAGATGAAGTAGTCGAGAGTGTTGTTAGCTATGTTTGATGAAAATCGATCCAAGATAGCCGCCGCTACAAAATGCCGCCACAAAATGGCGAATATCGGGGATTTTGTAATTTTTTAATTTATACTTGTTACACATTAATCCTAGATATTTCCGGGATAAAAAGCCTAGATTGTATATCTAATCCCCGACCCTATCCCCGAGAGCTCCATTAAAATAGATAGATAAGTACAACCCTGCCGAAAATTAGCTCGGATAAATCCTATCCACTTTAACTAATTTATAGTTAGACCTGCTGAACTAGCACATTCCTGATTGTGACTGGCCCGTTGGCGTGGTTGGCAGTGACCCTGCCTTCCGCTCCGGGGTTGCGGGTTCGATTCCCGCCCCGAGTCTGGGTGTAATTATAGTATGTATAACTTTATTAAAATATATATGTATTTATATGTAAATATGTCTATCAGTCGGCTGTTACCTATAACACAGGCATTAAGTTGCCTACTTTAGGAACAGACGGCCATGTGTGTATGTGTGAGTATTTATTTATTTATTTATTTAACATTCCTCGACCTCTTTAACCTGTTCTTTTCAGAGAAGGATCTCTTCTCCGGAAACAGTCCCGTGCCAGAAGATGCGGACGGGAGAATTGCTGGAGGTGAGGAAGCTGATAGAAACACATTTCCTTTCCAAGCGCAAATAGTCTACGATTATAAGTTCTGCAATGGTGCCATTTACAACAAACGCTACATACTGACCGCCGCGCATTGCATTGATAGGTAAGTTGGATATTGAAATCTATACTCTATACTAATATTATAAAGCTAAAGAGTTTGTTTGTTTGAACGCGCTAATCTCAGGAACTACTGGACCGATTTCAAAAATTCTTTCACCGTTGGATATAAACGTGATCCTTGAGTGCTATAGGCTATATAATATGTACCTACCATGGGCGAAGCCGGGGCGGACCGCTATAGTGTTTAATACACAAGAGATAAAGTTCGTAAACTAAAACCTGACTACGCTTTGTAATAAAATTGAATTTCATCATGATCAACCCATTACCGGCTCACTGCAGAGCACGGTTCTCCTCTCAGAGTGAGAAGGGTTTTGGCCATAGTCTACCATGCTGGCCAAGCGGATTGGCAGACTTCACACACCTTTGAGAACGTTATGGAGAACTCTCAGGCATGCAGGTATCCTCACGATGTTTTCCTTCACCGTTAAAGCAAGTGATATTTAAATACTTAAAACGCACATAACTCCGAAAAGTTAGAGGTGCGTGCCCGGGATCGAACTCACGACCTCCGATTAGAAGAAGGAATAAAATTCCCTCGCAATTTCATCACGCTAAAACCCTGAGGAAATTTAAGATTGACGTAAAAAATCACTACCTTTCTCTCTGTCATCAATAGCGACATTTATTTTGTTATTCTCGTATCTATTTATGTAATTGATATTTAGATATATATATATATATATATCTATTTATTCATATGTATGTCTATTGTATACATTATTTTGTATATATTAGTATATTTATATGTTATTATTATACTATATGGTTTAGTATATTTAGCTATTAGTGTTTAAGTTTATCATATACACCACCTCCCATTGTCCACTTGATCATTGTCTCCCTAGCGTTAAGGTTGTCTGGAAGAGATCGCTACTTAGCGATAAGACCGCCTTGTTGTACCTACGTTTTAAGTTTTCTTTCACATAACATGTCCTTTGTATTCTTCTCTTATGTGGTGTGCAATAAAGTATATACATACATACATACATTAGATGTCGGTCGTCCTAACCACTAGGCTATCACAGCTAAAAAGCTGTGAAATTGAATTTAATATAAAATAATAATTTAGTATGCAGCAAGCGCGGTCAAGCAGCTAGTGGCGCCATCTATTATGTATATCCAAAACTAATATTTTAGTTTAGCCGCTCGGATGTCTTTTCTAGAATTTTTTCATATATAAAATGTAGCCTGTGTCACCCGGACCATAACAAATAATTGACACCTCATTCATCAAAATCGGCCCAGTAGTTTAGGCGCTACGGTGGAACACACAATATAATCTCATACAAAATCGAACATAAACATAATATATACATAGACTGCTAAAATCATAACCCTTCCTTTTAGCTTTGCCGTAGTCGGGTAAAAAGCTACCGTCTCACACCGTTCACATAACAAGTATAAATTGAAAATTAAAAAAAACCCCGACATTCGCCATTTTGTGGCGGCGGCCATTTTGAATTTGCATAGTGCTATTCTACTAGTCAAGCCCTTTCATTTGATACCCATAATAAGAGAGTTGTGAAAAAATATGTAATCCGCCATTTTGTAGCGGCGGCCATCTTGGATCGATTTTCATCAAACATAGCTAACAACACTCTAGACTAATCCACCTTTCAAACAAAAAAAAACGCATTCAAATCGGTCCACCCGTTTGACCGCCACAGGGGAACAGACAGACACACACACACACACAGAAACGTCAAACTTATAACACCCCGTCGTTTTTTCGTCGGGGGTTAAAAAGAAAAAAAGAAACGTTTATTCAAGTGCTGTGATGTGCCACACATGACGATACTAGTTAAAGTAAATCACGCTCGACGCTTCTAACACGTCATAGTAGGTATACATCTATAATATAACTAGTATGGCGCGTGGGTGCGCGGCCCGCAAGCGGACCGCGAGGATTCGAGTAGTTTTTGTTTGAGCACGTCCCACCTATCTTCAATACCCTCGCCGTGTTCTTCATCCGTCTCCGAAATCTTCGATCATCAGCTCTTTCCGTATTTTTCCTCCGCATGAATTTTTGTTTTCTACACGAAACCATCAATAAAAAATTTTTTTGTGTAGAAAAATAATTTCCGCCATCTTGATTTTTTTCTGTTCATCAAATTGTAGATCTTCAGTTCTTGATCATCTTTTGCCAAGAAACCACTCTTCCATCTTTTATACTTGGTGAGATAGACACCGACGAAATTTGTATAGCCGCCATCTTGAATCCGCCATTTTGTTTTTTTTTCAGCTCAGTGCCAATTGGATGAGGTTCTGAGTATTTTTTGTTTGAGCAGCCCCCATCTATCTACAAAACTCTGCCCGGGCTCATCAATCATCTTCCAAACCCTCAATCATCATGTCTTCCCATATTTTTCTTTGAGATTTCTCCAAAGAACCGCATCAACCGCCTTGCATACCTAGTTCACAACTTTATACTCTCTCTCAATATTCGCCATACATTTTCTATGGAAAAATAAAGTCCGCCATTTTGAATTTTTTTTGTATTCATCTAGTAGACCTTTGGATCTTGATCATGTTTTGCTAAGAAACAACTCTTCCATCTTTTATACCCTTCGAGATGGACACCGACAAAATTTGTATGGCGGCCATCTTTTTTTCGCCATTTTGAATTTTTTTTCGGCTCACTGCCAATTGGATGACGTTTCGAGTGACATTTGTTCGAGCATCCCCCACGTATCTTCAATACCTTAAGCGTGCTCTTCAACCGTCTCCGAAATCCTCAATCATCAGCTCTCTCCATATTTTTCCTCTTAATGAATTTTTGTCCTCTATACGAAACCATTTGTGAAAAAAAAATTTTTCATACAAAATTTTACAGGAGAGGCGATGAATGAGTCAGTGAATCAGAACGAACAGCTATATATATATACTAGTAGGGCGCGTGGGTGCGCGGCCCGCAAGCGGACCGCGAGGTTTTGCTTTCGGGTATTTTGGTTTGAGGAGCCTCCACTTATCTTTCCCAAATTCCTAATCCTCGATCATTATCACTCTCCATATTTTTTCTTCGAATCATTCTGCTCATCAAATAGATCTTTAGGTATTGATCATCTTTTTCCAAGAAACCACTCTTCCATCTTGTATACTTGGTGAGATAAACACCGACGAAATTTGTATAGCCACCATCTTGAATCCGCCATTTTGGTATTTTTTTTTCGCCGTGCCAACTGGATGAGGTTTTGAGTAATTTTTGTTTGAGCACCTCCCACCTATCTACAATACCCTGCCCGGGCTCCTCAACCATCTTCCAAACCCTCAATCATCATGTCTTCCCATATTTTTCTTTGAGAATTCTCCAAAGAACCTCATCAAAGCCTTGGATAGTTCACAACTTGTAGTCTCTTCAATATTCGCCATACATTTTCCATGGAAAAATAAATTCCGCCATTTTGAATTTTTTTTCTATGCATCGAGTAGATCTTCTGATCCTGATCATCTTTTGCGAAGAAACCACTTTTCCATCTTTTATACCCTCCGAGTTGGACGCCGACGAAATTTGTATAGCGGCCATCTTTTTTTCGCCATTTTGAATTTTTTTTCAACTCATTGCCAATTGGATGACGTTTCAAGTGACATTTGGTCGAGCACCCCCCACCTATCTTCAATAGCTTAAGCATGCCATTCCCTCGTCTCTGAAATCTTCAATCATCAGCTCTCTCCATATTTTTCCTCTTAATGAATTTTTATCCTCTATACGACACCATTATTGAAAAAAAAAAATTTCATACAAAATTGTTCAGGAGAGGCGATGAATGAGTCAGTGAATCAGAACGAACAGCTATATATATATTAATATATACTAGTGTTGCGCTCGGTGCGCGAGCTGCAAGCAGCTCGCGTGCCTTGTAGTCTCTTCAATATTCGTAAAATAAAGAAATGGGAGGCCATACCAAATACCAGAATATTCTGGAAAGTCTCTTGAAAGATAGAAAGAAATATTGGTAGGTAATAAATATTTAGTGGAAAAAAAGGATATCTATACAAAAATGTTCTGGAGAGCCACTTGAAAATTAAAAAGAAATTTTGTATGGACACGAATTTTTTTGTTCCGTAGCTATCTTTTTTTTACTGGCTCACCAAAGGGCCTAAAGTCTTTAATTTTTTAATTTCAGGACCATGCCTCTATGATTGATAGTTTTTGAGGGCCGTTAGGGTACTCTGGTAATTTTTCCACATTCACTAAGTACGTTTTGTAATTTTTGTGAAAAAAAATCTTTAAGTTCTATTTATAAGTGTAGTAGGGGGAAAATTTTTCATACAAAAATGTCTAAGAGAGCCTCTTGAAAAGAATCCAAAAAATTTGTATGGAGAGAATTTTTTTTGTTCGGCGGCCATCTTTTTTTTACCGGTTCACCCAATGGCCCAAGGTCTTTAATAACATTTGTTTGGGACCATGTCTGTATGACTGGTAGTTTTGGAGGACCCATGAGGTACTCTGGTAAATTTTCCACATTCATGACGTTTCATAATTTTCCTGAAGGAAGACCCATAAGTTCTACACACATAAATAGTGAAGGGAAAAAGTCCCATACAAAATTGTTCTGGAGAGCCTCTTGAAAAGAACCCAAAAAATTTGTATGGAGAAAATTTTTTTTTGTTCGGCGGCCATCTTTTTTTTACCGGTTCACCCAATGGCCCAAGGTTTTTAATAACATTTGTTTGAGACCATGTCTGTATGATTGGTAGTTTTGGAGGACCCATGAGGTACCCTGGTAAATATTCTACATTCATAACGTTTCGTATTTTTTCTGAAAGGACAGTCATGAGCTCTATACATGCGCTTAGTGAGGTAAAAAAAGTTCTATACAAAAATGTTCTGGAGAGCCTCTTGAAAATTAAAAAAAAAATTTGTATGGACGCGAAAATTTTTTTTGTTCGGTGCCTATATTTTTTTTACTGGCTCACCAAAGGGCCCAAGGTTTTGAACATTTTCAGTTTCAGAACCATGTCTCTATGACTGATAGTTTTTGAGAGCCTTTGGGGTACTCTGGTAAATTTTCCACATTCATGACGTTTCATATTTTTCCTGAAGGAAGACTCATAAGTTCTACGCATATAAATAGTGAGGCGAAAAAAGTTCCATACAAAATTGTTCTGGAGAGCCTCTTGAAAATTAGCAAAATTTTTGTATGGAGACGAAATTTTTTTTTGTTTGGTGGCCATATTTTTTTCACCGGTTCACCCAATGGCCCAAGGTTTTGAACATTTTTTGTTTCGGGACGGTACCTTTCCGACTGATAGTTTTCGAGATCCCTTAGGGCACCCTAGTCAGTTTTCCACGTTCAGCTCTCTCTATAATTTTGTAGACCTTATATTTTTGAATTTTACACACATGAAAATTATGGTGAAAAAGTCCCATACAAAATTGTTCAGGAGAGGTGATCAGTACCTGACTTCAAGTAGCTTTATATATATAATATATATATATATTAATAAAACTGTAACAGATCCAATTCTGTACATTGAAGGTATTTTGAAAATTTTTATTGGAGGGCACTCTATAATCGATACTGAAGCCAAAACTGCAATTTGTTTCATTTTTGTCTGTCTGTCTGTCTGTCTGTCTTTCTGTCTGTCTGTCTGTCTGTCTGTCTGTCTGTCTGTCTGTATCTTGGCCGCGCATCACGGCGAAACTACTGAATGGATTCGAATGAAACTTGGTACAATTTGAGTTTATACTCCGAGGTAGGACATAGGATACTTTTTATCCCGAAATTCAGCACGGTTCCCTCGGGAGAGGGGAAGAAAGTTAAAACGTGTATTTAGCTGTAATTCATTAACGCGTAGTTCGATTTCACTCATTCTTTTTTTGTTAGAAAGGTAGTACTTTAAGTATTGTCTGGTAAATATTTCAAGGTCATAGGTTTTTTAGTTCAGGAATGACAGACATTTATTGGGTTCAAATAACTTGGGACCCGGATCTTTGAACGTACGGCTTATTTTAAACTGGTGTACGTTTAAATTTATGTTTGTCGATCTGTCTATATGTTCCAGCTAATTACCGAAATGGCTGGATCAATTTTGATGGAACTTTCAATGGCAGATAGGTGATGTTATAAGGAGTAACTTAGGCTACATTTAGTTTACTTAGGTACAGAAAACGATTATGGGATCCAATCCGATCCTATATAAAAACCTATATCCACGCGGACGAAGTCGCGGGGGTCGGCTAGTTGTGAAATATAGTTATAAGGAGATTATTTTACGTATTACAATCAAGATGACGTTTGTAAGCCCGAGTCGCAGGCGAGGGTTTACCATCGTTACGAGATTGTACTAACCTTAACGTTTGTTTTTCAATTCAGTTGTGAGAAAACATAAATAAAGTAGATTTATAACCAAAGAAATAAAGCACCTTAAAGCATCGAGTATATCAACCACTGCAACGATGATGGCTTATACTTGCCGATTAAATCGTGGAAATCAGCCATGAAATCTTTTCCTGAAAATGATTTGGCTTGTTTTTTATTTTTTAATTATCATAAGCCGCCATGTACCTACATAATATATGTCGCGAGATTTAGCGGCAAGTGGCCATTCAGCGCCATAATCACCTCGGTTAAAATTTCAGGCGGAGTTAGTTCCATTTCATCACGCGAATCCATATTACGTAGCTACGTTAAAACATACAAACGTTGCGTACGTTAAAACATACAAAGAATGTACACAAAGCAGAGTTGCGACAAGAAGAAAATTTGAAAGAAAATTAGTGGTGCCTCGTAGACATTAACTATTTTGGAGGCTGGACAACAAGATATCTTGTGCCCAGGTTTTTGAATACATTGCCTGCAGAGTTTAGGGACGCAAATGTTTCCACATATGTGTTCCAGTCCTCTGCAGGTAGTAGTTACATCTAAAAAAGGAGTCAAAAGAAAGCTTAAAGAGGTTTATATGAGGAATCTGTAGGTTCATAAAAGAAAACGCCGGCGGATTCCTCATATAAACATAATAAGTATAGTCTAGTCGACAAGTTGAAAATGGTACAAAATAGAGATGCTGCTCTTAAAATTATGTGTGATAGCTCATTGGATCCGGAATGACGCTTAGAATAATGTGCCAAAAGCGTGTATTAGCACATAAAAAATTGCAAAAGTTATAAACAATTAAAGATGAAAAAAAAATGGCATTTCGTTTTAAGTTAATAACTCGAAAAATATTTATATTTAAGCAATTTTGAAAAAATTTTGAAAAAGAAGAGGAAATTTCCAACTTCCGAAACTCTATCTCCATTATTTATAACTTTAATTTGACGTTGAAAATAGGGTTCCGCGCGGCGTTTACGGCTTGCGCTCGCGAGCGCTCAGCAATGAAAACAATTTATTTATAACATAAAATGTGATTTTAAAAATTTGAAAAAATTCTAGTATCTTTTTAACATTCGAGCCCTGAAGAAAAAAAAGTTTAATCACCATTTTTCAATAAGTTATTCAATTGTAAACTAACAAATTTGTACCCAATTTCCGTTGGCATAAACATTGTGATGAAAGGTATAAATAATTGGCCTAAAAATTTTAAACTTCGTGGAGCCCTTTATATATATATATATATATATATATATATATATATATATATGTAGGCTCGTTGATATTGTAGTGTGAATAATCGAGCATTGCGCCATTACGTCATTCCCCCTACCAACATTTTATTATAAGAGAGAGGGCGCAAGCGGGTGTGACACATTCCGATCTGGGCTCTCGCCGAGAGCGCTACTCCTTTCGTGCGGTGTGCCGTGTCGTAGGTTGTGTCGTGTAGAAGTAGGTCGTGTTGTACGACGTGTGTGTCGTGTGTCGTGCAGTACAAAGTAGGTTGTGTTGTGTGACGTGGGTGTCGTATGTCGTGTAGTACGAAGTAGGTCGTATCGTGCGACGTGTGTGTCGTGTGTCGTGTAGGAGTAGGTCGTGTTGTGCGACGTGTGTGTCGTGTGTCGTGCAGTATGACGTAGGTCGCGTCGTGCGACGTGTGTGTCGTGTGTCGCTTAGATTAGATTGGTCGGAAGTGGTTCGGTTAAAGGGGAGGTGGAGACAGACCTAGGTAGGTAGGTTAGGGTTGTTAGCTAGTGTGTCAGTTAATGAGAAGGCTTCTCAATTAGGCCCGTACCCATGTGACGCCCACAGCAAAGTATTTCGATCTACCCTCATAATGGATAATGGTTAGCTAATAGTAGCCTTCTGATGTCGTCTCTGGTCTGTCCTGGCGAAATATGTATATATATACTTCATAAGATCCTGCGATAAATTTTCGTAAAAGTTTATTAATTTGTTAATTATGAATTTTTATAACAGCTATTGAAAAATCATAATAATCATGTAAATCATATGATTTACATTATAAAAAAAATTGTCTGATAAATAAAAAAAAATGAATAAATATTTAAAGCAAAAAACTAATTAATTTCAAATTGGCGCGTTTTTATCACCAGGCACTTATTAGTTATTACACTTACACACCACCACACATATTTCTAGGCATGCGCGCTCTGTTATTTTTAAATTAACCTTTTTTTTTACTATAGGTTTGTGCTTTTTTTAAACACACGGATCTATAAGCATACAGCCTATTCAACTGTAGAAACATAATTTCTTTAGTATCAATTTTCGCCTCTAGGTTGTAGCACTATAGCGAAATGCATAGAATAAAGTAAATTTAATTAAGTAGTATTTTTTTTAAACTGAATCATATTAAAGTTTTTATAAAATCTTTTACTTCTGACAGCAAAATAACAGCATTTTAGGTTCAACACAAACTAGATGTTAGTTGCGAATTTCTACGAAAGATATACTTAATCTTAGATAATATTATGGTTCTCTCTATATTACACAAAAATTTTGAACTATATATTTAAAAAAGTTTGAACAGTTTTATACTTCTTTATTATAAACTAGCTGACCCCCGCAACTTCGTTCGCGTAGATATAGGTTTTTATATAGGATCGGATCGGATCCCATAATTATTTTATGTACCTAAACTAAATGTAGCCTGTTACTCCTTATAACATTGAAAGTTCCATTAAAATCGATCCAGCCGTTTCAGAGATTAGTTGGAACAAATAGACAGAACGACGTACATAAATTTAAACGCACGCCAGTTTAAAATAAGCCGTACGTACAAAGATCCGGGTCCCAAGTTATTGGAACCCACTAAATGCCTGTCATTTCTGAACTAAAAAACCTATGACCTTGAAATATTTACGGGACAATATATAAAGTACTACCTTTCTAACAAAAAAAGAATGAGTGAAATCGAACAACGCGTTAATGAATTACAGCTAAATACACGTTTTAACTTTCATCCCCTCTCCCAAGGGAACCATGCTGAATTTCGGGATAAAAAGTATCCTATAACCTACCTCGGAGTATAAACTCAAATTGTACCAAGTTTCATTCGAATCCATTCAGTAGTTTCGGCGTGATGCGCGGCCAAGATACAGACAGACAGACAGACAGACAGACAGACAGACAGACAGACAGACAGACAGACAGACAAAAATGAAAAAATTTGCAGTTTTGGCTTCAGTATCGATTATATAGTGCCCTCCAATAAAAATTTTCAAAATATCTTCAATGTACAGAATTGGATCTGTTACAGTTTTATTATATTATAGATAGACTAGCTGACCCCCGCGACTTCGTTCGCGTGTTTTTAGGTTTTATATAGAATCGGATCGGATCCCATAATTCTTTTATGTACCTAAACTAAATGTAGCCTGTTACTCCTTATAACATTGAAAGTTCCATTAAAATCGATCCAGCCGTTTCGGAGATTAGCTGGAACAAATAGACAGAACGACAAACATAAATTTAAACGCACGCCAGTTTAAAATAAGCCGTACGTACAAAGATCCGGGACCCAAGTTATTGGAACCCAATAAATGCCTGTCATTTCTAAACTAAAAAACGTATGACCTTGAAATATTTACGGGATAATACTTAAAGTACTACCTTTCTAACAAAAAAAGAATGAGTGAAATCGAATAACGCGTTAATGAATTACAGCTATATACACGTTTTAACTTTCATCCCCTCTCCCAAGGGAACCGTGCTGAATTTCGGGATAAAAAGTATCCTATAACCTACCTCGGAGTATAAACTCAAATCGTACCAAGTTTCATTCGAATCCATTCAGTAGTTTCGGCGTGATGCGCGGCCAAGATACAGACAGACAGACAGACAGACAGACAAAAATGAAAAAAATTGCAGTTTTGGATTCAGTATCGATTATAGAGTGCCCTCCGATAAAAATTTTCAAAATATCTTCAATGTACAGAATTGGATCTGTTACAGTTTTATTATATTATAGATTTGAAAGTAGAGTTCTTTACATGAAAACTTTTTCGATATGAATTGATTTACAGAAATTTAAAAAAAATTGCAAAAAAAAGCACGAGGGCAGTAAATTGAATTTACAACGCCTGTTTACTGCCTTTGCAAGTGCATTTTTCGAGCAACAGAATTGAAAATAAATAAATGTTTTCATCATTCCAGGGGTGCATACCCGAGTGAACTTGAAGTTCGCGTCGGAAGCCTGGTTCGCGGCAGCGGAATGAAGATACCCATTACCGACATAGTGATCCATCCAGAATACCAGTATCCGGCTAACAACCTCGACATTGCCGTGTTGAGGGCGGCGTACAATATTCCAATAAATCGTACAGTGCAGTCTGGTTTTATAGCCGATGTTGACGCCGATAATGTGCCCAATGAACTGCGAGTATCTGGATTTGGGTTTCAAGGGGTAACATTACTATAATTATAATACAAGACTGAGGGCTTGTTTCACCACCTTCTCATAAGTGTCAGATAGTTTATTCACAAACATGTCTTTGTCACTTGACATAAAGTAAGAAAGTGACGAACTTACGTTTAGGCTATCCGACACATATCAGAAGGTGGTGAAACAGGCTCTTACTGATAATCGCGACTTGCTCTACGTGGATCTAGGTATTTATAAATCCCTTGGAAACCTTATGATTTTCCAGTATAAAAAGTAGCTTATGTTCTTCTCCAAGGTTTGGTCTTTATTTGTACCATTCGTCAAAATCGGTGCAACAGTTTAGGCATGAAAGCGTAATATACAGACTGACAGAAATTTACATTTGCATTTATAATACATACTTTTGCATTTATAATACTTATTAGTACTTTATTAGTACTTAACTTACTTTATTAATACTTATTAGTACTTATTACTTAATACATATTTATATTAATATATATATAGCTGCTCGTGCTGATTCATTGACTGACTCACTGATTGATCACCCCTCCTGTAAAATTTTGTATGAAAACTTATTTTTTCACAAATGGTTTCGTATAGAGGACAAAAATTCATTCGGAACAAAAATATGGAGAAAGCTGATGATTGAGGATTTCAGAGACGAGCGAATGGCACGCTTAAGGTATTGAAGATAGGTGGGGGGTGCTCGAGCAAATGTCACTCGAAACGTCATCCAATTGGCAGTGAGCTGAAAAAAAAATTCAAAATGGCGAAAAAAAGATGGCCGCCATACAAATTTCGTCGGTCTCCATCTCGGAGGGTATAAAAGATGGAAGAGTGGTTTCTTCGCAAAAGATGATGAAGATCCAAAGGTCTACTTGACGAATTGAAAAAAAATTCAAAATGGCGGAATTTATTTTTCCATAGCAAATGTATGGCGAATATTAAAGAGACTACGTATAAAAGATCGAAGAGTGGTTTCTTGACAAAAGATGATCAAGACCTTTAGATCTACTTGATGAGCAGAATGATTCGAAGAAAAAATATGGAGAGTAATAATGATCGAGGATTAGGAATATGGGAGAGATAGGTGGAGGCTGCTCAAACCAAAATACCCGAAAGCAAAACCTCGCGGTCCGCTTGCGGGCCGCGCACCCACGCGCCCTACTAGTTTATTTATAATTATAGTATTTATATCACATATTGTATTTGGTTTTAATTTAATTTTTTGAGAATGTATATATTATATATATTTGTATTTTTATACTTGGGTTTTCACCTCAATAAAGAAATTTATTATTATTATTATTATTATATTAGTATGGAAATCAGGATTTGTATTTTCTTGCAAGTTAAGCCAAACATTAATCTATCTATTCTCTGAGAGAGAACATATTAGTGATATATGTATACATTTACGTTTATAACTTTGTAATTATAAGAATGATAACTTGATGTGTTATACACTAAAACCTTTCTGAAAGTATGTAGATTACGATAGTGAAAAAATCATCAAAATCGGTTCATTAGTTGCGGAGATAATCGCGAACATACTTACATACATACATACTTACATACATACGTAAAAGGAACGGATGAAAAGAAAGTACATGCGACGGAAATGCGAATGTTGAGATGGATGTATGGTGTGACAAGAATGGATAAGATAAGGAATGAATATATAAGAGAAAGTTTGAAAGTAGCGCCAGTGACAGAAAAGATGAGGAGTAATAGGTTGGCATGGTATGGTCATATTATAATGCAGAGGGATTTGAACCATATTGCTAGAAGAATGTTAGACATGCGTGTGGAGGGAGAAAAAGTAGCGGAAAACTAAAAAAAAGAAGGATGGAGTGTGTGAAAGAGGATATGCGCATAAAAGGGGTAAATGATGCGTTGACGTATAATAGAAGTGAGTGGAACAAGAATACATGTTGTGCCGACCCCATAGCCTGGGATAAGGACCGGAAGAAGAAGAAGCGTCTGTCTGGTGATGGAGGTTGGAGCAGGGCACTAGAATTCCATGATGGCATTCATCATCATCATCATGATCAACCCATTACCGGCTCACTACAGAGCACGGGTCTCCTCTCAGAGTGAGAAGGGTTTTGGCCATAGTCTACCACGCTGGCCAAGCGAATTGGCAGACTTCACACACCTTTGAGAACGTTATGGAGAACTCTCAGGCATGCAGGTTTCCTCACGATGTTTTCCTTCACCGTTAAAGCAAGTGATATTTAAATACTTAAAACGCACATAACTCCGAAAAGTTAAAGGTGCGTGCCCCGGGATCGAACCCACGACCTTCGATTAAAAGTCGGTCATCCTAACCACTAGTCTATCACAGCTTGATGATGATGGCATTATGGCAGCACAATTGCGTTTGATATCATTTGTTTGTTGGCTTTAAAAAATTCTTTGTACGTTTTCTTATCACCCCGCCGCAAAAATGACGGGGTGTTTATAAGTTTGACGTGTCTGTGTGTGTGTGTGTGTGTGTGTGTGCGTGCGTGCGTGCGTGCGTGCGTGCGTGCGTGCGTGCGTGCGTGCGTGCGTGCGTGCGTGCGTGCGTGCGTGTGTCTGTTATATCGTAGCGCTGAAACGGGTGAACTGATTTGAATGCGATTTTTTGTTTGAAAGGTAAATTAGTCGGGAATGTTCTTAGCTACGTTTGAAGAAAATCGGTTCAAGATGGCCGCCGCCACAAAATGGCGGATTACATATTTTTTCACATTTCCCTCATTATGGGTATCAAATGAAAGGGCTTGACTAGTAAAATAGCACTATGCAAATCCAAGATGGCCGCCACCACAAAAAGACAAATGTCAGGGTTTTTTTTAATTTTCAATTTATACTTGTTACAGGAAGATGAAAAACTAAGTGACCAACTAATGTTTGTGGACTTACCGATCATCAGTAGGATGGAATGCCAAATGTTTTATCCTGGAACAACCATCACTACGAACATGTTATGTGCCTATAGCACACGTGACATGTCAAAGGGGACTTGTCGGGTATTTCCTAATTTTGTTTTTAAATTTAAGACGACTAATATTCTCATTTCTCATCCAATAAGCGTGCAACGATTGGAGTTTTGATTTTTGAATTTCCTCAAGTCTTCTGAGCTATTGAAGCTTAAGAGGAGTTTATCTTTAGCATGCTCCATACAAATGTACTCATTTGAGAATTAAAGAACCATAGCTATTATTTAATATTTTGGACAATCAGTGTGCTATAGTAATTCTAGCGATCCATCCCGGCTTGCACGGGTAGTGATTACCTGCTATCGTCCCACCATACATTGATTGATGGAGGCGAAAGCTCCTAGGCGGCTTAACTTATTCCGACATTTTCAACAATTATCATCATATTTCAACCAATTTACACACAACTTCAACCAATTATACACCTAAACCTTCCTCGTAAACCACTCTGTCTACTGCTGAAAACTTAATGAAAATCCGTTCAGTAGTTTTTGATTTTATCGTGAACAGACGGACAGACGCGTTGGGGGACTTTGGTTTATAATATGTAGTTAAGATCATGTAGAGTGGTTATTATAATATGGATAATATGGTTAACTTTTAGGGTGATGGAGGTGACCCGGCATCTGTGGGAGGCACCCGAAGACTGCTCGGAATAAGCTCCTTTTCCAGGGGTTGTGGAGATGGTATGGGGCCCAGCGTCTTCACCTTCCTTCAAGCGAGGGAGGTACGTGAGTTTATCCAAGGTGTCACACAAGGACCTATGAATCTAACCGAACAGAATACTCACAGAGACGAGGCAACCGCACCTCCTATGCCTGACACAGAACGAATTGAGGAACTTGAGATGCCTTCCAAAAAGGAACAGGAGATAGAATATTCTGAGAAACTTATCGAAGCAGAATCAGAGAATCCTGAGAAGCTTTCCAAAGAAAAACCAGAAAAAGAAAATCCTAAAAAGCCTTCTAAAGAAAGTCTGGAGAAAGAGAATTTTTCTGAAGAAAAACCTGAGAAGCTTTCCAAAGAAAAAGCTGAAAAATCTTCCAAAAAAGAACCTACCGTAAAGCGACCTTCAATTGAGGAGCCTTCAATTAAAGATCCCGAAGTATTCATCTCAGAGCAACCGGAGGAATCTAAGAGGTCTGCCGAAGAAAACACTGAGTAGTCTTCCAAAGAAAAAACACCATCTAAATACTTACTAGCGTTAAGCCGATTATGAGAATACCAGTTTTAAGTAATTTGGAAATAAATTATATATATATAATATTATGTAAGTATATATAAATCTGCGAACTTCTTTATTTGCAATCAGTATTCATTAAAAAATATTGTTTTAATTATTTGTACTTGTTTTATTTATACTCGGTCAATTCTTATATCTATATACTATATTTTTTCCTCATTTTTTCGTAAATATATTGCTAAATAGTAGGTATATTCTGAAGTTAAGGATCCAATTCGTCAAGAACGATAACAGTATAATAATAATTTGCGTTTAGTGCTACCTACATAACATAATATTATTTTATCCGACTTCAAAAAATGAGGTTATCTATTCAGCAGTATAGTAATTATCACACTAATATTAACTGTCTGAGTGAAATCAAGGCGGTAATTGAAAATAACGATGTGGAATCAGTTTACATGTTAGGTGACTTCAATTCTCACCCAAACCAGCCTTTTTGGAGAGAGCTATGTAGTTTTTGTTCAGAACAGACATGGATATGTGCAGACACTGTTATCTTGGGTATACATTCAAATACAGTTACATATAGGAGTGACATTAATGGTAGCCTGCGATGGCTGGATCACTGTATAGTGACGCAATCTGCTCGGCGTACTGTTACTAATATTTCCATAGGTCATGATGTCTATTGGTCGGATCATCTGCCACTCATCATAGAGTGTGATCTCAACTTAGTTGTCACAAAAATATACGTAGACCACAACGTACCTAATAAAATAATATGGGGTCATAGAACGAACGAACAGATCAATAGGTACCATGACGAATGTAATAGTAGGCTCAGGGACATGTGTTTCCCCGAGCTGTTTGTATCGTGTGGTGGAAAAATATGCGCTGATCCGAGACACCGGCAGGGACTAGATAGTATGTATGAAGATATAGTTGGCATCCTTACCCTCGCCGCAACTGTGACATATGGGGGCTGTAATACACGCAGAAAAGATCGTGTGGTGGGGTGGAACAAGCACGTGCGAGACGCTCACCTTGAGGCTCGGTCGAAGTATCAAACTTGGCTGTTACATAGTAAACCTAGATCTGGAAAACTTTGGGATGAGATGTGCGAGTCTCGAAAAATCTTTAAAAGTAGGTTAAGGTGGTGTCAAAATCACCAAGAGGAGATAAGAATGGACATAATTGCCTCTCACAGAAAAACTAAAGATTTTTCTAAATTTTGGAAAGCAACAAACAAATTGAATGTTCGACCGAGCTTACCGGTGAGTGTTGCGGGCTGTACCACGCAAAAAGAAATCGCGAACATGTTTCGGGATCACTTTAAGGTCTCATCGCCGCTTGGACCATCGGGGGGGGTGGTTGATGCTGAGGTATGTTGTGACAAGGAGCTAATGCGTTTCTCCGCTAAGCAAGTCGCCGAAATAATAAACAAAATGACCAGGGGAAAATCACCTGGACACGACAGCCTCAGCATCGAACATCTGAAATACGCGGGTTTTCACTTACCAAGGGTGCTCTCGATGTTTTACTCGCTTTGCATCAGTCACACATACATCCCTATAAGCATGATGAGAACTATAGTGGTCCCCATTGTTAAAAACAGGACGGGTGACATTTCTGACCGATCTAATTATAGACCCATATCGCTGGCTACCATAGTCGCAAAGGTATTGGACAGTCTGATTGACAGAAAGCTCAGCGAGACGCTTCAATTTCATGACGCGCAGTTTGGGTTTCGACCTGGACTTTCTACGGAAACCGCGATATTAAGCCTGAAGCAGACTGTCCAATACTATACCAGCCGAAAAACACCGGTGTACGCCTGCTTCCTTGATCTTTCCAAGGCTTTCGATTTAGTGTCGTACGATGTGCTATGGGAAAAGATGGAGCGAGCGGGCGTACAACCGGAGTTGCTTGGTATTATGCGATTTTGGTACGCAAACCAGTTAAATAGTGTGCGGTGGGGAAGGGAACTCTCTGAGCCGTATAGGTTGGAGTGCGGGGTGAGGCAGGGGGGGTTGACCTCACCTCAGCTCTTCAACCTGTACGTTAACGAGCTGATCGTGGAACTCAGCAAAAAGCCAGTCGGATGCTGGATAGACGGCATCTGCGTAAATAATTTAAGCTATGCTGACGACATGGTGTTGTTGGGTCCCACGGCCGGCTCGATCAGAGAGTTGCTTCAGTTATGTGAGAAGTACGCTGCTAGACATGGGCTAGTATATAACGTAGCCAAAAGTGAATACCTGATCTTTAAGGCCCCTCGTAAGCAAGTGCAATACGAGCCTAGTATCGCACTCAATGGGACTATACTCAAACGAGTCACCCAGTACAAATATCTAGGTCACTATGTTACGGAGGACCTTAAGGATCAGGTGGACATGGAGCGAGAGCGAAGAGCCTTAGCTGTAAGGTGTAATATGTTGGCCCGCAGGTTCACCCGATGTAGCAAGGAAGCAAAAATTACGCTGTTTAAAGCATACTGTCAAACCTTCTACACGGGAGGCCGCGGTTTTGTTCGGCGTCAGGCATGTTTGCTGAAGCACGAACGGATGATTTCTATGCCATCATAAGAAAAAGGACATCATCCGTCCTGGCAAGGCTGCGTTCGAGCTCAAACAGTATCCTGAACATGATAGCGGGAAAACTGGATTCGCCAATATTGCAGCGATTCATTCAAGTTCTTGTCCGGTGAACCTGTGAAATTGTATCCCAATGTATTATGTATGAATTATTATTATTAAGGAAATTTTATTATATTTTTATTAATTAAATTGTAATTTATACTAACATAGTTTCTAAGCATTGTTTATACTAACAAAATATGGGTCTCTGTTACCTTAATAAAGAAAATTATTTATTATTATTATTTATTATAACGGCGAAAGTTTGTGCGTGTGTGTGTGTGTGTGTATGTTTGTTACTCTTTAACGCTGCAACTACAAAACCGATTTGGCTGAAATTGTTTGAATGGAGATAGATTATGCCCTGATTTAATACATAGGCTACTTTTTATCCTGGAAAAATCCACAGGTTTTATCCCACGGGATTTTGAAAAAACCTCAATCTATAGCTATAGGTAGATTACTATAGCAAACTTCCTTGAAAGTAGGTATAAAGGTTGGAAAAGGGAGCGGGAACGGGAACCGGAAATCTGCGATTCCCTCGGGAAACCGAAATTCATGTGAGCGAAATTTTGGTAAAACGTAACACTTGGCCTTGATTCATAAGGCCACGTTCGACGTTTTACTGTCGCAGAAATGTATGGAACCCGTCTCGCCGTGTCGTTAACAAGGTTCCACGTTTCGCCGTGGAAAAAACCAAGTGTTAGGGACTGTCCATTAATCACGTGATGTTTTTTTTACATTTTTTAACCCCTCCCTCCCCCATGGTGATACGTGGTGAGGTTTAACTCTATCCCCCCACCCCCCACCAAAAATCACGTGTATTTTTTAGTACCTACAGCTATTTAAGCTAGCTACCGCTATTTATAGCGGTACTTAAAAATAATAAAAAAAAAATAATAGATTATACTAAAGTATAATTTTTATTATATTTTAGTATAATCTAATCCTGATCCTTAATTCTAGAAAATTAATTCGGTTTAGAATTCACGCGTTTGACGAAAAAATAAGTACACGTGATATTTTACTATACCCCCCCTACCCCCTTGTGATATTTAGTGATTTTTGCCGAACCCCTCTCCCCCCTTTCGAACCTCACGTGATATGGATAATGCCTTACTATTGCGCGGTTGATAGTCTTGTCATACCTATGTAAGCAGTGCACATATTTATTACAATCAATTGAATTACTATGAATGAAAAAATAGAATTGTTAATATTATGATTCTTTTTATTTAAGTAATATTTTGATAGGTGATTATATAAAAATCAGCCAAGTGCGAGTCGGGCCTCGCTCTTTCAGGGTTCCGTACATAATTATGAACAATATAATATTTTGGGTCTAAGAAATATTTAATTTCCGAGCTAGACATCGCAACAAACCGTGAAAGAAAAACCCAAAAAAATGTTCGTTTATTTTGGTCACAGCTTATAAACTATTTAATAAATCGTTGTTTTCAGTATTTGTTGTTTAAATAGAGCATATAGTACATAATATACTGAAATATCATATTCCCAACTAGTTTAGTTTTTGAGATAGCCCCCGTCACAAAAATGGTCTAAAACTGACAAATTTGATGGCCTCCCATTCCCTTATTTTTTGAGATAAAAATTAAAAAAATATATATTTGTACTCTACTTAATTAGCTCTAAACAATGATACCCCACAAGCTAGGGTAAAGAAAAATTTTTTTTTTCCGGCTCCTTTTTCATGTTTTCATGTATTATTATCATGTATCATTCGGCCCCCCTGAAAAATAATTTAATTCAATTTCTAATTCAATATTTGATTTTGGGTTAACGTTTTACACTAAATACCAAAATTTGAGGTTTGTAACTCATTTCGTCTGCGAGCTAGAGACCTGTGACCGGCGGACAGATGGACAGACAGACAGACAGACAGACAGACAGACAGACAGCCAGCCGAGTGACATTAATAGGGCTCCGTTTTTTACCCTTCGGGTACGGAACCCTAAAAACGTTGAGATGTCCACCAAATTAGTTAAATAAACTAACTAACAAACAAAATCTCTAATGAACACGTGTTTTACATTAATTTGAAACAAAGTACGGGTACCTAGGTGGTCAGCAAGACATTGCTGTGACGAATTTTAGTCGGAGAATGAGCGCTCTACAATGCTGCTCAACGCATTTATAGGCTTCAAGTGACAGGGGCAGCGTATTTCTCAAACTACACGGCCATGCTCACGGCTCCTTTTTACCCGACTACGACAAATCCAAAAGAAAGGGTTATGATTTTAGCGCAGTCTATGTATGTATCCGATTTTTGTATCAGATTCTGCGTGTTCCACCGTAGCAGCTGTGTGGTGTGCACTGGGGCGATTTTCATGAATGAGGTGTCAATTGACTCGTTGTTATGGTCCTGGTGACATAGGCTACATTTTATATACCTATGAAAAAATCGGGAAGTGACCTTCGCAGATTAAACTAGTGTAGGAAATAAAACGTTGAAGGATATTTACATCATTTATTTAAAATAACAAACAAAAATGGCAAAAGGTATTTGTCAAAATCAAAGCTTTATCACAAAAATACGACACTTGTATTTAACAAAATCAATGAGTTTAGACACTACACATCTCAAACAAAGAAAACAAAGAATTCTCTACAGTTGGAGAATAGTCAAAAACTAAATGAGTTTACTAGGTACACAACACTACATGAACAGAAAGTAAATGCTCACAAACGGGCATAGTGACGGTACCAGGTTTCGAAATGGAATGGCGCCCGAAACAATGGCGCACCGCCTTTTATAATGTTGCTAAGTGCAGGTGACGTAATTCGCTCGTTCCATGCGGAGACGTCCCCGCGCGGCTGAGCACGATGACGCGTCGTTCTACCCTCGACTACACGGCCAGCCTGATTCAGGCCGTCCTCGGGCTTCTTCCTCGATTCTTGAACAGCAGCAGTAGAGCTTGCTTTCGCAGCCGCTCACGGACCAGCAATGCCTGGCATCAACGATTAGACACAGTCTCGTAACCTGTAAGGATAACATTCTTTGAGATCTCTTACCCCAAATCACAGAAGAACCCTCAGTATTAAGTTAAAAATGGATTCCAATGTTTACTTTACGTACTTATCAACTCCTTGTTAGCTTATGTACCAAACAACACGATTATATAACCGCAAACAACGTCATATCACTAATTCTACACAAAGACTCAAAGTATGACACTGGCCATCAGGCCTAAAATCACAAGTTACGTTTAACAAGTGTCGAACTTGGCTTTACATGATGACTAAATCACTGTCGTCAAAAACTCGCATAAAACACAAACCTTTCATAACTAAAATTGTAAAAATAAGTACGAATGTTTGGTACATAGTCTAAAAACGGTCAAAAAGGGTCAGTTTTATCATTCAAGATCGGCTCTATCGCCTCTATGGAGCTTTTTGTCTCTACAGAGCTTTCTCAGCTCTACTGTTTCTAATAGGCTCTATGGCATGTAATTCACACTTTCTGTCTACTATTATGAAACCCATCTTTAAAACAGGAATGAAAGTTATCTTAATTGCATAACCAAGTAGGCATAAAACCAACAAAACTAAAATGAAGACAAATTTATGAAACTGTTTTATGTCAGTAGTTAATTATGGATGTTTGGTCTATAGTTAATTATGGATGTTCGGTCTATAGTTAATTATGGATGTTTGGTCTATTCTGACCTTAACTTTCAATTCTCTCAAACTTTCAATTTAATTTTGCCCCCAATTTCCAAAGTTCAATATTGGAAGTAAAAAAAATATGTTAGAAACAAACAATCTCGTCAGTCAGTAATAGTAGGTAAGTGTACACACAAGTACTTTAACATTTGGCAAGGTGCGAAACACTCGCTAACAAAATCCGGTAACACTCAATATCTTTCGGATACATGATCTCTTGAATCATCGCTAAAGGCGGGGTCCCACGGCCCGTGTTATCACAGGCCAGGCCGGATCGTGCGACGCCTGTGGATGGCTGTGCGGCTGATTGCGTCTGAACGCCGCGCCGTTCCCATGGTGTGTGTCGGCCTGTACCGGCCTGTCGTTACTGCAGTCCATCATGTGCGTGTACGCGCACGCGCCGCCGCAAGTAGAATGAAATATGAATGAGTTAAACCGACGCAGACGCACCCGCACAGGCCACGGCAGGCAACGTCGCGCCGCGCCACGCCGCGCCTTTGAACTTACCGACTCCCGACGGATCGGACGGGCGACAACAGGCGACAACAGGCTTCATCGGATGTAACGGTTCCCATGGCGTGTCGGTCTGGCCTGGTGCGATCTGGCCTGTCATAACACGGGCCGTGGGACCCCGGCTTAACTCATCAAAAGCGTCAGCGTCGCTTTAATCAACGCTTGTAACTTTATTCGTGCAAAAACAAACTAATTAATTCAGGAAGACAGGAATGTACCAGTACATTTATTTGTCAACTCGTAAACGTCAACAAACCTAGCAAGACAACAACAATTCCCAAAACTTTAGCAAATGAACCGATACAGATGAAGTCAGCACAAGCACTTTAACATTTTATTGAATAGCGAAACATCTGATAACACTCAATATCTTTCAGATACATACGCTAACTCGTCAAAAACATCATTTAATCTACGCTTGTAGTTTAATTCATGCAAAAACAAACTAATATACGTTCCGTAGGAACACACGAATGTACTATAGTATGAATTTTAATTCAATTCCAGATTTGACAATTTCAGTGTTGCAATGTAATGACAAGTACTAAATAGTGACGTTGCGAAATTATTCGATACGGAAAAAGAATATTTCCGTATCGATTCCTCTCGTTTATAGTAATATATCTAAACAACTACTACTTTAATAGAAACTAAGTATATCAGGAAATTAAATATTTCTCAACGGATAATTTAGTTATGACGATTAATTTTATTAAGGACTAGATGATGCCCACGGCTTCGCCCGTGTGGATTTAAAAATCCCGTGGGAACTTTTGATTTTCCAGAACAAAAAGTAGCCTATCTGTAGTAACCCGTCACCAAAACGGAAAAATTCCGTGGGATCCCCACGATTTCGGAATGCAATTCCTTACAGCATTAGGGTTGAGGAGTTGAATATGTACCTACTCGAGTTCATTCAACGATAAAGTCTTTAATTGGCACCCCCAATATCAATTTAAATAACCGACAGTTCCTAAATCCCATTAGTTTTGGGGATCAGTTCCCCTACAGCATCAGGATTGAGGAGTTGGAATTCAAGTTTTTTGTAAGACAGTGTCGCAATGTTTCTCTATCGATTAAAAAAAATTACGCAAATCGGTTCAGAAATCTCGGAGATATCGGTGTACATAGGTAGAAAAACACAACTCCTCCTTTTTTGAAAGTCGGTTAAAAAAGTAGCCTATGTTACTCCCTGGTTAATTCTCTACTTGTATGTGAAAGTCCCGTCAAAATCGGTTCAGCCGTTCCGAAGATTAGCCCGTTCAAACAGACAGACAGACAGACAGACAGACAGACAGACAGACAGACAGACAAAAATTTTAAAAACGTGTGATTCGGTTATGGTACCGTTCAAATAACCATATGAGCTTAATATGAGGTAGTTATTTCGATATTACAGACAGACACTTCAATTTTATTTATTAGTAAGTATAGATCTGAGAGTTTTCTTTAATAATTGTGTGTGAAATAAATAAAAAAATGTACATGATCATGAAGGAACATGAGAAATAAAACAAATAGATGTATTATGGTAATATTTTATTTTATAAATCGTAGCCGTCATCGCTATCGCTATCGCTGTCACTTTCTGTAACATTTATTATAAATGTGTCTGTGATATTGTCAATTAACATATCTAGCCTACTCATTTTTTCCTCTTTTTTGACAACATGGGATACGCATTTAGACCATTCGGTAGCTGTAATTTTTTAATGCCTTCCTTAAATAAATTTCTCACGTCTGTCAAATTTGAAGGTTTTATTATTTTGAGCTACATGCCCCTTAACCTGCGCCCATATCAATTCGATAGGATTCAGCTCGCAATGGTAAGGGGGCAGTCTTAAAATCGTGATCCCGTGATCCCATGTTGTGCTGCCATTTCGTCTACAGCGTACTTATTAAAAGACTCGTTATGTGGAACCAGTTCTAAAAGCGTAGCTTTAACTATATCTGTTTCATAATGAATATTTTTATTTAAAAGCCAGTCTTGAATGGCACGCTTTTTTCCAGCTCATTTTTGGTGCCGTTTTCAATTTTCGGGAGTGGTAAGGTGCATTATCCATCACCACAATTGAGTTTGGTCTTAATTTTGGTAAGACTCCAGCAAACCACTCCTCAAAACAAATAGATTCACTCAGAGTTCACAAAAAACTATAAACGTAACAACAAACACAACGTAACAAAACTAACAAAAACCCAACAAAATAACAAAATATAGATTCGCAATGAAACAAGATATTCGTGCAGTCAGACTTTGAGAATGAAGCTGAATGACAAGATAAACAAAATGGCGATAGCTGCACGAGCGCGCACGGGTTGCCAATACAGAAAACTATCTAGGCTCTTTTATTATAAGTTTTGTTTTTAATATAAAAAACAAAAATATTAACTTTTTATAAAATAAAGCAGCGGTTACTAATTAATAAATAATTATGTATTTATTTAAATAAAAATCAATAATTTAAGTCTTTAATTGGCACACCAATATTATGATTACATAAACATAAATCTCGATTGTTTAACGATTTTTGTGTTCATCACTACACTATTATATGTGGTATCATTATTTTACAAAATGACAGTAGCTAATGTCAAATGTGGAATCGAATTATAATTCCGACTATAGTTGGTACCAGTGCATTATTTACTTTTTGGTAGAAAATAAGTAATTGTTAACTGGTAAACGTCAAAACTCACAACCATAGATAAGGATGTAAACGAAAACTAGGTCTAACTTGATAGCGTCACAATTTTAATTTCTACTTCTTCTTCGAAGACTTCTTTAGAATGAACAAAGTTTCTGAATGAATGAAAGTGGCCGTACTGTGAGTACCACTACACTATTTTTATATTTTTCGCCGTCTAAATCTTTGCACAAAAATGTGCGGTAGTCATATTTTAAATATTTGGTAAATGTTTAACATCACGTATTGGACATTTATAAAATAATTTTTTTCAAAGAAAAATGAACCGACTTCAAACGAATCGAACTAAAAAGTTTAAAATAATTTTTTATTCATTTAGATTGACGATTAAACTACCTAACTCAAATGATATATAATTTTTTGAAGTCGGCGCCAAATGACTTCAAGTTCACTTTAAGTCGAAAATGTGCCCCCCGGGTCCCAGACTCACCCTCCGCGACTAGGTTCACCGCGCTCGCATTCAAAAGTGGATATTCTGATTTTACTTACACGAATAGAATGTGGTTTGGCGCCGACTTCAAAAAATTATATATCATTTGAGTTAGGTAGTTTAATCGTCAATCTAAATGAATAAAAAATTATTTTAAACTTTTTAGTTCGATTCGTTTGAAGTCGGTTCATTTTTCTTTGAAAAAAATTATTTTATGCTTTTTAGTGATTTGTTTTCTTTATATTATTATTATTAGGTAATAATAATAATAATAATAATATAAACGAGAACTATGTAAAATAGATTATGACCTATGTATATATTATTAATTATTATTAAATATCCTGTGACATATACATTTTATGTGTCATACTATAGGTGAGTGGTTTTATTATGTTCTAACCCAACCTAACCTAACTTCTGATCTATAAAAGATTAGTTTGTATGCGTACAACTCTTGTATAATTTGGATAGACCATAATTTACAATCTATACGCGACTAGTTTCACACCCTTGCGGTTTAGCTTTGTATATAATGGAAATACACGTAACCATGCACAAAATCCAAGGAATCACTCTATATGCAACTGTACTGACTTCGGCCCAAAACTTTTTGCAAAAGGTCAATGTTACGTAGGCGTAGCAGAGTGAAGTCTTTGGACAGAATAGCTATATCAGACTTCAGCAATAGGTCTGGCAATCTCAGAGAACATATTAGTGACATATGTGTACATTTATGCTTATAACTTCGTACGTAAGAATGATAACTTGATGTGTTATATACTAAAACCTTCTTGAAAGTATGTAGATAACGATAGTGAAACAATCATCAAAATCGGTTCATTAGTTGCGGAGATAATCGCGAACATACTTACATACATACATACATACATACATACATACATACATACATACATACATACATACGGGTCGAATACAGAACCTCCTTTTTTTGAAGTCGGTTAAAAATTGGAAAAATCTCACCAATGAGCCCAGTGATACTTAGGCTCAGACTTCTCCCATGTGTGGTGCGATGCATTCTCTGCACTCGCGTACTCGTTGAGGTGCTGCAGCGATGCAGACGCACGCTCTCGTCACCCGCTGATCGGAACGGCAACCTCGTGAACTCGCGACTCGGTTCACCTGCATTTTCATAATGACATGACGGATTTCTCATCTGTAGAAGAAACAACATGTTAGGTCTATGTCATTTCTAGACGTTGTTATCTAAGAATAAGGCTATCGTCAAGTTATCATCAAGACATCATCAAGACATCACCAAGACATCATTAAGATATCAAAGATATCATGGACAGACTCGTGTTACTCTCCTTTCACTACGACATTTTGATATTTCAATTAATTAAATTCATCTTACAATTAGAATTCATTTTTAAAGATTTATCACGTCTACAGAGACGTACTACGAAAGTAATAATAAAAAAATACGTAGGTTGGGTTTTACGTGAACTCCTCGGTGTCTCGCAACTGGATGCAGCCTGGGTGCGCCGCGCGACCTCCGCGCCGGCCGTCACCTGCAGCAGCAGCCTCGTCGCCGCTCTCGTCGCTCTGCACCGTAGCTTGTTGCAGGCACCTCCACGCCCAACACTCGGGTCTGCCGTGGTACAAGTCCGCCCCAGGACTTAGGTCAACGCACATCGTGCATCTCCCTGTCGGTGCATAGCCCTTCGCTACCACCCACCCAGAGTGCTTCACACTCTATCCGGGTCTGCTGGACTTCATTCATCCCAATCAATTCATTACCTAGTGCAAAGTCAATCACCATCCACTAACTAATCGTATGCCTAACGGTATGCCTAACGTTATGCCTAACGATATGCCTAACGGTGAGAAGCTTCTCTAAGTAATTAAATTAAATCACGAAATAAGCCTTAAATCATTACTTCTCGAAGTAATTCCTACTCTAGCCTAGTCTTGATCCTATTCCTCAGTTAAACCTACCTACTTTCGATTTTTTTTTCTAAGAAGGATGGCAACCAACAGAACTATAAGCAAGGTTTTATGACCGAGATAAAAGAGTCAAATATTTGATGTCGATGAACGCGTTGCACGTCCTCGGACACCCGTTGCCTCGCCAAGGCGCCATGCACTGCGCTGCCACCCGCGTGGACTCGCCGCTGCTCTCCACATCAACCGGAGCTCGCAACGACCACCCGGCAGCGTGCTGACCACTCCACAGGGGCCACGCACTCTTATATCTGTACACAAAAAATGCAGCGCAAGTACATGTTCAAGTAAAATTAACTTTGTTCAAAATCAGTAGGTACACTGTACACAATGTCAAGCTGTTTCGGTTCTTTTTCTCTCACAGTTATCAGTGTTGTAAAGAACCATAAAGAAGTTATGTGATTCAAGGCTCCTTCACGTTGGACAACGAATACAGCAATGGTGTGGCAAACATATCGGCCCAATTTTTGTAAAGTTGTCCACACTTCGGTAGGTTGTTCAGTTTGCATCGGTTCAGGTTAATGTGTACAGGCAACGCCCATTCTTTCACAAACACGGTCTACCAAAGTGACAAGTGACCCTTTTTGTATGCTAGCCACATAATAATCACAACGATTGACACGCATATTAGCCAACGTGAGCCTTTAGGCAGTAAAAGTTGTAAACAAAAAAATTTTCAAAATTCAAATTCTCAACATATCAGTACAGGCTACTTTACGAACTTCAAAATAAAAATTCAAATTCCCTGAATTTAGTGTAAATCAAAGAGATTTCAGCACTACTACTAGCCCAGTGGCTATAGTACTGAATACGTTTACACCGTAATATCGTTATAACTTTTCAACACTGGTAACGTTCCAATTTGCAGTTACTTCGTTACCTTCTTCGCGCTTTTATTTAGATAGCGACAGTTCAAAAAGAATTAGACCAAAATTCTTTGCATGATGGGCATTTTGGCACTAACAAAGTCATACAGCGTTGGATAGATAATTTTTAGCTAACAAAAATACTTTGACAACAAGCTTTAAATAGTTATCAGTTAATGTTGGATTTTTGGCTTGACATGGAATGTAAAAACGATATTTCCGACTTCCTGACGCGGTGCGGCGCGGCGGCCACGGAAACTTGTATATTTTTACAACCAATTTCAGTCTCTGATAGAATAGAAAAGTTTTTTTTTTTTTTATTCAAATAAACTTTTACAAGTACTTTTGAATCGTCAATTGAATCTACCATGCATGCATGATATTATACAAGTGACCGCGTTATCGCGTCTCATATTGTTTTACTATGCCAAAATGTACAAAGAGAAATGTTACAGAGTGAAAAATTAATAGGTAGCGAAAAAAATTAATTTAAGGTAAGATTCCTCCGATTGGACATCAAACTGGGACTAGCGTCATGGAAATTCTAATTCAGAAAAATACCTTTCCAACGATGTATCACTCATACCGACTAATGCCAGTACCACGTTCCATATAAATTTTGCCCATCATTCTTTTCAATGTAACCACATGGGTTCATAACGGTTCCTTTTGTAACCGTAAAAAGTCCTTCAATTTTATCACAAAATTAAAAATCGAGCGCTACTAGGTAGGCGCTGCACAAACCACGTATTACAACAAAGGAAAATAATTCAAGCTCATACCGACCGTCGAGTTCATCGAACTTTACCGCCACCAACTTCACCACGTGATGCGCGCTATACAAACAGCGTCGCGGCGATTGCTGCAGCCGGTAGTCACAAAGCAGGCAGCGCATGGCAAGACGCCACGGCAGGCGCTGCGCGGCCAAGAGCCTCGTACTTGGCATCTCACGAAAACGCGCCAGGCGAGCGCTACACAAAGAAACGTAAGGCACGTTAACAAAGAGGGTATATCTGGCAAATGGTTTAAGTTCGCCGACCATAAAACAATTTTTTTGTAACACTAGATGGTCCTCTTATTACTTTTATTCACTGACTATTTAAAATAAAAGTTCAAATTCAACCTGATATCCACGTAGTGGACGCTACGCAAGCAGCGTCGCGATGCTTGCACAGACTGCAAGATGGCAGGCGTCGTAACAGATGCTAACAGGCACAGATGCACTAGATGGTGCATACACCAGCACTAGGGCGCAGCGACTTCGCAGCGGTTGCTGCAGCTGGTAGTCACGAAACAGGCGGCGCGCACATGAGCACTGAAGCGGGCGCTGCGCATGCAGCTATGCGCTCGTCAGAGCGCCGGCAAGGCCTCTGCGCTCACTCAGAGCACCGGCAAGGCCCCGCGCTCAGAACGCTGAAGCTCGTGGTGACGTGCACAGCAGCACCAGGTTGGCTGGTTCCACACCCGCAGTCGGGCACGCTCACGCTCGTCACACGTTATTGCCTCGCTCGCAGCTCGGCACGCACAAGTAACTTTTCTTCAACTACCTGCAACTTACAAACTTTTTTCGAAACTATTAGTGGGCGAGGCAGTCCCTAGAGGACTCCTCTCTCTAGATCTACTCCCTATCAAGTAGCACCGTCACTCTGCCCAACTATTCAAAACTTTTTATAAGGTTAACAACCTTAAATTTCCAAAATCAGAATTGGCAATCGAGCGCACAAAAGGCATTCAATCCCACTTCTGATGTAGGAAATAAAACGTTGAAGGATATTTACATCATTTATTTAAAATAACAAACAAAAATGGCAAAAGGTATGTCGGCTCGTTGATATTGTAGTGTGAATAGCATTGCGCCATTACGTCATTATAGGAGAGAGGGCGCAAGCTGGTTGACACATTCCGATCTGGGCTCTCGACGAGAGCGCTGCTTCGTTCGTGCGGTGTACTGTGTTATATAGGTTGTGTTGTACAAAGTAGGTGGTATCGTGCGATGTGTGTCGTGTAGATTAGATTGGTCGGAAGAGGTTCGGTAAAGGGGAGGTGGTGTACCGACTAGGTAGGCGTAGGGTTAGTCAGTTAGTGTGTCAGTTAATGAGAAGGCTTCTCAATTAGGCCCGTACCCATGTGACGCCCACAGCAAAGTAATTCGATCTACCTGATAATGAATAATGATAATACTAGAATAGCCTTCTGATGTCGTCTACTGGTCCATCTCTGGTCATCACTGGCGACATCAGAAGTGGGATCTGAAGGGCAAATTGATGAGCCGGAGCCTTTAACTGCATTTGCGTTTGTCGGTCTCCTTCGTGGCACAAAAGCCTTGTAGAACCGGTGTTGTGTGCGCGACGCGGGTCGTTTTCATTTTGTTAAGATTTCGGTGCCGCGATTCTTCTCGTTAACGAAAGTATTGCGAATAGGCTATCGGGTATGCGTTATAATGAAATTGAATTACCGGTATTGAGAATTCAAGTGTTAATAGTACCTTGCAAATTTTATGTGAAATTTTTAATTGATGGACACACCCACTTTACAAATTTTTGTTTCACGTTATATTAGATGAGTTTTTGCGTTAAGTCGTGATATTTTAAAGGCAGGTTGTGCAATGACTGCGGATACTTTTTCTATTTCAATGTGTAAAATAGTTTTCGGATATTGATACGGATATACCAGATGAGGATAAACCGCGACTATTGTCATTGCTTAACGAAAACTCGGATTTCTCGATTAACGGATTACCGCGTTTAAGGGTCACAACCGGAAAACTTAAGATTAGTTTAGTTGAATCCTCGTAAAACGGTTTAGCGTCATATGCACCGCCTTTGATTTACGGCAGGTGGTTCGTGATAAAATTAGCGAGATGTTATATGCGGGTAACCGACCCAAATGGAAATGTGAACTCAATTGTTCACCTTTTTCTAGGAATTTTTAGTTAATAAAAGCGTGACGGTACTGAGCAATTGTGTGTGGGTTTCCGAGAATTGATCGGCCACACTGTTACCGATTGTATCGGATCAAATTGCGCGTTTATGTGGTGTTAACTATAACTAGTGTTTAGATTAGAAACCGAGATAGTTTCAGGGGCCTGGCGGGCTGCCTAAGTTTTTGAGGGCTTTTTGAAGTAGGGCTGGCGATCTCGGGTATACCGATTGCTGAGGATAATTAATAGTCGCTCGAGGACGATCGAATGTCAGGGTTGGCCGTGAAGGCTGGCGAGCTGTATGTCGATAACAACGGACAGCGCTAAGCTGATAACAAAAACCAACTAACAAAAAAAAAACCAAAAAAAAAAAATCGTGATTAATTGAAAGTAAAGTTCTACAAATACTCGCAGAATAATTAAATACCCGCTATTGAGATGAGTGATTAGTTTGACAAATGGTTTTGGTTGCTAACCAAATTCTGTTGTCCAGGTACCTTCATCGATGTTCAAAAGTAAGCAAGTTCGAAACGTGGTTGTGATAAAGCCGTAAAGAGGTTGTAGTTCTTAAAATGGTTCATCAAGATGATGATATGATAAATGATAAATGGTTTGCACGATTGGAACTAAAGAAATAGGATTGCGTTTACGGGAAGTAGTTTTTGATCAGTTATGTTAAAAAGTTAGACGCCGCCGAGTTTCTTACTGGTTCTTCTCGCTAGGTTGCGGCATTCCGAACCAGTGGTAGATTCATTTTAGTTTGAAACTGTAATTGTAAAAGTAACTTTAACCGTGATATTTGATTGAGGGTTTACGATAGCAATTGCACCCTAATCAGATGAGTGTTGCCATTTTCGGGACTTGGCAGGGAAAATGACGTGTGCGTGTGTGATGTAGTTAATTAAATGGACTGGCCTATATGGGTCGACGTTCTTGAGCAGATTATGGGTTGACTGTGATTATTATTTTGACTATGACGATGACTTTGACCATGTGTTACAAGTGAAGGGCGCTGACTAGTTGTGTGTGTTTCATGTTGTCTATCCTGGTAAGGAAGTGTCGTCCGGGCCAGACTCAAGGGAGTTGGTTGAAAGGACACACTCCTTCCAGATGTGTATTGCGATTGACAGCTGAAGTGATGACTGACAATTGACAGATTGAAGTACTGACTGGTTGGGTGTTATATTAGGTTCCTGAGTCTATCCTGGTAAGGAAGTGTCGTCCGGGCCAGACTCAAGGGAGTTGGTTGAAAGGACACACTCCTTCCAGATGTGTATTGCGATTGAATTGACAGATTAAAGTACTGACTGGTTGGGTCTGCTATACGTCATCACATGAGATGGTGGTTGGTTGATGCGATTGACAGCTGATGTGATGATTGACAATTAATGCATGACAGACGGAGGTGACCTAGAAGCAGTGAAGTGTCAGGGATGGGCGAGCGTATTTAGAGGTGTACTTCACCTGTGTGTTGTTCTTTGTAGACATCCTTGGACGCTGGCAGTCGCACGGGGACGTGCGAATGTCAGTATGGCCGTGTCGGCTCGTTGATATTGTAGTGTGAATAGCATTGCGCCATTACGTCATTATAGGAGAGAGGGCGCAAGCTGGTTAACACATTCCGATCTGGGCTCTCGACGAGAGCGCTGCTTCGTTCGTGCGGTGTACTGTGTTATATAGGTTGTGTTGTACAAAGTAGGTGGTATCGTGCGATGTGTGTCGTGTAGATTAGATTGGTCGGAAGAGGTTCGGTAAAGGGGAGGTGGTGTACCGACTAGGTAGGCGTAGGGTTAGTCAGTTAGTGTGTCAGTTAATGAGAAGGCTTCTCAATTAGGCCCGTACCCATGTGACGCCCACAGCAAAGTAATTCGATCTACCTGATAATGAATAATGATAATACTAGAATAGCCTTCTGATGTCGTCTACTGGTCCATCTCTGGTCATCACTGGCGACAGGTATTTGTCAAAATCAAAGCTTTATCACAAAAATACGACACTTGTATTTAACAAAATCAATGAGTTTAGACACTACACATCTCAAACAAAGAAAACAAAGAATTCTCTACAGTTGGAGAATAGTCAAAAACTAAATGAGTTTACTAGGTACACAACACTACATGAACAGAAAGTAAATGCTCACAAACGGGCATAGTGACGGTACCAGGTTTCGAAATGGAATGGCGCCCGAAACAATGGCGCACCGCCTTTTATAATGTTGCTAAGTGCAGGTGACGTAATTCGCTCGTTCCATGCGGAGACGTCCCCGCGCGGCTGAGCACGATGACGCGTCGTTCTACCCTCGACTACACTAGAATATTACTTTAGTTTCGGATACACATAACAGATGGCGCTGCTTTCCTCGCGCTTTTTCCGTTCGAATTCTCAGATAGTACGCAGTGGAATACACGTTTTTCTGCACACTAAATTAGTAGTCGGATTTTAGTTTACAAACTTTATCTCTTGTTCAAAAATCTTTAGTAGATAGGTAGTAGAGCAGCACTCGCAGCCGCTCTCGCTCATGAACGATTGGGCACACGGTCTCGTAACCTGTAACCATAACATTATTTGAGATCACATACCCCAAATCACAGTTCAAGAAAATGTTTCATTTAGACACTCCAACAGTAATTGTTTAGTTAAGATTAGGGCTCAAATATCTAAGTAAGTATTTACTTCAACTGCTAACTGTTAAACGTAACTGCTCAGCCTATGTACCAACAATACATTCACAATAGCAAATTATCCCAACTTAATACCAAAATAACACAAAAACTTAAAGTACGACACGTCTTGTCACCCGGCCTCAATAGCCACAGTCACCTCAAGTATCGAGATCACCCCAAGACCACATACGCGGAAAAAAATGCTGAGTATTAAGTTTGGTCAACCGGTTGATTTCGGTAAATTGAGCAAAAATTACTATCCGATTTCCAAGCCATAAGTATGAAAAGATGGATGAAATCGCACCATAAGGGTTCCTTTATAGGGAATCTTAATATCAATGTACATACCTATTAGGTATTCTAATTAGTTTGATAAAAATAAATATTATAATTACGTATATTGTTATATTATTAAAATACGGGTAGATTATTTATAAGTTGCCCACATTACATATGACATGTGAACCTATTAATCAGTTCATATGTCATATTTAATGTGGGCAATTTATAGTGTTATATGCAAATTGGGCGACCATTGACAATTATATAGCTTTCTTGTGTGTCTCACAGCCACTTTAGGTTCGGTGTTTGGTCAGTTACTCACAAGTCCCAACGATATGACGCGGTTTTACTATTTGTGCTGTTTAGTGATTGTACTAGCGTCGGCTTTCCCGGGTAAATATCAAAAAATCATGACACAATAAATAATAACCAAATAAATAATCTATCTATCTATAATAATATAAAGTAGCTTGTCCTGACTGACTGACAATCAACGCACAGCCAAAACCACTGAAGCTAGAAACTTGAAATTTTCACAATAGCTTCCTTTTATAACGTAGGCGCACACTAAGAAAGGATTATTGCGAATTCCACCCCTAAGCGGGTTAAATAGGGGATGAAAGTTTGTATGAAAGTCTGTCATTTTTTAAGTTATATCCATGAAAATTGGTATTTAGGTTTTCGGTTAAAAATAAAGAGTTACCAGATTAAAAAACTTTGGAAAAAATACCCCCAAGTGGGTTAAATGGGGGATGAAAGTTTGTATGAAAGTCCGTCATTTTTAAAGTTATATCAATGAAAATCGGTATTTGTACTTTCGGTTAAAAATAAAGAATTACGTGTTTCAGGATTTTTGGGAATTCCACCCCCAATTGAGATTTATAAGAATCCAAGCGGACGAAGTTGCTGGCATCTGCTAGTAATAATATAAAGTAGCTTGTCCTGACTGACAATCAACGCACAGCCAAAACCACTGAAGCTAGAAACTTGAAATTTTCGCAGTAGTTTCCTTCTGTGACGTAGGCGCAAACTAAGAAAGGATTATTGCGAACTCCATCCCTAAGGGGGTTAAATAGGAGATAAAAGTTTGTATGAAAGTCCGTCATTTTTCAAGTTATATCCATGAAAATTGGTATTTAGGTTTTCGGTTAAAAATAAAGACTTACGAGTTTAAAGAATTTTGGAAAAACTACTCCCAAGTGGGTTAAACGGGAGTTGAAAGTTTGTATGAAAGTCCGTCATTTTTAAAGTTATTTCAATGAAAATCGGTATTTGTATAATTGTCGGTTAAACACAAAGAATTACGTGTTTCAGGAATTTAAGAAATTTCACCCCCAAGTGAGATTTATAAGAATCCAAGCGGACGAAGTATGTATATGACTGACTGACTGATCTATCAACGCACAGCTGTTCTAATCACTGGACGAATCGGGCTGAGGTATACAGATAGCTATTATGACGTAGATATCCGCTAAGAAAGGATTGTTGAAAATTCAATCCTTATGGGGTTCAAATAGGGGTTAGAAGTTTGCATGAGATTAATATAAAATAATACACGCGGACGAAGTCGCGGGCATCAACTCGTAAATAATAAACCATGGGCGTAGATTACCAAGATTGCTTCAAAACCCAATAGTTCTAATCACTTATTTAAACCATAATATTATTGTAAACCCAGCTAAGTTTGTTGTGGGCACTTCTCAGATCAGGGCGCTTTGGAAACCTCGTAGTTTTAGTTTTATGTCGCCTTCAATGTATTTGAAAAAATTGATGTTCAAAAATTGTACTGTGTGTGTGTACCAATCTTTATCTATCTTCTTCTATCTTCTATCTATTCTTCTATTCTATTCATATAATAAAATCGTAATTGCCGTATCTGTACATTAAAGATTTTTGCAAAATTTTAGCAAAATAATAACTGGCGGATGTTAGGGATAAGTAATAAAACGTAAAAAATGTTATTTTTGAAATTTTTGTCTGTTTAACCTTTTGTCTGTATGTTTGTGCGCGCATCACGCAAAAACTACTGAATGGATTGAAGTGAAACTTGGCACGATTTAAGTTCATACTATGGAGTAACATATAGGATACTTTTTATCCCGAAATTCAGCACGGTTCCCTTGGGAGAAAGGATGAAAGTCAAAATGTGTACTTAGCTGTAATCCATTAACGCGTGGTCCGATTTCATTCATTCTTTTTTTGTTAGAAAGGAAATACTTTAAAGATTACCCAGGTAATCCTTAAAAGGCTGGATCGATTTTGATGGGACTTTCACTGGTGGATGTTTACATTTTGATCTACCTAAACATCCGCCAGTGCACTTTTAACAGTTTTTAGCAAGGTAAGTATGAGCTCAAAGGAGCTTAGGAAAAACAAAATTATTCCCACAGGATTTTTAAAAACCAATACCCACGCTAACAAAGTCGCGGGTGTCCGCTTGTTTTGAATAAAATTCATTTGAATTTGATGAAAGGACACTTAGGGCCTGTTTCACCAACTTCTGTTAAGTGTTATAGCCTAAACGTAAGTTTTATCACTTTCTTACTTTATGTCAAGTGACAAAGACAAAAGGTATGAATAAGCTATCCGACACTTATTAGTCTACACTTACTATCCTTAGTTACATAATACGCTTCCTAGACTAGCATATTCCTCGACCGCGTTAACCTGTGAATCCATTCTCAGAAAAGGATCACCTCTCCATCAATAGTCCTACGAGAGAAAATGTGGACGGACGGATTTCCGGAGGGATGGAAGCTGAAGTATTAGATTTTGAGTACCAAGTGCAAATAGTGAGAGAGAATGAACCATTCTGCTCGGGTGCCATTATTAGCGAACGTTTCATACTGACCGCCGCTCACTGCGTCGAAGAGTAAGTTGAAGATGATAATATCATCATCATTATCAAACAATTTTTTTTTTGTTTTTGTGTCGCACTCAAATTATCCTCCGACAATGCGTCAGAGACCTTTTGTAGCGAATTTTGCTCTGAAAAAAGGAACAACTCACGATGGTCGACAAGTTGTTTTTTTTTCTTTCTCTTTTTTCCTCTATTTCTCTCTCTCATTTTTTTCTTTTTTTCTCTCGTTTTTTTCTTTTTTTCTTTGCGTGTGTGTCTATTATGAACCCATTACCGGTTCACTACAGGGCACGTGTCTCGCCTTTCAGAGAGGGTTTAGACCGTAGTCCATCACGTTGGCCAAGTGCGGATTGGTGGACTTCACAAGCCTTTGAAAATATTATGGAGAACTCTCAGGCATGCCTGCATGCATGCATGCATGGTCTCCTCACGATGACAATCACCGTCAATGCAAGTGATATTTAATTGTCAAAGACGATGTATGAAGCGCAAATATGATGCGTCATGTCTGTCTTGTCTTAGGGTTATGACCCCTTCGTAAAGCACATAACTAATTGGTACGCGACATTTACGTGTCGCGCTTCCAACTGCTGCCTATGATTAAATTCGCTCAACTTAAGTAAAACGGAACAGCGCAAATTTCATCAGAATTTTGTTAAATCCATACTCCTGATCGGTTTCTACGCGATATCGTACCGGAACGCTTAATCGCTTGGCGGCACGGTTTTACCTGTAGGGTGGTAACTAGCCACTGCTGAAGACCACCCGACCAGACCAGAGACAATTTAGAAATTGTACAATGCCGGGAATTGAACCCGGAATCTTCCATTTATATGATCACAGCGCTCACCACTGTGCCAGAGACGTTGTCAACTATTCGTTTCAGTATATCTTTATATATTTTTTAGCTATTAGTATTTAAGTTTATCATATACACCACCTCCCACTGTCCACTTGTTCATTGTCTCCCTAGCGTTAAGGTTGTCTGGAAGAGATCGCTACAAGCGATAAGACCGCCTTGTTGTACCTACGTTTTAAGTATTCTTTTATATAACATGTCCTTTGTTTTCTGCTCTTGTGGTGTGCAATAAAGTACATACATAAGTACATACATACATACATATTATATCGAAGTTGACATTTGATCCTGTACTGTTAACTTTATCTGTCACTCTAACAGCTCGCTAGAGACAAGTGAAATCCCGGTATATTCACGAATGTTCCCACCATTCCAGTGCAGATCCGGAAGACCTCGTAGTTCGCGCTGGCAGCCTGATTCGCGGCGAGGGGGTGATACTACCCATCGACAAAGTAGTGATCCATCCGGAGTACGACTACCCGCAGAATAACTTCGACATCGCAATCCTGAGGACGGGGAGCGGTATCGAATTCAGCCGCACGTTGCGGCCTGCTTTTATAGCTGACGTTGGCACTTTTCTACCTAATCAACTACGGGTATCCGGATGGGGGTATCAAGGGGTGATTATTATTATACATAACAAACTATACATATTCAGGAAAAATTAAACCAACTTCAATATACCATAATATTAGTATTATTTTAATGTAGGTTTCATCTAGCCTTAAAAAGTTTTCTTTTTAGCCGACTACGGCAAGACCAAAAGAAACGTTTATGACTTTAGCAGTCTACGCATATGTATCTAAATAATATGTTTATTTTTGTATGAGATTCTGTGTGTTCCACCGTAGCAGCTAAACTACTGAGCCGATTTTGATGAATGAATTGTCAAATGGTTCGATGTTATAGTCCGGGTGACATAAGCTACAATTTATATACTAAAAATATCGAGAAGCGACGTAAAAGCGGCTAAAGTAAATTATTATTTAGTTTCGGATATACATAATAGATGGCGCCACTAGCCGCTTGCCTCGCGCTTTCTGCACACAAAATTATTATTTTATATTAAATTAAATTACTAAGCGTAGTCGGATTTTAGCTAACGAACGTTATCTCTTAATATGTTTAATTATTACAGAATGATGAAAACAAACTAAGTGACGAACTGAGGTATGTGGACTTACCCATTATACATAGGATGGAATGCCAAGTATATTATCCTGGAATATCCATCACTAAGAACATGATCTGTGGCTACAGCACACGTGACATGTCAAAAGGGACTTGCAAGGTATTCACCTATATTTTTAACCCCCGACGCAAAAACGACGGGGTGTTAAGTTTGACGTGTCTGTGTGTGTGTGTGTGTGTGTGTGCGTGAGTGTGTGTATGTGTGTGTGTGTGTGTGTGTCTGTCTGTTCCCCTGTGGCGCTCACACAGGTGGACCGATTTGAATGCGGTTTTTTTCTTTGAATTGTAAATTAGTCGAGAGTATTGTTAGCTATGTTTGATGAAAATCGGTCCAATATGGCCGCCGCTACGGTCCAAAATGGCGGATTACATATTTTTTCACAACTCCCTTAATATGGGTATCAAATGAAAGGGCTTGACTAGTAGAATAGTACTATTGCAAATCCAAGATGGCCACAGCCACAAAATGGCAAATGTCGGGGGTTTTTAAATTTTCAGTTTATACTTGTTACCTAGTGCAACGGGTGGTTTTTAAATTGTCGTATCTTAAGGATTGATCCATCACCATTCACCATCACTACAGCCTTTTTATATCTGACAACTGAGCACAGGCCTCCTCTCTCTCATAGGACTCTTTCCTATTTATTTAGAGCTTAGACCCTTCACACTGCTCCAATGCGGGTTGGCGAGCTTTAACGACTATTGTCACATGATAGTGACAATAACCGGGACCGACTGCTTAAAGTGCTCTCCGAGGCATGAGTGTAGAACACCATAATTACCGACTCTGGGCTGAAAAACCCAATTCAAAATCGTTTATTTCACGTAGGCCAACGTGTGGCTCTTATGACATGTCAAGAATCTACCACCGGTTAGGAATGCTGGTTCTGCTGAGAAGAGCCGGCAAGAAACTCAGCAGTTGCTCTTTTCAAAACAAAATGTTACAAGAAGTAGTTTAACTATCTTGTGGACAGCTGAAGCAAAGGCGAATAGAATAGACACATTTTTTTATTCAGATAAACTTTTACAAGTGCTTTCGAATCGACAAATGAATCTACCACTGGTTCGGAATGATGCTTACAATACACATGTTAAGAAGGGCAGACAAAAGTAGCCCCATTTCCGACGGTAATACCTAACAAGTGTTTCCTAACAAGTGTGTTTGTCTATAGAATTGGTCCGACCCGGGAATCGAACCCGGCACCTCGTGATCTGCAGTCGAATATGCTAACCACTAGATCAACGAGGCAGTTAGGGATTGAGCGATTAAGGCTTGATTTATACATTAAGCTTTGTATGCGATCACACCTGACGGTAAAGACCTAAAGGATGCGCATCGCTGCGTTGCCTCATACAAAAAATCGCGGTATACTTACCACACGATATGCTGCCAAATGGGGCCTGTCACACTATCAATACCGTATCGCGATCCACGGATCGCGGATTTCAAGACCATCCGGAAATCCATCAGTATTGACGCAAAAAAGCGGCCAAACCATCAATAATTGGATCGCGTATCGCGGATCGCGTGATAATACTGATAGTGTAACACCCCCCAATGACACTTGCCAAAATGCAGTAATTGTGTCACTTGGGACTCCATACTCCATTTTTGATTTTCCGCAATTAAAATAATATCTCTGAGCCGAATTCCACCACGATCTGTTCAGCGGCTGAACCGTGACAAGTATAAATTAAAAATTTAAAAAACCCCCGACATTCGCCATTTTGTAGCGGCGGCCATCTTGGATTTGCATTGAGCTATTTTACTAGTCAAGCCCTTTCATTTGATACCCATATTAAGGGAATTGTGAAAAATATTTAATCCGCCATTTTGTAGCGGCGGCCATCTTGGATCGATTTTCATCAAACATAGCTAACAACACTCTCGACTAATTCACCTTTCAAACGAAAAAACCGCATTCAAATCGGTTCACCCGTTTGAGCGCTACACGGGAACAGACAGACACACACACACACACACACACACACACACACACACCCACACACACACACACACACACACACACACACACACACACACACACACACAGACACGTCAAACTTATAACACCCCGTCGTTTTGCGTCGGGGGTTGAAAAGGAAACGAACAGAAAAACAGACAGAATTACTTACGTATCTAAAATATTAGTATGGATTGGAAAAGTATTCTATTCCCTGAAGATAAACATATTCTTGCTGTTTAGTTAGCCGTAATATATATATTTGACAAGATTATGAATGTTTGTCGAATGAATATTGTTACTTTATTCCTTTTAAGGGCGATGGCGGTGGCCCAGCAGCTATGGAACTGAGCCGAAGATTGATCGGAATCAGCTCCTTTGCGAGAGGCTGTGGACCCGGTATGGGGCCCAGCGTGTTTACCTTCCTGGAAGCAAGGGAGGTACACGACTTCATCGTTAATGGCACAAAAATAGAAGAAATACCGACCCAACAGAACCCTGATGAGCCAACTACAGACATGCCTGATTTAACTTCCACAGAGCAACCTGACGAGCCAACCACAGACATGCCTGATCCAACTTCTACAGAGGAACCTGACGAGCCAATCATAGACATACCTGATTCGACTTCTACAGAGGAACCTGATGAGCCAATCAAAGACTTGCTTGATTTGACTTCCACAGAGCAACCTGACGAGCCAACTACAAATATGCCTGATGCAACTTCCACAGAGCAACTTGACGAGCTAACGACAGTAATGCCTGATTCGACTTCCACAGAGGAACCTGACGAGCCAATCATAAACTTGCCTGATTTGACTTCCACAGAGCAACCTGACGAGGCAACCACAGACATGCTTGATCCAACTTCCACAGAGCAACCTGATGAGGCAATCATAGACTTGCTTCATTTGACTTCCATAGAACAACCTAACGAGTCAACCATAGACATGCACGATCCGACTACTAAAGAGCGACCTGAGGAGCTGAGCATGGAATTACCTGAAGAGCCTTTAATAGAAGAACCCGAAGAGCCTTGCATAGAAGAACCTTTATATGGAAGGTTTACCAAAGAAAAACCTGAGAAGCTTTCCAAAGAAAAATCTGAGAAACATATCATAGAGCGACTTGAAGAGCCCACCAAATATAAACCTAATGAGCCATAATACAAAAATAATGTGTACGGCTTAGTTAAATTTACAATTACTAGTTTTGAACTTATCTGGGTCCTTTCGCAGTTAGCTATGTAGGTACACCGAGTAAATCATCACTAGCGTTAAGTCTAAAGTTAAACTATACGTATACGTATTATGATCATCACAAACAATCAATGTACAAATCTGCCAACTACGAGTACTTTATTTTAATTCAGTATGCCTATTGTAATTATTAATGTTTTTTTTTGTTATTCATTAAATTCAAAATGGCGTAAAATTTAAAAAATAGCATTGTTTTTCATCCATTTCAACTATTTTCATCTACACACTGAGTTGTGTATCTTTTTTAGTTGAAGACTTTAGAAGAAGATTAAATCGGTAATTTTTAGTGTACATTTTGGTATTCTCAAAACCTGTACAAAATGAGCGCCTGTCTTACGAGAATATTTTTAAACCCATAATATAATTTTTAAACTACAACTGGATTCCTACTGGAATGTTAGACCTTTGAACCGACGAGGGTCACACCCAGACCACTTTTTATAATTTAAATTATGCTATTAAAAGATTCAGGGTCAATTAGAAAAGCTATTAAGACCTCACATGATTATGTGGGTAATTCATAAATGCTATGCAAACGAGTCGGTCTGCGCACGTTATCCTAACTAGCGGACGCGTAAGCGGACAGAATTTTACCTATGTCCTGTTACTGTAAAACCACTATAGTTGGGACATGCGAACGTGCGAACCAAGTCATAAATCATTTTCATCGGACTTTTCGCTCACACTTACAGGCCTTAGGAACTTGATTCTGTAGTGTTGTGGGTATAAAGGATTTGTCAATAGTCAATAACAGGTTATAAAGAGTGAGGGAGAGCCCTCACAATACTATGATCGTACTGCTTGTAATCGACTCATCGACGACATTACAAACGTGCGAAACGTTTGTAATGTCCCAACTATACTTAATTGTAGTAGTAAGAATATTTTCTAACAGAGCTATTATAATATGAGGAGCGAAGTTTTTACTCAAACGATTAAAAATAATTTGGTTATTAATACTTGAAAACAATTAGGAATTAGGAACGGCATTCCGAACCAGTGGTAGATTTAATTGACGATTCAAAAGCACTTGTAAAAGTTTATTTGAATAAAAACTTTTCTATTCTATTCTATTAAAAATCTTTTCATATAGTCCATTAAGCAAAAATTAGATGGTTCATTTTCGAGATTTTTGATTTAATTTTCGAGGTTTCATCGATGAATCATCAAAAATGAACCGTCTCAACAGTGACCGTTCATCGTTCACAGGCACTAGGTATGCCATAGCAAATATCGTATCGTGCATTGTTCGTCGCAAAAAGCACCGTCTAATTTGGGCTTTAAGGGACTCAGTTTGTATCGCCTGCGACTTGTACGTGAACATGCTCTGAGGAGTAGATAATATGAAGGGTTCTTGTTTGACACATCGCCACTGGGTTTGGCTTGCTGCGTACAAGCGTCATGCTATTTTACTTTACGTTCTGTGCGCTAAGTGTGTTAGCATTGGCTTTACCGAGTAAGTATTCCTTAGACTTTAGATCATAGTTTCTTAATCTTTTTCTAGTCATGGACTCCTCTCCAAATTTCAAAGAGCCCACGGACCCTTCCTGAAAACATAAAAAAACGAAGTTTAGCTTTTACCAGGTTTAATTGTCATTATCACGGCCCCTCAGGGGTCCATGGACCACAGTTTAGATGATTATATTTCAGCCGCAGACGCAGCTTCATCGGACTGCAATGCATCCGTATTCACTTTCAAGTGCACCACAGGCACCGTCGCCAAAAGTTTTTGCGTTGAATTGTAAAGCTCAGTCACAACTCGGACGAACTTCATGGCATAGCAGTTGCATGCAAAAACGATGGCTTCCAAGCTTTCCAACTTTATCAAGCTTTTAAGTTTTCGACACGACGTAACACAATTTAATAAACGCACTAATGTATAAAAAATACACACCGTCAAAGTGATGATTATATAGGCGAAATGCCCAAGACACTGGCACTGTCGCCTCACTGTGTTGCCAGGCTTATAAAAAATGCACTTATATTATAGTAGGCATGCATGATTCAATTTCAGAAAAGGTGGATATCTCGGGAAATGTTCTCACGACCGAAAAGGCTGAGGGAAGGATTGCTGGAGGGATGGAAACTAACACCGTCGGGCAATTTGATTATCAAGTACAATTGGTGGTGAATGGCGAGCGTTTATGCTCAGGTGTCATAGTTAACGAGTATTACTTGCTGACTGCCGCACATTGCGTCGATGAGTAAGTGCCACTGCTCGGGTGACATAGTTAACGAGTATTACTTGCTGACTGCCGCGCATTGCGTCGATGAGTAAGTGCCACTGCTCGGGTGACATAGTTAACGAGTATTACTTGCTGACTGCCGCGCATTGCGTCGATGAGTAAGTGCCACTGCTCGGATGTCATAGTTAACGAGTATTACTTGCTGACTGCCGCGCATTGCGTCGATGAGTAAGTGCCACTGCTCGGGTGTCATAGTTAACAAGTATTACTTGCTGACTGCCGCACATTGCGTCGATGAGTAAGTGCCACTGCTCGGGTGTCATAGTTAACAAGTATTACTTGCTGACTGCCGCGCATTGCGTCTATGAGTAAGTGCCACTGCTCGGGTGTCATAGTTAACGAGTATTACTTGCTGACTGCCGCGCATTGCGTCGATGAGTAAGTGCCACTGCTCGGGTGTCATAGTTAACAAGTATTACTTGCTGACTGCCGCGCATTGCATCGATGAGTAAGTGCCACTCATCTTAATAGCCACCGGTAAATAGCATAAGTAAATTACTGGTCAAGTGGTCATAGTTTAATCCACCACTACCACCACTGCAGCCTTTTTTTAAAGACCCACCGCTGGGCATAGGCCTCCTCTCTCATAGGAGAGAGGGATTTTGAGCTTTAACCCGCTACACTGCTCCAGTGAGGGTTGGCGGGCTTTAACGACTATTGTCACATGATAGTGATAATAACCGGGACCGACTGCTTAACGTGCTCTCCGAAGCACGGGGGTTAGCCAACGCCAACTATCAACTCCGAGCTGGCACTGAGAATTTCTTGACATAGAAGCCAATACCTCATATTTTTTTGTTCTGGCCCGACCCGGGAATCGAACCCAGGACCTTGTGGTCCACAATCAAACGTGCTAACCACTAGACCAACAAGGTAGCATAGTTTAATCATGAAGCAAGAATTACGAGAAAAAAGTTATACCTAATGCTGTATCGCTCTATTGTTTGTTCCAAGTTTAAATAAAATTAAGCTAACTACACATTACAGTTTGTAAGTAAGTCATAGCTTTGTTTATCTTTTTGTATATAAAACTCTTAAGTGCACCTGCAGAAATTTTACACCTAAAACTTAAGTCATGAATCACTCTGTCTATTGGTGAAAACCACATGAAAATGCGTTCATTAGTATTTGAGTTTATTGCGAAAAGACAAACAGATGCGGCGAGGGAATTTGTTTTATAATATGTAGTGGTTAATATCTTTGCCTCGCTGTATTGTGTCTGCAAAACAGCGAGGCAAAGATATTAATATTATACCTACTTAAACGAGCTGCTGCCTGCGACTTCGTTCGCGTGGATTCATATTATGAGATATATACCTATACAAATATTTCAACCCCTATTTTTAACCTCTTTAGGGGTTTAATTTTCAAAAATCCTTTCTTAGTGGATGTCTCTGCATGCCAAATTTCAGCCCAATCCGCCCAGTGATTTGAGTTGTGCGTTGATAGATCAGTCAGTCAGTCACCTTTTCCTATTGTATATATTTAGAAGATCTTACATTGTATATTTCCAGTACGACGCCCGAAGACGTCTTCGCCGTAGCTGGCACCAATGAGCTTAACGTGGGGAATGTCATAGAGATTTCCGAAATAATACTGCATCCGGATTACGACTTTCCACGGCAGGATATAGCGATCATGAGGACGGTGTCCCCCATTGATTTCAGAGACACGGGAGATTCGACTGACATAAACCCGTCTCATCATCGTTACATTTCTCGGGCCTTTTTGCAAGATGTTGGTGAGGATTTGCCATCGCATATCTACGTGTCTGGATGGGGGGATCAAGGGGTAATATTTTTTTATTTTTTTTTATTCATCTACAAGTTAGCCCTTGACTGCGATCTCACCTGATGGTAAGTGATGATGCAGTGTAAGGTGGAAGCGGGCTAACCTGGAAGAGGTATGGCAGTTTTTAGTAAATCCATACCCCTGATCGGTTTACTACTACGCGGCATCGTACCGGAACGTTAAATCGCTTGGCGGCACGGGTGGCAACTAACCACGGCTGAAGCTTCCCACCAGACTAATAAAATTTAGAAATTATAAAATCCTCTAATGCCAGACTTGCCTAGATTTAACTGTTTATCATCGATCATGATTAATAGTCACACATAGTTTAGTCGAGACACTATGCGTCACGACGCGCTATGCGATAAAAGCTATCGTTCAAACTGTAACATAATCAGATACTGCAAAATTATACTGGATGACGTTGTACGTTTTAAAATCGCGCTAACAACCTGTCTGCCTTTAAATCTATACTAATAAATAAAATTGAAGTGTCTGTCTGTAATTTCGAAATAACTACCACATATTAAGCTCATACGGTTATTTGAACGATACCATAACCGAATCACACGTTTTTAAAATTTTTGTCTGTCTGTCTGTCTGTCTGTCTGTCTGTCTGTCTGTCTGTCTGTCTGTCTGTCTGTCTGTCTGTTTGAACGGGCTAATCTTCGGAACGGCTGAACCGATTTTGACGGGACTTTCACATACAAGTATAGAATTAACCAGGGAGTAACATAGGCTACTTTTTTAACCGACTTTCAAAAAAGGAGGAGTTGTGTTTTTCTACCTATGTACACCGATATCTCCGAGATTTCTGAACCGATTTTAGTAATTCTTTTTTTAATCGATAGAAAAACTTTGCGACCCTGTTCTATAAAAAATTTGGATTCCAACTTCTCAATCCTGATGCTGTAGAGGACCTGATCCCCAAAACTAATGGGATTTAGAAACTTTCGGTTATTTAAATTGATATTGCGGTACCAATTAAAGACTTTATCGTTGAATGAACTCGAGTAGGTACATATCCAACTCCTCAACCCTGATGCTGTAAGGAATTGCATTCCGAAATCGTGGGGATCCCACGGGATTTTTCCGTTTTGGGGACGGGTTACTTAACAAATAAGCTACTTTTTGTTCTGGAAAATCAAAAGTTCCCACGGGATTTTTAAAAACCTAAATCCACACGGGCGAAGCCGTGGGCATCATCTAGTTGTATAATGTGAAATAATATGTAACTTGACCGAACGTTGCGGCAAGTCTGACTCCCACTGTGTTGTATTTTGTTTATCCCCCTTACAATTTTACAACTACCCTACAAATTTACAACAATTTACAATAGGTATCTCTACCTATTGTAAATTGTTGTCCTGGTCCACATCACAAAACTTACATATTTTTGCAGAACGGTGAGGTATTTAGTGAATATCTGATGTACGTGAAGTTATCAGTTATTTCTCATCTCCGCTGTCAAGCTATGTACCCTGAAGTGATGGTAACGAAGAACATGATCTGTGCAGAGAACCTCGAGGACGGTGAACAAGGCGCTTGCTGGGTACTTATTAGCCATAGAAATATATTATCAAGGATAGAACGGCGTTCCTCGCTACGCTGGGACCCGCGCTTTGACCCGCCACGCTGCTCCAATGCGGGTTGGCGGGCTTTAACGAATATTGTCACATGGTGGTGACAATAACCGGGACCGACTGCTTAACGTGCTCTCCGAGGCACGGGGGTGAAACACCGCCAACTACCAACTCCGGGCTGGCACTGAGAATTTCTTGACAGAAAAAACCAATACCTAACAATAATTTTCCCGACCCGAGAAGCGAACCCGGAACCTCGTAATCTGGAGTCAAATATGCTAACCACTAGACGCTAATACTAACAACGAGACTTGATGCTAATGCTAACAACGAGGCAGCGTAACACTAAACCAGTCTATTTCCTTTTCCAGGGTGATGGGGGTGCGCCAGCAACAGGTACATATTATGGACGTGTGGTAGGGTTGAACTCTTTTACCAGGGGTTGTGGTCCTGGCATGGGACCGAGCGTCTTCACTTACATCGGAGCTAGGGAGATACACGATTTCATAACAAATGCCACAATATTATAAGAGGAGATGAAGAAGAAGAAGAAATAGCCACACAGACATTCACGCCAACTACGCCATCCTTTCCAATCACGCCATCCACGCCATCTACGCCAATCACGCCATGCACACCATTCACGACAACCATATCAATTGAAGCTTAATAAGTTAAACAATAAGCCAAAATATAAATATGTATAAATCTCACGTGTGTTATCATCACACACGTGAGATATGTCGAGAGTTATGTTCGACTTGTTTAAATCCGTATGGGTTTGTTAGCGAGGGTTACGTGATGACTAGAAATTTTCAGAATTTCACCACTGTAGAATTACATATTTAATGGCGAACAATGGAGATTATATTGTAACAAAATATTCATCAAAACAAATAAATTATAAATCAGTGTAAGTAAACATTTTTTAAATACCTACGTCAAGAAATTGCAAAGAAATCAAGTTCTATTTTAGTCCGCCGAAAGACTTAAGCCGTAATGTTTTTCTTTCTGGAGATTAAAATAATATTAGGTGTTGGATCTTTGCTCAATGAATTGGTGGGTAGTCTATAAAATTATTTGACTGCATCAATTCTTGTGTCAACCATCGTCGCTGAATGCGCGAGCGCCGCTAGATAGCCTCGCGGCGCGGAACGAAGCAGTCACGTACTGTCCTGCCGTGCAGTTTTCTCCACGTGGAACGTTTTCATGTGCCTCTTGTGTCGTCGTCGATCTCTGGACGTTCCAAGTGTCGGTGGCGTTGAGAAGAAGATCAAAGACTGTGCTAAATCTACATAAGCAGATAGTGCGCCGTGCGTGGTGTCGGCTGTTCGCCTCATTCGGGGCGAATGTGGATGCAAGGTTAGTGCAGTCTAGATTACCTATTGATTTGGGCAAAGATCTTTATATGCTTCTCATTTACACACATTATATATTCATACAGTCCACTTAAAAATAAAAACATTAGTAACCAGTGTAACATTAAAGTTGTGTCAAAAACCGCACATTAGGTATTATATTAGTTTTGTTTTATTTTATTTGAATCCTCAAAAAAAAAAAAATAGTTAAAATGAAAAGTCAAAAGATCCATTAAAAGATTTCTTGTGAACGGCTCATGATCCTAGTTACGGTACTACTTAGGTAGTTACTCGGATAGTCGCGGACGATCTCTAAGAACCATTTTGAGGAAATTTTCATATAGATACGCCTACGTAAGGGCGATGCCACACGTGCGCGATGCGCTCTACAGCACGTTATTAGACTAACTAGCTGACCACCGCAACTTCGTTCGCGTGTTTATAGGTTTAATATAGGATCGGAACGGATCCCACAATTCTTTTGTGTACTTAAACTAACTAAATGTAGCCTAAGTTACTCCTTATAACAACACCTATCTGCCATTGAAAGTTCCATTAAAATCGATCCAGCCGTTTCTGAGATTAGTTGAAACAAATAGACAGACCGACAAACATAAATTTAAACGCACGCCAGTTTAAAATAAGCCGTACGTACAAAGATCCGGGTCCCATGTTATTTGAACCCAATAAATGTCTGTCATTTCTGAACTAATAAACCTATAACCTTGAAATATTTACGGAACAATATATAAAGTACTACCTTTCTAACAAAAAAAGAATGAGTGAAATCGAACAACGCGTTAATGAATTACAGCTAAATACACGTTTTAACTTTCATACCCTCTCCCTAGGGAACCGTGCTGAATTTCGGGATAAAAAGTATCCTATGTCCTACCTCGGAGTATAAACTCAAATCGTACCAAGTTTCATTTGAATCCATTCAGTAGTTTCGGCGTGATGCGCGGCCAAGATACAGACAGACAGACAGACAGACAGACAGACAGACAGACAGACAGAAAGACAGACAGACAGACAGACAAAAATGAAAAAAAATGCAGTTTTGGCTTCAGTATCGATTTTAAAGTGCCCTCCAATAAAAATTTTCAAAATATCTTCAATGTACAGAATTGGATCTGTTACAGTTTTATTATATTACTAGCTGATCCCCGCAACTTCGTTCGCGTAGATTTAGGTTTTTATATAGGATCGGATCGGATCCCATAATTATTTTATGTACCTAAACTAAATGTAGCCTAAGTTACTCCTTATAACATTGAAAGTTCCATTAAAATCGATCCAGCCGTTTCGGAGATTAGCTGGAATAAATAGACAGACCGACAAACATAAATTTAAACGAACACCAGTTTAAAATAAGCCGTACGTTCAAAGATCCGGGTCCCAAGTAATTTGAACCCGATACTGAGGATTGTAATGTCTGTCATTTCTAAACTAAAAAACCTATGACCTTGAAATATTTGCGGGACAATACTTAAAGTACTACCTTTCTAACAAAAAAAGAATGAGTTAAATCGAACTACGCGTTAATGAATTACAGCTAAATACATGTTTTAACTTTCTTCCCCTCTCCCTAGGGAACCGTGCTGAATTTCGGGATAAAAAGTATCCTATAACCTACCTCGAAGTATAAACTCAAATCGTACCAAGTTTCATTCGAATCCATTCAGTAGTTTCGGCGTGATGCGCGGCCAAGATACAGACAGACAGACAGACAGACAGACAGACAGACAGACAGACAGACAAAAATGAAACAAATTGCAGTTTTGGCTTCAGTATCGATTATAGAATGCCCTCCAACAAAAATTTTCAAAATATCTTCAATGTACAGAATTGGATCTGTTACAGTTTTATTATATTATAGACTAGCTGTTGCCCGCGACTTCGTCCGCGTTAAAAAAATTTAAACGGGAACCTTTTGTTTCCCCGGGATAAAATAGTAGCCTGTCACTTTCCAGGTCCTCAACTAAAAAAATGCAACTGCAAAAAATCACGTCAATCTGTAGTTAAATGTCCGATGATAATAATATGTCGAAAGGAAACCATTTTACCCCCCTTGGGGTGGATTTTCGTGAAATTTTTCTTAGCTTATGCCTACCCCCTAGAAAGAACCTAACTTCCAAATTTCAAGTTAATAATAACAATAACTAAAACTTCACATAAAAAGTTTCATCCCCTTTTTTACCACCCTTAAGGGGAGATTTTCCAGAACAACTTATACAGGTTTTTATTATTTAAAATTTATAATCTAAATGCCTATTTTCATATCTGTAACTTCAAAAACATAGAACTTTCATATAACCTTCCTACCCCCATTTTACCCCCTTAGGGGAGGATTTTCGTGAAATATTTTCTAGGCTGATATCTAAGCCCTAGAATGAACCTATCTTCCAAATTTCAAGTTGATAATAACAATAATTAAAACTTAACATAAAAACTTTCAACCCCTATTTTACCACCCTTAAGGGAAGGTTTTTCAGAATAAAATACACAGGTTTATATTATTTAAAACCAATAATCTAAATGTCGATTTTCAGGTCTGTAACTTTAAAAACATAGGACTTTCATACAAACTTTCTACCCCCATTTTACCCCCTTAGGGGAGTATTTTAGGGATACTAAATAGCCTATAACCTTCCCAGGAAATTGTACTACCAAATGCAAAAAGAATTTTTCAAATCCGACTGGTACTTCCAGAGATTAGCGCGTTCAAACAAACAAACTCTTCCGCTTTATTATATTAGTATAGATAGAAGAAGATAGATATAAAGAGGCTCGTCCTGACTGATCATCAACGCACAGCCTAAACCACTGAAGCTAGAATCTTTTTTCACAATAGCTTCTTTTTATGACGTAGACGCACACTAAGAAAAGATTATTGCAAATTCCACCCTTTAGGGAGTTAAATAGGGGATGAAAGTGTGTATGAAAGTCCGTCATTTTTTATGATTACTTATTAACGCTTGACCTAAAATTGCCTATTTATTATTACTATTTTGTGTATTATGAATTTGGTTAAGATCTGATGAAGTTTTCCGGAAATAGAACAAACAACAAATCATTCTGGTTCAGCATAGTACTTAATCATACATCGTAAATTGTAGACACTTATAGGTATTTATGCAACTGTTGTTATAAAGGGTATTAAAGCACGAATATGAATTTCGATAATAGTATCACATGAGTGTTTTAATAGGTACCTAATTATCTTGTGTTGTCTGTGTTTAACAGTTGCATACAAGACTTTATCTACTAACTTTTTCTACTAAGAATAACTAGGTATACTGCTTACGTAAGTAGCAGGGCCACTTAAAAAAGTAACAAAGCACTGTAGGTACATTGTTTTGGAAAATGATGAAATGAAAAAAAATCCGTTGCTGTACTTTTTTATTGATTCATCTTAATTTTCTCTTAACATTAAAAAACTGATCTAAACCTTACATGAAATAGAAATGTAACTTATTATTAGTATGTTTTCACGCTTAGTGATTCTGAGAGACATATTTTTTGATTAGTTGTTTAAGGCTTACTTATTTCGTGGTTTATCGATATAGTCTAATGTAAATTACGAGTACATACTTATCCACCACGATAAAATGTTTGTTTGTTTGTCGATATTTAACCGCACCGCAATCTCGTCGTGACCACGATCCATGTAGGTAACTGGATCGAAATGTCGACAAACAAACAAATATTTTATCGTGGTATGTATCTACCCATAATTTACATTAGACTACGAGACTAACGGCCTGTTTCACCACCTTCTGATAAGTGTTGGATAGCCTAAACGTAAGTTTTGTCACTTTCTTACTTTATGTGAAGTGATAAAGACAAAAGTTGTAGATAGCTATCTAATACATATCAGAAGGTGGTGAAACAGGCACTAAGTATATTATTGTTTCATCGATTTCCGGTTACTTTTCCAAGTATTTCACTCCTGTGCCGTTAGTGATGAAGTAGCGTATCTTATCCGACTGCAGATAAGTGATGACGGTCGAAGATTTTTACGAAAAGTATTCTTTTTAGGGTTCCTTACCTCAAAAGGTAAAAAAAAGGAACCCTTAATAAGATCACTTTCTTGTCCGTCTGTCCGTCTGTCCGTGTGTCACCACTGATTTTCTCAGGGACGGGTGGACCTAGCAAGTTGAAATTTATACCAGATACTAAGGTTTATGGTCCCTATTAGGTGTATAATACTGAGTCCACATAATAACAAGTGTAAATTGAAAATTTAAAAAACCCCCGACATTCGCCATTTAGTGGCGGCGGCCATCTTGAATTTGCAATAGTGCTATTCTACTAGTCAAGCCCTTTCATTTGATACCCATATCAAGGGAGTTGTGAAAAAATATATCATCCGCCATTTTGTAGCGGCGGCCATCTTGGACCGATTTTCATCAAACATAGCTAAGAACACTCTCGACTAATTCACCTTTCAAACAAAAAAAACCGCATTCAAATCGGTCCACCCGTTTGAGCGCCACAGGGGAACAGACAGACACACACACACACACACACACACACACACAGACACGTCAAACTTATAACACCCCGTCGTTTTTGCGTCGGGGGTTAAAAAGATGTGGGCAAATTTAGATTTTCACGAAAACTTGTAAGTACCAAAATTTACCTTAATTTTCAACTTTTTTTTATTTTTCGGAATTTTTCCTTTACTTGGTCTGTAAGACCTTGCTTTTGACCAAAATTGACAAATCTAAGTCAACCGGAAGTAACCTATAGGTTTTGGGTCGAAAACCTAAATGGTAGTTCCAGTGGACCTAGAATTACGAAATTAGCCAACTATACAGGAGATATTATAGTGCACAAGTGTGTGTGCGTACACAGGTGCAGTCTCTATTCATTAATTCTCACAGTACGATGGGATGCCAATGCGAACGGAGAGAAATCTGGCGCAGGACCGACGGCTTCACGTGCTCTCCGAGGCACGGGGGTGTATCTAACACAACCAACTTCCAACTCCGGGCTGGCACTGAGAAAACACACAGAAAACCCAATACCTGACAATTATTTGCCCGACACAGGAATCGAAACCGGGACCCCGTTATATGCACCGAATATGCTAACCACTAGACCAACGAGACAGCGGTGAACGCTCTTATAAGTGACAGATCCCGGGTTCAATTCCTGGGAGGGAAAATTTGTGAATTTATAATTTTCAAACTGTCTGTGGTCCGGTGTGGTGGGCTGCAGCCGTGGTTAGTCACCATCCTACCGGCAAAGGCGTGCCGCCGAGCGCGAGCGATTTAGCGTTCCGGTACGTAGAAACCGATCAGGCGTATGGGCTAAAAACTACATGCCTCTTCCAGGTTAGCCTGCTCCCATCTTAGACTGCATTGCAGTCAAGGGGGTAACGCCCTGCCCTGCGTTCAACGTCGCGCGGTGCTTTACGTCGGCATAGTTATTCTTCTTTGTTATAAATTGCTATAACAAAGTTAGTGCACCTCCAAACCTTTTTCAAATACCACGTATCAAAAAACTGTAAAAATAAGAGTCTTTGGGTTCATTACATACCTGTGTAATGAACCCAAAGACTCTTATTTTAAAATATAATTATTATATTTAATTAAAATTTTAAAGTCGCAATTCAATACTTCGAATATTTATTTTACAAAATCTATGCTTGGGGCGCTGGCTGTTTTCGAATGCAGACTGTATTGGCGAACTTAAACCTTAAAATAAGCCGATTTAGGTCCATTTTACTCTGAAGTCATTGTGTTTCGATCAGTAGTATTTGGTAAAGTTTCGAGCTGTGCAAAGTGACACTAAGCATACTGTTGTGTTCCCAATATTACCAAGCAAGTCCCGGTGCCCTCCCTTCCTGCGCACATCAAGTTGTCGCTGTAGTATTTCACATATGGATATAGGTTCCTGTGCGCGCGCTCACAGTCATGGCGAAATAAAAAATCTAGTTGCGTTTCTTGGAGTACATGTGACTGAAAATATAATAAAACGTTAGTCCACGTAAAATGTTTGGGGTGTAAGTGGCCCAAACTCCACCTATGTGGCCAAAGTCAACCTCACCTGCACGCGGTGCACCCTGCCAATATGCTAACGAGGCCCCGAGTAGATAGATTTTCTACTCGTGTGCCCTGACGCTCTCAGTCCCCTATACGGGTCGTTGTGCCTGATACCACACAACTTAATCTGGATGGTATCACCGCTTTGTGGTAGGATTCTACCCCGAATCCGCCTGGCTAGCGACCACACTTCAGCCGTAATCTGCCGCAAAACATACGATGTGTTCCGGCAGCGAGCTGAAGAGCCAGTCCCCTTCCTCAAAAGCCGGCAACGCATTAGTGGTTCCTCAGGTGCTGCTAATGTTCATGGGCGGCGGTAATCACTTAACATCAGGTGACCCGCTTGCTCGGTTGCCCGCTATTCCTATAAAAAAAAATATTCAAAGGTTGAGTTGAGGGTAATGCTATTCAACATTGAAGCCTTGTAGTCACTAGGTAACAAATGACGAGTACCGTGTTGCTCAAGATCTGGCCCAACATGTGAGCCGACATGTTGGGCCAGAGGCGTGCAACTATATCGGCACAAGTACAACCCGCCGTTGGCAATGATGTAAGAGGCCTTATGCCGATTGATATAGTGGCAACGATGATCGAAATTCGAGTATCAACACACAATAACTTCAGAGCAAAATTAACCCAAATTGTCTTATTTTAAAGTCGTAATTCAATAGTTCGAATATTTATTTTAAACCTTTCTACTTGGGGCGCTGTTTTCGAATGCTGAATGTATCGGCAAACTCAAACCTTAATGTACGCCATTTTAGGTCCATTTTACTCTGAAGTCATTGTGATTCGATCAATTTAGTAGTTTTCGAGCTCTGCCAATTGAAACTAAGCACACAGATAATAATAATTGTTATGTGCCTACTAAACCATTCGATAAAAACGTTCCAAACCTGTCCGAATCCTGTGCCGCGCGCGCCCTCCTAGCGGCCGCACACACACATTTTAATGTTTTACTTACATTTCACTACAATACCACTACCACACACTTGAGGAGTGGCGAATTACACGAAAGAAATTCCAGAATATTCTGGAGAGTCTCTTGAAAGATAGAAAGAAATATTGGTATCACGTTTCGTATCTTTTCTGAAAGGACACTAGTAATGAGTTCTATGCATGCGTTTAGTGGAAAAAAAAAAGATCTATACAAAAATGTTCTGGAGAGCCACTTGAAAATTAAAAAGAAATTTTGTATGGACACGAATTTTTTTTGTTCCGTAGCTATCTTTTTTTATTGGCTCACCAAAGGGCCTAAGGTCTTGAACATTTTTAGTTTCAGGACCATGCCTCTACGATTGATAGTTTTTGAGGGCCGTTAGGGTACTCTGGTAATTTTTGCACATTCACTACGTTTTGTATTTTTTGTGAAAAAAAAATCTTTAAGTTCTATTTACTTATACGTGTATTGGGGGGAAAAGTTTCATACAAAAATGTCTAAGAGAGCCTCTTAAAAAGAACCCAAAAAATTTGTATGGAGATAATTTTTTTTGTTCAGCGGCTATCTTTTTTTACCTGTTCACCCAATGGCCCAAGGTCTTTAACAACATTTGTTTGGGACCATGCCTGTATGACTGGTAGTTTTGGAGGACCCATGAGGTACTCTGGTAAATTTTCCACATTCATGACGTTTCATAATTTTCCTGAAGGAAGACCCATAAGTTCTACGCACATAAATAGTGAAGGGAAAAAAGTTCCATACAAAATTGTTCTGGAGAGCCTCTTGAAAAGAAACCAAAAAATTTGTATGGAGAGATTTTTTTTTGTTTGGCGGCCATCTTTTTTTTACCGGGTCACCCAATGGCCCAAGGTCTTTAATAACATTTGTTTGGGACCATGTCTGTATGACTGGTAGTTTTGGAGGACCCATGAGGTACTCTGGTAAATTTTCCACATTCATGACGTTTCATGATTTTCTGAAGGAAGGTCCATAAGTTCTACGCACATAAATAGTGAAGGGAAAAAAGTTCCATACAAAATTGTTCTGGAGAGCCTCTTGAAAAGAACACAAAAAATTTGTATGGAGAGAATTTTGTTTTGTTCGGCGGCCATCTTTTTTTCACCGGTTCACCCAATGGCCCAAGGTCTTTAATAACATTTGTTTGGGACCATGTCTGTATGACTGGTAGTTTTGGAGGACCCATGAGGTACTCTGGTAAATTTTCCACATTCATGGGAAAAAAGTTCCATACAAAATTGTTCTGGAGAGCCTCTTGTAAATTAGGAAATTTTTGTATGGAGACGAAATTTTTTTTTGTGTATGGTGGCCATATTTTTTTTACCGGTTCACCTAATGGCCCAAGGTTTTGAACATTTTTTGTTTCAAGACGTCACCTCTCCGACTGATAGTTTTCGAGATCCCTTAGAGCACTCCAGTCAGTTTTCCACGTCCAGCTCTCTCTATAATTTTGGCGACCTAGAATTTTTGAATTTTTCACACACGGAAAGTATGGTGAAAAAGTCCCATACAAAATTGTTCAGGAAAGGTGATCAGTCCGTAACTTCATCATCATCATCATCATGATCAACCCATTACCGGCTCACTACAGAGCACGGGTCTCCTCTCAGAGTGAGAAGGGTTTTGGCCATAGTCTACCACGCTGGCCAAGCGGATTGGCAGACTTCACACACCTTTGAGAACGTTATGGAGAACTCTCAGGCATGCAGGTTTCCTCACGATGTTTTCCTTCACCGTTAAAGCAAGTGATATTTAAATACTTAAAACGCACATAACTCTGAAAAGTTAGAGGTGCGTGCCTGGGATCGAACCCACAACCTCCGATTAGAAGTCGGTCGTCCTAACCACTAGGCTATCACAGCTTTTTTTTTAACTTCAAGTAGCTTTATATATATATATAATAGTTTTTTTATTCAAATCAACTTTTAGAAGTACTTTTGAATGAGAGACTTACAAGAGAGAGATTTACAAGTACTTTTTCGAGCTTTCGAGAATTTTTTTTTAATTAATGTTAATTCAAAAAAATATACCTATATACAACAATTTGAAATTTTCAAATTGAAATTTCCAATAGGTACTTAAATTTTTTTTTGTCATTGTCACAAAATAAAAGACTATATTATATTTTAAGTAATTAAAAAAATCGCTTATTTTTCTACTTCCTACGATTTTTTTTATTTAAACCCTTAAACTTAAAAACCTCCCTTGGTTAATTTAGACCGGAGTAAAAAAGTCATAGGACCTTTTTTATGTAAAATTTTAAGCTCTATATATTCTTCTTAGAACTTTTTCATTTAATTTTTACCGTTTTCGAGTAATTGCAAAAAAACATTTGACATTTTTTTCAACCTTTGCCGGGGGTTGCAAACACGCAAACCTTTACACATAGTTTTTGTATCATTAAAACTACATTATATCAAAAATGCAAAGTTGAGGGTCCAATTTTAATTTTAGACCTTATTTAACTGGACTAATAATATTAGTGTGATAAATTTTGTACTGTATTAAATAAAGATAAAATAAAATAAATGATGTTGTGATGATGAAATGATTATCATTAATTTTTACCACATCCCAATTTTTATCCGTCAAAAAGTAACAACCCACAAAACGTCAGTTTACTGTATCGAATTAAAACTCCGACTATAGTCATGTTGACTGTCACGAGTTGCCACTTAGTGAATACATGGCTTTATACCGCCGTAAGTATAGCTTTTCTTCTGGTTGAGTATATATTAGTAAATTAAAAAAATTAATATACTTAGACGCGCATTAGCCAACGTGTGCTTACTTGAAATTCCTCATTAGTTTCCCCCCAGCCAGTAACTGTGTATGTAGCTGGTAGGTGGGTTAAATCCAATACAGCTGGCTGGATCTTTTTAGTAAAGACAATAGGTGACACCGTCCTCAAATATGCAATGTCGAAGTCGTAGGTGACTTCATTGTATTCCTCATGCCGAACAGCTTGTTTGATTGGTATGACAGTTCCCTTACCACGAACTTTACTACCGGCTTTAACCTCAAGTGTCTCTGAATCTATTTCATCCACCTCTTCAACCCTGAAATAAAAGCAATGAGCAATTTAGTCGCCTGGCGCGGATTTCTGTGTGACTCGTTAGGTACTGCCCTTGTGCCTAGGGCCTAGGAACTAGGCTAACTAGGAAATCGGTCGGGATGCTGTGAGATTAGTGAGGAACCACCCCGGCTCGGGGTGCTGTGAGATTAGTGAGGAACCACCCAGGTACGGAGTGCTGTGAGATTAGTGAGGAACCACCCCGGCTCGGGGTGCTGTGAGATTAGTGAGGAACCACCCAGGTACGGAGTGCTGTGAGATTAGTGAGGAACCACCCAGGTACGGAGTGCTGTGAGATTAGTGAGGAACCACCCAGGTATGGGGTGCTGTGAGATTAGTGAGGAAGCACCCCGGCTCGGGGTGCTGTGAGATTAGTGAGGAACCACCCAGGTACGGGGTGCTGTGAGATTAGTGAGGAACCACCCCGGCGCAGAGTGCTGTGAGATTAGTGAGGAACCACCCCGGCGCGGGGTGCTGTGAGATTAGTGAGGAACCACCCTGGCACGAGCTCTGCTCCGAAATGTTAAATTTAGTACTTCTGCTACTGACTTCAGAGATTCGCTTATCGGCGTCGTATCTTGTCGGACAGGGGTATGGAATTAACAGTGTCTTTTACTTACTCATCATCATCACTTTCATCAGGAACGCAGTGAGCAAGGGTTATGATGTAACTCTCGCTAATAATGGCGCCTGAACAGTAATATAAAGTGAAACGAAATATTTGCACTTGGAAAGGAAACTTGGTTATGGAGTCCACTTTCGTCCCTCCGGCAATTCTGCCCTGTCTTTTTTCTGTCACAGAACCATTGTCGAAGATTTGCTCATCATCGTCATTTTGCTCTAAAAAAAAAGTAATGGGTAAGTTACTATACTCTGATTTTTAATTCCGTGGAATTCTGACAGCTGTCATTGTCATTTACAAATGAGTTATTTGTGTGGGAAAACAGGGTTAACATCTACCAAGTTCGATTTTACCCCAAACTACTTTAATTCGCTGTCAACATAAGAAGCCCTAAGCCGCGTAATAATATTAGTCGTTTCGCCCTAAAATAGAAATCGCTAAGAGTGGAAGCTAGAAAGTGCACACTAACAGCAATAGAAAACAAAAGAAGCACGTTGAAATATCTACATGCGGCAGTTGATTTTTATTTACATAAGTATTGAATTTTTTATCTTTTTTGTGGGAATTGATTTATCTCTAGTAAATATTACGAAACGTCAGAATTCCACGGAATTAAAAATCAGAGTATAATTATTGCTCGTTATTTATTTATTTACTAGCTGACCCCCGCGACTTCGTTCGCGTGTTTTTCTTTGCTATAAACCTCACGGAGCCCAAGCCCTTTCCAACGAATGCAAAACCGTGGAAATCGGTTCGTGAGTTCTGGAGTTATAACGTCAGGAAGGAAAACCTGACTTATTTTTATATACTTAGTAGATTTGAATGATGATGTTCTGTCCACATGCTAACCAAAAGCTAGTGACAAACAGCAGAATGTGGGTCAGCCGTCGGGTATTTGGGGTGGCTTGTGTAGGTGCAAGCGCTTTATGTCGATCCGAAGTGGCTACTCGGATTTGGTATGAGTTACATCTATATTATCTTACTAATATAATAAAGCGGAAGAGTTTGTTTGTTTGAACGCGCCAATCTTCAGAAATACCAGTCGGATTTGACAACTTTTTTTTGCTTTTGAAAACCCAATTTTCGAGGAAGGTTGAAGAACTTATCTATAAGTTCTTCAGCGTGCGTGATACGTTCTGCAGCGTGGCAGGAACAGGAAATTACACCGAAAAATCTCCCACGAGTTAACGAATCAAAGAATTCCCACGGGACTTTTAAAAACCTAAATTCGCGTGAGCGAAGTCGCGGGCATCTGCTAGTATTATGTAAAACTCATAACCCTCAATCGATTTTTATGCAACTTCTAACGCTAATTCGCTTGGCGCTTTTAAGCCACGACCAAAGCCTTTATAATTTTTAAATTGGGTTCCTTTCTGATAGGACCTGAATCAAATTAGGATAATACATAGATATCAAATTAATACTAACCTGTGAAAGCTGCAAACGCTGACACAGCCAACAAACTACAGAAAAAACTAAAAAGCTTCATGTTGGCACTTACAAACTTACTGTGGTAAGTGACGATGTGTGCGCACAAGAAAGTTATATATTTTACTCAGGAAGCCATATTTGCATAACGTTTTATAAGCCCACATCGCAAAATTACACTATTTAGTGCTAATAAATTGTTCTAATTTGCCCATAAAGATGTAAATGACAATAAATAATTATTTATTATCAACCCTTACTTACGGATTGGCGTGATTTTTTAACCGACTTCAAAAAAGGAGGAGGTTTCTCAATTCGACCGCATATTTATATGCTTTTTTATGTGTGTTCGCGGGTAACTTCGTTGTTTATGAACCGATTTTAATAATTATTTTTTTGTTGGAAAGGAGATATTCCAAGAGTGGTACCATGATATGGAAATCTGGATCTGATGATGGGATCCCAGAAAAATCGAGGGGAACTTTCGACAATCGTAGTGACGACTAGTGCGTTTGTTAATTTTTTTTCGTCTACTTACGTTGTACCTACTACTTGTCGATCTAATTGAAGTCGGTTTTTTCGTTTGCTAGTAAACACAAATATTTGTATGTCTGTCAAATCTGTATCAAATCTGTATCAAATCTGTTCACTCGACAGACACACACACACACAGATACGTCAAACTTATAATCATATTCATAATCAATGATATAGTGCGACCATTCTATCTGTGAACTGAGGGAGGTCGCTAGTATCGCCTTAGTATTGCCATACAATCGTTTATTCGACGGAAATCCCATAACAGTACGTATGAGGTACGAGAAGTCGCCCGCGACTAGTAATCGCAATCTGGGATTCACTACGACTCATCGCATCACATGCACTCCCGCCAAGACGCATTAATATATTATCGTCACTTTAATGTGTATATTTTACATATTACGTAAGTATACTGATGATAAATTTAGTCTGTTTTTAAATGGAAAACCCATTTAAAAACAGACTTTTATCATTAACAGCTCTCAAACCTGACTTTAAAAAAAGAAAAATTACAGGCATTCTGTCCTTAATAACTTAGTGGTTAACTTACAAGAAAGTAAACTATCTTGCGTCTACATTTCTGTGAAATGGCGAAAAATTGAACTATGGCCGCCATCTTAGAACTTCATAAAATTTGACCACAGATTAGTGTTGTCAGTTTCTTAAAAATAGGAAAAAATATTCATTCATTTCACAGTTTTATTCATCATCATTTCAATTAGAATTTAAATAAATAAGTAGGAAACTACAAAGTATTAGCCTCATTTGCATAATTATGCTATCACAGATACTACTTAGTAGCTAATAGATTGCTAATTCGCCCTTACATTTAATACAAAGTAATACAAAGTAAGCGATATGGAACACACAGAAGTTTCATTTTTAGGGTACCGTAGTCAATTTACAATTTTAGTATTTTGTTTATTTATTACGGAATGCATGTAAAGCAGTGTTACAAATGAGTTAAGGGGGGAGGAAAAGTAGGATAAATACTAAACTGGCTTTAATGTATATGGGAGCACAATATATATTTTTAATTCTTATAGTTTTGAGGGAACTTTTATAGGTGACCTACATATGTGTCAGCCTCATCGTTACATAACTACAAGCTACTAGCTAGCGTTCCGGTACGACATGCCGTGTAGAAACCGTGTAGAAACCGATACTTATTATATTTTAGCGTAGTCTGAACTGCTCTCAACACCACACCACACCACAATAGACATGTGACTTATACCTACTCTTCCTAAGATTAGCGAGATTTTCCTAAGTTTATCAACATTCATGAGGCATTAACTTTAGAGTGTTATAAAAATAACCTACGGAACCTCTCTTAAGCATAATATTATGTTCATACATATTAGTAAATAGTCCGTTAACATTTTAGTAACGAAAGTTATAAAAAAAAAAACAATTTGTCGATGTGAGGGCTAATTAGTACTCATATCTAAAATCGACCGATGTGGGTGAATTATGAATTGTATGCAGACGGAGCGCTCGATGAAAGATATAAAAGTTCACACAATATGTCAGGCGCATGCTTCTTCATTTGTGTATTTTTTTTAACGCCCGCGCCATGAAGTTGCATTGTTTTTTATTTTGTTTGGTAGGCGTGTTGGCGCCGACTTTTGAAGGTATGTAGATACTTACTACGTTATAACATTCGTACTATGGAAGATGGCACAGACTCACTTCACACAGACAGATTTGATGCTATAAAGTGTAGTTTAGTTCGCACAGTAACGAGTGCCTAAACTTTATATTCACTAACAAAGCAACTTTTTTAACCTATTTTCCTATCGTGTCATGTTTTCTGATGGAGTAGGACAACGGAATTCGCACCGACGACGGCCGATGTACTCGATGTTTGTGTAAGCTCGATGATTACACAGCGAAGTGAGACATGCGTAAAGTATACCTAATTCTGTTTCAGATAAAGTTCACAACTCCGCAACGCAGACAAAAGCAGTAGAGGAGAGGATAGCTGGAGGACAGAGGGTTGATAACATAAGGGACTTCCCTTACCAAGTGTCAATCAAAGATATATTCGGTTTGAAGTTCTGCTCAGGCGCCATTATTAGTGAGAATTACATATTGACAGCCGCTCACTGTGTAAATCAACGAAGTGGCAGCGAAAGGTAGGGCCATGGACAGACAAAGGTTCACTCCATCTATAGGTTTAATTATAGAATTCAATTAATCAAATAACTTTATTTCCATGTAAATATGTTTAGTGTGTGGTACTTACAATGTGTTTTTCTTTAGCTGTCTTAAATGATAATCAAGTAATTAGCGCTCTGGGCGCTTATGATTTTCTTACCGCAAAGTAACATGATGTGGAAATTCAAATAGGTAATAACGTCTAAAGGGCCGAGAAAAGAAGTGACTTATATGCGTTTCTCCGAGAAGTTTTTTTTGTGTTTTGAGATAATTGTAGAATTAGTTATAGAGTTTCAACGTGTGTGACTTTAATTTGTATGTGTGTTCATTTACTCAGCCACCCATCTCAAACCCAAACTATTTTCCCAACTCCGCTCCGGGCTATTAGTTACTTAGGATGAAATCTATACTGTGACTCTACTCAGACTTACGACAGAATTAAAACGAGACAGATTTATATGTCAGGGATATAATTATTTGAGTCATTTTAAATCTGTTTTGAGTCAGAGTACGCTCTCAGCATTAGATAACTATGTCTTGCCAGAAAAATCCATTTTAATGATCTTATTACTTTTACATATTTTCAGTGTTAGGCCAGAATTACTTGTTGTCAGAGGTGGCAGTGTCATGCGCGGTGAGGGTACTAATATAACCATCGCCGAAATAGTGTTGCATCCGCATTTCGACGAGCCGCAAAACAATTTGGACATTGCATACTTGAGGACGGCGTCACCCATTGTCTTCACTGAGGATATCCATCCGGGCGTGCTGGCGGCGGCGGATGGTACAGTGCCAGATGAAGTCACTGTCACTGGATGGGGGAACAGAGAGGTATTTAATCAAAAGTATGCGTCGCATTCCATATACTCGTATATTTACGAGTTTAGCCAATATGGCCGCTAAACAGAATAGCTGTTAAGATGCCGCCATTTTTAGGGTTCCTTAGTAAACAAGGAACCCTTATAGTTTCGCCATGTCCGTCCGTCTGTCTGTCCGTCCGTCCTCGGTTAATTTCAGAGACTAGTGCTAGAAATCTGTAATTTGGCATGGGTATAAATATTAATCACGCCAATAAAGTGGTGAAATAAAATTTTGATAAATATTTTTTTTTAGGGTAGCTCCCCTACATGTAAAGTGGGGATGAATATTTTTTTTCTCGTCTACCCCATAGTGTGGGGTATCGTTGAATAGGTCTTTTAAAAATACTGTGGGTGTGGGAACATCATTTTTCGATTTATAGATCCGTTTGTAAAATATGATGTTTTAATGTGCTAATTTTTATTAGAGTCAAGTGTCCCCCCCCTCTATCAGCCAAATGGTAGTATATAGGAACTTGAAAAAATTCACAGCTGTAGTATATATAATCAATTTTAAAGGAAAACTATAATGGCTAAGTAGGGTTCACAGGTTAAGGAGTTACATCTGTTTTTCGAGGATTGTGACTACGGAACCCTACATTGCGCGTGGCCTACCACGCACTTGGCCGGTTTTTATGAGGTATTTTTGTCATGTTGTAAATAGGTTAAAGGTTTTGTAGGTTATAAAACTTTGTTTCTCTAATAGGGGTTACCTTAGGATAATAATGCGATAGGCTTCCGCATATTACTTATGAGTCAACTACTTGAAGTGTAAAACAACCAAACTATATTATGTTTGCGTAAGTTTCATGCTTTCATTTCTTCTTCTTTTCTCTTTGCTTCTTAACGAGTGACTTGTGCGTGTAGTGACTTTCAGATTAGCTGACTGACTGATAGATGGTCTTGACCGTTAGACCTAGAAATTGGAAACTGGGCCCAGAAAGCTTGTTCTCGCTGAGTTGGTTTTGAATAGTAGTTGTTAGACAAATTAGTATATGTCTGATGTTAGTGGGTAACAGGATGTCGGTTATACAACGTTAGTTTTACTTTACGCAAAACCTGAAAGTAGTTTGTTCAAAATCAGTAACAAAATCGAATCCAACCATTTTTATATAGTGTTATATTTTTGTCCAAAAATATTTTGAAATCCTACAAGCTTAGACACAATGATTTACCGCGCATCAGCTGACGGTCGGCACACAGCGGCGGTCATTCAACTCGCGTCGATCGCAAGTCGCTGCGGCGACGGCTTGCGGTGACCATTTTATTCGAGGACAACGACGCAACATAACAAGCTTATAACTTCGTTACTTTTCATTATATTTTTTTGAAATTTTGTATAAATATTTTAAATGTAAAAATATTTGACACGTGTTTCGGTTTTTGCGCAAAGTAAAACTAACGTTGTATAGACTCACAGATTCCACAGTGATGCTGTGAGTGATTTAAATTTTTGATTTAAGTACCCTTGTTCTTACAGCGTATATCTAGTGAACTCATGCAAGTGACGCTGTCCGTTATCAATCGGTTGCGGTGTCAAGTTGCCTACCCTGAGATAGGCATCAGAACGTGCTCTGTGCAGAAAACACCGAGAGTGGGGAAGAGGGCGCGTGCAGGGTAACGTTTTATTGTCATTATGTGTATTGTGTTATTATACTTAAGTGTTTAACACGTTCGCGGACACTTGGCCCTATTTTGTAACACTACTTTGACACTTCATTTTTGTATGAAATGCTTTAGCCGCTCTGTCCCTAATAAAAGTTACCAAGTATTCAAATAAGAACGCGTTGGTTATAGCCGTCGCCTGCTATAACCGTTCCGTCACTGGTAATAGTTAATAAGTATACAAATAGGACGCAACGGCTATAGCCTTCGCCATGCCTTCGCTATATATAGGGTTTATTAACATGGCATAATGCAGCACCGTACAAATTGGTCCGTTCTACCAGTTCAATTACTGACGAAGGAAAGAACCGAATAAATATTACTATTGGAGATGTTGGAGGAGATGTTGATGATCAACGAAAAATTGAGGTCCAACTGACGTGTAATCATACACAAATTCTGGTATAGGAACGGTTGATATTTGCCATTCTTCTCCTATGATATGTGATGACCTAGGACGTTGATGGTCAGGCAATCTCGTATCGGTATCAAACGAATGTAAGTTATTAATACTGGTCTGTGACTGGACTGAATCTTGTGCATTTTGCGGGCTAGCTGGAGACAAAATAGCAGATGCCAGATAGATCACCTAATGAATCAACCAAAGCAGGAACATGAATATGGACATCAATCTTGTAAAGTAATTGGAGATTCAACAGAAGGCATCTGTTCACCTATTTTATGTAGTAGTGTGTTTGCTCCTTTTTTATTTTCCAAACGCTTTACTCTACCACCCTCCTCTTCAGAGTCAGAGATACGTGAGTTGTTGATGACCCGCTATTTTCATTGGGTATACTTATAATTAGTATCAGAACCATAATCGCCGTCACAGTCATTATAGGGATCCTGTTTAGACTATTCTTTTGCACTTGAATTCAATTCTTGTATCGATTCGTTATCGCTCGATGTATCTGGTTTCTCTAGATAGCTCGCCAGAGGAAACTTCGTCAAACAGTTTAGCTTTACGTTCATTTTCTCGTTCGTATTGATCATAAACTTTTCTAAAACTAACGCTCTTATTACATTTCCACTAAGCGGCGCACTTGCCGGGCAATTGAACAAATCGTCATACAATTACCACTGCTATGACAGCTGCGTCAGTGTGAGTGCGCACACTAACGTTCCTATGGGTCAGCAATTAGAAACACGTTTAAAGATGGTTATGTGACACACAGCAAAGTGAAAAATTCGATTTGAGGGCACTTGATAATGAACTATACGGCAGTGGTATGAAAATTCGGCTGCTAAAGCCGCTGTGCTTCTAGAGTGCAAAAAAATATTGAAGGGTATAGCAGGCGCGTCATTTTGCGCAAATCACTAGAGTATGCTCTAGCCTGCGCGTCCGCGAACGTGTTAAGAATTCAGAATAGGTATATACGGTATATAATAGAATATGTATATAATACGGTAAGGAAGTCAACGAATCTCTCTCTGGAATATAGTCTAGATAGACGAATAGCATTTGGTCCACACGCTGACTGCAAAATTGTATTTTGGATATAGTTCAATTTAATTGCAGTTGAAATGATTGCTCGAAACTGTTGACCGAAGAAGTGAAACTAATAGGTAATTGTATATTTTACAAGGCAATATGCCTTGCATTGAGATTCACTATACAAAAAAAGGAAGTATATTGGTGTCCGGTGTAAGGGGTCCCCTGTCGGAAACAAAGACAGGTAATAAGTAGCTAGTAGTAGTGATGAGTACAAAAAAAACGCCAGTTTATGAAACGGTTGCATAATAGAGGTTATTAAAACATGAGTGTGGGTTTAAAAAACGAGCCGCAGGTGAGTTTTTTAATAGTATCACTAGTAATCTTCATAGTATAGGTGGGCAGTACCCCTGCAGCATCAGGATTGAGGAGTTGAAGAAAAAAAATTTTATGGGACCATTTCGCGAACTTCCTCTGTCGATTAAAAAAAAATCACGCAAATCGGTTCAGAAATCTCGGAGTAATCGGTGTACATATGTACATACAAAAAAAAAATACGCGCCGAATTGAGAACCTCCTCCTTTTTGGAAGTCGGTTAAAAATCTTGGTAATATTTGTCGTGAGTTTTCCTTGATTTTGCTGGAATAAGATTGTTGGTCGGTGGTCAGGTGGAGTTAAATTCTCTTCAGTATCACTGCTAGACAGTTTTTCCGCACAATAAAAACCATGTCTTGTAAAGTTTTGAGTAACAAAAACAACAAATAAAAAATTCAAATAATATAACTAGCGTGTGGCGCCAAAATTCAGTTGTTACCATAGAGAAATTAATAGTAGTAGAGGAGCCCTAATGTCCTATAGAAATGAGTGGATCGGAAAATAGCTCAAGCTTATCAAAATTTTCATAAGTGTGTCAGAGACAACACACTGAACACGCGCCATTTTATGTCTTCGGATTGTGCGTGTATGATACCTAATCTAAGCGTGTGTGAGTGTATTTTTGACACGTTTTTAAAGTAGGTATGGCTTCTACACTACTATTAATTTCTCAATGGTTGTTACGACGTAAACGACCAAGGAGGTCGCGCGAATTTCCCGCCATGGTTCAAAAATCTAGAACCCCGAGCCTGTACTATAATGGAGAAAAAATTATTTTATAACATTACTTTGCAATAATTTCCTAACAAAGTAGTGTTATAATGAACTTCTTTAATTTTTTTTTAAATATTATAGATGTATGTGAATAAAGTAGTCCAATATATGACACATTTTGATTTCTTAATCGGGATTTTAAGATATGAGAGTAGATAAAATATATTAAAATATTTCCTATATTTTTAAAAGTTCGTAATGTATAATCAGTGGATGACGCTTAAGTACCTAAAGTTGTCGCCGGCCGACCACCGTTTGCGCTACAGTACTTACTCCGTAAGCGGGGCGTTGATCCCAAGTGTTGTGCACATTACATTGCTGGTTTGAAAAATATTAAATACTAAACCACTAACACTTTAAGACCAGGGGCGTAGCTACAGCCGTATCTGCTGTATCAATTATACGGGGCCCCCAAGCCACGGGGGCCCCCGACGTGCGTAAGCAAAAGTTAACAAAAACTTCCCAAATTATTGTTTATTTCAGAAATGACAAAAGTCAAAAAATGTTGTCCAAAAAGTTATCCATAGAGGCAGAATCTTTAGAAAAACTAAAGTCATCATCAGCTATAAATGATTTAATAAATCAGTTTGCCGAAAAATAGGCAAGGAGAGTATAATTATATTTAATTTGAATTGTTTGTAAAAATTGCAAGGAGCCTCCAAACAAATTTTTATACGGGGCCTCGCCAAGGTACGCTACGCCACTGTATAAGACAAATTGATATTGGTATTAAATTGTGTTTAGGTAGAATAATAGCGCTAAGTTTTCAATAGCGGTCCCCTTATACGGTATACCCTGTATAATATATCCCTATATTACCTTATACCCTGTATAAAATATGCCGTTATTACCTTATATCCTGTATAATATATCCCTGAGGTACTTACAGGCTTATCTTTCCTGTCATAAAGTTGATTAATTTGTTGTTCATTGTAGGGCGACGGAGGCTCACCGGCGTCTCGTAACGGACGACTGTATGGACTGAGTTCCTTCACTAGAGGCTGCGGGGCCGGCATGGCGCCGAGCGTCTTCACGTACCTCCAGGCGAGGGAGGTGCGCCAGTTCATAACTAACGGCACGGGAGTTCAATACGAAAATGCTGATCTGAGAAACATTATCTAGTATGATGATCCCTAACACGTTGTCCTAGCTAGGTGAACGACACCTTTTTACCCGACTACGGCAATGCCAAAAGGAAGGGTTATATGATTTTAGCAGACTATGTATGTATAGTCTATGTATGTATGTATGTATGTATGTATGTATGTACGTATGTATGTATGTATGTATGTATGTACGTATGTATGTACGTATGTACGTATGTATGTATGTATGTATGTATGTATGTATGTATGTATGTATGTATGTATGTATGTATGTATGTATGTATGTAGCGCCTAAACTACTGGACCGATTTTGATGAATGAGGTGTCTATTGATTCGTTGTTATTGTCCGGGTGACATAGGCTACATTTTATATACGAAAAAAATCGATAAGCGACGTGCGAGCGGCAAAAGTTTATTATTAGTTAGTTTCGGATAGACATAATAGATGGCGCCACTAGCTACTTGCCCCGCGTTCTGCAACCTAAATTATGATTTTATATTAAAATACATTATTAGGTACTAAGCGTAGTCGGGTTTTAGTTTACGAACTTTATACTTGTTTGTTTTTATGTTTTGACGACCTCCCTGGCGCAGTGGTGAGCGCTGTTTTCTTCTAAGTGGGAGGTCCCGGGTTCGATTCCCGGCAGGGGCAATTTGGGATTTTATAATTTCTAAATTATCTCTTGTCTGGTCTAGTGGGAGGGTTTAGCCCTGGCTGGTTACCACCATTTAGCGTTCCGGTACGATGTCGTGTAAAAACCGATCAGAGATATGCATATCTCTTACAAGTTAGCCTGCTTCCATCTTAGACCGCATCATCACTTACCATCAGGGGAGACTGCTGTCAAGGGCTTGTAGTTGAAAAAAAAAAAACGACAATAGCGTGAACGCGACATAATACGATGCGACGCGAAAATATCAAACAGTAGCTGTGCCTTCACGTGGCCTATACGTTGTCACGTAGATAAGTTCGTCATTTTCTATGGAGACGTATCGCGTCACGTCGTGTCGCGTCGTGTCGCGTCGTGTCGCATCGCATTGCGTCGCGTTTGTCGTTCACCTAGGACAAAGGGTTAGAACTTGTCTGTAAGCATTTTTGAAGAATTATTAGACGTATAGACATTGACAAAAAAAACTGCAAGGAAATCGCACTACTGCTAGCTGCTGCGATATTTTCTTACTTATAAAAAAAGTTCGAGAAAATGTATTGAGAAAAAAAATACAAGAGGCTTTTATTGAAAATTGTTTTTATTTTGTTTTTCGAGTATCTTGAAAATATTATATGTATATCCTTTGTAGCATGATTAAACGAAAAAAAAATTAGTTACAATTTTTTTTAAGTTTGTATTGTTTTATTGTGTTCCCTTCATAGACAAAGTGCAATCTTAAACGTCTGAATGCGCGATAAGAGCGCGATACAAAGTTTATAAAAGGTAATAAAACCTTACCCTAGTTGTATTTTGTAAGCAAGACACAAGACCCTTCTTGCTCCACTTTCATAGTATGCAGATTTCTTTATATCTATCTATCTATATCTATATAATAATATATAGAAGCTTGTCCTCACTGACTGACTGATCATCAACGCACAGCCTAAACCACTGAAGCTAGAAACTTGAAATTTTCACAGTAGTTTCCTTTTATGACGTAGGCGCACACTAAGAAAGGATTATAAAACATTCCATCCCTAAGCGGGTTAAATAGGGGATGAAAGTTTGTATGAAAGTCCGTCATTTTCAAGTTATATCCATGAAAATTTGTATTTAGGTTTTCAGTTAAAAATAAAGAATTACTAATTTAAGGAATTTTGGAAAAACTACCCCCAAGTGGGTTAAATGGGGGATGAAAGTTTATATAAAAGTCCGTCATTTTTGAAGTTATATCAATGAAAATCGGTATTTATATTATCGGTTAAAAATAAAGAATTACGTGTTTCAGGAATTTTGGAAATTCCACTCCCAAGTGACATTTTTAAGAATCATGTGTCAATGTCATGTGTCATCATGTGTCAATCATTTATAAGAACCAAGTGACATTTATAAGAATTATGTAGGGTTCCGTACATAATTATGAACATCATAATATTTTGTGTTGAAGAAATTTTGGTATTAAGTAGGTAATAGGTGTAGAAAATTAAATAATTTCTGAGCTTAGACATCGCAACAAACCGTGAAAGAAAAACCCAAAAAAAATGTTCGTTTGTTTTGGTCACAGCATACAAACTACTTAATGAATCGTCATTTTCAGTGTTTGTTGTTTAAATACAATAGTATATTATGGTACATAATATGGCGAAATTTCATATTCCTAACTGGTTCAGTTTTTGAGATAGCCCTCGTCTTTCTAACATTGATCGCGCCCCATTTCCTTATTTTTTAAGCAAAAAATTAAAAAAAATATATATTCGACTTTACTGAATGACCTCTACACAAAGATACCCCACAAGCTAGGGTAGGGTTTTTTTTCAATTTTCAACTCAGCAAAAAGCCCGTCGGATGCTGGATAGACGGCGTCTGCGTTAATAATCTAAGTTATGCTGACGACATGGTGTTGTTGGGTCCCACGGCCGGCTCGATCAGAGAGTTGCTTCAGTCATGTGAGAAGTACGCTGCTAGACATGGGCTAGTATATAACGTGGCCAAAAGTGAATACCTGATCTTTAAGGCCCCCCGTAAACAAGTGCAGTACGAGCCTAGTGTCGCACTTAATGGGACTCTACTCAAACGAGTCACTCAGTACAAATATCTAGGTCACTATGTTACGGAGGACCTTAAGGATCAGGTAGACATAGAACGAGAACGAAGAGCCTTAGCTGTGAGGTGTAATATGTTGGCCCGCAGGTTCGCCCGATGTAGCAAGGAAGCAAAAATTACACTATTTAAAGCCTACTGTCAAACCTGGCCTAAAAATGAACATGAGTAAGACGAAAATCATGTCAAATACTCATGTCCCGCTTCACCCGATAATCGTTGAGAACTCGGCGCTCGAAATTGTAGACGAGTATAATATATACCTAGGACACACAGTCCAGCTAGGTAGGTCCAATTTCGAGAAAGAGGTCAACCGCCGAATCCAACTCGGATGGGCAGCGTTCGGGAAGCTTCGCGATGTCTTCTCGTCCAAAATTCCTCAATGCCTGAAGACGAAAGTCTTCGAACAGTGCGTGTTGCCAGTGATGACATACGGATCCGAGACATGGTCGCTAACTATGGGCCTCATAAGAAAGCTCAGAGTCGCTCAGAGAGCGATGGAGAGAGCTATGCTCGGAGTTTCTCTACGCGATCAAATCAGAAATGAGGAGATCCGTAGAAGAACCAAAGTCACCGACATAGCTCAACGGGTTGCGAAACTGAAGTGGCAATGGGCGGGGCACATAGTTCGGAGAACCGATGGACGTTGGGGTCCCAAGGTGCTGGAGTGGCGACCTCGCACCGGGAAGCGCAGTGTTGGTAGACCCCCCACTAGGTGGACCGACGACATCAAACGAGTCGCAGGGAGCCGCTGGATACAAGCGGCACAAGACCGTGGCAAGTGGAAGTCCCTTCAAGAGACCTATGTCCAGCAGTGGACGTCAATCGGTTGACAACGACGACGACGACGTCAAACCTTCTACACGGGGGGCCTGTGGACCAACTACACTCAAAAGGCATTCGACACGCTGAGGGTGCAATACAACAATAGTTTCAGGATACTGTTGGGCTTGCCGCGGTTTTGTTCGGCGTCAGGCATGTTTGCTGAAACACGAACGGATGATTTCTTTGCCATCATAAGGAAAAGGACGTCATCCGTCCTGGCAAGGCTGCGTTCGAGCTCAAACAGTATCCTGAATATGATAGCGGGAAAACTGGACTCGCCTATATTGCAGCAATTCATTCAGGTTCTTGTCCGAACAGGAACTTGAATGAAATGTCTGAATTATAATTATTTATGAATGAAAGCAAATTTTATTATTTTATTATACTTATTATTAAATTGTAATATACTAACATAGTTTCTAAGCCTTGTATACTAACAAATATGGGTCTCTGTTACCTCAATAAAGAAATTTATTATTATTATTATTATTATATTATTATTTTCCGACTCCTTTTGCATGTATGGGAGCCACACTGAAAAATAATCTAGTTCAATTTCTAATTCAATATCTGATTTTGGGTCAACGTTCTACACCAAATACGAAAATTTCAGGTCTGTAACTCATTTCGTCTACGAGCTATGATCTGTGACCGGCGGACAGACGGACAGACAGACAGACAAACAGCAGAGTGACATTAATAGGGCTCCGTTTTTACCCTTTGGGTACGGAACCCTAATTAGCCACGTATATTTATCTATAATATAATAAAACTGTAACAGATCCAATTCTGTACATTGAATATATTTTGAAAATTTTTATTGGAGGGCACTCTATAATCGATACTGAAGCCAAAACTGCAATTTTTTTTATTTTTGTCTGTCTGTCTGTCTGTCTGTCTGTCTGTCTGTCTGTCTGTCTGTCTGTCTGTCTGTCTGTCTGTCTGTCTGTCTGTCTGTATCTTGGCCGCGCATCACGCCGAAACTACTGAATGGATTCGAATGAAACTTGGTACGATTTGAGTTTATACTCCGAGGTAGGTTATAGGATACTTTTTATCCCGAAATTCAGCATGGTTCCCTTGGGAGAGGGGATGAAAGTTAAAACGTGTATTTAGCTGTAATTCATTAACGCGTTGTTCGATTTCACTCATTCTTTTTTTGTTAGAAAGGTAGTACTTTAAGTATTGTCCCGTAAATATTTCAAGGTCATAGGTTTTTTAGTTCAGAAATGACAGGCATTTAGTGGGTTCCAATAACTTGGGACGCGGATCTTTGTACGTACGGCTTATTTTAAACTGGCGTGCGTTTAAATTTATGTTTGTCGTTCTGTCTATTTGTTCCAACTAATCTCTGAAACGGCTGGATCGATTTTAATGGAACTTTCAATGGCAGATAGGTGATGTTATAAGGAGTAACTTAGGCTACATTTAGTTTAGGTACAAAAAAGGATTATGGGATCCGATCCGATCCTATATAAAACCTATATCCAGGCGGACGAAGTCGCGGGGGTCGGCTAGTTTATTAATAGGTACCATCTCACAATATTACTTAGAATCAGTATTAGAACTATTATAGCAACTTGCCCTCGGATAAGGAGAATAAACAAGGATTCTGTCGTAAAGGTTGCGCTATTAAAATACTAGAAGCGATTTAGATCTATGAAGGTTATTTTATAACTATGAAGAATGTGTGAGATAAATATTTGCGACCCTCGTAAAAGGCATTCTTTCATTTCTTCCATACTTAATGGTTCGGAAGGACGATTTACGTCATCCAAATCAAATACTGGTAAGTAGATTTTGTGGCACAGGACTGACGGCTTTACGTGCTCTCCGAGGTACGTGGGTGTATGTAACACTACCGACTTCAAACTTCGGGCTGGCATTGAGAATTTCTTGATAGAAAAATCCAATACCTCAAAATTTTTGTGCGACTCGGGAATCGAACCCAGGACCTCGTGATCATGCCAGGCAGCTCTAAGTTCATGATACACTAGGAACAACAAGTTCCTTATCCACCACCCACCGCCTACAGCCTTTTAACGTCCCACTGCTGGGCACAGGCCTCCTCTCTCTTAGGAGAGAGGGATTTAGAGCTTCAAACCGCCACGCTGCGCCAATGCGGGTTGACGGGCTTTAACGACTATGGCCACATGATAGTGATAACAAACGGAACCGACTGCTTAACGTGCTCTCGGAGGCACGGGGGTGGAACACCGTCATCTACTAACTCCGGGCTGGCAATGAGAATTTCTTGACAGAAAAATCCAATACCTAACAATTATTTGCCCAACCCGGGAATCGAATCCGAGACCTCGTGATCTGCAATGGAATATGTTAACAACTAGACCAACGAGGCAGTTCAGCTTTATGCTAGCTAATTATGTCCGCAGTGGCCTAGTGGTTAAGACTTCGGCTTTCCTTTCGGGGGTACCGAGAGTCCCCGGCACGCACCTCTACGAGTACTTTTCGGAGTTACATGCATTTTAGGCAATAGGGTATTTGACAACATTGAAAATATACTATTGATTGTGGTCATCTTATCAGATAATAGCCTAAAAAAGACATATTTCACTCAATCAAACTAAATTATGTAATTTTACGCGATATTTTGCACGAAATAAAACATAATAATTTTTGAAATTTTATCGGTAACCAGAACGCTCTGGGATTAATTGTGACGTCACTTGATTTGCACTTGACTTGGTTGTTATAATTGAAGTTTATCAAGTCAACGGAAACTAAACTTTAAAATTGAAAGAATATGATTGATATTAAAATGAGTAGGTATAACAATTTACAACATTACGATATAGCATTCACCTTGCGTAGCGTCTCTGTCGCACGCACCGAGTTCCGATAAGGAGCGAGCGAGAGAAGTGACTTTCATACCGATTCGTGACGTCACGCGTATCATGTGATCAGAAATGTCGTTTTTGGCGTGGTTTTCAAAACTTAAACGTTATCATTGATATAATTCTTAATACTTTAGATATTCCGAAAAATATCAATGTAGTGTGTTTTAATAAGTAATAAAGAATAATTTAAAACAATTTCCAAAAATTAGTCAAATACCCTATTAACACTCTTTAACGGTAAGGAAACCTGCATGCCTCAGTTCTCCATAATGTTCTCAAAGGCGTGTGAAGTCTATCAGTCCGTGCTTGGGTAGCATGGTAGACTGCGGCCTAAACCCTTCTCACTATGAGAGAAGACCCGTGCACTGTAGTGAGCTGAGTGCTTAGTCTAAATTTGAAGCGCTCCAAAACTAACAGTATACTAGAAGTCTCTTGTTTTAGGTCCATTTTACTTTGAAGTCATGATGATTCGATCAATAGTATACCTACTTATAGTATACTAAAAAGTTTTGGAGCGCTCCAAACTGAGACTAAGCACTCTGATCAATGATCATGGGTTGATAACGATGACCCGTGCCCTGTATTGGGACGGTAATGGGTTGATAATGTTAGAGATGGTTCAGCGTTTGATTTGAGCCGTGTAACAGAGAAACAGACAAACTTTCGCATTTATTACCCGACTACGGCAAAGCCAGGAAGGGTTATAATTTTAGCAGTCTACGTATGTATGTATGTATCTATGTAAGTTTGTGTTTGATTTTTGTATCAGATTCTGTGTGCCTTAACAACTGGGCCGATTTTGATGAATAAGGTGTCAATGGATTCGTTGTTATGGTCCGGGTGACAAAGGTTACATTTTACTTACGAAATAAATCGAGAAGTGACCTTCGCGGCTTAAACTAGAATATTAAGTTAGTTTCGGATAGACATAACAGATGGCGCCACTAGTTGCTTACTCCGCGCTTTCTTCCGTTTGAATTTTCATTAGTACGCAGTGGAATACACGTTTTTCTGCGCACTAAATTAGTAATGCTAGTAGATACATACCTACCATATGAACACAAGATAAGGATTTCTAATGTCGAACTTACATTAAAACTACCTGACACTCAAGGTTCATTGCGTCTGAGTGGAAGTGGCGTCTTTTCTAAAATGTTCTGAAGTAATCGGATTTTTATCTCCCTAGGGAAATATTCTCGCAAATGTGAACGTCAGCGTACGTCTATTTAGGTTCACTGTCCAAGTTTTAGAGTCGAAATGTCCCTCACGTCCAGGTTTTTGTGAAAAGTCGATGTCTTATGTGTTTAAATAGGTAGGTAAATAATTATAATAGAATTTTGTAAAATACAATTTTTTTTATTCAACTACAAATAGCTCTTGACTGCAATCTCACCTGATTGATGATGCAGTCTAAGATGGAAGCGGGCTAACTTGGAAGAGGTTTGCATACCCCTGATCGGTTTTTGCACGGTATCGTACCGGAACGCTAAATCGCTTGGCGGCACGGCTTTGTGTGTAGGGTGGTAACCAGCCCCGGCTAAAGCCTCCCACCAGACCAGATCAGAGACTATTTAGAAATTATAAAATCCCAAATTACCCTGCCGGGAATCGAACCTGGGACCCGAAATTTTTTTGGGATTGTTTTTTTTTTTTGGGTTTGGTATTGTTAAAATAATTATATGTAGGTATAGGCATGACCTACGCTCATTAATTATTTTTGCTTATCAAAAATAATGAAAACGTTGAATATTTCAACTTTCGTATATTTGTTGTTGCTATACATATAATTATGAGACTTTCTTTTTCCTCCGTTTTTAACCCCCGACGCAAAAACGACGGGGTGTTATAAGTTTGACGTGTCTGTGTGTGTGTGTGTGTGTGCGTGCATGCGAACGTGCGTGCGTGCGTGCGTGCGTGCGTGCGTGCGTGCGTGCGTGCGTGCGTGCGTGCGTGCGTGTGTGTGTGTGTGTGAATGTGTGTGAATGTGTGTGTTTGTGTGTGTGTGTGTGTGTGTGTGTGTGTGTGTGTGTGTGTGTGTGTGTGTGTGTGTGTGTGTGTCAATGTGTGTGAATGTGTGTGAATGTGTGTGAATGTGTGTGAATGTGTGTGAATGTGTGTGAATGGTGAATGTGTGTGAATGTGTGTGAATGTGTGTGTGTGTGTGTGTGTGTGTGTGTGTGTGTGTGTGTGTGTGTGTGTGTGTGTCTGTCTGTCTGTCTGTGCGCTCAAACGGGTGAACCGATTTGAATGCGTTTTTTTTTTGTTTGAAAGGTGAATTAGTCGAGTGTGTTGTTAGCTATGTTTGATGAAAATCGATCCAAGATGGCCGCCGCTACAAAATGGCGGATATACATATTTTTTCACAACTACCTTAATATGGGTATTAAATGAAAGGGCTTGACTAGTAGAATAGCACTATGGGAAATCCAAGATGGCCGCCGCCAAAAAATAGCGAATACCGGGGGTCTTTTAAATTTTTAATTTACACTTGTACGACATTTACCTATTTTCACTGTTTCTTTAAAAAATACTAGCAACATTTAATGTATGCACTTGAGCTACTTTCCACCCATTCACACGAATGGGTGCCAGTATAATTATACTAATTACTACAAAAAAGACTATTAACTGAGGGCAATTATTTATCATAGTCAATCGACATATCGATGTGGGTGATATGTAAGCGGTATGCAAATTGAGCATCCCAAAGGAGTATATAACTTTCATCTGATCAGGTGTGTGCTATCATTTTATTTGGGTTATCACTTCAGTAGTCATGTGGGGATACTTTTTAATTTACTTCTTGGTTGCCGGGTGGGTGACCTCGGGTGAGTAGAAGGGCCTTTACTTTAAGCTAGCATTTGTCCTCATCCTGATAGTCAATTCATAGATGTCCACAGCTGGGAATAATGTAGGGACTTGCACACGCCGAGGCTTTTTGCCACCCAAGTATCTAGTGGCTCTCACATTGTTTCATTTAATTTGGTAACTTATTTCAGTAATTATGGGGGGTTACTTTTTAACCCCCGACGCAAAAACGACGGGGTATTATAAGTTTGACGTGTCTGTGTGTGTGTGTGTGTGTGTGTGTGTGTGTGTCTGTCTGTCTGTTCCCCTGTAGCGCTCAAACGGGTGGACCGATTTGAGTGCGGTTTTGTTTTTGTTTAAAAGGTGAATTAGTCGAGAGTGTTGTTAGATATGTTTGATGAAAATCGATCGAAGATGGCTGCCGCTACAAAATGGCGGATTACATATTTTTTCACAACACCCTTAATATGGGTATCAAATGAAAGGGCTTGACTAGTAGAATAGCACTACGCAAATCCACGATGGCCGCCGCCACAAAATGGCGAATGTCGGGGTTTTTTTTAATTTTTAATTTATACTTGTTAATGTATTTATTGGGTGCGCGGTATAGTTACCTCGGGTAAGTAGAAAGGCAACTTTTCGCTGCATCAATTGCTAACTTATTGACAAGATAGATAACTGCCTCGTTGGTTATGAAAAAAATGAAAATGGAAAATGATTTATTCATAAAAATTTTACAATATATTAATCTGTTCAAAACATCCTTTTAGGTTTTATACCTGTGCCAGGATGTGCCGCTCTTAAATGTTATGAACCAACATGACATTCGTACATTTTGTTTACAGAAACAATACCGTCTGGGAAGCAGTCGGTTCAAGAATCGGAAGAGGGCGTAAAGTTGATAAATTCGAGAGTTAACGGAGGTGCCGAGTCTAACATAGAGGACCATCCCTATCAAGTGTCGTTTAAAGTTGACAACACCTACTACTGCGGCGGTGTCGTTCTCGGCGAAAAGGAGGTCATCACACCCGCCCACTGTACTTATGGGTAAGCTGAGATATCCCACCCCTCCTCTCACGTTGGTTTAATATTTAGCATACTCCACTGCAGATCACGAGGTCCCGGGTTCGATTTCCGGGTCGGGCAAATAATTGTTGGGTTTTTCTATCAAGAAATTCTCAGTACCAGCCCGTGTTGGTAGTTGGCGGTGTTTTGTCTCCGTGCCTTGGAGAACACGTTAAGCAGTCGGTTCCGGCTATTATCAATATCATATGACAATTATCGTTAAAGCCCGCCAAACCGCATTGGAGCAGCGTGGTGGGTCTAAGCTCTAAATCCTTCTCTCCCATGAGAGAGGAGGCCTGTGCTCAGCAAGTGAACGTTAAAAGGCTATAGTGGGGGTAAATGGAGATACCCTGAGTGCTTGAGTGCTTGATACTGCTAATTTTTAACCCCCGACACAAAAACGACGGGATGTTATAAATTTTACGTGTCTGTGTGTGTGTGTGTCTGTCTGTTCCCCTGTAGCGCTAAAACGGGTGGACCGATTTGAATGCGGGTTTTTTTTGTTTGAAAGGTGAATTAGTCGAGAGTGTTATTTGCTATGTTTGATTAAAATCGATCCAAGATGGCCGCCGCTACAAAATGGCAGATTATATTTCTTTTTCCAACTCCCTTAATATGGGTATCAAATGAAAGGGCTTGACTAGTAGAATAGCATTATGCAAATCCAAGATGGCCGCGACCACAAAATGGCGAATGTCGGCGGTTTTTTAAATTTTCAATTTATTCTTGTTTTCCAGGGTTAGTCCTCACCAAGTGGTCCTCAGAGCCGGTAGCTCGTACCTCCACAAAGGTGGCGTCATCGTCCCCGTTGCCAAAGTGATGACGCATCCGGGTTACAACAACCCCGCGTTTGACAAGGACGTTGGATACATGATCACCGCTGAGCCGTTCATGTTCAGTAAAACTGTACAGCCTATTGCCTTACCGCCTAGAGATAGGCCGTTGACAGGCGATGTTCTTGTCAGTGGATGGGGTAGCAGGAAGGTAAGGAAGGGATATATTTTTTGACGATATGTTATGGATATATATTATGGATGATGACTGAAGAACCTCGTGAGAAAACCTGCACATTTTTAACTCTACTAGTATTCTTCATTGTGCTGAAGGCTGTGATCCTTTATACAACCGCGTGATAGAATTTGAAGTTAATAAAGCAGTGGCTCACAGATCTTTCCATTTGTTACTCAACTAGTGTAGATTATTATTATCAGGTGCAAGTGATTATATAAGCCCGGCAAATTGGTATTGCGCCCGGCCGCCATATTAGTAACGTCAGCACTAAATATACGTTGACAAAACTGTTGGCAGAGTACGCGTATCGAGTATTGAATAATTATTACTATATCCACAAATTTTGGTCGCTGACTGTATATTTTCGTGTCATCTAACGTCACGCCGATGTTAATGTGACAAGGTTCCAGCGCAATAGCAATCTGCTGGGGTTATAAAAGGGATTGAAGGCTCATTATGCTCTCCGAGGTATGTACGTAGGACACAAAAAGGCCAATTATGAACCTCTAGAATTGGTCAGTCAAATAGTTACTCGAATAGTCATTAGTTTCTGTAGTTTCCTTAATGTTAGTGTGTCTATTAGTGATCTATGACGGTGTCAAGACGCTAGTACTAATTAATGCTTCTTCGGATTGCCACAAATAACATCTCTCGGTTCACCTGATTAAATACCTACTTGTTTCATTAAATAATTTTCCAGGGAGAGCCGACCGAGGTACCTAGTAGAGTTATGAGGACCATGGCGAGGATGCTCGATGATATGAAATGTAGGGTTTCTTATCCGACCCTCATGACCAGGAATAAGGCTTGTTCATCCAATTTCTTCTTGTCTAAAGGATCTACCTGCCAGGTAAGTTTCGTAAGCTCTTAATAAAGGTAGGATAGCGTTTGGGAAGCTTCAAGATGTCTTCTATTTCAACCCTCTTCTATATCTAAAGACCAAGTTTTCAAACAGTGCGTTTTGCCAGTGAAGAAATACGCCTTTGAGATATTGTCGCTGTATATGGTCACTAATTATAGGCCTCATAAGAAAGGTCATAGGCACTTAGCAGGTGATGGAGAGAGCTGTGATAGCCTAGTGGTTAGGACGACCGACTTCTAATCGGAGGTCGTGGGTTTGATCCCGGGGCACGCAGCTCTAACTTTCCGGAGTTATGTGCGTTTTAAGTATTTAAATATCACTTGCTTTAACGGTGAAGGAAAACATCGTGAGGAAACCTGCACGCCTGAGAGTTCTCCATAACGTTCTCAAAGGTGTGTGAAGTCTGCCAATCCGCTTGGCCAGCGTGGTAGACTATGGCCAAAACCCTTCTCACTCTGAGAGGAGACCCGTGCTCTGTAGTGAGCCGGTAATGGGTTGATCATGATGATGATGATGATGGAGAGAGCTACGAGTGTGCTTGGATTTTCTTTACGTAACCATAATAGAACTGACGACATCAATGAAGCGCAGGGAGCAATTGGATACAAACAACGCAAGACCAGTGTGTGTGGAAATCCCAACAAGAGATATGTCCAGCTTAGATGTCTATCGGTTAATGACGACGACGATAAAAGTATGATGATTGGATGTGGAGCGAAAACCTGGACACTGGCAGTGGCCTCGTAGCCTTATAGCCGTAGCCCGTTGGCCTTAGGGAGCAGATTATATTGGGTGTGTATAGGAGAACCAAAGCTGTCGACATAACCCAAAGGACTCCAGCTTGCTGGACCAACGACCTAAGGTAGCGAAAAGGGTCTGGATAAGAAAAGCGGACTGTGCATGGCAGCGCGCCTTCGGAAAGATCTATGGCCAGCAATGTATGGGGATAGGCTCATGAGGATGATGGATGAAACTATTATTTTATTGAAAACTAGCTTCTGTCCGCGGCTTCGCCCGCGTTCGGTTTTTCACAAATTCCGAGGGAATCGTGGATTTCCGGTTCCCGTTCCCGCTCATTTTTCCAATCTTTATAGTACTTTCAAGGAAGTTTGCTATAGCAATCTACCTATAGCTGTAGCTATAGATTTTGGGTTTTCAAAATCCCGTGGGAACTGTGGATTTTCCCAGGATAAAAAGCCTTTGTGTTAAGTTAGAGCATAATCTATCCCCATTCAAAATTTCTGCCAAATCGGTTCAGTAGTCAGCATTAAAGAGTAACAAACACACACACACACACACAAACTTTCGCCTTTATAATATTAGTGTGATGACTTTTATCTAATATTTTCAGCGGGAAACGGAAGGAGCAGCAATTCAAGATGGTATGGCGGTGGGGCTGGTCACCTTCACAGGAGTGTGCGGCCACGAGAATTCTCCGAGCGTTTTCGCCGACCTCGCCGCTCCTGAAATACGCGACTTCCTTAATGAACATCTTGGATTCTAAATGGAAATCCTCCTATATTTGTCCCTAGCCTATAGGATATTGTACTTCTTTTTACAATTTCACATCGAATTGTAAATCAAATCTACAAACGCAACATCGTAACTCGATCCTTGAACTGCACTCTATAAACCAAAGCTATTCACTTTTTTCTTCATTATAAGTATAGTTTTTTCTTCAACTATGTAAAACGAAACTTATTATTTATTGTTATTGTATATATTTTTCCTTATGTATTCGACTGTATATTAAATAGTGATTTAATTATGAAATAACTGGTTTATTATTTCTTTATAATTCAACCGTGGAATTAATACAAAACATAATAAAAAGAACAATAATAAACAAAACAGAATCAAGACAAATTATTTATCTGTCTGTCTGTTCGTCCTTTATGCTTTCGCGTATCGTTCATTTGATTGAGCTAAAACTTGGTATTGGAAACAGCTTCCATACCATACTGGAAAAGAGTACCTTCGATAACAGCGTACCTATTAGGTGTTCACATAAACATAACGTATGGATTAATTGAACACATGTAACTACAGTACATACAAGTATAAATTAAAAATTTAAAAAACCCCCGACATTCGCCATTTTGTGGCAGCAGCCATCTTGAATTTGCAATAGTGCCATTCTACTAGTCAAGCCCTTTCATAGTAAAGGGGTTGTGGAAAAATATATAATCCGCCATTTTGTAGTGGCGGCCATCTTGGACCGATTTTCTTCAAACATAGCTAACAACACTCTCGACTAATTCACCCTTCAATAAAAAAAACCGCATTCAAATCGGTTCAACCACCACGGAGCGCCACAGGGGAACACACACACACACACACACACACACACACACACACATGCGCGCGCGCGTTGAGGGTTAAAAATATAGCTTGATACGTGAGACGTTTGTCATAATGACATTTAATAGGTACGTCTTTCGTATTTTATCGATATTCATATCGAAATGAGTTACCTAATTAAAAAAATACATTTTAACGACATTGAAAGAGAAAAGAATTAAAATGAAAGATGAATTGGAGGGTATTTAAAAATTTAATTGTTGAAAGGTGTACAGCCGAGATCAACGTCAAAGTCAAATTCAGATTCATCACTGGAGCAGTCCTGCATATGCTGTCAAACTGAAGATCACGCTCCCAATCTTTTTGAATCACATTTTTTGTCTTCTCAACTACCTTTTTCCAATCATCGGCATTTACGTGTACACAAGCTTCATGTTGTAATGTCAACATTTTGTTTGCTGTGAAAGGCGGTGCTATATTATGTCTGGCAGCGTAACCTAGAAAAAAAAGTATTCGATTAAACTAAAAACCTACAAGACGGATATATTCTTTGTAACCTTTTATATATTATTTTAGATTATATGAACCTTTGACTTGAGCCCAAATTAGCTCTATTGTATTGTAATGGCAATGATTATGGTGGTAAACAGATGACGGTGTGGCCCATTTCCTTTGCAATTTCGTCTAAAATATATTTTGGAGTGTGGGGCTTATGAATGCTAACTAATCTTAGCAATTCTTTCTTGAGCATCTTGTTGTTGGCTTCTACTCCTTTCTATACCACAATCTATAGGTTTATATTAAGATTCTTGTGAACAGAGACTAGATAATTAATTATACCTACGGAGGACTATGCAGGAGATATTATGTGTCTAAGTGTGTGCGCAAAACACTTCTACTATCACAGTTCTATGTAACCAGATCAAGCGCAGTATTAGAGATAAGCCATCCTTGACGCCATCTTTACAACTCATTTGAACTACTTGACAGAAAATCTGGATAACTCTTTTGTCCTGAGTATCCGACCTGGGACTCCAATATTGGAGTCTTATACCTATAAGGACTTATATAATAATATAAGGACATAATATATAAGTCAGACAATAGTGACTATATCAACGAGGCATCTGTCACTCACGTACCTATAACAATTATGTAATATATATAATGTCTCCCGACCAAATTTAGGCCACGGCAGCTAATTTCAACCGAGGCGGAGACTAGCCAATGACACAGGAGATAATATTATAGTGCACAAGTGTATGCACATACAGAGATGCACTCTCTATTCCTTCACTCTCATAGTCCGATGGGACGCTAATGAGACACGATCGGAGATAGATCAGGCGCAGGACCGACGGCTTTACGTGATCTCCAAGGCACGGGGGTGTATCTAACACTGCCAACTTCCAACTCCGTGCTGGCACTGAGAAATTCTTGACAGGAAAACCCCCTCATATTTTTTTTGCCCGACCCGGGAATCGAACCCTTGTGATCCGCAGTCGACCACGGCAACCGCTAGATCACTGAGGCAGTTAGAATAGAATAGAATAGAAATTTTTTATTCAAATAAACTTTTACAAGTACTTTTGAATCGCCAGTTGAATCTACCACTGTTAAAAACTCTTATATTACTATAATAGCCTAGTAGTTACAGCGGTGATAGCCTAGTGGTTAAGATTTCGGCGTTCCTTTCGGGAGGGACGGAATTCGATTCCCACTCCAAGCACCTCTAATTTTTCGGAGTTATGTGCATTTTAAGCAATTAAATAACACTTGCTTTAACAATAATAATTAATGGTGAAGGAAAACATAGCGAAGAAACCTACATGCCTGAGAGTTCTCCATAATGTTGTCAAAGGCGTGTGAAGTCTACCAATCCGCAATCAGTCAGCGTGGTGGACTACGGCCTAAACCCTCTCACTCTGAGAGGAGACCCATGATCTGTAGTGGGCTGGCAATGGGTTGATAATGATGATATTACTATGAGATATGCGACGCTAGGTCAAAGCCCACGAGGATAAGAGGATTAGCATAAGCAATTATTAGTGATAATAATATGAAAGATAGCTGATCTACCAGCAAAGTCACTTAGTGGGCCATTAATTGGTACACGGGCGCGTGATGTGGGTGCTTTATATACGACATTCAAATGAGGTGGTAAGTATATAACTTTCTTGTTTGTTCGCGTCAAATGTTGTCAGTTACTTTCCAGCAGTCATGCGGTGGTGCGTTTTGTGCGGTTTCGTGTTTGTCGCCGGGTTGACTGCTTCGGGTGCGTACTACCTTAGTTTTTGTATACAAACACTCTTATATGTTACTAGCTGATCCCCGCGACTTCGTCCGCGTGGATATAGGCTTTTATATATAGGATCGGATTGGATCCCATAATCCTAGTTTATGTACCTAAACTAAATGTAGCCTAAGTTACTCCTTATTTAAACATCACCTATCTGCCGTTGAAAGTTCCGTCAAAATTGATCCAGCCGTTTCGGAAATTAGCTGGAACAAACAGACCGATCGACAAACATAAATTTAAACGCACACCAGTGTGCTTAGTCTAAATCGGAGCACTCGAAAACGAACTCGAAAACTATTGATCGATTTCAGAGTAAAATAGACCTAAAATGGCTTGTATTAAGGTTTGAGTTCGCCAATACATTCAGCATTGTTCGAATGCTGAATGGCTTGTATTAAGGTTTGAGTTCGCCAATACATTCAGCATTGTTCGAATGCTGAATGTATTGGCGAACTCAAACCTTAATACAAGCCATTTTAGGTCTATTTTACTCTGAAATCGATCAATAGTTTTCGAGTTCGTTTTCGAGTGCTCCGATTTAGACTAAGCACACAGTTTAAAATAAGCCGTACGTACAAAGATCCGGCGCCCAAGTTATTTGAACCCAATAAATGTCTGTCATTTCTGAACTAAAAAACCTATGACCTTGAAATATTTACGGGACAATATATAAAGTACTACTTTTCTAACAAAAAAAGAATGAGTGAAATCGAACTACGCGTTAATGAATTACAGCTAAATACATGTTTTAACTTTCATCCCCTCTCCCAAGAGAACCGTGCTGAATTTCGGGATAAAAAGTATCCTATGTTCTACCTCGGAGAATAAACTCAAATAGTACCAAGTTTCATTCGAATCCATTCAGTAGTTTCGGTGTGATGCGCGGCCAAGGTACAGACAGACAGACATACAGACAGACAGACAGACAGACAGACAAAAATGAAAAAAATTACAGTTTTGTCTTCAGTATCGATTATAGAGTGCCCTCCAAAAGAAATTTTCAAAATATCTTCAATGTACAGAATTGGATCTGTTACAGTCTTATTATATTATAGACTAGCTGACCCCCGCGACTTCGTTCGCGTGTTTATAGGTTTTATGTAGGGTCGGATCGGATCCCATAATTATTTTATGTACCTAAACTAAATGTAGCCTAAGTTACTCCTTATCTGCCATTGAAAGTTCCGTTAAAATCGATCTAGCCGTTTTGGAGATTAGCTGGAACAAATAGACAGACCAAACAACAAATTTAAACACACACCAGTTTAAAATAAGCCGTACGTTCAAAGATCCGGGTTGCAAGTTATTTGAACCCAATACTGAGGGTTGTAATGTCTTGTCGTATTGTGTCCCGCTCACTCGCACGGCGCTGCGTGCACTAGAAGGTTACCGCTTGACTTACGTGCCGGGAGTTATACCATTCTAAAAATACCACTTAATAGAACCCGCCCCCCTCCCCCTCCCAGGGACAGCCATTTCATGCCATTTTGTGTGCGTTTTTGTGGATATGTGCGCGTGTATATAAAAAGTGTAATAACTAGAAAGTCTGTTGGTACACAGGTCTTTAAGTGACCTTATTCAATTGGATACAATATTCTCCATCACTAGATATTTAATAATAGTGTAAAATGTCAAAGAACTCGTATCAAAAATGCTTCATCTATATGTATTTGGCGTCAGAGATTTTTTGTTAGTTTGTGAATTTAATTACAGTTTTTGCGCAACACGAGGGTTATGTCGTGGTCGATATAAGGTCACCTTAAAAGGAAAATCACTTTAGGTCACCTTAAGAGAAGTATAAGGTAACCTTAAGAGGAGAATAACTCGAGTGTTCGCTACTCGATTTGAATTTGAATATTAAACAATTATTTGAGAATGAATATTAAGCAATTAAAGAAAAAAAATTGCAAACGATATGATGTATTAATCTTTTAAACTGTGTCATTTTGTAAAACAACATTAGTAAATCACACTAATGTATGTGTGTATGTGTGTATGTATGTTTGTTCCTCTTTAACGCCGCAACTATTGAACCGTTTTGGGTAAAATTTTGAATAGAGATACATTATGCACTGACGTAACACATAGGCTTTTATCCTGGAAAAATCCACAGTTCCCACGGGATTTTGAAAAAACCGAAATCTATAACTATACCTATAGGTAGATTACTATAGCAAACTTCCTTGAAAGTAGGTTGGAAAATGGAGCGGGAACGGGAACCGGAAATCCACGATTCCTTCGGGATTTGTGAAAAATCTAAATTCACGCGGGCGAAGCCGCGGGCAGAGGCTAGTACTTACATAGTTTTAAGGAGGTCTGATAAACCACAGACATAGATATAAGCTTCTAGATCATACCTACAACATATTAATATCATTAACTTTGACTGCAATTATTAGAATCAAACTTCGTTTGTATGAGGCACGCTCGACAGGAACTCCATAAAACGCAAATTCATGACCATTGATGATGAATTTTCTATGCCTTAGGATCGTCCCTTTTTATTGAAGAAGTTTTTCGGTCTACGGACCTATAGGTTAAGTTATTTATTAGGATCTTGTAGACTTAACAGGCGTTTATTTATTCAACGCGCGATCAAAGGAAAGTTGTCACCTGGTTTTACATATAGTGGTCAGTGATCATATTAGTCATCAACTGTGATCAGCAAAACAAATAGAATCGAAAGTGTAAATTCTTTAACATCGATTAAATTCCCTATATTCCATCGAGTAGCCTATTCGTCCCCAAAACGGAAAAATCCCGTGGGGTCCCCACAATTTCGGAATGCAATTCCTTACAGCATCAGGGTTGAAGAGTTGGATATGTACCTACTTGAGTTCATTCAAAGATAAAGTCTTTAATTGGTACCCCCAATATCAATTTAAATAACCGACAGTTCCTAAATCCCATTAGTTTTGGGGATCAGGGTCCCCACAGCATCAGGATTGAGGAGTTGGAACCCAAATTTTTATAGGACAATGTCGCAATGTTTCTCTATGGATTAAAAAAAGAATTACGCAAATCGGTTCAGAAATCTTGGAGATATCGGTGTACATAGGTAGAAAAACACAACTCCTCCTTTTTTAAAGTCGGTTAAAAAAGTAGCCTATATGTTACTCCCTGGTTAATTCTCTACTTGTATGTGAAAGTCTCGTCAAAATCGGTTCAGCCGTTCCGAAGATTAGCCCGTTCAAACAGACAGACAGACAGACAGACAGACAGACAGACAAAAATTTTAAAAACGTTTGATTCGGTTATGGTACAGTTCAAATAACCATATGAGCTTGATATGAGGTAGTTATTTCGAAATTACAGACAGACACTTCAATTTTATTTATTAGTATAGAGTATAGATAAGTATAGATTTAAAGCATGTCGATAAACTTGTTTACAATATAATTGATCCGTTGGTTCTTATTTTCCTCGTATTCATTTCTTCCGCAGATGTTATAACATTATGCGAATTATGTATGTTAATTATAACCTCTCTTTACAGAAATCACGTTGTCAGAGAGGTATCCACTGTTCGAGAGTAACCGAGTGGTGCCACAGTATACAGATGATCGTATAGTGGGGGGTGAGGAGGCCAATATAGAGGACTTTCCCTACCAGGCGTCCTTTATAGTGAACAACTCATACTTCTGCGGGGCGTGGTTCATTAGTGAAAACTATCTAATTACTGCCGCGCACTGCGCTCAGGAGTAAGTTGGAATCTTAGATTATTTTGACTCTAGAAGATTCGACAGCAGATCACCAGAGGCGTAGCGTAGACTATAGAGTTTCCAAGACAGTTTTAAAAAACCTAAATCCATGCGAAGTCGCCGGCATCGGCTAGTATATAAACAAGTATAAGTTAAAAATTTAAAAAACCCCCGACATTCGCTATTTTGTGGCGGCGGCCATCTTGGATTTGCAATAATGCTATTCTACTACACACACAGACAGACACGTCAAACTTATAACACCCCGTCGTTTTTGCATCGGGAGTTAAAAATAGTAAATTAAACTTGATAATATAAATGGAGCGTTCTCGAGAACGCTCGGGGAGACTCATCTTAATATAACTTAACCTTCCAGTGTTGACCCCTCAACAGTCGTCCTGCGAGCTGGTAGCTCGTTCCGCAAGAACGGTACAGTCATACCGGTAACGGAGGTAGTACCGCACCCGGAGTACGACCAGCCCCCGTTCGACAAGGACGTGGCGTACATAAAGACAGCTGAACCCGTGACGTTCAGCGACACCATCCAGCCTGTAGCTCTACCGCTTTTGAATAGAGCTGTGATTATTTTAAGTCTTGAGAGCGTTCGGGGAGACTGAACATAATTTAATCTTCCAGTGTTGACCCCTCGACTGTCGTTTTGCGAGCTGGCAGCTCGTTCCGCAAGAACGGCACAATCATACCGGTAACGGAGGTAGTACCGCACCCGGAGTACGACCAGCCCCCGTTCGACAAGGACGTGGCGTACATAAAGACAGCTGAACCCGTGACGTTCAGCGACACCATCCAGCCTGTAGCTCTACCGCCTTTGAATAGAGCCTTGAGGGGAAATATACAAGTTGCTGGCTGGGGGAGATTACAGGTGAGTTATTTTATCTTCGACCCTTCTTCGCTTTTCTACACTTCTGTTTGATTATATTTATGAATTTTAGTGTGAATGTGTATCAAGATGGTATCAAGACACACGGCCGTGTGCAAGCCTAGTTCGACTAAGAAAAATTTAAGTAAACTACAGTTGCCTACCAGCATCCAGTAATCTATCTATCTATAATATAATAAAACTGTAACAGATCCAATTCTGTACATTGAAGATATTTTGGAAATTTTTATTGGAGGGCACTCTATAATCGATACTGAAGCCAAAACTGCAATTTGTTTCATTTTTGTCTGTCTGTCTGTCTTTCTGTCTGTCTGTCTGTCTGTCTGTCTGTCTGTCTGTCTGTCTGTCTGTATCTTGGCCGCGCATCACGCCGAAACTACTGGATGGATTCGAATGAAACTTGATACAATTTGAGTTTATACTCCGAGGTAGGACATAGGGTACTTTTTATCCCGAAATTTAGCACAGTTCCCTTGGGAGAGGGGATAAAAGTTAAAATGTGTATTTAGCTGTAATTCATTAACGCGTTGTTCGATTTCACTCATTCTTTTTTTGTTAGAAAGGTAGTACTTTATGTATTGTCCCGTAAATATTTCAAGGTCATAGGTTTTTTAGTTCAGAAATGACAGACATTACAAGCCTCAGTATTGGGTTCAAATAACTTGGGACCCGGATCTTTGAATGTAAGGCTTATTTTAAACTGGTGTGCGTTTAAATTTATGTTTGTCGATCTGTCTATTTATTCCAGCTTATCTCCAAAATGGCTGGATCGATTTTAATGGAACTTTCAATGTTATAAGAAGTAACTTAGGCTACATTTAGTTTAGGTACATAAAAGAATTATGAGATCCGATCCGATCTGATATATAAAAACCTATAAATCTACGCGGACGAAGTTGCGGGGGTCAGCTAGTAATATAATAAAACTGTAACAGATCCAATTCTGTACATTGGAGATATTTTGAAAATTTTTATTGGAGGGCAATCTATAATCGATACTGAAGCCAAAACTGCAATTTGTTTCATTTTTGTCTGTCTGTCTGTCTTTCTGTCTGTCTGTCTGTCTGTCTGTCTGTCTGTCTGTCAGTCTGTCTGTATCTTGGCCGCGCATCACGCCGAAACTACTGAACGGATTCAAATGAAACTTGGTACGATTTGAGTTTATACTCCGAGGTAGGACATAGGATAATTTTTATCCCGAAATTCAGCACGGTTCCCTTGGGAGAGGGGAAGAAAGTTAAAACGTGTATTTAGCTCTAATTCAATAACGGGTACTTCGATTTAACTCATTCTTTTTTTGTTCGAAAGGCAATACTTTAAGTATTGTCCCGTAAATATTTCAAGGTCATAGGTTTTTTAGTTCAGAAATGACAGACATTTATTGGGTTCAAATAACTTGGGACCCGGATCTTTGAACGTACGGCTTATTTTAAACTGGTGTGCATTTAGAGTTATGTTTGTCTATCTGTCTATTTGTTCCAGCTAATTTCCGAAACGGCTGGATCGATTTTGATGGAACTTTCAATGGCAGATAGGTGATGTTATATGGAGTAACTTAGGCTACATTTAGTTAAGGTACAAAAAAGGATTATGGGATCCAATCCGATCCTATATAAAAACCTATATAACCACGCGGACGAAGTCGCGGGGGTCAGCTAGTTGAACATAATATGATATACGAGCGGATACCCGCGACTTCGTTCGCGTGGATATTGATTTTAATAATCCCGTGGGAATCATTTTGTTTTTCCTATGCTCCTTTGAGCTTAAACCTTGCTAAAAACTGTTAAAAGTTCACTGCCGGATGTTTAGGTACATCAAAATATAAACATCCGCCAGTGAAAGTCCCATCAAAATCGGTCCAGCCTTTCGAAGATTAGTCAGTAGTCCTTAAAGTATCTACTTTCTAACAAAAAAAGAATGAATGAAATCGGACCACCCGTTAACGAATTACAGCTACGTACACATTTTGCCTTTCGTCCCCTCTCCCAAAGGAACCGTGCTGAATTTCGGGATAAAAAGTATCCTATATGTTACTCCATAGTATTAACTTAAATCATGCCGAGTTTCATTTCAATCCATTCAGTAGTTTTTACGTGATGCGCGCACAAACATACAGACAAACAGACAAACAGATAAACAGATAAACAGACAAACAGACAAACAGACAAACAGATAAACAGACAAAAATTTCAAAAATTTCAAAAATAGCTTTTTTACGTTCTATTACTTATCCCTAACATCCCTCAGTCATTATTTTGCAAAAATCTTCAATGTACAGATACGGCAATTCTACGATTTTATTATATGTATAGATTATGTAATATATGAATACAGCCCCGGCTTCGTACGGGTAGTAATTCTAATTACCTGCTACTATCCCACACCATAATTTTTTTTGTTATATGTCAAAGGGAGTATAGGCAGCGTTTTCTCCAGGCGGCTTGACTTTTCCGACATTTTTAACAATAATTATCGTCATAATCCAACCAATTATTACCCAAAAACTTAACAAATTATACACCTAAACCTTCGCATAAATCACTCTGTCTATTGGTAAAATCCGGATGAAAATCTGTTCAGTAGTTTTTGAGTTTATCGCGAACAGACAGACAGATAGAAAGACAGACGCGGCGGGGCACTTTGTTTAATAATTTGTAGTGATTAGACTTTTCTGGAAAAACTCCTAAAAATTCTAATAAAATAAGTGATTTTGATTAGAGTTTTTAGGAGTTTAAAGGGAGTAAGTAGCTGATAAAGAAATCTTACATAGTCAATCAGCATTAATTTTTAAAAGCAAACTCCGGTGTAAGCTTTTTGAAATGCTAGGAATAAGAAGATAGTAGAGAAGATTTAACTTAAAAGCACTCGTTTTCTTTTACAGCAAGGCGCCAACCAAATACCGAATAGACTAATGAATGTGACATTACCAGTTGTCAATTATTGGCAATGCCTGTTTGCGTATCCGACAGTTCTAACTAGGAACATGGTGTGTGCAGGAAACTTCTTCCTGGGAGGAAAGGGGACTTGTCAGGTGAATGTTTTTCTACTCATAAAAAACTTTTAATCATTAAAATACACCAATAAAACTATTAGATATGTTAGGTTAATATACTTACTTAGTTACATTGCAAGTTATGCCCGCCGTAAAATGGTGCCAAGAATACTGGCTGCATTTTAGCACTAAAGAACCAGGCTGATACTTTGCGCAAAAAATGACTCAAGCCTTCTGTTACCAGATGAGGCAAATGACTGCGCGGTGGAATGTCTATAGTTGGGGCATTACAAACGTGCGAACTGAATCATAAAACAGTGTGATCAAAGTGTTGTGAGTCGTCTCCCTCGCTCTTTATAACTTGTTATCGATTATCGACAAATACTTTTTTACTGTTATACACAACACCAGAGAAACAGGTTCCAGTTCCATAAGGCCTGTCAGTGCGAGTGAGAAGTCCGATGAAATACATAATTAATTTATCGCACATATATACCTACATATAGTAGTAGGGGAGCCCAAGAGGAGATTTTTGGATTTACTCGAGTGCGTCAGATTAAGATATGGGAGGCATCTTGCATCCTGCTGAGTACCCTCTGCCATATATAAGCCCTATACAACGTTAGTTTTACTTTGCGCAAAAACCGAAACACGTGTCAAATATTTTTACATTAAAAATATTTATACAAAATTTCAAAAAAATATAATGAAATGTAACGAAGTTATAAGCTTGTTATGTTGCGTCGTTGTCCTCGAAAAAAATGGTCACCGCAAGCCGTCGCCGCAGCGCCTAGCGATCGACGCGAGTTGAATGACCGCCGCTGTGTGCCGAGCGTCAGCTGATGCGCGGTAAATCATTGTGTCTAAGCTTGTAAGATTTCAAAATATTTTTGGACAAAAATATAACACTATATAAAAATGGTTGGATTCGATTTTGTTACTGATTCTGAACAAACTACTTTCAGGTTTTGCGTAAAGTAAAACTATCGTTGTATACAACGTGTTAGGTAAGTGGTATAACATGCCCGCGGCTACCCATGTAATTTTGACCTTGTAAACATATTGGTGGTATTAAAAAGTCAAAATTAATTAAGGTTGGGTCGCCTAAGTTCGGACTTTTTTGAGTAAATTTTTGACCGTGTTGCAAAATAATTTTTTTTTTCATTTAATACAACTATTTTCGAAATAAACTATTAGTGGAAGTTATTAGCAATAAAAGCAATTATCTGATCCACCTTTTATTTTATTTGATAGATGGAATAGATTGTGTGAGACACGCCTCAAAGTGACAGAATATTTTTTCTGACTACTTTTCAAGAAACCCGTGTGAAGCCTAAGTTCGGACTACTACTTAATTTCACTTCTGTAGCTACAGCATTAGAGTGCACAGAAGAAAAATATCCGTTCTTTAGTTGACAATAACGTAACACAAAGTCGTAGTATAATTCCACGTGATGTGACTAGGACAGGTAATTCTTTTTTTTTTTGCGTTTTTTAGTCCGATCTTCCCTCCTCAGCCTAACGAGAGCTAAATTGAGTTTCTCAAACTTTATACACTCAGCCGGGGAGCTTTCTTAAGATAATGACTTAAGACCGGACAAACATAATTATTTACCAAAACTCGATCGTTGAGAGTAGATGTCGGTATGCCGTATAATTTGGATGCCGCACAGTTTGAAAATTCTTTACTTTTAACTCTTTCCACAGCTTCTTTCAAATCATTTTCGGTAATCGGTATAAGTGGTCGCTCGAAGTGTGCGTCTCTGATATTTTGTAGGCATGATTAATCAGTAACCATTAATAAATTCTTAGTCCTAATCTCAGGAACTACTGGACCGATTTCAAAAATTCTTTCACCGTTGGATATGTACGTGATCCTTGAGTGCTATAGGCTATACATGTACCACGGGCGAAGCCGGGGCGGACCGCTAGTTTGAAATAATAGTTATTATTTATTATTACATGCAAATAAGTAGATTAGAGTAAATAGAATCATATTCTAACAGAAAGAGAACTTGATGGTACCATGATTACATGATCCGTATTTTAATTTATTTCACCTAACTCACAGATGTCAAAAGAATAGAGTCCATCCAGTAAAAGTTGTCCCTGAAATCCAGCACGAAAAACGGAAAAATTGTCTTTTTCCGTATTTATAGATCATTAAAATTTTACACTCATACATAAATTTAAAGTGTATGATGTCTCAAGTATTCCTTAGTGAAGGCACTTATTTCCGTGAAGAATTCCCGCGCCATATCAGGGACATCTTGTTGACCAGACTACATTTTTCATAGCATGTCAGCTTAGTGAACTTGCTTAAAAACAAAACAGATAATAGCTTAACTAAAAATTCATCATTTACATAGGAAGTAAATAATAACATAGATAAGAAGATATTATGCGTACCTAATTACCTTTTTGTTATTCCGAAAACGGTAATTCAGTATCAATTTATTTTGATCAATTTAAGTAAGTAATTTATTTCGATCCAAATATTTTGAGAACCACTGCTTTTTTTTAAGTGCCTTAAGGTCGGATTATTATAGTCCGATCTTCAGCAAGGGGAGGAAAGTCCGGATCTAGGCTTACAAACGCCCTGGGCGTAAACAAAGTATACAAATCTATAGAGTATTTGCTAATTCTACGCGAAATTCAACTTAAAAAGCATTAAAATGATAAATACTTATCATAATTTCGAAACAAAGTTTTGGAGGAAAGACCGGATCACTAAAATTTCACTAAAAACGGCATATTTTTTTCCAAACTCTAGTGCACGCGTGTTTCTTATCGCAGCGCCGTTCGCGGAATGAAGGGAGAAACAGAATAAAATGGCGGACCAAACTGTGTTGCCACCCGTGATAAATATTGCTTCATTTGCGGTAAATTCGATGCATCCGTTCTTATGTCACATCCGATCTTAGGCGACCCAACCTTATTAAAAATTTCCATACAAAATTAATTACTTAATTAAGGAAAATTAATTTTGGCAACCCTTACAACCCGCGCAACATCAATTCCATTTAAATTCCTGATATCCTAGTACAAACTACAAGACGTGAAAACGAATAGGTACTATGCCGCGGCTGGCGCACAGAGTACCTAACTACTCGTGTGGTGTCGTGTGGCTGGCGCGCCGTCTTTCCTTAATAAGTAGGTACCTAAGTGACGACACTGACGTACACGTCAAGTAGTGCAACTTGTCATGGATGATAACGAGGTTGTGGGTTCGATTCCTGGTTCGGTTCAAAACTTAGAAAATGCGGGTTGCGGTGGTTATTTCGATTATTATCATTTCATGCTATTGGTAATAAGTAATAACCAGGACCGACGGCTTAACGTCAACTACTTGGGTACCTACTTGCCGAAACACCAGGGTGAAACGAGATCGATCTCTTGGCTGGTAGGTACACCTACGTAGGTACTTACTGAGAGTTTCTTTACCTACATAAAACTCAAACCTGAAAATCTTACGATATGAATGACCGACGCAGAACTCAAACCGAGAACCCGAGATTCGCAACCGAAAATCACTAGAAAACTTACGTAGGTACCAATTTTTATGTTAGCCTAGTACCGACTACCTACCTACCCATAAAAAGACTCTTTACAAACGTTGTAAGGCGGCGCGCCGCCTTTGACAAATGCCGCCAAGATGCCAATACTCAATTTGATTATTTTCGGAAAGTTGTAATAATTATTGTATTTTACGAAGTAGGTTCAAGGTTTACTGGCCTGTGTACGAGTATTCCCTACCTAGGTACCTAGGTAGGTACTCATAAATAAACTAACTAACTGGCGAAAAAAACTCGGGCTAGGTAGGTACCTACCTAGGTAGGCCGAATCACTGGTTAAGGTAGTCCCTGCACGGCCGCGAAAAGTGTGCTGGAATACGAGCGATGCCACTGGAGTACAGTGCCAACAAACAAAGCCAGCTCGCTCGCAAAACCATCGTGCAAACTCCATCTCTGTTCAACGTTCGCCACACCGTCCAATGACTGACATCAAGAACTGCTCCAGCACGGCGAGTACCTACTAGTGGTTGGGTTTTCCTCGAAATGCTGCAGAATTTCTTCTTCCAAACGAGTAGTCGATGTTGAAGGCCGTCCTTCACCATCGCGCCGGTAAAGGAACCGGTGGTGTGAAGTCTATGGACTAAATTCCGGAAACACGTATGCGACGAAACTCGAACTCTTGGGTTATTTGGTCTACCGGAAACATACTGTTCATCGTACAACCTTCGGGCGTCCATCAATACACCATTACAAGCACCCACACACATAATCATGTCATAATATTGCGCATTAGTGTAACTCATTATTTCACCCTTGTATGACGACTTCACAGTTCAAACTTCAATGAGAAACTAAAAAATAACAATTAAAATAGCTAATATGAACTTCGGATTTCGGAAGTCTTCAAAGAACAAAACGAAGTTAAGACCCGTTTACACTTTGACTAGTGCTTATTCAGTGATTTAGTGCGCTCGGTCTGACTCGACTGATGATTTACTAACGTATGTAAGTCAGTTTATAAGGACTAAGGAATGGCGATTCTTTCCAAAAAAGATCGATTTTTAACTTGATTTGAATCGAAGTCTGATGAAACGATTCATAAAAGAAGATCGATTTTTGAAAAAAAAATTTTGATCGATTTCTCAAAGACCTCTATTCGCGATCGCGATTTATTGAAAAAAAAAATCGATTTTTTAAATCGAAATGTAGTACTGAATTGATTTTCTAGGCTGAAATCCACTAGATCGATTCTCGATTATCGATTAAAATTGGCTAAAACGGGTTACTACCCCGTTTTATGAAATGTTGTAGTTTTATACGAATTCTTATAAGTAGCAGCTAAGTCTGGGTTAAAAGGATAACCTGGCGTTTCTGCAAACGGGTCTAATCGCATTTGGATCTGCAGAAAGTAATGAAAGAAATATCAAATGTGGCGCTGTTGGAAATCGAAGAATACGTGGAATAAGAATACGCTCTTTTTTATTCTACTTCGCTAATCAGTAATCACTGATCACTAGCAATAATCACTAAACAAAGTGTAAAACGACCTTAAGTCATACGAAGCTTCGTCAATGTTCGTAGTTCGTACCTAAAACGCTGTGTTTAGGTATACCAGTTTATGCTGACCCTGGTATTTAGGCTACGACTCAAATAATAGCTATGCGACAGCGATGCTATAAAATATTCTAGTAACGACAAAACAGCGCATAACATAGACCAATGCATTTGAAATGTATTAAGTATTTAATAATTTTAATAAGTCTGCTATCGACTTTTTATCTCTCGGTAGTAAGACGGGCGGCATCAGCGGTAATAATGCAATTAAAGATGGAACGCGCTGAGCTGATCTTTTTGGATATTGTGTACCATGATCATATTCCATTACAGTCCAGAATGTTAAATCTTTTAGCGTTAGGCTCGACTTTGACGATAAACGGCTCGAATTTGATTCTAGTAAAAAGCGGCTCACAATTCATTTCTACAGCAGACCACATCTCATAAAAGAAAAGAGTCATTCGCAGAAACAAAATCAAGATTTAAGAAGAATTTCACATAAATTTCGATTTATCTCTCCATTCTTATCAATTTCAATGCAATAATTGAATAGCTATTTAAAAATTACATCGACTCGATATTTTCGCTTCTGTACTGTAGTCATATCTTTATCTTTAGCTTGAAGTAGGTAGGAATAGAATGAATAGAAAATAATATCGTTTCGGAATTATTACACCTATCCTAAAGCTAAGCTGTGTCTACACTGTTCAAAATTCGATAAACGTTCAACACTGCTGTTGCCTTGGTGGTTTTTTTTTCTCAAGTCCTTTTTATTCCCATGTACCATTGCCCCATCGCATGCAATCTATCATGCACGAGAATTTCTTAATGTCATACTCATTGCTGAGGGTCGTGATCCATGGTAGGGGTTTTTTTGAGATTATTATGCGGTGGGCTTTCAGGGCTTACACTAGAAAATAAGAAGAATGTCGAAGCATAATGAGGCACAAAAATCTTACGATTTATCCGACATACAGTAACAAATTCGGCGTGCAATAAAAGGAGTAAACATAATTTACGTGCAAGTACGGCCTCGTTGATCTAGCGGTTAGCATGGTTAGCACGTTAAGCCTGTGCCCAGCTGTGGGACGTTAATGGGCTGTAGTGGGGTGGTAGATAGCATGCACGTATTTGAAACTAGGTAATGTACAAGAAAAAAAATTGAATGTGTACGCAGCTTTACACAGTTACAGCGACGCCCATTTTGTAGGCATTATTATTATTTCATAGGTAAAGATTTTTCATTGGTCGATAATTTTTTGGCGGGAAAACGGTTCACCAATCACGTAAAATTAAAGGTGGTCTTTGACCTTACAGTCAAAGTAGGTCAGGTTTTACTCAAATTAGGTCAGGTTCAATGTCATCAATGACTCTAGCAGCTGTTTAAGGGTTGTCACCGAGGAGTTTTAAGAAATTTCTGAATGTCCTCATAACTTCCACTGGTATCACGCTACGAGGGTCGTTATATTTTTTCGGGCATACACACATCAGTCCTAACCTCAGCCTGCCGGGATGTTATGGGACTTACCCAACACGTTGTATAAAGCCGCGCGCAAAATAAAAAAATGATGGACAGAAATACTAAGAAACGTCAGATTAAGATAATTATGGTGGGTTAATTACGAGCTACGAAAAGTATATTTAGAAAATCAGACTATTTGAACGTAACGTACGAGAGTGGGAGCGCTACATAGCTGCAAAATAAAAAACGTTATCTTGACCTTCTCGAACCTCGAGGGTGGTTGAATTTCTTTCTAGTCTGAAGGAAATTATGCAAAAATGACAAAAATATAATCAGCCGATTTCCACAAGCCGAAGTTCTAAAAATCGTCTATTGAAGATGAGAGCGTGCAGCTAGAAGCTTTCCCTACCACTGAAATGGAAAACCTTATATAACCTTTTATTCTTCCTATCTACAAAATGCAATAGGTCCCGACGACGCTCGAGTAAATCCACATTTAGCATCGTCGGCTCCCCTACCATAGGTATATAGTTTCGCACGTTTGTTGTAATATCCCAACGTGTAAGATTTTTTAGCATTTAAGAATCCATGGCCCCAGGATCTTGGTTAGGTCACTATGCATCCCTTTTCTAAGAATCCATGGCCCCAGGATCTTGGTGAGGTCACTATGCATCCCTTTTCTAAGAATCCATGGCCCCAGGATCTTGGTGAGGTCACTATGCATCCCTTTTCTAAGAATCCATGGCCCCAGGATCTTGGTGAGGTCACTATGCATCCCTTTTCTAAGAATCCATGGCCCCAGGATCTTGGTGAGGTCACTATGCATCCCTTTTCTGTTATCCCTACCACCAGATTTCAAACATTTCTATTTATTTTTTTAGTTTTAAGTGGATTTAAATATTTTTTTTTCGAAATTAAATAAAGAGTAACGTAACCTTTTAATAAAAAACGATCGAGTCAACCAAAGGAGTCAACTTCCCTATCAGAGTGCTTAGTCTAAGTTTGAAGCGCTCCAAAACTAAAAGTATACTAGAAGTATATTATTGATCGAATCACAAATGACTTCAGAGCAAAATGAGCCCAAAGACTCTTATTGTAGGTCCATTTTACTCTGAAGTCATGGTGATTCGATCAATAGTATACTTATAGTATACTAAAAAGTTTTGGAGCGCTCCAAACTGAGACTAAGCACTCAGAAAGCTAGGTATTCAGAAAGCTAGGTATTCAGTTTTCAGTCTTCATATTCATTCAAGTAACACGTCAGTCATTGATTCTGCTGTATTCTTTCCGATACACTTAAATCATTGGTTCTTCTTTGGTTCTCAGGGCGATTCGGGGGGTGTGGCAGTTCAAGATGGCGTGGCGGTCGGCATAGTTTCCTTCGGCAGGGGATGTGCGTCGCCTTTCTCCGCCAGCGTCTTCGCCAATGTAGCCGCGCCGACGATACACAACTTTATAACTAATAACACTGGAGTGTTACCACCTAGTACGTGATCGGAGTTCAATTATGATGACTCCCTGCCGTGTTGGCATGACTAAAAGCCACTTACAAAACTAGAATTAACAAAAATAGAAGAAGAATTTGATTTCCCAAAGTGGTTGATGCCAAAAAATGCGTTGAATAAAACAATTTAGGCAAAGTAGATATTAATTTACTGATAAAGCATATCTAAGGTCTCAAATATGCATTTAGTATTTCATAAGCTTATCTCCATAACGGCTGCCATGAGTCTAAGACTGTGTAAGTCCCGTCAATCTGGCATCAATTCAATGTGTGACGAGATTGAGGCCATTAACTAAAATTTTATTAATTAAATGTTATATTGATTAATTTATTTATATTTTTTCTTTCATCATCAACTATTAACCTTGTAGAACTATGAGTAGATACTAGAAGTAACATAAGGTCAATTATTGTATTGTATTTTATAAATAAAACTAGCGGACCCGGCAGACGTCGTCCTGCCCGGTGACATACTGACATCAATGCAACCTACCCGGTCATCAAGTACTAATATCGCAATTAAAAAATAAGGGTTGATCGTAGAAGGGTGAAAATTTTGGATTGTATGTATTTTTGTAAAAAAGGTTTTGCCGCTTTTCTGTTGAAATTTTTCCTGAATTTTCTTTGCTATAAACCTCACGGAGCCCGAGACCTTTCGAACGAATGCAAAACCGTGGAAATCGGTTCGAGCGTCAGGAAGGAAAACCCGACTTATTTTTATATACTTAGTAGATATAGGTACCTAATATTTGTAATTCTTGAAGAAAAATAATATCCTCAAAAATATTTCTTGAACCGATTTTAGCGCCAAATATGAATATTATAATGAAAAACGAGATTGAGGCCATTAACTAAAATTTTATTAATTAAATGTTATATTGATTAATTTATTTATATTTTTTCTTTCATCATCAACTATTAACCTTGTAGAACTATGAGTAGATACTAGAAGTAACATAAGGTCAATTATTGTATTGTATTTTATAAATAAAACTAGCGGACCCGGCAGACGTCGTCCTGCCCGGTGACATACTGACATCAATGCAACCTACCCGGTCATCAAGTACTAATATCGCAATTAAAAAATAAGGGTTGATCGTAGAAGGGTGAAAATTTTGGATTGTATGTATTTTTGTAAAAAAGGTTTTGCCGCTTTTCTGTTGAAATTTTTCCTGAATTTTCTTTGCTATAAACCTCACGGAGCCCGAGACCTTTCGAACGAATGCAAAACCGTGGAAATCGGTTCGAGCGTCAGGAAGGAAAACCCGACTTATTTTTATATACTTAGTAGATATAGGTACCTAATATTTGTAATTCTTGAAGAAAAATAATATCCTCAAAAATATTTCTTGAACCGATTTTAGCGCCAAATATGAATATTATAATCTATACTAATAAATAAAATTGAAGTGTCTGTCTGTAATTTCGAAATAACTACCACATATTAAGCTCATATGGTTATTTGAACGATACCATAACCGAATCACACGTTTTTAAAATTTTTGTCTGTCTGTCTGTCTGTTTGAACGGGCTAATCTTCGAAACGGCTGAACCGATTTTGACGGGACTTTCACAGACAAGTAGAGGATTAACCAAGGAGTAACATAGGCTACTTTTTTAACCGACTTTCAAAAAAGGAGTTGTGTTGAAATCGGTAAAAAACGCCCTGATAGGTATTTTCGCTGCGCGTGACGGCCGACCGCGACGCTCGCGCTGCACGGAACTCCCCGCGCCGCGCACCCCTGCGCCCTGCGCACTGCGCCCTGCGCCCTGCGCCCGTCGTACGCGGTACCGCGGTACGCCGCCGCGCGGCGGGGGGCGGGTGGACCAGAAATCTACTTATCCCTCAGGATTTGTGAAAAACCGAAATTCACGCGGGCGAAGCCGCGGGCAAAAGCTAGTGAAAAATAAGGTTGTTTTAAATAATATTTAAATAGCTTATTTTTAATGATCGACTATGATCTCAAATCCGTAAATCGGATTTGTTGGTCATCACTGGCACATTTAATGTTCAAAATGGCTAGAAAAAAAGAGTCATTGAGCTAATTAAAAAAAATGGCAACAATAAGGTATGACATGCCGACTTCGAATAATCTATACTAATTAATTATTAATTATTAATTTTATTAATTTAATAAATAAAATTGAAGTGTCTGTCTGTAATTTCGAAATAACTACCACATATTAAGCTCATATGGTTATTTGAACGATACCATAACCGAATCACACATTTTTGAAATTTTTGTCTGTCTGTCTGTTTGAACGGGCTAATCTTCGGAACGGCTGAACCGATTTTGACGGGACTTTCACAGTCAAGTAGAGGATTAACCAAGGAGTAACATAGGCTACTTTTTTAACCGACTTTCAAAAAAGGAGTTGTGTTGAAATCGGTAAGTACCTATGTTAAGGAACGCCCTGATAGGTATTTTCACTGCGCGCGAGTCGCGACGGCCGACGACGCTCGCGCTGCACGGAAGTCTAAAGGTGTGATTAAATGTTAAAAAAGATTAGTAGTTAAAACGTTAATGTTAAAAATAATTAACATGTTAAATTAAAAGTTAAAATTATAACTCATAGGTAGAGGTTGACAGATATTTAAAATTCACAACTAAAGTTTATTAGTTCACACTACTATTAATTTACATTCAGGTATTTGAAATCGATAAAACAATCTTATTTAACTAAATTTTTAACTTAACTTCCATTAAAGTATTAGATATAACTTTTACAATATTCACTCACAACTGAAGAATGATAATAATTGTTTGATTAAAATAAAATTGATGTTATTTTTTTACCTACATTGTATAATAAATGCTTAATCTATTTAAAATAGGGCTCACATTTCCTTGTATTATATCGTAAATTGTTAAACCGTTAAAATTATTTTTTCCTACCTACATTCTATAATAAATGATAAAACTACTATAACAAGGTTCACATTTCCTCGTATTGTATCGTAACTTGTTATACTGTTAAAATTAACTTTTTCCTACCTACATTCTATAATAAATGCTAAATCTATTAAAATAAGGCTCACAATTCCTTGTATTATATCGTAAACAGTTTTTAATTTTTCTATACCTACATTCTATAATCAATGCTAATTCTATTAAAATAGAGCTCATAATTTCTTGTATTGTATCATTGAACTCATACACGATAACAATTACTAATGACAAGAGGCTATTTGAGAGCATTAAAATAAACATTTGGCATTAGTACCTAGTTAGTGAGTGACTGTTGATGTTGTTATAATTTTAACGATCATCTCAATATTTATTAACAACGTTAAAAATTAAAAAAAAATTACGCGTTAAATTGAAAGTTATAACACACGAGTAGATATTATACAGAGAGAAAGCTACCTACAAGCGGCCCGCTGTAAGTACACTCACACATAGCGCCGCTCACGCACACACGAGCTCTCACCAACGGTTCACGTACGCTCCGCTGGTAGGACAGTTGGTAAACAAGCGACAGGGCTGTGGGTCGTGCGCACTTTTCCAATCTCTTTTTTTGTGTACCCTAGAGATCAAGTGAAGTAAGTATACCTACCTTTACATATCTATACAATAAAATTAATGAAATGAAATTAATTGAAATGACATGAATTTATTTATTGTAGGATAGTATGTGCCACTTATGATACTATGTCAAGACTCTACTACTGGTTAAGCAGCATTCTAATGCAGATTCTACTGAATAGAATAATTGAGTAATAACATTGCCAGGTACAACCCGTTTACTAAAAGATTGGACCTGGCGTCGATGACGTCACTGCGACGCATGGGTACGGTGTGCAAAAAAGCATCATTAAGAATATTTAGGTATTGTATGAAACTTAAATGTTTGTGAAAAACTCTGGGTATGCTGTGTTAGTATTGTCTTGCGAGCGAGCGAGTCAAAGCAACTTGGCAGCGAGGTCCTATCTTTTAGTAAACGGGTTGTAAGTTAAAATGTGTTATATATCCTCTATGCAACGGGCCATCGCGATGGGCCTATCTAAGGTACCTATCTAAATAAATAATTAAATAAATACTCACACATACACACACGGCCGTCTATTCCTAAAGTAGGCAACTTCATGCCTGTGTTATAGGTAATAGCCAACTGATAGACATATTTACATATAAATACATATAAATATTTTATATAAAGGTATATATACATACATATTATAAATACACCCAGACTCGGGGCGGGAATCGAACCCGCGACCCGGAACGGAAGGCAGGGTCACTGCCAACCGCGCTAACGGGTCATTCTAAGTAACTAGGTACTTAATTCATTCAATTTACTAAAGTAAGTAAGTATCTAGATTCTAGGTACTGTCACTAGGGATATCTACGCACGTGCTATCACACTTATTTTTAGTAAGTATCTGTTCATAAAAATGTCTACGGTTTTATAATCTACTACCTACCTAAGTAACTAGGTATTTAATTCATTTATTTTACTAAAGTAAGTATCTAAGTACTATCACTAGGGACATCTACGCATGTGCTATTACACTGACTTTTAGTAGGTACCTACTACCTACCTAAGTAACTAGGTACTTAATTCATTCATTTTACTAAAGTATCTAGTTCTGTCACTAAGGATATCTATGCATGTGCTATCACACTTAGTTTTAGTAAGTACCTACTACATACCTAAGTAACTAGGTACTTAATTTACAAAAGTAAGTAAGTATGTAGATACTATCGCTAGGGATATCTACGCATGTGCTATTACATAATATACTTTTAGTAGGTACCTAATAAAAGTACTAAAAGTACCTACCTAAGTAACTATATAACTTATATATACTATAGTAATATAATATAAAAACATATTTTTCCAATGATTATTGCATATCTTGCTATATTATGTATACTAGTATATAATATTTTTATTTTTACCCATAATTAATTTTTCACATGCAACAGGTGACAACCCTATCAGAATAGGTATAAATTTTGGACGTTCTTAGGTAGCTTTTCCTCTGTATAATATCTACTCGTGTGGTTATAACGTTTAATCCTCACCTCTGCACGGAACTCCCCGCGCCCCTGCGCCCACCGTACGCGGTACCGCGGTACATGGCGGTACGCCGCCGCGCCGCGCGGCGGGCGGGTGCGGTGAAGAGGGTGCATGCTCCAATCCAATTCCAATCTCCATTTCGAACGAGGGAGCTAATGCGTGCGGATGTGTCCTGCGTTTGTTGCGTGCGTTTTCGTAATTTTTATTTTGAATCGGAGATTTTGTTTTTATTAGGGGTTATGAACTTATGATGTTTTTATTTCTTTAGTTTGTTTTAGTCGTATGTATGTCGAAGGCAGGGTCACTGCCAACCGCGCCAACGGGCCAGTCAAAACTACTGAACATATTTGGCTGAAATTTTGAATGGAGATAAAAAATGCCCTAAGTAAGTATAAAGGTTGGAAAAGGGAGCGGGAACGGGAACCAGAAATCTACTTATCCCTCAGGATTTGTGAAAAACCGAAATTCACGCGGGCGAAGCCGCGGGCAAAAGCTAGTAGAATAATAATAATTTTCATAACTACGTTACTTACTTCTTTGTAATTTGCAAGTAAGTACTTAATTCAAATTTTAAAAGAGTCCAGTGCTTGAACAAAAACAGTTTTATAGCCACAACGTGCTTTACCCGAGCTATTAAGAGATGAAAAAACGAGATCAAACCTTTCGTGCACGTTTTGCAAGGATTAATTTAATAGAAAAACTTATAAATTAAATATTAGCAAAAACAACAGCTGCAGTAGGTATTTATCTTCTTGTAATGCCACAGAATACCTACATAAGTAATGCTAAACTGACTAGTTGGTCAATTGGTTAGCATATTCGCTATCATCACTTCATGTGACAATAGTCGCTAAAGCCCGCCAACCCCCATTCGAGCAGCGTGGCGGATCTAACCTCCAAATTCCTCTCTCTTATGTAAGAGAAGGAGTGTGCCCAGCAGTCGAAAGTTAAAAGGCTGTAGTGGTGGTGGTGGTAATGCTAAAGTATATTCACACTTGAAATTATGAGTAATATGTCCCAAGGGACATACAGTCCAGCTAGATTGGTGCAAATTCGAGAAAAAGTGCAACCGCCGAATCCAGCTTGGCTGGGCAGCGTTCGTAAACCTTCGAGAGTGTTCTCGTCCAGAATTTTGATTTACTGAGATAAAAAGTAGCCTGTGCCAATGTCCAAATCCGAGTTGAGCCTGCTCGGTTTTTATCTATACTAATAAATAAAATTGAAGTGTCTGTCTGTAATATCGAAATAACTACCTCATATTAAGCTCATATGGTTATTTGAACGCTACCATAACCGAATCACACGTTTTTAAATTTTTTGTCTGTCTGTCTGTCTGTCTGTCTGTCTGTTTGAACGGGCTAATCTTCGGAACGGCAGAACCGATTTTGACGGGACTTTCACATACAAGTAGAGAATTAACCAGGGAGTAACATAGGCTACTTTTTTAACCGACTTTCAAAAAAGGAGGAGTTGTGTTTTTCTACCTATGTACACCGATATCTCCGAGATTTCTGAACCGATTTGCGTAATTTTTTTTAATCGATAGAGAAACATTGCGACCCTGTTCTATAAAAAATTTGGATTCCAACTCCTCAATCCTGATGCTGTAGGGGACCTAATCCCCAAAACTAATGGGTTTTAGAAACTTTCGGTTATTTAAATTGATATTGGGGGTACCAATTAAAGACTTTATCGTTGAATGAACTCGAGTAGGTACATATCCAACTCCTCAACCCTGATGCTGTAAGGAATTGTATTCCGAAATCGTGGGGGTCCCACGAGATTTTTCTGTTTTGGGGACGGGTTTCTACAGATTAGCTACTTTTTGTTCTGGAAAATCAAACGTTCCCACGGGATTTTTAAAAACCTAAATCCACACGGGCGAAGCCGTGGGCATCATCTAGTTATTAAATAGTTAAATTAAAAACGTGAAATGGTAATAGACGAAGGCTGAGTTACTTGCGCATTTAAAACTATTGTGAAGAATTCGTTAACTTTAACCAACTCTTGACATATCAATCCACGTGGAAATAACCTAACCTAACTTCGGCCTCCAGAACCGCCCCTCACAGCCGTCCAATCGCACACCAACCTAGCCTGATGACATCGACCTTCTAACCAAGTAATCAGGCCCCACAATAGGGCAAACCAACATAATAACCAATCACACCAAAACTAAAATAGACAGCAAATCACTCACCCTACAGCCAACAGCACCACACCCTCTCTGAGTATTTAACACAGAGATTATTCACTGAGTATTTAACGCAGACACGACCGCACCTGATACATGCTCACGAGAGATTCCTCGATTTGTCGAGCTGCGATCTCATATTGAGTTGGCAAACGTATTCGCCTTTATTTAAAACTAGCTGACCCCCGCGACTTCGTCCGCGTGGATATAGGCTTTTATATAGGATCGGATTGGATCCCATAATCCTTTTTTGTACCTAAACTAAATGTAGCCTAAGTTACTCCTTATAACATCACCTATCTGCCATTGAAAGTTCCATCAAAATCGATCCAGCCGTTTCGGAAATTAGCTGGAACAAATAGACAGGTCAACAAACATAAATTTAAACGCACGCCAGTTTAAAATAAGCCGTACGTACAAAGATCCGGGTCCCAAGTTATTTGAACCCAATAAATGTCTGTCATTTCTGAACTAAAAAACCTATGACCTTGAAATATTTACGGGACAATACTTAAAGTACTACCTTTCTAACAAAAAAAGAATGAGTTAAATCGAACTACGCGTTAGTGAATTACAGCTAAATACATGTTTTAACTTTCTTCCCCTCTCCCAAGGGAACCGTGCTGAATTTCGGGATAAAAAGTATCCTATGTCCTACCTCGGGGTATAAACTCAAATCGTACCAAGTTTCATTTGAATTCATTCAGTAGTTTTGGTGTGATGCGCGGCCAAGATACAGACAGACAGACAAAAATGAAAAAAATTGCAGTTTTGGCTTCAGTATCGATTATAGAGTGCCCTCCAATAAAAAATTTCAAAATATCTTCAATGTACAGAATTGGATCTGTTACAGTTTTATTATATTATAGATAGATAGATAGATAGATGACCTCGAGTAGGTACATGTCCAACTCCTCAACCCTGATGCTGTAAGGAATTGCATTCCGAAATCGTAAGGATCCCACGGAATTTTTCCGTTTTGTGGACGGGTTACTACTCACTACAGATAGGCTACTTTTTGTTCTGGAAAATCAAAGTTCCCACGAGATTTTTACAAACCTAAATACACACGGGCGAAGCCGTGGGCATCATCTAGTACAAAATATTTTTGAGATTAAAAATCTACAAAACGTGAATTAAAATTTGAACGTATATAGGTTCATATTATATAAGAACTTAAGTTTGTGATTTTTTTTCCAAATAATACTTAGTCATGCTGAACATTAGGGTGTCCCGAAATATTTTTTTTTGGTTTTCCTTAACGCAAGACCTCTCAAAATTTGCGTAATTGATCGTAGATTACCAAAATAATTTTAAAAATAAAATAAAATAATGTCTTTAGGGCTCTACCCATCTTTAAAATTTTTGAAAAATTATCAATTCTTTGGCAATTTTTCTTTATCTTTAATTTCGGCTCCTGAACTAAATATAAAGAAAATATTAATTATTTGTTCTATTTATGTGTAAACATTGACGATTTTTCGATTTGCATGCAGCAACACGTTACCGGCGACTTCGAATTCGAGGTTTCAACTTGCTTCGAGGATTTTGTTGACTCTCGAGTGTTTTCTTCGTAGTCAAAGCAATTTTTATGCTATAAAAATATATTTGCGACTAGATGATGCCCACGGCTTCGCCCGTGTGTATTTAGGTTTGTAAAAATCTCGTGGGAACTTCGATTTTCCCGAACAAAAAGTAGCCTATCTGTAGTAAGTAGTAACCCGTCCACAAAACGGAAAAATTCCGTGGGATCCTTACGATTTCTGAATGCAATTCCTTACAGCATCAGGGTTGAGGAGTTGGACATGTACCTATTCGAGGTCATTCAACAATAAAGTATTTAATTGGTATCCCCAATATCAATTTAAATAACCGACAGTGCCTAAATCCCATTAGTTTTGGGGATCAGATCCCCTACAGCATCAGGATTGAGGAGTTGGAATCCAATTTTTTTGTAGGACAGTGTCGCAATGTTTCTCTATCGATTAAAAAAAAAATCACGCAAATCGGTTCAGAAATCTCGGAGATATCGGTGTACATAGGTAGAAAAACACAACTCCTCCTTTTGTCAAAGTCGGTTAAAAAAGTAGCCTATGTTACTCCCTGGTTAATTCTCTACTTGTATGTGAAAGTCCCGTCAAAATCGGTTCAGCCGTTCCAAAGATTAGCCCGTTCAAACAGACAGACAGACAGACAGACAGACAGACAGACAGACAGACAGACAGACAGACAGACAGACAGACAGACAAAAATTTTAAAAACGTGTGATTCGGTTATAGTATCGTTCAAATAACCATATGAGCTTAATATGAGGTAGTTATTTCGATATTACAGACAGACACTTCAATTTTATTTATTAGTATAGACTACCCTCGATCTACACTATGGATTGAAATAAAAGCAAAATAGTCAATAGCAATTTATTTTTCAAGTCATAGGTATTATTATAATACAGGGGCGCTTACCTAATGATAAAAAAGTGTTTTCAAACTACCCGATTCGACATCAAAACTGGGATCTGATCGGCGCGTCTAATACTGTACGTAACACTATCGGTATGATATCGAATCGAATAACGTAAAATGTCTGTTAATTATTCACTTATAAATAACAATATTCTAAGGCACCTCCTAAACAGTTTATTTATACGAAATTCCGGCTGCATGTTTACTAGCTGACCATATTTACAGTGACAGCATGTTGAAGGAGATTCCTTACTAAGTTTACAAGTCACGGTAAATAAGTGTGAGTGGTGACCTTCAATGCGCAGAAGTCGAAAATGAGGTATCTCGGGGTGTGAGGGGGTCGCGGGGATCGTTCGTAAGTACTGCTAAGCTCTCGCGGATCCCTCGTAAGCGCTGATTGGCTCTCCAATCGTATTGTGTCCCGCTCACTCTTACGACGCTGCGCGCACTTGAAGTTCACCGCTCGACTTACGTGCCGGGGGTTATACTTAAACATCGTATTTTGTTTTTCTCGGAATTAACACTATAGATCTCAGTCAAAGAGACGACCCACAAGACTTACAATCATTGCAAGAGCCGCTAAAGCTAGATTACATTACACTTCTGAGTGCTTAGTCTAAGATCGGTGCACTCGAAAACGAACTCGAAAACTATTGATCGAATCACAAGTGAATTCAGAGCAAAATGAACTCAAATACTCGTATTTTAAAGTCGTAATTCCATAGTTCGAATATGTATTTTACAACATTTCTGCTTGGGGCGCTCGTTGTGTTCGAATGCTGAATGTATTGGCGAACTCAAATCTTAATGCAAGCCATTTTAGGTCTATTTTACTCTGAAATCGATCAATAGTTCTCGAGTTCGTTTTCGAGTGCTCCGATCTTAGACTAAGCACTCTGATATACTGTTGTACTGATGTTCATACAAGCGAACCTATTTACTACTGACAAGGAAAATTCTATACGTAAACCAAGCGGAGCAAGCACAACTCCGTACGTAATAATAATACTAAAACTCAACAAGTTTCATTCGTATTTTTTTTTAATTCATCTGTAATCTCTTGACTGCTAGAGGGTTATCATTATGGTTAACAAATTAAAAAAAGCATATATTTGTGCGATTTCGTACGAAATATATATAATGTTGTTACAAGTACTTAGATATAAATTAAAAATTTAAAAAACCCCCGACATTCGCAATTTTGTGATGGCGTCCATCTTGTATTTGCATAGTGCTATTCTACTAGTCAAACCCTTTCATTTGATACCCATATTAAGGGAGTTGTGAAAAAATATGTAATCCGCCATTTTGTAGCGGCGGCCATCTTGGATCGATTTTCATCAAACATAGTTAACAACACTCTCGACTAATTCACCTTTCAAACAAAAAAAAACCGCATTCAAATTGGTCCACCCGTTTGAGCGCTACAGGGGAACAGACAGACACACACACACACAGACACGTCAAACTTATAACACCCCGTCGTTTTTGCGTCGGGGTTAAAAATAATATATTGCGAATTTTCCGCTCGGAATTTCGCACCCGATTAGGTGAGGCGAACACAGCCATGGTTATCACAAGTTATCTACCATAGTCTTGATAGAGAAGGTAACACCTGAAACCAGGGCCACCATAGAGAACAACACGATGAGGCAGTTCTTCCACAGGATCCAGTGGCACGGGCCGAGGTCTTTGCCCCAGAGCCAGACGGTTTCAACGACGGCTGGTAACGAGAGCCCCATGATGGACAGACACACAGCGCCCACCAGTTCCATGAACAGCTCGAGTCTTGGAATCGCACAGGCTAGGGCCACTGGAACGGAAAAAGCACTGTTAGAAAGAAAGGACATTTATTAAATAACTAGCTGATGCGAGCGACTTCGTCCGCGTCGTCAGCGTGCGTCCGCGCCACGCACGCCACCATTATCGAAGCTTTATTCATTACTTTTTTATATAGTCTGTTCGTTTTCTTACGGTCGCCTTTTGTGTCTAGCCGCCTCCGCCGCGCGGTGTTTTGCCAAAGACACCACCGTGACTTCAAAGCATGCCGCGCGGGGTGTACAGGCACAAGGGGTTTTGGTGTTTTATACCTACTCATATTTTTTCATTAAAATTCTCTTTCCTTTTTATATTTTTTTATATTCGTATTTTATTACAATATAACCATAAACATAAAATATAATATTCTCATGAACATGGGTCATCTCTCAAAATTAGAAGGATTTTAACCATAGTCTACCACGCTGGCCAAGTGCGAATTGGCAGACTATTCAGAGATTCTGTTAGAATAGAAAAAAAATTACAAACAGAAAAAAAGTAATAAAAATAAAAGCAGAATACTATGAGCACCTGCGCATGTACCGACACTAAGTTACCGAACGAATTATACTTAAACATTTATTTCTTTCTTCCTTTATTTTCTTATTTTTGTACCTGTAAATAGCGTCCCGAAGAACCTCAGGCCCGCCAGCGCCCAGCGGTGGCCGCGAGCAGGGATCCTGTCATGCACGCGCCGCCACAGCACGTCCACGGGCACGTAGAAGATGAGCGCGTACGAGAGCACCATCACGCACGCCACCATTATCTTCGCCACTTGCGCCAAACTGGAACATTCAACAGTCGCGGAATAAGGCCCAAATTTGACTGTTCATTTTTCGAGATTTTTGCTTTCATTTTGGAGGCTTCATTGATGAGTCATCGAAAATGAACCGTCTAAGCACCGACCGTTCATCGTTCACAGGCACTGTGACATAACAAATATCGTATCGTGCATCGTTCATCGCAAAAATGAACGAAGAACGGGGCACCGTCTAATTTGGTGTTAAGGCTGCTTTTAGTGTCACGCTGATCGTCAGCGCTGAGAGTTCGACGCGTAGTTGGTCGACGCCGACCGCCGCTCACGTGCTGCTGTATTCAGTGAGCGCATAATGCGACAAATTAGCGACACCAAAACGAGACACGTGTCGTCAGCGCTAAAGCCCAAATTAGACGGTTCATTTTTCGAGATTTTTGCTTTCATTTTCGAGGCTTCATCGATTAAGCCCAAATTAGACGGTTCATTTTTCGAGATTTTTGCTTTCATTTTCGAGGCTTCATCGATTAAGCCCAAATTAGACGGTTAATTTTTCGAGATTGTTGCTTTCATTTTCGAGACTTCATCGGTGAATCATCGAAAATGAACCGTCTAAACACCGACCGTTCCTCGTTCACAGGCACTTTGCCATAGTGATAGTAAATATCGTAATTTGGACTTTAGGTTTTTGTTTTGTTCTTAGTTTTGGGTATAGGCAAGCGCCTGGTCAGGTGACGTTTCTTTATTGGACCTATATATCTGTAACTATTTGCATCTGTGGTTTTAATAATTACGTGAATCTTACTACTTTTGTCAGCACCTACAGTGCAATAAATGAGTTAATTTCGTTCCATTTTAGGCTGCATCTTAATTATCAGGTGTGATCGCAGTCAATCGCTTAACTATACAAAATTATTTTCGTAAATAGAAAAGTCGAAATAGTTATAAACTAATACGTGTTTCGGTTCTTGGACGATACAATTTATTAGAATTAGGCAACAGTATATATCCAAACCAATGCGCAGATATTTTGAATGTTTTTCGTACTTAATTTTTAACCCCCGACTCAAAAACGACGGGGTGTTATAATAATAATAATAATAAATATACACACATACACACACGGTCGGCTGTTCCTAAAGTAGGCAACTATGCCTGTGTTATAGGTAACAACCGACTGATATACATATTTACATATATTACACATATAAATATTTAATAAATGTATAAATACATAATACATACTTATATACTTATGTACATAAATACACCCAGACTCGGGACGGGAATCGAACCCGCGACCCGGGAGAGGTAGGCAGGATCACTGCCAACCGCGCCAACGGGCCAGTCGAGTTATATAAGTATAACGTATATAAGTTTAACGTGTCTGTGTGTGCGTTTGTGTGTCTGTCTGTGGCACCGTAGCGCTCAAACGGGTAAACCGATTTGAATGCGGTTTTTTTTGTTTGAAATGTAAATTAGTCGTTAATATTCTTAGCTATGTTTAATGAAAATCGGTCCAAGATGGCCGCCGCCACAAAATGGCGGATTATATATTTTTTTCACAACTCCCTCAATATGGGTATCAAATGAAAGGGCTTGACTAGTAGAATACTATACCATATACACCATGATGAATTTCAAATTGGTGGCTACCACCGCAAAATTGCAAATGTCGGAGGTTTTTTAAATTTTAATTTATACTTGTATCATAAGATTCATAAGATACTCACACTTCATCTTGAGGTAAATTCAACGTGAGACTCCCTCTTACGCCTTCTCCGAAACTCAAGTACCCGCAGAATCCAACAAACGCGTATAAAGCGACCACAGCGCTCATGGCGATGTTCAGTACTCCCGGACAACCCAGGAACTGATGGGGTTTTGTCATCTCATTCTCTATGGGCATGACTACTCCAATGCCCTCCATGGCGAATAGACTTGTGCTGAAATTAAAAGAGTTGTTACGGCGTGTGTTTTGGAAACATCTGATTGCTTAATGTTTCTTTAAACCCGTTTGATTTTCAACGATGACATGTTTAAGTGCCTATTATGATAATGGGCTAGTGCAAATCTCTCAAACTAAAAGATGAAATTGAAAAAAATTAAAAGTCATAATTGATTATTTCATGTAGGCCCACTTATGGTAATGAATTTGCAACTGGTTTGGACAGCGGATTCCGTTGAGAAGAGCCGGCAAGAAACTCAGCAGAATTGTGGGGAATTTTGGTCACAGTGGTCAATCCCAACGGAGACCACGTAGGAGATATTATATCGCGCAAGTGCACTTAATTTAATTCGATTAAATTTGTGAAGGGAAGAAGTAGACACGTAAGATCTTTTATCTACTCTCATATCATAAAATTCCGAATATGAAATCAAAATGTGTCATATATTGGACTACTTTATTCACATACATCTATAATATTTAAAAAAAAAATTAAAAAAGTTCATTATAACACTACTTTGTTAGGAAATTATTGCAAAACAATGTTAAAAAATAATTTTTTCTACATTATAGTACAGGCACTGGGTTCTGGTATTTTTGAGCCATGCCGGGTGTTTATTATTATTATTATTATTTAATACTTTATTGTACACCAAAAAAACATAAATTAAACAAAAGAAACATTTTAAAAGAAATAGGTACAATAGTTAGTTTACAATAGTTAGTTAGTTTAATTTTGTTACTTACAATGATTATCCCGCTATCAAAGTTACCCTATTACTACTACTGCGAAAGTGTGGCGGTAGCAAGATGCGGCCAGAGGACAGAGTGTAGTGCTACCATAATTGACCATAGACGCACTGCACGCACCGCACATTCGAAATTGACAATTGAATTTTGGCGCCTATTATTTAAATTTTTAATTTATTATTTATTTACTATTCAGTTTTTGTAACTCAAAATTTTGCAAGTGATTTTTGTTGCGCGGAAAAATGTCTAGCAGTGATACTGAAGAGAATTTAACTCCACCAGACATTCTGGAAATAGCATCGGGAATGACAAATAATCTTTTGCCAGCAAAATCAAAGAAAATTTACGATAAATGTTACCAAGATTTTATGAGTTGGAAAATTTTGAAAAAAACCACTTCATTTTCAGAAAATGTAATGCTAGCATATTTCCAAGAATTATCAAATAAATTTAAGTCTTTGTCCTTATGGGCTAAATACTCAATGCTCAAAAGTATATTGAGTATCTACAACCAAATCGATATTATTAAATACACAAGACTGATTGCTGTTTTAAAAAGAAAATCGCAGGGCTTTAAGGGAAAAAATGCAAAAACGTTCTCCCCTGAAGAATTGAGTACATTTATAAATTGCAATATCCAAAACATGAATACTTATTATAATAAATAATTTTGTTAATTTCTTAGTCTTTTCTTTTATACGTAAGATACCTATTGATGAGCTTAGATAAAGTAGTGTATGAAACTCTACATAATTAGTTATTAAAACACTCGTGTAATACTATTAAAAAACTCGCCTGCGGCTCGTTTTTTAAACTAACACTCGTGTTTTAATAACCTCTATTATGCAACCGTTTCATAAACTACTATTGTAATGCACATCAAACAAGATTTCGAAAGGTATTTGTCTAATTTTGAATGAATAGATGTATCTGGTTATTAATTTTAAACGCACAAATACATATTGCACAATATGCATTGCAGCGTTTGAATATTGTATAGCAAAGCGAAAGTCTTCGTGCTTGATTGACGCCATTATCTGACGTAATCGCAAAGTAATCAACACCATTGATCACATAGGGCAATATAGTTTGTGTTTACACACAAGTTTGAAGTTACATAATTATTGAACTCAAAAAGATTGCAAATTGAAATAGTTAGTTAGAAAGAACCAGACTTATTGACGTATGTCAATAACTTTCTTAGTAGTAGCTAGCTAGTTCTTAGTAGTAGTAGTAGCTCATTGAGTCACGAAACTGAAGTAGCAATGGGTGGGCATACAGCTCGAAGAACCGATAGACGTTGGGGTCCCAAGATGCTGGAATGGCGACCCCTCACCGGCAAACGCAGCGTTGGATGACCCCCTCTAGGTAGACGGACAATATCAACAAAGTTGCTGGCAGCGATTGCATACATTAGATCAAGTTGACACTAGATTTCGGAAAGTAGTTCTTCCTAAAATTGGTTACGTTCTTATCACTATATTTTGGGATAAATCCAGCTAACAAAACTAGTTTATTCCACTAACTAACGGGTTGGAAGTTTTCACATCGATTTTTCGAAATCCATACTAATATCCTTACTAATATTATAAATGCGAAAGTAACTCTGTCTGTATGTTACGCTTTCATGTCTAAACTGCCACTGGATTTAAAACACCTAAATCCACGTGGATGAAGTCGCGGGCATCAGCTAGTTCAAAATAACAACTAACCTTATGAAATTAGGTAATCCAGATATACTAGTAGCGTAACTCCTAGTAGACACAGGCGGCGGGTCTCTTAAACAGTAGTAAATTGAAATACATATAGAAGTCAGCCACACAAAGTTGGCTAACGCCGAGAAAGGCACTAAATACTTTAGTTTTGTTATTTGTGTCAATGGTAATAATATCACTAGGGTGAGAGCGCAGAACACTGTCACAGACCATTTGGGACCTCCGTATTCATCGGAGACCTGGAATAAAACGAAAAAAAAAATACTGTTATAATATTCTAAGACGAAATTATAAACGTAAAGATCTGAATGGATGATTCTGGGTTCACAAGCTCAGGCAACACAGGAACAGGCACTTAGCGCAGGCAGACTGACATATTTGGCATCGGACAGTTGCTTTTTAATGGGTTTTAGACGGCCATTTCGGAGACCACTCGCAAAGTTAAGACCTCACGGGATAAAATAGTGTTGCTTTGTTTGCGTTAGAAGCTTTACTTTTAACCGTCAGTTAATGGTGTTGGTCACACAGCTAGTTAAAGTTACGACGTTACGGCGGTCACTGTTAAGATTCGACCGTTAAAAAAAGCAATATATCAAAGTCAATTTGTGCAATATACCGTTAAAGTTCGACCACCAAAATGTCATTTTGTTAACCGTAACGTAACTTTACCCGCCTGTGATACAACTCACCCTGAGTAGATAAATAAGCAGTGGTCGGTAAAACTTACCTGTTTAAAAGATTCTGCCACAACTACTATGTACACGCAGCAAGCTCCTAAATGGGTGACCGCCAGCGCCCAGTCGGCTAACTCTCTGCAAACATCCGAAAATACATGTTATAGTACATTATGGTATAAGTGTGTAATGTTGGTGATTACCGCTGAGGCGATATTGAGACCCGAGCCGTTAGGTGAGGGTCTTAAGATAGCCGAGGACGGTAATCATCAATACACACGTGTATCATACGACGTTTTTCAACACACTTGCGAAGAAAATAACACTAAAATAGATATTTTTCCTTGGATATTTCAGGTAGGTAGTAAACTTTCCATTATATCGGGCGGTGTACAACATAAATTATTTTCTTCATAATTAGTACTTGTAGATATTTTAATTTTAATTCATAAATAACTGTAATTTCAACAGTGAAAACGAGTTATGAAAATTTTCTCACCATGGCGGGAAAAATTAATCAGTTTTCCTATGCGCGCACACATATAAGTGCGATCGGCCATAGACTATATAGAATGAGGTTTGTTTTCTATGGCATTTTGCAATGGCGGGAAAAATTAATCAGTTTTCCTATGCGCGCACACATAATATAAGTGCGATCGGCCATAGACTATATAGAATGAGGTTTGTTTTCTATGGCATTTTGCAATGGCGGGAAAAATTAATCAGTTTTCCTATGCGCGCACACATAATATAAGTGCGATTGGCCATAGACTATATAGAATGAGGTTTGTTTTCTATGGCATTTTGCAATGGCGGGAAAAATTAATCAGTTTTCCTATGCGCGCGCTTCTTAAAATAGCAATCGGCCATAGACTATAGAATGAGGTTTGATTTATTTGGCTTTTCGCGGATAGCGTTTTAGTCACGTACAAAATGGGGAATTTCAAGTTTTCTTTATTACAGAAAAAACAAAAGTTATATTTGAGTGAAAGTTTTATTTATTAAACACGTACAAGTTGAAATTATCTATTTAAATACGAAGTTGCATGAAATGAGCAAGCCAAAGGTATATTAATTTATTTGTACTATTGAATACGACCTTTTTTGTATCGAAACTTTTTTAAGAACAAAGGAACCAACTCAGCCAATAAATTAAAAATAAAACTCTATAATTCACTTGTGAATAATAGTAAAACAAAAGTCACAGTTTGAATAATAGGTGTAATTATCTGCCTAATTGCGGTGAACGTAGAGCTACTTTATGAGCAAGTGTGTTGAAAAATACTTTAATTTACTTTGGTGTTTAAACTGTAGTGAGTTATATCGATTATATCTACATAATAATATGACGTCTGGAATCAATTCAATGTACGTACACGTTGTAGTATACTCAGTTGGGATCCTTAATTATGATCATGTTCGCGAGACGCGATACAGGTCATACCTACTACGGGTATACTTCTGTATTCTTTAATCTATATTTAAACAAAATTGAAGTGTCCATGTCTGTGATTTAATATTTTTTATTTCTTAAGAAAAAAATATATATTCGTAGTATACTCAATCTGATAATGTGGCTAATTCTGTTGTACACAATCTCTAAACTAAACTAAAATGACAGGTCTAAATTTATTCCTATCTCTTTCACAGTGCTCACTGCGGAAAAGGGTAGCAATAGATTTAGACCTGTCATTTTAGTTTAGTTTAGAGAATTGTGTACAACAGAATTAGCCACAATGATACCCCAAATGCTGGGGTAATTTTTTTTCCGGCTCCATTTTCATGTATTCCCATAAATGAAAATAGAGCCGGAAAAAAATTAAAAGTATTCAATTTCTAATTCAATATTTATAAGACATAATACATTTCGTCTACGAGCTAGGGACCTGTGACAGACGGACAGACAGACAGACACAGACAGACAGCAGAGTGACATCAATAGGGCTCCGTTTTTTCCTTTGGGAAACGGAACCCTAAAAAATAGCTGACCGTGTACCGTCAAAGTAATGCAATATATCTCGACATAATTTTCATTTAATTTTTCCACTAATACCTATTATTTACTTACTAAGAGAAAAATTTCATAAAATTAATAGAAGAAAACGAGTAAACGTAACCGAGTAAACATAAATCCTTCTCTCCAATGAGAGAGGAGGCCTGTGCCCAACAGTAGGACGTTAAGAGGCTGCAGTGGTGGTGGTGGTGATATTTTTTCACAAGAAAAATGCAATTTAAAAATCTCGATCTCTCAGGGCTCATTATATTTGCAAAATTTGACATCAAAGTGTTCCTATCAAAGTAAAACAACTTACGTTTGTATTAAAGTTTACTCGTGCCTCCAGGAAACTCTTAATGGGCGGAAGTAAATCAAGAGCCTTGAGAGTTCGAACAAAACATTTTCCTTTACTTTGTTAAGAAGTGAATAAATGGAAAACTCATATAATAATAATTAACGGATTAGTACGGTTTCTAAAAATGAATAGTAAGATTGACTTTTCAATATTATGGCGGTTTTCATACTCTTGATGCGTTATTTGTTTGAGGCCTAAGACGAATTGAAATAACAAAAAAAATCTCTGTTAATAAACTAAATATCCGTTATTATTTTTATAAGTTTAATTTTGGATTAATCTTCAAAATAGCTGAACCGATTTTGATGGGGTTTTCATAAGCAGGAGACTTTGCGAGGACTGATCTTTTAACTATATTCTACACCAGATCACTAGTTCCACGAGAAAGTGGTTTAAATTCCGTGTGGGCAAAATCGCAAGCAATTATTGCTTTTTTGGATACTTAGTTAATACGGATTTAAAGATGATATGGCCAGAAACACGAGATTTCTTACCTGGCGTAAGGTGCGTATTTTCTAACAGGTATTGGACCATTCTGGAAAACTAAATCGCAGGTGTCCGCGTACCCCAGTGATGGTTTTTTGATTTCTATGCAGAGTTGCTGCGACGTTCTCACCTGGAAATCAAAATGTTTATCTGAAAACTCTGTAAAAAAGTTGTCTTTTAAATTATTGACTTCGTAAAATGGATTTATTACATTTTCGGACTAATTACTAGAATTAACTTTTTTATTTGTTATTAAGGAATTTTATTATTTGTTATAGTATAGGTACCTTCTTTCTGAACATATATATCTTATCTCATCATTACTTACCAACATATTATGAGATTGCAGTCAAGGGGTAACTTTTAGATTAATAAAAAAAAGGTATCTTATTTTGAAAACAATTTAGTAAGGTATGTTACGTAAACAACTAACGATAGCTGTCAGTTTTATTTTTATCATTACAAACAACGAACAAAAAAGAGAAAATTTCGGTGTGCTACAGCTATTGTGTGAAAGTGTGATTTGTAAACATTACATCACTATTTGTGCGACAAATCTCACTTTTGATTTGAAGTTCACTTAGCGCTTCCTTTCTTCGCTAACAGACACTAAAAAATTCTGTATTCAATAATACTTTCAACTAATACTTTTTCAAGTACCTACCTACTTTCTAGGTAGTGGACGTGATCTTCTTATAAGTGGGAGGTCCTAAGTTCGAGTCTCGAGCCGGGTAAAAAAAGGTTTATTTTTGGGTTTTTCCGACAAGACGTAATTTTCTATAAGTAGGTAATATCATAATAAAACCACGAAAATCTGAACGGCTTTCGTGGTCTAAGTGGAGAGCTACTACCCGAAGACGAAAAGTTTCAAGAAAATTATAACCTCAAGACAAAAAGTCCATAGCAATCCAACACGTCTTACTTACCTAATGCCACACTCATTAGTCCGTTAACGCTCTATTAGCTTAGTTAAAAATGACAGCTCATTTAAAGATTTAATGATTATTATTAGTATACTGTTAATCCTTTATTAGACTAATTTTATGAATGTCTCTGAGTGCGGCAGTTAGGTTTATAGAGCGTACTCTGACTCTATTATATTCTTCTGTAAGTATATCTCTATTCTGACTCTATTATTATTCTGTAAGTAGATATATCTCTATTTATACAGAAGGGGGAAATCCAGAAGGGGACACCCAGAAGGGTATAGTGCTGGAGCCTTAAACCCCCCTTCTGTCTCCCTGTTGGCCGTGTGCCCGCCTTTCTGCTAGCAAACATGGCAACATTTTTCTCTATTTAGGTATTTATTTATCTTGGTTTTGTCTTCGTCTTTCTTCTACCTCTTTAAAGCTCTACTCTACTCAACTCAGACTTGAGACAGAGGTAAAACGGGACATAAATAAATCGCTTATTCAAATCTGTCTCATTTTAACTCTGTCTTGAGTCTGATTCGAGTCAGAGTACGCTCTATAGATGTCAATCTTAGTTTACAGGGCATATGAACTTACCAAAACGTGAATGACATGTGCGCAAACAAAGCCGATGATCATGGTGGCGAACACGCCGACGACAAGGCCCGCGTTCCGGAACGCGAGAGGCATCGCCAGCACCCCGGACCCCAGGGAGGCTTTGAGCAAGTGGGCCAGGGCTCCGAAACTCCTGGAAATCATCAATAAGATATCAGTTATTTTTCTGAGTCTTCCAGAATCATCAGCGCAAGCGTGGAAGACTAGACGGCTTAGGTGCGATGAAAGTCTACTTTTGACGGACAAGTATAAATTAAAAATTTAAAAACCCCCAACATTCGCCATTTTGTGTTGGCAGCCATTTTGGATTTGCATAGCACTATTATAGTCAAGCCCTTTCATTTGATACCCATATTGAGGGAGTTGTGAAAAAATATGTAATCCGCCATTTTGTGGCGGCGGCCATCTTGGAACGATTTTCATCAAACATAGCTAAGAATACTCCCGACTAATTCACCTTTCAAACAAAAAAAAACCGCATTTAAATCGGTTCACCCGTTCGAGCGCTACGGTGGAACAGACAGACACACACACGCAGATACGTCAAACTTATAACACCCCGTTGTTTTTGCGTCGGGGATTAATAAAACAAAACCCGGACTCGTCCACTCCGTAGCGTGGTCTGTAATTACTTGTTTCCACTGTACTAATCTCGTACAAAATAAATTATGGGGTAAAATAAAGCTCGTAGCGTTCGAAATCTCTGACACGTGCGCTCAATTACTACAGTAAAGCCCAAATTAGACGGTGCCCCGTTCATTGTTCATTTTTGCGATGAACGATACACGATACGATATTTGCTATGGCACAGTGCCTGTGAACGATGAACGGACGGTGTTTAGCATGGCACTTCACCAATGAGTTAACGAAAATGAATCGTCTAAACACCGACCATTCATCGTTCACAGTCACTGTGCCATAGCAAATATCGTATCGTGCATCGCGAAAATGAACGATGAACGTAGCACCGTGTAATTTGGGCTTAAGGCAAGCGTAAAAAAATCAAAAAACCTTCATTTTCTCCTGAAAAACGTTCAAGATTTATAAAACTAATCCTAGTGGAATAACGCCAAACGATCTCACCTAACTTATGACTAGACGGCGACCAGCTGCGGCCTCATCTAGCGAGAATATTATTTTTCAACCTCCAAGAAAGGGTGTTCCATCTTGTGTTTTTTCCCCACGTTCATTTAATGAAAATATTATAGTCTAATGTAAAATACGGGTAGGTAGGTACATACCACGAAAAGGATAATATAGTCTTGTTCAAAATGGATAATATCTTAATTTAAAAAAACTAAGTATCATATTTTCAATTATAGCAACTGAATCCCAAGACTTATCCGTGTAAAAAAATATTTCTTCATACAAACTTCACTACCCTTTTTCACTCCTTTAGCGATCGAATTACAAAAAAATCCCTTATGAAGGCTACGTAGGGAATATTTTCTCCAAGTTTAAAATATCTACGTCCACCGGTTTAGGCTGTGCTTTAATCGTTGGTCAGGCGCTAAGAGAGATTAGATTGATTAGATTGTGATGAAACGGTTGGATTAACTTACGATGTGTTAGACTCCAAAGGTCGATGGTCGGCTGGCACGTACGGATCCAGGTCTTCTCTGGAGCCATTGTATGCAAGCTCGATTCTGAAAAACAAATAAAAACGTTCAACAATATTCGCAAAAATAAAAATAATTTATGTAACTCCCGGCACGTAAGCCGAGCGGTGATCTTCAAGTGCGCGCAGCGTCTTGTGAGCGGGACACAATACGATTGGAGAGCCAATCAGCGCTCACGAGGGATCCGCGAGAGCTAATCAGTGCTTACGAACGATCCCCACGCCCTCCCCGCGCTCCCCTCACACCCCGAGATACCTCATTTTCGACTTCTGCGCATTGAAGGTCAACGCTAGACTTATTTGCCGTGTCTTGTACTTATTTAGTTACTTTCTGATACTGATCGCACATTACAGATGAGCACCGTTCCCATTGCAATAGCCGCACGTGCCGAACGCGATGGATTATTCAGCACTGAAAATTCAAATGAAACGTAAATGATTGCATTGATTTTTTTGCATTTGGTGCGTGCAGCTCTTGAGATGCGGACGGTTCGTACGGCTCACCCGTAATGTGCGAAAATTTCTGAAAAAAATAATAATGTAAATAAGTACCTATATATAGCGTTGTCGTTTTATTAAAGTTACAAAATTGAGGGTAATTTTAAACGAACCTTCTCATCAGAATGTGTAGAAGATTTATTTTCATTCTTGGCCGATCTTCACTTATAGTATGACGCTGATGCATAATGATAATAATTATTAAACAAATTAACGATAAATAAATCAAATAATAAACCAGAATATCGATTTAAATCACCGCAAAGATGTTGCACCGGAGCAAGAGAATGTAATGAAGAATGAAATGTTGATTCTCAAATCAGAATACCAATAAAAAGCCGTCAATCCCGAGGGTAAGGAGTCGCTTATTGATTGTCAATTCATGGTGAGTTTGACCTCAATCAGCTCGGTTCACTTAATGTGATGAAAGAGGTGTTTTTTATTGCATCATCCGAAATACACAATAATTATACATTTGCGTTAACGTTTTTTATTATTCAAATGATCTGATCGTTATTGTATTTCAATTGAGATGTTTCTTTGTGCTTTACTTATATTTTACTAGATTATTCATAATTAAATAATTTTCCCATTACCGGCTCACTGCAGAGCACGGGTCTCCTCTCAGAGTGAGAAGGGTTTTGGCCATAGTCTACCATGCTGGCTAAGCGGATTGGCAGACTTCACACACCTTTGAGAACGTTATGGAGAACTCTCAGGCGTGCAGGTTTCCTCACGATGTTTTCCTTCACCGTTAAAGCAAGTGATATTTAAATACTTAAAACGCACATAACTCCGAAAGTTAGAGGTGCGTGCCCGGGATCGAACCCACGACCTCCGATTAGAAGTCGGTCGTCCTAACCACTAGGCTATCACAGCTTTTGATGATGATGATCATGATGAAATAATTTTCTCGGCTGAAATAATGTTATATCAAGGTTATATCTCACGCTGACGAGGTCGCAGGCATCAACTAGCCATGAATAAATTAAATTTTCTATTTGAAAATGTTATTTTAAAAACAATTCGTTTATAAATTAATAAATCTTTTATGCTAGAAAGAACATTTATTTTAAAAATGAGAAACATTGTTAATTTAATAAATGTGTTCTCATTTTTTCAACAACGTCCTTAATTAAAAAAGTCTTGAATGTTTTAATAATGATTTCCTTTTACTTTTTCGAGGTTCCGCAATAAAACCCTATACAGGGTGTATGGGGAACACTTTCGGAAACGAAGACAGGTGATAGTAGGTACTGATGATTACTAATAATAGACCAAGAATATAAACTTGTTAAATATGTAACTAAGACAACTATCATAAAGTTATATTTCATCAGTCAGACAAATTGTAATGACCATACATTCACTAATCACAAAAATTATTCAACCGTGAGTATGAGCGCGAGAGCAGTTACCTTTCACACTTGATATCTCCATAAGTACCCCAGTTACGAACTCCACAATTACGCAATTATTTAAAGCAAATGAGACGATACTGAGAGCTTAAGGTTTCATCTTTCCGAAAATAAGTTATGTCAGATCGCACTGGGATCTTGGTCTATAATGTTCTAATAGGGTATTTGACTAATTTTTGGAAATTGTTTTAAATTATTCTTTATTACTTATTAAAACACACTACATTGATATTTTTCGCAATATCTACAGTATTAAGAATTAAATCAATGATAAAGTTTAAGTTTTGAAAACCACGCCAAAAACGACATTTCTGATCACATGATACGCGTGACGTCACAAATCGCTATGCAAGTCACTTCTCTCGCTCGCTCGTTTTCGGAACTCGGTGCGTGCGACAGAGACGCTACGCAAGGCGACTGCTGGATCGTAATGTTTTAAATTGTTATACCTACTCATTTTAATATCAATCTTATTCTTTCAAGTATAAAGTTTAGTTTCGGTTGACTTGATAAACTTCAATTATATCAACCAAGTTACGTGCTATCGAGTGAAGTCACAAATCGCTATGCAAGTCACTTCTCTCGCTCGCTCCTTTTCGGAACTCGGTGCGTGCGACAGAGACGCTACGCAAGGCGACTGCTACATCGTAATGTTCTAAATTGTTATACCTACTCATTTTAATATCAGTCTTATTCTTTCATGTGTAAAGTTTAGTTTCGGTTGACTTGATAAACTTCAATTATATCAACCAAGTTACGTGCTATCAAGTGACATCACAAACAATCCCAGAGCGTTCACGTTCCTGATAAAATTTCAAAAATTACTATGTTTTATTTCGTGCAAAATATCGCGTAAAATTACATAGTTTAGTTTGATTGAGTGAAATATGTCTTTTTTAGGCTATTATCTGATAAGATGACCACAATCAATAGTATATTTTGAATGTTGTCAAATACCCTATTCGACACATCATGCCAAAACATAATAATTTTAAAACTCTTTAAAGAGGGAATGAATCATAATTTTATTTTGATGTAGTACTTAGTTACCTACCTAGATTATTTTCTAGAGCTTACATATTAAAATTTTGAAAAAAAAATGTAGTTTAAAAATAATAACTTAGTATTATATGGTACGTGTCATAGTTGAGTTTTAAAATGACTGGATGGGTTACTTTATGGGTTTCTTGTTTTACTACGGAATCCTAAAAAAGATTTACACTCACGAATCGCTAGTAACAATTCTATCCTTCTGCCTTCACGTTCACATCACAAGGGCACGTGCAATTACTATTCAACTAATCTGTAAACAGATAATCGTCTCGTGCCCCCATAAGATAACGAGGTAATTATCTCGATTATCTGTGATTTGTGATGTAACCTGCCATGAAACAAACCAGGCAAGTGCAAGTTGTTTTTGCACAATAAGTGTTCCGTAATAAATAAAATCATAGTATCAAAAAAAAAATAGCCCCCATGACTTGATATATTCATCAAAGTTTTGTTATGTACTACATATATAGCTTGCATAATATACGCATATGCCAGATAGATAGGGAGTTGAAGGTAAAATAAATTTAATCATTTACTCGCTTGCCAGAAAATAATTGTCTAGTGCCAGATTATGTATATAAATGTCTAAAATCCATTTCTGGCATACCAATGTCGCTAAATTTTTACCTACGTAAATAAAATTGAAATCCTCGCAGTAATTATACTAACGTAAATAAAAAAGTTAAAACTGTTAACCTAAATCATTTGGTCACATCTGGCACTTTTTCCAATAACGCTGCGTGACAAAATAAGACTTCCACTTGAAGCTCTTCGCCGTTCATTGTCTCTGTATTAATGAGTAATTAATTGCTGTTTTTAAATTTTTAACCCCCGACGCAAAAACGGCGTGTGTGTGTGTGTGTGTGTGTGTGTGTGGGTGCGTGCGTGCGTGCGTGCGTGTGTGTGTGTGTGCGTGCGTGTGTGTGTGTGTATGTGTGTGTGTATGTGTGTGTGTGTATGTATGTGTGTGTGTGTGTATGTGTGTGTGTGTGTGTGTGTGTGTGTGTGTGTGTGTGTGTGTGTGTGTGTGCGCGCGCTCACCTTCCCCCGTAGCGCCCTGTCGGGAGTGTTCTTAGCTATGTTTGATGAAAATCGATCCAAGATAGCCGCCGCTACAAAATGGCGGATTACATATTCTTTCACAACTCCCTCAATATGGGTATTAAATGAAAGGACTTGACTAGTAGAATAACACTATGCAAATCCAAGATGGCTGCCGCCACAAAATGCCGGATGTCGGGGGTTTTTTAAATTTTTAATTTATACTTGTAATACTGTAAATTTAGTTTCATTTAGTTTAGAAATTGGTGTAGATTAGCAATGACAAATCTTCTAAGATTGCAATCTTAGAAGATTTGTGACTGCAAAAACGTTACGATAAGTAACGTAGTAGTCGTCTACATAATTAATGATCATCATTATTCGTTAGCCTGAGGAAAATGAATCCGCATGCGGAGTTCTCTGACAGGTGTAAGTGATAAATGGCGTTTGATGAATATTTTCTTTCCAGTACTCTTGGAACCGCAATGGCTATATTTTTTAACCGTAACGTCTAAACTTTTGATGAATGAGGTGTCAATAAATTCTTTGGCATGTAGCCTGTGTCACCCGGACCATAACAAACTTACTCACGAAAAAAATCGAAAGTGACCTTCGCAAGGTAAAACTTTAATAATAAGATTAGTTTCGGATAGACATAACAGATTGCGCCACTAGCTGCTTGCCTCACGCTTTCTGCACACTAAATTTATTATTTTACTAGAGAATACCCGCGGCTTCGCCCGCGAGAATTTTGGTTTTTCACAAATCCCGAGGGAGTCGTGGATTTCCGGTTCCCATTCCCGCTCCCTTTTCTAACCTTTACACCTACTTTCAAGGAAGTTTGCTATAGTAATCTACCTATAGTTGTAGCTAGAGATTTCGGTTTTTTTCAAAATCCCGTGGGAACTGTAGATTTTTCCGGGATAAAAAGTAGCCTATGTTTTAAGTCAGGGTATAATCTATCTCCTTTCAAAATTTCAGCCAAATCGGTTTAGTAATTGCGGCGTGATTGAGTAACAAACATCCAAACATCCAAACATCCAAACATCTAAACATCCAAACATCCACACTTTCACATTTATGATATTAGTAGGATAGTAGGAGGATTAGTAGGATAGTAGGATTAGTAGGATTGGTATTGTGATTATGTGTGATAGCTTCTGCCCGCAGCTTCGCTCGCGTAAATTTCGGTTTTGAACAAATCCCGAGGGAATCGTTGATTCCCGGTTCCCGTTCCCGATCCCTTTTCCAACCTTTATACTTTCTATCAAGGAAGTTCGCTATAATAATCTACCTATAGTTGTAGATATAGACTTCGGGTTTTTCAAAATCCCATGGGAACTGTGCATTTTTTCCAGGATAAAAAGTAGCCTATGTGTTGCCAATGCATGCAACACAGCAAACTATTGCAATAATGTGTTATGTGAACGTGATTTACCTAAGAACAGTCAGCGCCCTCTATGGCGTTTTTGGAAGATTATATCTATTTTAGTCCCACAGGAATACTTTTCCGGGATAAAAAGTAGCCTATGTTTTAAGTCAGGGCATAAGCTATCTCCATTCAAAATTTCAGCCAAATCGGTTCAGTAGTTGCGGCGTGATTGAGTAACAAATATCCAAACATCCAAACATACAAACATACAAACATCTAAACATCCAAACATCCACACTTTCACATTTATAATATTAGTAGGATATTAAACTAGCATCTGCCCGCGGCTTCGCCACCGTGAATTTCGGTTTTAAACAAATTCCGAGGGAATCGTGGATTTTCGGTTCCCGGTCCCACTCCCTTTTCCAACCTTTATACCTACTATCATGAAAGTTCATTATAGTAATCTACCTATAGCTGTAGCTATAGATTTCGGGTTTTTCCAAATCCCGTGGGAACTGTGCATTTTTTCAGGATAAAAAGTATGTGTGTTAGATCAGCCTATGTATTATGTCAGGGCACTTTCGCCTTTATAATATTAGTGTGATAACGCCTAGTTTATCATAGAAATATGCCTATGAGATTTGTATAAAAACATGACACTAACAAACAAACAACGATAACAATAAGATGTTTACAGGATGAGATAATGCTCAATGACAAGCTCTTTAAAAAAGGCAATTGCACACAATATCAGTGCAATTGCCTTTTTTAAAGAGTATTTGCCTATGTAACTAGCGAGGTTAACGCGGATTACCCGTCATCAACTTAATCGCACGCCAATACCATTTACTTTCGTATCTACTTACTTTATATCTGGGTAGGTAGGTACTACCTATTGAATCTTATACGTATCTAGGCAGATACTATTGAATTTTCCTTGAGAAAGTGTTAAAAATGGTAAAGTACAGGCATAAAGTCATTATGCTTTTCTAGCGTATATTAACAATCACGGTTGTTACGTTCCCTCGAATATGGTTGAGATTGGATCATGCGTCATGCTCGTGAACGGGTGCCACCGTCGGAAATGGGGCTACTTTTGTCTGCCCTTCTTCACATGTGTAGAATTGTAAGCACCATTCCGAACCAGTTGTAGATTCATTTGTCGATTCGTAAGCACTTGTAAAGGTCCGAAAGTCGTTTGTGGGAATGGGCGTAATGTTCTATAACAAAATTCCACAAGCAATCCTAGACTTGCCTTTACACAAGTTTAAGAACTCTGTTAAAAGTATGCTCATAAAAAAAGCTTATTATACAATTGAAGATTACATATAAACGATAAAAAAGCATGGACTTAGCTCGTTCCAGCAATGCGCGAGACGGCATTTCAATCATGTACTTAAATAAATAATTGTTATTTTTAAAAAAGAGCAACCGCCGAGTTTCTTACAGGTTCTTCTCGGCTGGAACTGCATTCCGAACCTGTGGTAGATTCAAATTGACGATTCAAAAGTAGGTGTAAAAGTTTATTTGAATAAAAAACTTTTCTATTCTATTCTATCACTTTATGGATAGGTATTATCACAACTACCTATCGTTGAATTTACGCAATAAAGTATTTTTATTTTTTATCTTTCTATCTATCTTTGAGAAGTTATCCTACCCCAAAACTTACAGTAAGAACAAACAACCAAACCGCAAAAGCACTCGACAAAATACAAACTCGCAAAATACTCCGAGCAAGTAAAAGAAACTTATCACTGACAACCATTACAAATACCTATCATTGTTGTTTTACTGTTACTGTTATGATCATTAATTTGTTGTGGCGCACAGAGTAAGACATCCCTTTGTTTTATGAAACGAATTTATGGAGCTATTCAAACGGTTGCGTGATATTATATTAATCTGTAGTTTTACACCAGCAACGATAAATCAACAGGGACGTGATTTACATTTGGGTGACCACAAATGAATCAGGTGTGACTGAACTTTTTTTTTAAGGTTTTCCTTACGTTATCCTTGATTGAATCATTGTTTGAATTGATGCAATTGTGTTGGTACATATCACGATATAATAATGTACTTTTTAACCCCCGACGCAAAACGACGCGACGGGATGTTATAAGTTTGACCTGTCTGTGTGTGTGTGTGTGTATGTCTGTCTCTTCCCCTGTAGCGCTCAAACGGGTGAACCGATTTGAATGCGGTTTTTTTTCGTTTGAAAGGTGTATTAGTCAAGAGTGTTGTTAGCTATGTTTGATGAAAATCTAATCAACATGGCCGCCGCTACAAAATGGCGAATGTCGGGGGTTTTTTAAATTTTTAATTTATAGTTACTTGTTAATGTCAATATTTCGACCCAGTTAGACCGTGTCCCCATAAGGCGAACAGTGAGCGGCTAACTGTTTGCTTCCAGGCCTTCCTATAGTTTTTATATGGAGTGTCCAAACAGCGCGTAATGTTCGCAGTTTGCAGCGTTTCGCTTGCCAACTTATAAACTTATTCAGTGAGTTCAATGAGCGGCTGATTCGCCTCCAAATTACTTCAAAACTATGAGAGATCCAGAGCTATGAGTTGCTCTTACCGATACGCCGCTCTGAGCCAACTAACGGACAGTCAGCGACTCGCGGTTCGCCCAATGGGGACACGGCCTGAGGCCCGAGCGCAGCGCAGAGTAGAGCATTTTCTGAGAACAGTGAATAATTAACTTTACGACTAGTCAAGTGTATTAAATATATTCTTGAAATACATTCATGTCAATAGTCGTAAAGTTAATTATTAAGTGTTCTCAGAAAATCTCTGCCCCGCTCGGTATGCGTTGGGTCTTAGATGGATCGTGGTCACTACTGTATGCTTAGTCTCATTTTGTACAACTCGAAAACCTTACTAAATACTACTGATCGAAACACAATGACTTCAGAGCAAAATGGACCTAAATTAACTTATTTTAAGGTTTGATTTCGCCAATACATTCCGCGTTCGAAAACAGCCAGCGCCCCAAGTAGTAGGTTAAACATTCGAGGTATTGAATTACGACTTCAAAATAAGGGGCTTTGAGTTCATTTTGCATTACATTATGTACAGTACGTTTCCCGATACGTTACTATTTGGTAAAGTTTTGGGGTTGCGCAAACACAAAATAACTATCCTGGACTGCGCTGATGAGAAACGTCAGGTTGAATTTGTCACGGGCAGAATCCATCTGCAGAATTTTCAGTGAATCAACTCATTGCAACATTGCAGTAATATGTAGCGCTGAAATAATTATGTCGATGAATAATTGCTACTTACTTGGAGTTTATCATAAACAAGCTGCTCTTGCCACTACATTATTGTTGCGCTGACGTCAAGCTCTTGTCGCAGGAGAAGAATTGACGAAGTCATCGACATTCCAATTAGATACGCTGATTTATCATTAGGTGTTATTAATACCTATAGAAAATCTAAATACTGTTTTTGAAATACTGTTCTTTGTAAAACCACCACCACGACTGCAGCCTTTTATCGTCTCAGTGCTGGGCACAGCCCTCCTCTCTCATAGGAGCCCGGAATTTCGAGCTTAGACACGCCACGCTGCTCTAATTGGCGGGTTTTAACGATATTGTCACATGACATGACTGCCTAACGTAGTCTCCAAGGCACGGGGGTGAAACACCGCCAACTTCCAAGTCCGGGCCGGCACTGAGAATTTCTTGACAGAAAAACCCAATACCTAACAATTATTTCCACGACCCGGGAATCGAACCCGGGACCTCGTGATCTGCGGTCGAATATGCTAACCACTAGACCAACGAGGCATGTTTGTAAAACAGATGTTCTCAAAATAGTTTCGGAAAATGGCAAACGACTGCTTGAATTTTATTACGATACTAGATATTGCTCGCGACGTCGTCCTCTTTGTGGGTGTGGGTGTGGGTGTGGGTGTGGGTGCGGGTGCGGGTGCGGGTGCGGGTGCGGGTGCGGGTGCGGGTGCGGGTGCGGGTGCGGGTGCGGGTGCGGGTGCGGGTGTGTGTGAGTGTGTGTGTGTGTGTGTGTGTGTGTGTGTGTGTGTGTGTGTGTGTGTGTGTATGTGTGTGTGTTTATGTTACATATTATTTTTGCACAACTTCCTCAATACTTCCACAATTATATTATACACAACGATATTTATATCGTTCATCTAAGTACCTACTGATGAGGCGTACTGATTGCATAGGGTAGATTTAATGAATTAAGACATTATGCAAATTAACGGCTCTCTAGTCTATATTATTATTATTCATCACAAAAATAATCCAGATCATATTATTATTATTATTATTATAGAGTAGAGTTAAATATTTTACTTATAAAACTTATGGATGAATAATAATTAATTATAAGTAACTACATAAACTAGACTATAAGTAACTGCATCGTTGGTCTATTGCTTAGTATATTCGACTGCAGATCACGAGGTTTCTGGTTTAATTCCCGGGTCGAGCAAATAATTGTTAGGTATTGGGATTTTCTGTCAAGAAATTCTACGTGCCAGCCCGGAGTTGGTAGTTGACGCCTGACGGTGACTCACCCCCGTGCCTCAGAGAGCACGTTAAGCAGTCGGTCCCGGTTATTATCACTATCATGTGACAATAGTTGTTAAAGCCCGCCAACCCGCATTAGAGCAGCGTGGCGGGTCTAAGCTCAAATCCCTCTCTCCTATGAGAGAGGAGGCCTGTGCCCAGAAGTGGGACGTTAAAAGGCTGTAGTGGTGGCGGTGGTAGTGTACTACGGACCTTATAATCAGCCCTCCGCTAGATCCTCGATTGTCTAGGAACTGCATAAATCATTGCTATTTGCTTCTCGATTGGTATATCATTAACAATTAATTTTACAGTTTATGTGTCAGACTATGTACCTACATAACTGTGTGTCGGCAAGCCGTTGCGAGCCTTATGTATGTACCTATTATACAACCCGCGTAATATAAGTCGACCGGTGACCTTCAATGCGCAGAAGTCGAAAACGAGGTATCTAGGGGTGTGAGGGGGTCGGGGGGAGTACTCCTGATTAGCTCTCGCGGATCCCTCGTAAGCGCTGATTGGCTCTCCAACCGTACTGTGTTCCGCTCACTCGCACGACGCTGCGCGAACTTAAGGTCACCGGTCGACTTACTTGACGGGGGTTATACTTTATATTCCGACTTTTGGGAACCACTGCCAAAACGCGTATGACGTAGGCATAGGTTATACAACCACATAATTGTTCCATCACACTCAAAGCCGTTAAATCCATGCGCATTTTTATCTTAAACGCGTATTTGTACAAACCACAGTACGTGAGGTGCTCTTAGGTATATAAGCTTGCTGGATTAGTTCTGCTGTCTGGATTTGTACCGAATGGCATGTTTTGGTATTATCTGAGATAGGTATTGTGTAAATCCTTCAAATTATTTGCGAAACTGATTTCTGGTGAAAGTGGATTATAGTTATACGAAATTACTAAGGTTGAGCGAAGTTTGAAATTGGTTAGGTACCTACCTACTAATTGAATACTAACTTTTGTATCTATGTAGTAGTATGTGGGAGGTTTCGAATTCTATTTTCGACAGGGGCAATTTGGAAATTCTTCTGGCTTCGTCCACATGACAAAATATCCTATTTCGGCTGCGGCTGTCAGTTTCGGTTTGAAATCCCTTAAACTCCCACCGTTGTGTACCCAGTTATGTGACTAGGACGTATTGAGGGAAAATGATATAAAAACTTACTTCGAACTGTATGTGTCCAAGTTACTGCGAATAGGAGGTGTTCCATTATCTTTCTGCTCCATTTTTTGTCCCATCTTGTTGTTGTTTGTCTAATTTTGGAGCTCTAAGAAATTAAGTAGACACCTTCGCGACTCTTCACTTGTGCCTAATCATGTCCTTTAATTTTATCTGAAACAAAACAGAACATATTAATCACACTAATATTATAAAGGCGAAAGTTTGTGTTTATGTATGTGTGTATGTGTGTATGTTCGTTACTCTTTAACATCGCAACTACTGAACCGATTTGGCTGAAATTTAGAACGGAAATAGATTATGCCCTGACTTAACACATAGGCTACTTTTTATCCTGAAAAAATCCAGTTCCCGGGGATTTTGAAAAAATCGAAATTTGCTATAGCAATCTACAGTTGCAGCTATAGGTAGATTATTATAGCAAACTTCCTTGAAAATAGGTATAAAGAAGCGAAATTACAATAATTCTGTCCGTCTGTGTCTGTTGTCTGTTCAGGGCCCAGCAGGTACAGAGATTAGTTTGATGTTGGAGATGGTCACAGAGAACTTTCTGCTTCCATCTTGGACTGCATCTTCACTTAAAGTTTCCACCAGGTAAGATTCAATAGTCAGTGTGCTTAGTCTAAGATCGGAGCACTCGAAAACGAACTCGAAAACTATTGATCGAACCACAAGTGAATTCAGAGCAAAATGAACTCAAGTACTCGTATTTTAAAGTCGTAATTCCATAGTTCGAATATGTATTTTACAACATTTCTGCTTGGGGCGCTCGTTGTGTTCGAATGCTGAATGTATTGGCGAACTCAAACCTTAATACAAGCCATTTTAGGTCTATTTTACTCTGTACACAGACTGTACAGATGTAAACTTGTAGAAGAATTTAAAAAAACCTCTTACGAACTTAGATTATTTTCTGAAACTTTTAACCCCCAACGCGAAAACGACGGGGTGTTATAAGTTTGACGTGTCTGTGTGTGTGTGTGTATGTGTGTGTGTGTGTCTGTCTGTTCCCCTGTAGCGCTCAAACGGGTGAACTGAATTGAACGCGATTTTTTTTGTTTGAAAGCTAAATTAGTCGAGAGTGTTGTTACTTGTTAGCTATGTTTGATGAAAAAATCGTTAATATGGGTATCAAATCAATGGGCTTGAGAATAGCACTATGCAAATCCAAATTGGCCTGCCTCTATGTACAAAGTCGGCATAAGGCCTCTGAACTATGCAATGGGAAGGAGGAATAGGTACTGATAATCTCAAGTGATTCTCTGGCAGCCGCTGGATACATGTGGTACAAGATCGTGTTATATGGCCATCTTGTCCAGATTAACGTTCAGCGTTGGACATCTGTCGTTTCAGATGAAGTGGGAACTTTTGATTTTCCGGGTTAACCTATCCTAGGTCTTTCTCCGAGATGCAAACTTATAATGTAGACCCAAGTTAGAAGGAGGAATAGGTACTGATAATCTCAAGTGATTCTCTGGCAGCCGCTGGATACATGTGGTACAAGATCGTGTTCTATGGCCATCTTGTCCAGATTAATGTTCAGCGTTGGACATTTGTCGGTTCAGGTGAAATGGGAACTTTTTGATTTTCCAGGTTAAACTTAACTATCCTCTCCGAGATGCAAGCTTATTATGTTAACCCAAGTTTGAAAGTGGATGTGCTTTCTTGTCGTGTGATTTTAGAAGTTCAAATTTGGCCTAATTGTTTCCTCCGTGCCTCGGAGAGCACGTGAAGCCATCGGTATTGATTATTATCACTAACTTCTGGTAGGTAATACTTAATCGTTTAGTGCACCAGCTAGCAGTATTTCTCCCGGGATGAGCCCAACCGGCTTCGCTCAAGAGAGGCATGGGTTCATGTTCGTGAGAGTTCCCGGAGCTGAGGGTGGCCACCATGGGGGTGGGCTTATCTCTCCTACAGGAGGTCAAGAATTTTAAAAGATTTCCCCCTTGTCGACAAAGAAAAAGTAGGTAATAATCGTTAAAACTAAGATCTACAATCCGGTTTTCTAATTAGATTCGTACCTATATGGAATGACCTGAAAATCCACTCCAAGAATACCCGTACCATTAGATGTAAAACGGAAATGGGTCACAACCCTCAGCAATGAGAAATGCGACGCAGAGAGAGATGGATGGTTACATCTTGCCTATTAACTGAAGTGGCACTTGTAATGAATCTATTACAACCATCAATCTACGATAAGTAATAATGATAAGTTGATAACGCATCGTACAATAGATACAGATCCTCCGATTAACGCATCATACAATTAAAGCGATCCTTCATTGAAGTGGCTAATCCACAGATTTATCAAAGTTAATCCCCTCGTTATTGTTGAATGTCGCCACAGAATTCAAAATAGTATAGAATTGGTGAAAGAGCGTGAACTTGTCACCGCACAAATGTGTAAAGACAGTGATCTATTGTAAGAATAGACGTATTTGTAAAGCGGTACAACGATGTGACACGGTACACTGCAGTATCTCTGAGTTGCCTTTGCGACGCCGCTAAAGCTTTCTACACAGACAAATCCATGGTATGCCACACGGTGCGCAGCGGCACCGTGACGCGTAACGCCGTTACTGCGTAGCTTTCACGGCGCAAGCGACGTGCCGCTTGTTTTTTTATTCATCTACAAGTTAGCTTTTGAATGCAATCTCATCTGGAGGTAAATGATGAGTGGTGGACTGAGATGGAAGCGGGCTAACACGCAAGGGGTGTGGAAGTTTTTATTGAAACAATACCCTTCATCAGTTTCTATAAACAAACGACGCTGCAACATATTGTTTAATTTACGCAGCTTCGGATGCTAGATATACATATTATTATGGGCTTTTGAATTATTTATGTAGTAAGAGAAGTTAAAATAAGAGACACACTGTTACATTATAAAATAATGTAAACACCATTTCTATTACCGTATTTAGATTTCTGTGGCAATCGCACATTGTATTGGGTATTTTCCTTATAGTTAATAGTTCATTCCTATTCCGTATTCTAGATGTAAATCAAGTATGATTCGTTTTATGAACGATTGAAATCGACCCTGGTTAACTGTTTCGAAGACGGAGAAACATACAGACAGCCAAAAATAAATAATACTAGTTCTTTCGAAACCGGTTGGATAGGTTATTGATAACGTCAAATGATAGTAGATTCAATCTACATAAATACTTAAAAATAAAAATTAAAAATTACAAATCAAATAAAACATCCAAATCACTGTAACGAGGCAAGGTGCCCAGAACGCTGGCTGCGTTACCTCGTTGAATGGCCAGACTAATATGCTGACCGAGGTAACTGCCAGCCCTCCGGTCACCCGTGGACTCCACGAGACGGGATGATAGGTCCTTAAAAAAGGACCTAGCATCCTCGCCCCACGAACCCATGGTCTCCACCCCAAAAGGCACAAATATGAAATTATTTTCTATATTTTCATATTTGCGCCTCTTGGCCCTTTCCGCCTGCCGCTCCGGCCGCCACGGAGGTCACTTGTATATGAGACAACGCCAGTGTATCCACACACGTGGCATCCCATACAAGCGACCTCCCTTGCTTCCATGGAACAAGAGTCATACCGTCTGGTCTCTTGCCATCGCTACGTGCCAAACCATTTGGTTCCAGTACAGCAGGCACTTTAGCCGTGACAAGAGACCTACGTAAGACTCCGTTCAGGGAAGCATGACGGGAGAAACGACCAGCACTTTTGGCACATGCAAGGCCGTGGTGACCATATATGTCCACTGCCTCGCCACAGTGACAAAGATGTGGCTGCTGAATCCTAGCGCCAAGCCGAAGACCAACCGCGATAGTAAGGGTAAGGTGGTCCAACAGAGTGCCTATACGTTTTGAAGGGAGAGCTTGTAGCCAGTAACTCGATTCTCTCGTAGACACCGCGAGGAGACGCGCGCGGTCTCTTGCAGAAGTTGATGTGTTTATCAACTCCTGCAAAACGTCTGCGCAAAGTGCGTCATCCCATTGTCTTTGAGAAAACAAAGATACCGGCTCTTTACTGGGACATGCCAAATTAAAAGCATCTCTAGCTTCTGCCAAATACGAAAGCTCCATAGAACCCAAAGATGGATTAGTGATTTTGCCAAAGAGCTTTAACGTACTATAGGCAGAAGATAGAAAGGCTGGTAATGATACACTACTAATTTTACGAATGCCTAAACCACCAAAGCGAACCGGGAGTGAAGCTTGTGTCCATACCGCGCCATCCAAAGGACAATTTAGAATTTTGGAAAGTGTGTTTCTAATTAAATTATCCAAATCATCCAGAAAGGGAAGAAATTTCCATAATGGTGAACATCGAAGAAAATAGGTAAATTTAGGAACAAATAAACAATATTTAATGATAAAAAGGGCCATGTGAGAATTTATTTGATAAAGTCGTTCCGAATATTGATCGAATTTAGTGATTTGTTCCTGAATAAAAAAGGGAACAGAGTCTGTTAAGACAGGAGCCCCTAGGAGACGAAGCGAATCTTCACTTAAAATTTTGATACCCGGTGCCAAAACATTAAACTGTTCAATAACGGATTGTTTTTTTTTAATATCTGTTGAGTTTGGAATATAAATTTCACATTTTTCAAAATTCAATTCCAAACCAACAGATTTAAATTTATCGATCAAAACCGCAAGATCATTTAAAACAGAAGAAACTTCACCTCCTAAAGTTCCATCGTCTAGATACCAAACATTAAATTTTGAATTTAAAGCCGAAATAATAGGATGAATGCCCAGACTAAAAATGGCAGGTCCCAGTGGATCTCCCTGTTGGCAACCAACAGCAGAGTTTAGATAATGTGATTTGTACAATAATTTAGAAGGATTTGAGTAACATTGCCAAATGTATGGGTAAATTTCAGGAATTTTGTCCTTAACCTCAGAGAGGAGGATGTTTCGGTCAATTGAATTGAAGGCGTTCCTTACATCGACTTTCAATAGCACTTCCTCACCTGAATTTAATAGATAGGTGCGAGCTGCGTGAACTGCAGCCTCACAGCCACCTTTGCACCCAAAACCCAGTTGTATGGGTTGAAATATATTTGAAATATTCGGAGAGATGCGTTTGCAACAGATTTTTGAAACAATGCGTCTTAATGTGGATCCCACGGCAATAGGCCGTATTCCACCATCTTTTTTAGTAAGCGCACAAAGATTGGCGCCGTACAAGATAGATGTTATTTCTTTAGGTACGACGCCCGTCAACATTAGATTAACTAAATTTGTAAAGGATTTTAAAAGTTCTTTACTAATGTCAACGTTGGCACAAAGTAAATCTTTGAAGTGTTGAGGTGACATACCGTCCATGCCGCCAGCAGAACCACTTCTGAAAGATAATACTGCTGCAAGCACATCTTCAGTTTTAGTCGAAATGGTGTAGAGCCATTTAGATTTAATTCTGAGAGACAAGGTGAATTAGACTGGGGATGCTTAGAACGGAGAGCCTCTAAGGTCTCTGCTGTTTCTGGGGCAACCACATCGCTTCAAAACAAAAGCCGAGCTGCACCCTTAAAATCTCCATCATTTATTTTATTTTCAATATAAAATATTGAATTCTTTTTATTGTTATTTTTTATTTCATGTGTTATAATTGCTGTTAATATAATTTTGTTCTAAATTGGAGCAATTATTTTTAATTTTTTGTGTAAGGGTGCAGCTCTCTTTTTTGTCGACATTTAAAATTTTATAGACAAAAGTGAGTAAATGTTCCCAGCTTTGGACGGAATTCACACTAATTATATGGTCTGTTATTTTCTTTAAAGTGTTCGCTACTACCAAACGTGACCCCCTTGGTATACGTTTGATAATAGGAACACTGTTTTTTAAAACGCTTAAACGTTGCCAAAAGTCATTTGATGTGTTGATAGAAGGAAATGTTAATATTATATATCTACATAATATTAACAAGTCATCAAATTAATTAAGTTTTCGAAATCAATGACAGACAATTATTTTAATTGATAATATAACTAAGCTAAAATATTTGTATTATCCAGATAATTAATAAAAAAATAAAAAGTAATAGTAAAATAATAGTAATAAATAAATAAATAAAAAGATTATCAATGCAAAGCATGTTTAAATTGTAGATAGTAGGTAAGTACCTATAGATATTTGAAATTCTTCAATAGTCTATTGCGAGTATTTTCTTAAGAATTCTGTAAGCTACGAGAGGTTTCAAATACCTTAATAGGTGCTTACTAATTTGCAACTTTAGTTGTGCGAGTCGGTCGAACATCAGACAGTAAAAGTAAGGTTACCGATAAATTTAAAGGCTACCAAACCTTTTTTGACAGCAAAAGTCAGGGTCCTTTAACTTTCCATCTTTGGTTCATCAATTTACATATTTTTCGTGGATTGAAAACAATTTTTTTCATTAATTCAGAAGTTACAATATTCCCACAGATAGACAGACAGATGGACAACAGTGCAAATTAATCCAAGGAGACCTCGTTTTGCTCCACCACCACTAGAGCCTTTTAACGTCCCACTGCTGGGCAAAGGCCTCCTCTCTCATAGGAGAAAGGGATTTAGAGCTTAGACCAGCCACGCTGCTCCAATGCGGGTTGGCGGGCTTTAACTACTATTGTCACATGATAGTGATAATAAGCGGGTGCGACTGCTTAACGTGCTCTCCGAGGCACGGGGGTGAAACACCGCCAACTACCAACTCCAGGCTGGCACTGAGAGTTTCTTGACCAAAAAACCCTAAAAACCTAACAAAAACGTAACCACTAAAACTACCTAACTAAACCACTAAAAAAACCTAACAATTAATTATGCTTGACTCGAATAAGCTGACCACTAGACCAACGAGGCAGTCAAGTCAGTCTCGTTTCGCTCGCTCAATCATAATACTTCAATTTAGCTTCAGTGATAGAAATTCTTCGGAAAAAAATCTGTGATAGCCTAGGGGTTAGGACGACCGACTTCTAATCGGAGGTCGTGGGATCGATCCCGGGCACGCACCTCTAACTTTTCGGAGTTATGAGCGTTTTAAGTATTTAAATATCACTTGCTTTAACGGTGAAGGAAAACATCGTGAGGAAACCTCATGCCTGAGAGTTCTCCATAACGTTCTCAAAGGTGTGTGAAGTCTGCCAATCCGCTTGGCCAGCGTGGTAGACTATGGCCAAAACCCTTCTCACTCTGAAAGGAGACCCGTGCTCTGTAGTGAGCCTGTAATGGGTTGATCATGATGATGATAGAAATTCATTCGTTTTTCTAAAGACAGGCATGATGAAAAACGTGATAAACTGAAACCTAATTTTACTAATGTCAATAAACAATCACATACTCTGTACATTGACGCTTGTAAAGATTCACGTTGTTCAGTTATCTTTATGTTAGTCTTTATGATGGTGGTAATTCAATTGTAAACAAATCTCCTAAATTGACATGTCTGTAGTGTTATCTTTTACAACACTCCTTGAAGAAAAGGAAAGCACATTTTTTCAGACGTGCAATTTTTTTTATTAGTTTCTAGAGATTTATTTTGTTTAAGTATACAACAGAATAAGCGTCAATGATATTATGTACCTACTTATTGAACCCTGCATTTTAACAAAAGTTATTGATGTGTCGATTAATTCTCTGTAGTATAAGCACAGAGTAGATAAGTACAGAGGGGAAGTTTCTACAAGCGGCCCGCTGTAGGTACACTCACACATATGCGCACGTTTGTCACCAACAGCTGTACCGGTTAGTGGAACGAGCGGGCGTCCGTGAACCGTTGGTGAGTGTGTTTGTGTGAGTGTACCTACACAGCGGGCCGTTTGTATGAAGCTTCCTCTCTGTACTTATCTACTCGTGTGGTATAAGCCCCGCAAATTGGTATTGCGCGCATTTTCGGGACGTCATCACTAGACAGACGTCGCGTCGGTACCGTTGTCAAAAACTGTTGGCAGAGTACGCGTATCAAGTTTTGAATAATTAATTATTGTAAATTCACACATTGCGCCAGTATTAAACGACGAGTTATTTATCATTAACACAGAAAATGACAGTGATTCAGGTACTACAGACTCTGAAAAAAATTCCAAATTCGAATTACAAGAATGTGATTTAACCCTAGGTCGGTCGCGCTAATTTTTGTAACTTCGTCGGTCGCATGGGGTCTTTAAAAGCCCCGTTTTATTTTATATTTTTTTATATAATTGCTGCATATATTCTGATTTTTTATTTATGTATTAATAAGGTACTAAGATGTATTTTAAAATAAAAGTATTATAATCTTTTAAATCTTTATAAGATTACGTCAGTCTCAGTCCCACTAGAGAAAAACATTTTTGACTCATTTTCGGCAACTTTAATTTAAATTAATATAAAACCAATCATTTATTATATTTTCTTTCTAAAACCAACACAAACTATCAAAATAAGACTTATTTTAACGAAATCACAAAAAACAACATGAATGAATTCATAAACATTAGTAAAATTTTACACCTCATTTTGCAATTTCGAACATCTTGCACAATTTGATGCTGCATGCCTCGGGTATATATTCTGGCGACATGAAAAGCATCCTGTCGAATATTTTCTATCAAATATATCGTGGACAATATGTGCATCTCTTTCTGGACATTTGTGGCTGATTTTCACATAGATTTTGCAGGATATTAGGACCAAAAAGTGCTTCATATGCTGCCACACCGGAGTGTTCTCGGGAGGGTGTTTATAATCATCAAAAAGATGAAATGCATGTGTTTTGAAATAGTCTCCGCGTATCTTGGTCCTATTTGGCTAATTGTATTCCAATATTGTCTCTGATTGAAGGATTAGGAGCAGTTTTTTTCCAGTATTTCGTTTCAGTATTTCGATGGCGTAGTTTTCCGACTAATAACATAATATGTGGTTGATGTTAAATAAATAAATAAATGTTATTTGTCGAGCGAGTGGAACCTTATCCTCATCATCATGGTCTGAATCCAGTTATTCGGGCAGCTCAGGATGCCTCAGAATCAGTTTCAAGAGAACTTTTTTCAATTACGTCAGGTCCAAAATCAAAATGTTTACCAATGTTTCATCGATCGTAACATCTACATCATCTTCGGACTGTTCTTCTAACCTTCGGACAATCTGCTGTTGTTTAAAATATTCCATTTTCGGTTAAATTTAACATAATATAAGTGTCTGCCTTCAAACAAAAAATGTTACACGTTTGGTCGCGTGGGGTCTTTTGAAGCCCGCGCGCAAAACAAACGTTTATCATGCGCAAACGCAGTGCTCTAAATCAGTGATAACTGCTCTATTTTATACTTAAGTATATTTTAGGAAGCTACTATAAATTACAAGTTCGTATCATAACTATTAAAAAAAATATGACAGTTTTTGCAAACCCCGGGCTTTCAAAGACCCCATGCGACCGACCTAGGGTTAAATATCAGTGAAGTTGAAGAATTAGGATAATTTCTTCATTTAAAATCTATAAAAGCTGAAAATTGTTTCGGTTTAATTTATTTATAAAAAAAAAAATGTTGCCGACGGTATATTTTCGTTTCGTCTGATGTCACGCTGAAGTTAATGTGACAAGGTTCCAGCGCAATAGCAACGTGCAGGGGTTATAACTTATAACCCGAAATTGGGAATTTTGCAGTGTTACACCCCCATGTCACAGCTCACGGAGAGCACGTAAAGCCGTCGATCTCTCTCCGGTGTCTTGTCAGATTGCCGTCCCATCGGACAACGAGAGTGAGGGAATTGAGAGTGCAACTGTCTTTACATATACAGTACACTTATGCACTTCAGTATATCCTATGTAGTTGACTACTCTCCGTTGCCATTGACTGCCGTGGGCGAAATTCATTTACATAACATTCTAAATTCTTTCCAATTTTTTAACCATGTTAAACATGTTTTGTATTCCTCCATGGTAAAGTGAAAACAAAGTAATAAACTGAAAAAATGAAAAATAAATAAAACAGCACGTGGACAAAGTTCTGGGTAAATCAAGTTTTGGAACAAGTTTTTTTTAAATATCTAGTACTTATTATTTATAATAACTACATTCCATACTTTATGAAAGTGATACAAAGTATCGAATATCCAATAAATTAAAGGTAGAAAAATAATTAAATAAATTAAAATAATGCCAGAACCGAAATAACTTGCTTTGTAGGTTGAACCGATCATATTTAATAAATAAATCAAAATGACTTTATGAAATACAATATACCTACCCTTCGAAAAGTAATTTACTATAAGTAATATATTTTTTCTTTTTAGGGATAAAAATAATACCTACTCATTTTCACGACTTCTCTGGCACGATTTCTCAGGTGGTGGAAAGCTGTACCTTTTGTATTTTAGTCATATCCAGTACTTTAACAACGAATGCGTATTTTATATAATAAATGTATGAGACACGGACCTCAAAATAAAAAGAAAAATAATCTTAGAAACCAAATTCTTTTGTGAGATTCATAGTGCTGAACGAACCTAAATATAATGGTAGATCACTCACCCCAGTATGATAAAAGACCAATACAATTCAATAATATTTGCAGCGTGCGTATCACAAAGAGGCATCTGTTGTGTATCAACGTCTGCAATCATGTGCATTACAACTAAACTTCAAACACATAATGACAAGCGATCGTGTAATCCAATGTAAATCCACCCTGTACATATACAGGGAGATTCGAAGACGTCACAGTTGTATACACAACAACTATATAGCATCACGCACTCTTGAGTAAATGTAATATCTTGAGATAATATCTCTACGGGTCAGTTACATGACAGACGGTCAAAGCAAAGTGACGGTAAAAGTAAAATTTGAACACCAAATAAAAAGTAAAGTAGTAGATACTATAATTGCATTCTTAAAATCAAGGGTCTGGCTTCAATCTTAATTGATGGTAATTGGCGATGTAGGCTAAAATGGAAAGGGGTTTATCCATAAAATCGGTTTCAACGTGGCATCGTACCGGAATGCTAAATCGCTCAGCGGCACGGTTTTGCCAGTAGAGTGGTAACTAGCCACGATTGAAGCCTCCCAGCAGAGCAGACCAGAGACAATTTAGAAAATATAAATTCCCAACTTGCCCTTGCCGGGAATCAAACCTGGCACTTCCCACTTATAAGACACAAGGCTCAACACTGCCTCAGAGAGGTCAAAAGTTAAGCGTAAAAGTACACTGATGACAACCGTCGTAAGGAGAAAGGTGGCTTTTATTCGGTCACCTACAAAAAGAATCTCTCTACGACTTTCCAAGGTTTATCCTTGAAGGCAAAATAGCCGAAATAAGAAAATCTAGAAGTCATTGGAAGAAGTGGTTCAGCGAAATTAAGGAATGGACCCTACAGAAGTACTCTGAAATTAAGAAAATTGAACCAGATCATGATGAGTTCAACTTAACGGTAACCTTACTTTAACCGCGTGATGTGCAACTCATCCTTATTAGTATAGTTGCAATTGATTTGTTGATTTTTCGACTCCAGAAGATAACTTAACTTTGCTGACTTTGGTTCTTCAATTTATTTTTGGGATGATATAAAGGTATTGTCTTAATTTTTATTTCCATTTGCAATTTGGTGTCTCCTATAATTTAAATGTAAAATGAAAAAGTAATTAATATGCGCTGTCTGCTAATTACATAAATAGTTATTGAACCGGTTTCTTTTAAAGTAGTACAAACCTTTAATCTTTTGAATTTTTTATTTGGTTTTTATGACTGTTCTCCAGATCTAGAGCAACCGTGCAAATACAAAGTGTGACGGCAATGACGCGCGATACCGCCGAAACTCGCACTGAGCGCGTGTATAACAAGTATAAATTAAAAATTTAAAAAACCCCCGACATTCGCCATTTTGTGGTGGTGGCCATCTTGGATTTGCATAGTGCTATTCTACTAGTCAAGCCCTTTTGTTTGATACCCATATTGAGTTGTGAAAAAATATGTAATCCGCCATTTTGTGGCGGCGGCCATGTTGGATCAATTTTCATCAAACATAGCTAACAACACTCTCGACTAATTCACCTTTCAAACAAAGAAAAACGCATTCAAATCAGTCCCATTTGAGCGCTACGAGGGAACACACACACACACACACACACGCCAAACTTATAACACCCCGTCGTTTTTGCGTTGGGGGTTAATAATAATAAGCGCGCGTTTATTATGGGATGTGACCTTTTGGAATTCAACCACGCACTGTACCCCGACAGCCGTAGCGTCGGTAAACTCACGTCATCTCGTAGCTCACAAAACTAGTACTTACTTTATGAGTATTATATTCTGAGTTATTTTCTAGATTAATGTTATGTGTGAACAATATTGATTCGATATAAGAATAAAATTTCATAAAAAGAAGGAGTTAATACGAGTGGCATTTGGTATTTAAGTAGTTAGGAATGTATAATTATTATTGTAGTAACTAAAACACAATGATATACATGATAATATAGGTGTGTAGTTTTAAACATTATTATGTACAATTATTTATCACATTCTTGATTAGCCATAGCCACCTATAGAAAACGTGCAATGCCTTATCTAGGCTGCATACTTTCAATTACAGTGTTGGCCTTTGTTAAGGCAGGCTCAAGGTTTCATTATTATTGTCTATACTATAAATAAATAAACTATTATGGCACTTTTAGTTTCATAATTTATTTTGCTACAATATGTTACTGCTCGTCTACACGTTGGCGGACATGCTGGCCCATCTTGTGGCCCAATACGTTGTCCAACTTGTAGTGCGCGAGTTTGTGCTATTTTGGTAGGTATTGGAATGATGGCCCGCAAGTTGGCGCGAGATCCATTTCGTGTCGGCACACCAATTACAGAGTTTGGCCGCCGCGTCCACACGTTGGCGGCAAGTTCAGTTTGCTACGAGCTTTCAGAGTGATCGTACGCATGCACGTCTTTTAAATTTTAAATTCACGCGTCGAAGCTAGTATAATGTCCACAAAATGGCTGTGAGAATGACCAATGAAGAAACATTTTGCTTTATAGAGCCCTACCAAGCCGAAAATTGTTTGTGGAACCCAATGGTGGAACCCAAGAAATAAAATCACAAAAAAAAATACAATTTTCGTATACACATTCACGTAGTTGCGGTATGCTGTGAATAATTAAACCGCAGCAGCTGTTAACGTCTCAATATTCATTTTAGTAAATACGTCCGCACATTGGCCCTAACCGGAGCATACTGAACGACCTTCTAACGTGTGGACGCGAACACAAACTCCTCGCCCAATACCTACCATCATATTCGCTATCGGGACTGAGTAACCGGAATTTAATGGTAGTTTTATTTAGCGGTAATGGGCCTACCCTTTTAATAAAAGTAGCGAAATGTTTAAATACCTATAATTTCGGTACCGCTTCATTTCGGTACCTCTTTATTTCTGTACCTTTATATTTCAGTTTAGCGGTACCGAAATAAAAAACGGTACTTTTATTTCGGTACCGCTATTTATATCGATATTTTTATCTAATAAGGCTTTACTTTGATGTGCCGTTGAATGAATCCCACCACTTCGGCATTCTTTATTCTTTAATATTCTTATTTTTAGATTTAGAATTTGGAATTTCTTAAAATCCTAACGTTTTAACAAACACAGGAACCGACGGGAAGCGGGGGACGCGCGGCGCGCGGCACGTGGCCAAATTCTTCACCCCCGCGCGCGCACCTTTTCGTATTTTTTCGGTACCGAAATCGCAAAGCGGTTAAATAAAGGTATCTTTTATAAAGGTTGAGATTTTGGTACCTATTTTGTACCGGTATGATAACGGTGGTATGTACCGGTATGCTCTACCGCTTTCAGTCCCCGGGCCTATCATGTTCGGCAACGTGAAGAGGCGCCTTTACACGATCAATAGAATGTGCAGAGAATAGTCGTAAATTCTTTAAAAATTGTTAGACATTACTAATCTAAGTATATCATCTGAAACATCTGGCGTAAGAGTACATCTGGTATAGGTAATTTGGTGTACAATTCTTATACTGAAACATACATATAAATCGCTCTGAAAATTCATCGAATAATTTAGCAGATACTATACTACAGAGCTTGGGTTTTTACTGGCCTTAGATAATGTACATTTACTTAGACTTCGGTATATCATAGAGATGCCATGTACCCACTAAAGGCGACAATCTCCCGCAAAAGACTGATTGACTGGTGAACAAGAGGACCAGTTGGTCTTTTTGTCATTCAATAAATTAGGATTGTATTTGCTTTAACTCTATCTTTCTCTATGTCAGTAATATCACAATCTCTATAACGTCACACAGAGAATGGACATAGAAGGACGAGTGATTCAGTTATGATAGTGCATAAATTAGTCAAAGGCGCTGAGGCGACGATGATTTTAGTGAATAACTGGATGCCACTATGGAAGTACAAATACATACAAATACTTTTTCGTACCTTCCATACCTCGGAGAGTACGATAAGCCATCGAGCCCCAAGGTGCAATGCTTGAAGTATTTCCATTTTTGTATTTACTTAGTTGTTATGTAGAAATAAATTTACAGCGCTCTAAGTGGTTTGAAATAAAATATTTACGCAAAGCGCTATACTACTTATTAATTTTTTGACACAAAGTTAATGTTTATTTCACTGTAAGGCTTAATTTACACCGCGGCGGAATGGAATGGAATGGAAGCGTCAATTTCGCCTCATGACGCGGAAGGCGCGCGAATTCGCTGGAATGCTCGAGAATTCTCGCGCATTCCAGCTAAACGCTTGGCACGGCACTGCTGCGACCGACCCAACGGACTCTCCGTTCGCGCCACTTCCCGCGGATTCCACAGACGGCGCCGACAGTAGCTACGGGAATTCTCGAGAATGCGCGAGAATTCCGCGGAAGACGCGCGACCTTTTTTTGGCTCCTATTTAATTTGTATGTTATGCAATTGACATAAAGTTCATTTAGCTATGTACAATTTCGTTGCAAAAAGTCGCTTCCATTCCATTCCGCCGCGGTCTAAATTGAGCCTAATATTTCATTTTGCTTATAATTTATGTTAAGTTTAAATCCATAATAATTACCTACAAGCAGTGAACTTGTAAAGGCGGGCGCTTTTTGATGTCTGATGAGATCTCTGTGGTCTTATAGCTCAATGACTTTTATATTGTGCGGGCTTTTGGCGAAACGAGCAAGAACAAAACTGGTTGAATGACCTGCTTTCTGAACGAAACCCTCTCCAAAAACATTTAGTCCACATAAAACGAGTTGCAAAAAGCTTTCGACAATGTATACTTCTTATATGGACTCGCTTATCTATACATATAATAATATAATAATAAAAATACTGAATCGCACACTAAATTTGCACACTAAAAATATTCGAAAGTAGCACCAAAAATACTGAATTGCACACTAAATGTGCACTCTAACTAAATCAAATTTAACATACTGTTTAAGGAATTAAGCAAAACTCTTTGATAGATTATCTATTATTTAATAGTAAATCTATTTTTTTTATTCAACTACAAATTAGCCCTTGACTGCAACCTCGTCTAAGATGGAAGTAGGCTAACTTGGAAGAGGTATGCATACCTCTGATTAGTTTCTACACGGCATCGTACCGGAACGCTAAATCGCATGGCGACTTTGCCGGTAGGGTGATAATTAACCAGCTACGGCAGAAGCCTCCCAACAGACCAGACCAGAGACAATTTAGAAATTATAAAATTTCTGCCAAATGGCCAGCACTATAATAGTACTATTTCGTTAGAAAAGTAGCGTAGTAGAAGGTGTAGCGGCTGCCTTATAGACCAAGATCTTAGTGCGATCTGACATAAGTAACTTATTTTCGGAAAGATGAAACCTTAGGCTCTCAGTAGTGTCTCATTTGCTTTGAATAACTGCGTAATTATGGAGTTCGTAACTGGGGTACTTATGGAGATAATATCAAGTGTGAAAGGTAACTAAAAATAAGAGTAACTTAACTTACTCTATTCTATATTTACGTCTATTATTGCACTTCTGCACTGCAAACTGCCCGCACTTGCGATTTAAAATGCGCAAAAAAAATATACATTAAAATACCTACTAAAAATAAACCGCGCGAGTAAAATTTCGCAGTGCAGCCTTAATAAATTCATAATTTATGTTTATAACCGACTATAAAGAACCTCCCCCAAATAAGGTATTGGCCTCAAATCTATCTACTATATCTATACTAATAAATAAAATTGAAGTGTCTGTCTGTAATATCGAAATAACTACCTCATATTAAGCTCATATGGTTATTTGAACGATACCATAACCGAATCACACGTTTTTAAAATTTTTGTCTGTCTGTCTGTCTGTCTGTCTGTCTGTCTGTCTGTCTGTCTGTCTGTCTGTCTGTTTGAACGGGCTAATCTTCGGAACGGCTGAACCGATTTTGACGGGACTTTCACATACAAGTAGAGAATTAGTCAGGGAGTAACATAGGCTACTTTTTTTACCGACTTTCAAAAAAGGAGGAGTTGTGTTTTTCTACCTATGTACACCGATATCTCCGAGATTTCTGAACCGATTTGCGTAATTTTTTTTTTAATCGACAGAGAAACATTGCGACATTGTTCTACAAAAAATTTGGATTCCAACTCCTCAATCCTGATGCTGTAGGGGGGGATCCCCAAAACTAATGGGATTTAGGCACTGTCGGTTATTTAAATTGATATTGGGGATACTAATTAAAGACTTTTTTGTTGAATGAACTCTGAGTAGGTACAGCTACTGAGCTACTGAGTAGGTACATGTCCAACTCCTCAACCCTGATGCTGTAAGGAATTGCATTCCGAAATTTTTCACGGAATTTTGCACGGAATTTTTCCGTTTTGGGGACGGTTTACTACAGATAGGCTACTTTTTGTTCTGAAAAATCAAAAGTTCTCATGGGATTTTTAAAAACCTAAATCCACACGGGCGAAGCCGTGGGCATCATCTAGTCTACATATAATAAAATCGCAGAATTGCCATATCTGTACATTAAAGATTTTTGCAAAATAATAACTAAGGGGTGTTAGGGATAACTACTTAATGGAACATAAAAAAGCTATTTTTGAAATTATCTGTTTGTCTGTTTATCTGTTTGTCTGTATGTTTGTGCGCGCATCACGCAAAAACTACTGAATGTATTGAAGTGAAACTTGGCATGATTTAAGTCCATACTATGGAGTAACATATAGGATACTTTTTATCCCTAAATTCAGCACGGTTCCTTTGGGAGAGGGGATGAAAGTTAAAATGTGTACTACAGCTAAGTACACATTCATTAACGCGTGGTCCGATTTCATTCATTCTTTTTTTGTTGGAAAGGAGATACTTTAAAGATTACCGGCTTATCTCTGAAAAGCTGGATCGATTTTGATGGGACTTTCTCTGGCGGATGTTTACATTTTGATCTACCTAAACATTCGCCAGTGAAATTTTAACAGTTTTTAGCAAGGTATGAGCTCAATGGAGCTAAGGAAAAACAAAATGATCCCACGGGATTTAAAAAAAAATATTCACGCGAACGAAGTCGCGGGTATCCGCTCGTAATAAATAAATTGAATTATTATTATTTGAGGACAAGACCTCGTTTTTGGAGTTTCGTAGGTAGGTACCAAAATGGCAAATATGGAACACGTAAGATGCGATTTCGTCATTTAAAATTGTTTATTATTATAATAATCTATACTAATAAATAAAATTGAAGTGTCTGTCTGTAATATCGAAATAACTACCTCATATTAAGCTCATATGGTTATTTGAACGATGCTATAACCGAATCACACGTTTTTAAAATTTTTGTCTGTCTGTCTGTCTGTCTGTCTGTCTGTCTGTCTGTTTGAACAGGCTAATCTTTGGAACGGCTGAACCGATTTTGACGGGACTTTCACATACAAGTAGAGAATTAACCAGGGAGTAACATAGGCTACTTTTTTAACCGACTTTCAAAAAAGGAGGAGTTGTGTTTTTCTACCTATGTACACCGATATCTCCGAGATTTCTGAACCGATTTGCGTAATTTTTTTTTAATCGATAGAGAAACATTGCGACACTGTCTTACAAAAAATTTGGATTTCAACTCCTCAATCCTGATGCTGTAGGGGATCTGATCCCCAAAACTAATGGGATTTAGGCACTGTCGGTTATTTAAATTGATATTGGGGATACCAATTAAAGACTTTATTGTTGAATGACCTCGAGTAGGTACATGTCCAACTCCTCAACCCTGATGCTGTAAGGAATTGCATTCCGAAATCGTAAGGATCCCACGGAATTTTTCCGTTATGTGGACGGGTTACTACTTACTACAGATAGGCTACTTTTTGTTCTGGAAAATCACTGTTCCCACGAGATTTTTACAAACCTAAATACACACGGGCGAAGCCGTGGGCATCATCTAGTAGTAACTAAAAATGCTATCTACTTTGAATCTAAATGAATTACAAATAAATAGGTAATTTTAATTATTTATATTAATATGAGCCGGTGAAATAATTTAACCAAAACAAATATATTTTACACATTTATTTCCAACAAGCGGATACCCGCGACTTCGTTCGCGTGGATATCGGTTTTTAAAAATCCCGCGGGAACTTTTTGTTTTTCTTAAGCTCTTTTGAGCTCATACCTTGCTAAAAACTGTTAAAAACTCACTGGTTAGGTAGATAAAAATGTAAACATCCACCACTGAAAGTCCCATCAAAATCGATCCAGCCTTTCAGAGATTACCCGGTAATCTTTAAACTATCTCCTTTCTAAAAAAAAAGAATGAATAAAATCGGACCACGGGTTTAATGAATTACAGCTAAGTACACATTTTTATTTTCATCCCCTCTCCCAAGGGAACCATGCTGAATTTCGGGATAAAAAGTATCCTATATGTTACTCGGTAGTATGAACTTATATCATGCCAAGTTTTATTTCGATCCGTTCAGTAGTTTTTGCGTGATGCGCGCACAAACATACAGACAAACAGCCAAACAGACAAACAGACAAAAATTTCAAAAATAGCTTTTTTACGTTCTATTACTTATCCCTTACATCCCTCAGTTATTATTTTGCAAAAATCTTCAATGTACAGATACGGCAATTCTACGATTTTATTATATGTATAGATATAGAAGATAGATGGAAGAAGATGTACGAAACCCTTGATGCGCGAGTCTGACTCGCACTTAGCCGGTTTTATTTTTATATACTTACCTATAAAATAAGTGTAGGCGAAGCCGAGCAATAGATATAAAGAAAAAGATGTGAGACACTGAAGATGACTATAAACTGACATGAGTAAATTATTTCGAGCGACCTTAAAGACTTTAGTGAGTCAAGGCAAGTGTTGAGGTAACAGGAAAGTCCGGCGCGAGGCCTTAACATTGGACCAAAGAAAAGATATACTTAATATAATATAGCCTTTTATGGGAGTGTCATGGAAATAGTCATGGCAATAAAGTTCAATACAAGTAAACCTAAATATTAATACAATTTTATATATACACTAGCGGACCCGGCAGACGTCGTCATGCCCGGTGACATACTGACATCAGCGCCACCTACCCGGTTATTAAAGTAACTATAATATCACTAATAAAATCACTATTAAAAAACAGGATAGTTTACGTCCTATTCTCAGACAAACCGAATATACACAAAAAATTTCATAAGAATCGGTTAAGCCGTTTCGGAGGACTTTTGTTACAAACACTGTGACACGAGAATTTGCCAAGGGTATGGCCATGGTATGGCAGTTTTTATTTAACCCATTAGGTAACCCTAATTGGTTTATAAGAGGCCATCAAATATGTTAAATCTTTCTCGTAATTGTTTTTTATAAAATTACAAGATCAAGGCTACAGAACATCAAAGCGACAAAAATCAAGGCGCTAAATATATTATATATATATATTGTTAAGTAGAATTATTTCATACTTATATTTTATTTCATACGCATTACTTCATAATAAGTATCATTGAATAATTCTACTTAATAATATATATATATATATATATATATATATATATAAGTAATGCGCTATAATCTGACCAAATTCGAAACTTTTATATGTCACCCTTCTTATGTAAGATGTAGCTATATTTATGATATAAATAATAAATATTGTAACGCGAAGGTCGCATCACGTTCGGCAGCGATTACATCATCCTGCTCCCTCCGTACTCCGCCACCCCCGCGTGGCGTGATCCCTTAACCGTCGCGCGTCTCCTTCCCCTCTTTTCCCCTCGCCTCCGCCCGCCTGCTCCTGCGACGGGCTAACGAAACCAGTGCCAGTGCGATCCGAACTGTGGAACGCGGAGCTTGCGTTCCCGTAGCCTCCGAAAATAGGCATCTTGTCGCGTGTTAATTTACGTAACGATAATTATACAGTCCGAACTTTTAAACTTTCTTTTCTTTATAAGACCCGCTCCTAGAGTAGGCCCCTTATAAGTGGCGTCCCAACTGTGGGCCTGTGTAAATATCGGGAAATTATCACCATCACCTGTTGATTCGCGAGATGCCTCCGCGGAGAGACAGAGGGAGAAAGAGCGACGAGGAGAGCTCCGACGAGGCGGACGAGGGAACCGCCCGCGCCGGGATCACGATGACCGAGAAACAGTGGGAAACAATAATGACAAATATTGCCAAGAGCCAGGCGGAGGCGAGCCGACTCTTGATGGAGAATATTATGTCCGCTCGTCAAGAATCGCACTCAGACGCCAGTACACCCGTGCCGGCGGCATCGAGACAGGGGAGCTTCGCCAAATGCACGACGAGATTCGACGGCACAACCGCTGCGGGCGCGCCTGATGAGGCGGATGTGCTGGAAGCATTCATCGACGCGGTGCAGACCTACAAAGAGTGTACGAATGTTAGCGACGAACATGCCCTCAAAGGACTACCGATGCTGTTGACGGGTAACGCTGCCGTTTGGTGGCGCGGCGTGAAGTCAACTACGACTACGTGGAACGACGCGCTCCAGCGACTTCGGGGCATGTATGGAGTTCCGCGACCGGCCTACAAGATCTTCCGAGACGTTTTTTCGCAAGTGCATACCAGTGAACGTGCGGATGTGTTTGTGTCTAATATAAGAGCGTTACTAAGCAAGCTCCCGTACGAGCTAGGAGAAATTGTAAAAGTCGACATCGTGTACGGTTTACTAGATAGGAGAATTAGGAAACGCGTGCTCCGCGAGTCTGTGGACAGCATAGACCAATTAATGGAAAAGGCCAGGTTAGTCGAGGAGTCATTGGCGGAGGTGAGTACAATTTCTGTTCCTAACCGTAATACCAAAACCCCATCTAACCCTTCGAATGCCAACAACCATAATTCTAACCCTTCGAATGCCAACAATCATAATTCTAACCCTTCCGCTGCCGACGTGACCGAAAAGTCCCGCGAAGTGAATTCGACTAGTACGAATAAACCGTCGAGTTTACTTCCTGGTGAAAAGTCGAACGATACAAATAAGACTAAACGCGTTAGGCCGAAGTGTAATTTTTGTAGATTATTTGGTCACACATCTGAGACTTGTAGAAATCGTACGCAAAATTATAGTAAGGCGGACGGACAAAACCCGGATAAACCGGTTACGTCCGAAAAGACCGAATTGCGCTGCTACGGATGCGGTCAGCTGGGAACGATCCGGTCAAAATGCGAACGGTGTAAAAACGCGGCTACGAGTAACATGGAATTTCACAGTTTAGCGATAGATGGCGCTGATGATACGCGACCTGTTGTGACTGTCAAAATAGCTACTCATACGGGAACGGCTATATTGGACACCGGTGCTACACACTCTATTGCCAGTCCTGGTTTACACAAACTGTTAGTGCAGGAAGGAGTTGAGTTCACTGAGACACACCGCGCCGTAGCGCTAGCCGATGGAACACAACAGGTAAGGCCGGCACTAACTTGTGACACCATGGTGAGTCTAGGAACACGGGACATACCTACATCATTTATCGTGTTTCCGGACGCAGATACCAGGACTTTACTTGGAAGAGATTTTATTATCCAAGCCAACTTAATACTTGACCTATCTCAAGGTACTTGGAGCTTCGCGGACAAACCTCAAGAGGTATACCCCTTTACGAAGATTCGCGACTTACAGACTGCTAGTGATGCAGAGCTGATGAAAGTCGACACTTCGCAGCTCACCTTGCGCGATGACGAAGGTACGAGATTGACAGGTGATCAGAAGGCGCAACTGAATGCGTTGCTTGTGAAGAAGGCTGACCGTTTTGCTACGGAGGGTCCGCCGACTGATTACGCTGAACATCACATTAAGGTTAGTGAGAAGCAAGAACCTATAGCATCGCCTCCCTACCGCCTCTCGCAAAACAAAAAGATGATCCTAGAGCAAGAGTTACAGAAGCTTTTAGACGCCGATATTATCGAAGAGTGTGAATCTCCTTGGGCAGCCAACGTAGTGTTAGTTGCAAAGAAAGATGGAGGTGTTAGGCTTTGCGTAGATTACCGCAAACTGAACGCCGTAACAGAGCCTGATAGGTACCCCCTCCCAAGGATAGAGGACATACTCCATGCAGCTAAAACGTCAACTATGATGACAACCTGTGATCTGAGGGCAGGTTATTTCCAAGTGAGGGTCACGCCCTCGCACCGAGATATGACTGCGTTTGTTACTCCTATAGGGACCTTTAGGTTTAAGAGGATGCCTATGGGACTGAGGAATTCCGGCGCTACGTTCCAGCGCCTGGTGGACAGGTTCAAATCCGGAAAGAGCTTGAGCGGAATAACGATCTTAGCATATTTAGACGACATCATTATCCTAAGCGACTCTTTTGAGAAACATATGCTAGACCTAGAGGTCGTGTTTGACAGGTTAACTATGTATAACCTCCGCATAAACCGTGAGAAGAGTCACTTCGCTCGAGACTCAGTGAAGTTTCTTGGCCATTTGATAGTCCCAGGAGGAATTCAAGCAGATCCGGACAAGACTCGCGCTATCTCAGAGATGCCGGCTCCGCCGAACGTTAAGCATCTCAAAACGTTCCTACAAACGTCAAGCTGGTTCAGGCGTTATATCCCAAACTATGCTCAGATAGCTAAGCCATTGACAGACCTCCTGAAGAAAAACGCTTCGTGGACCTGGTCTGCAAGCCAACAAGAAGCTTTCGAAAGAATCAAACACTTATTGGTCACCGCACCCATTCTACGACAAGCTGATGAAACTGAACCATTCTTGTTAAGAACTGATAGTAGCGGCTATTGTCTAGGTGCAGTACTGTTACAAGGTGATGGTCCGGATGAACGCCCCGTCGAGTACGCGAGCCGGTTATTAACCTCCGCGGAAAGAAACTACACAACAACTGAAAGGGAAGCGCTCGCGGTTGTGTGGGCGGTAAACAAATATAGAGGCTATATTGAAGGATCTGAGATCGTGGTTAAATCTGATCACCAGCCATTGCGGTGGCTTATGAGTATCAAGTCACCCAGCGGCCGACTTGCAAGGTGGGCCTTGACTCTACAAGAGTTCAACCTTCGAATAGAATATACTCCCGGAAAGTGTAATGCTATTGCCGACACTCTCTCTCGTCCTCCATGCGCAGAAGAGTCGGAATGCGCTATAGGCTTCGCCGAAGTAGACCTACCATCCAGAAGTCCTCGAGATATCCGAGAGAATCAACTCAAAGACCCTACGCTTCAGAAGATCATCGAAGATTTAGAGAGAACCGACGAACCATTAAGGGGGAGGTGTTGGTCCGACCGAGGATTTGTCATGTCCGATGGGATTTTATATAGGTATGGCCCGGAAGCTGATGATGAAGAGACGGCTTGCTTGGTAGTACCCGCACAAGAGCGAGAAAAAACTCTGGCTGAATATCATGATGCCCCTACGGCTGGCCATTTAGGCGTCGAACGAACGCTTCAGCGCTTGAGCACGAAATATTATTGGCCAGGGATGAGACAGTTCGTAGCAGAATATATAAAGAAATGCATACCGTGTCAGCGTTACAAGGTGGACACTAGAAAGCCCGCTGGATTATTACAGACGCCAGCGACGACCCGGCGGTTTGAAGTTATCGCTGTAGATCTCTTCGGGCCTTTACCGGAAACACCCAATCATAATAGATGGATATTGATCGTCGAAGACACTTGTACACGTTGGGTAGAACTCTTTGCGCTACAAGAAGCTACCAGTCAGGAATGTGCAAAAATTCTGATCACTGAAGTTTTCCTTAGATACAGCGTCCCGCGACGTATATTGAGTGATAATGGGGTGCAATTCATAAGTGCGGTAATGCAGCAAGTGTGTTTTTCATTTGGAATCACTCAATCGTTAACTCCTCGGTATCACCCGGAAGCCAACCCCGTGGAACGTAAAAACCGAGATCTCAAACCTCAATTAGCGATACTGGTCAAACAGGACCACCAATCCTGGGATACGCATTTGGCGGCAGTGCGGTTTGCAATGAATTCGGCTGTAACCAGTAGCACTGGGTTTTCGCCAGCATATTTAACGTTTGGTCGCGAAATGCGCTCACCTGCGGATGTCCTTACCGATATGAGGGAAATCGTTGAGAGTGATAATGTGATAACTAGTCTCACCCCGTATCTAAAGAAGTTGACTGCAGTCCTTCTAGATGCTAGGGATATACACGAAAAGAGGCAGGAAATGCAGAAGAGGAAAGCTGATGGCGATCGACGTCCAGCACCCGACTATGCGGTTGGCGATTTAGTACTACTGAAGACCCAAGGGGCGAACGACGCTGGGCGAGGCCAAACGCCTAAGTTTATACCCAGAAGAGATGGGCCCTATAAAATCAAGGAAATCGCAAGTCCGACGACGTATATATTAGAAAAGGTAAGCGATGCAGAACCAATAGGTAGATACCACGCGTCTCAGCTGACCCCATTCATAGGCGACGTTTTACCTCCTCTTAAGGAGAAGAAGAAAAGGGGTAGACCCAAGAAGCTAGCGAAGTAAATTCCTACTCGGGGACGCTCGTAGTGAATTTAAGGGGGAGATTGTAACGCGAAGGTCGCATCACGTTCGGCAGCGATTACATCATCCTGCTCCCTCCGTACTCCGCCACCCCCGCGTGGCGTGATCCCTTAACCGTCGCGCGTCTCCTTCCCCTCTTTTCCCCTCGCCTCCGCCCGCCTGCTCCTGCGACGGGCTAACGAAACCAGTGCCAGTGCGATCCGAACTGTGGAACGCGGAGCTTGCGTTCCCGTAGCCTCCGAAAATAGGCATCTTGTCGCGTGTTAATTTACGTAACGATAATTATACAGTCCGAACTTTTAAACTTTCTTTTCTTTATAAGACCCGCTCCTAGAGTAGGCCCCTTATAATATGCATTTATTATAACGTCCGTGAGTTTAATTGGCGTTAAGTAACAATGCATTATGTTTAGTTCCGCCTTTTTTGTTCCCAACTGTGAGATACAATCACACCTAATGCAGTCAGAGTAATTTCAACAGTAGAATACCGAGTGGTGTAGACTTTACTTTGTGTAACAACTACTATAGAGACTCTTCAAGCGGCGAGGCTCCAAATGCAGATTCCAGTGAGATGCAGCGAGCGAAGATTCCTGTTACTTACTTTAAAATTCTATTTAACTGACTTAAAGGAGGTTCCGTATTCAATCTGCATGGACGTATACATATGTGTATGTACTATGTATGTATATTCGCGATTATTTCAACGAATGAAATTATTGTGATTTTTTTTATTGTGTTTCACTATCGTAATCTACATACTTTCGGGAAGGTTTTATTGTGTAATACACGCAGCTATCATTCATATGTACGAAGTTATACAGGTAATTTTGTATATAGAAGTTGGTTTAATTTTTTCTAAAATATAGCTTGTTAAAACTTAGTCTTCCGGCGGAAATTCGGTGGAATTTTGGAATTTCGCCGAGATATTAAAGTGCACAAATGTGTGCATATACGCAGGTGCACTTTCACAGTCCGATGGGACGCCAATGCGACACGACCGGAGATAGATCACCGGCTTTACGTGCTCTCCGAGGCACGGGGATGTGTCTAACACTGTTAATTTCCAACCGCGGGCTGGCACTGAGAATTACTTGACAGAAGAACCCGGGAATCCAACCCAGGACCTCATGATTGGCAATCGATTAAAAGTATACATTACTTAATCCCGTCCGTCCGTCGCTACGTTCGTCTATCTTATGGGTTATTTCAAGCTTCAGCCGTAATAGGTTTCTGTCACGGCAAATAACGTAAATTCCGTCAAGAAAACATTATTTGGTATTAAGTACGTATACCTACCGTGTTATCGGAAAATATTTCTACATTAACCCAGCGGGGGCCGCGATTGAATCGAACAAAATATTTTGGCCCCAAAAACCAGATAAAATGTGATTTAGCAAAATCATGCCGTAGGTAAGAGCCTCTTTGAGATCCGATCGAACAACAATTTACGCACGTATTTATGGGTGATATTAATTGACGACCTCAATGGCGCAGTGGTGAGCGCTGTGGTCCCGGGAGGACAAGTGGAAGGTCCCGGGTTCGATTCCCGGCAGTGGCGATTTGGGATTTTATAATTTCTTAATTGTCTCAGATCTGGTCTAGTGGGAGGGTTCAGCCGTGGCTAGCTACCACCTTACCAGTAAAGCCGTACCGCCAAGCGATTTAGCGTTCCGGTACGATGTCGCGTAGAAACCGATCAGGGCTATGGGTTTAATAAAAAACTGCCATACCTTCTAATCTTTTAGGTCTAAAGTCTTTTAGATCTTCAGAAGTCTTTTATTTAATGCGAAGTTCAGGTTTTTTATTTAATGGGAGTTCAGGTTTTTTACTATAACCATGATATTTTACCAATAGGAGAATATGTACAAATATATTTAAATAAAAAAAAATAACTAATAAGTACTTACATGCAGTAACAATTAAAGAAATAGTCACTTAATTTTTTTCAAAAACTCCACAGAACTCAATAAATAAAACGGCGAAAAAAGTCTTTTAGATAACGCAGATAGTTTACGATTCAAGGTCTTTTATATAACACAGATTCTATACCTTAGTTTAACTAGTTTAACAGTTTTTTATTTTACTATATACGTTTATTAATGAGTATTTATTAAAGACGGATCCGTTTGCGCCGCGTTTTCGAACGTACGCGTGCGCGCCGACGCGTTTGTTGTGCCAAACAGTGAGCGAAAACAGCACTTTGTTGTTTAGATACAATCACCCTGACTGAGTCGCGACCAGTTCTTCCAATTAGCCCCTTTCCTTGCATCCATACGGTGAAGTGCCTCTTACCAATGCATGTTTAAGGGTCCGCACAAACACTTCGATTTCGGAGCATTTTTTTTACAGAATATAATTAATAATTATATTCTTACTCCTTTTTTTGTAGTCTATCTTAAAGTCGTATGATAAGCTACATTATATAGTAAAACTAGTGGACCTGGCAGACGTCGTCCTGCCCGGTGACATACCGACATCAGCGCCACCTACCGTGTATGCCACACCCGCAGACCAATATATATTTGTTACAAAAAATGTGATAAATGAAGAACCGCTCGACCGATTTTGTGCAAACTTCACATAAACAATCTACTAAATAGACCAAACAAAGCCTAAACATTTGGTTTGGATAGGTGAGCCCGTTCTTGAGTTATAAAATTACAACGAAAAGTGGCATTGATTTTATATATATAGATTATAAAGTACACTTTGGTTAGACAAGATAAAGTTCCTTAACAACATAAGGGCCTGTTTCACCACCTTCTGATAAGTATGAGTTATCTACAACTTTTGTCTTTGTCGCTTGACATAAAGTAAGAAATTGAGAAAACTTACGTTTAGGCTATCCGACATTTATCAGAAGGTGGTAAACAGGCCATAAATGTTTTAATTTGCAGTTAACTAGGTAGGTACATCATAAACACAGCGGCACTACCACAGAAATCCTAATAATATGGCACTAGAAGTGCAGTGTACGCGTGACCTTGTTGCCTTGCTGAGGACGCGGACATCGCCAGTGCAACGATGTGTGAGGTAAGCGAACAGATACTACGATGTGTGAGGTAAGAGAACGATGCGACGCATTTGCAACCTTCACTTGCTGATTCTATTGCTTAATTCTTAGCATATAGCGTAAATGTGTTTGCGTATTGCCTAGAACTAAGTTTGTGTACCTATGTAGTAGTGGGATGGAGCGGGTAGATTAGAAACTAGTCGGGCAGTCGGTTTCAGGCGTTGTAGTCACACTAATATTATAAAGGCGAAAGTTTGTGTGTATATATGTATGTGTGTATGTTTAACTCCTGCAACTACTAAACCGATTTGGCTGAAAGGAATGGAGATAGATTATACCCTGGATTAACACATAGGCTACTTTTTATACCGGAAAATAATAGAGGTCCCAAGGGATTACATTTATGTATAATGTATATATAATATATTATTACAAACATACATAAATGAAACGGCCTAACAATGTACCTGATAGGTCGCGTAGTCGGGTAAACATGTCACAAAACTGGGTTAAACCATACAAGAAGATGTTGAAAGAAAAGATTGCATTAAAAAACTTTATTGATTAAAGTTTCGTAACCGTTGGTTTCTTATGGCCGAATACGGAAACTTCCATTTAGGTAACGGATGCAGTTTTTCTTATAAAAACTATAACAATAAAATGTACCTATTTCTGTTTATTTTGAAATAATAATAATTTAACTTCGCTTGGTATATTATATTCAGTGGTGGATCACCACTTTATGAGGCCTGAGAAGGTACTTACTTGATTTGGAGGCCCCACAGAACATAAAAGGGGACTGCGCGAGGTCCCCTTTTGAATCGGTTGAGAATGAACTCAAAAACGAACAGAAAACATTACCCTGGACAGTACATAACCATGAGAGAAGCGAGCTTCTTTTCTTTTATTTAACGGAAACGAAACTTACGTTTTATTAAAATAATCAGCATCCAGATACCGAACTGACCTAAAACACTTAGGGCCTGTTTCACCACCTTCTGATAAGTGTTGGATAGCTTATTCGCAACTTTTGTCTTTGTCACTTGGCATAAAGTAAGAAAGTGACAAAACTTACGTTTAGGCCATCCGACACTTATCAGAAGGTGGTGAAATAGGCCCTTAGGTAAGCATACAAATCTTCTATATATATAAAACAAAGTCGTGTTAGTTCGAATACTTATAACTCGAGAACGGCTGGAGCGATTTTCATAGATATTGATTTGTTGTATTTGTCTCCAACCCGAATAGCATAACTATTAAAAACATTGGAAAATTGACGAAAAAATAAAATAAAAGAAAAAACATTTTCCCATACAAAATTTTCACGGGTTTCGGAGCTGTCAAACATCCCGTCCATAGGGTAAACTCTCTCCCCCTACCTATATAATTCTTCCGTACGTGTGTTTGTCAGTTAACTCCTCCTAAACGGCTCGACCGATTTGGATGAACTTTTGTGTATATATTTCAATCCTGGATGGTTTGAAAACACAATTACCGGGTAGGTACAGGTAACCTACCGGGTCTCGGTAAGTGGCGTAAGTACTAAAGTCGAAAACGGACAAAAAATTATAACTAACAAGAAATATTAAAAGCACGAGTCATGCGGGCGCAAAAAATAATTTTATAAAAACGATCCTTATGCCTGTTTCCTTCTTTAATTTCCTTACGGGACCTCCCAAACTGGTTGTAACTTACCTTGAAATATTATATTTTGGCCTCAGATGACCTTTAGGTTTGAGTAAATAACATTTCTAAAGTTTTGGAGGCTCCACTTTCTAGGGGTAGCCTCTCGTGCGAATTCTTCGACTTCTTCGCCTCGGTAATTAATAGGAACATGATATTAAACTTGACAGAGATTAGTCTCTACATCATCATCATCACCAACCCATTACCGGCCCACTACAGGGCACGGGTATCCTCTCAGAAAGAGAAGGGTTTCGGCAGTAGTCCACCACGCGGGCCAAGTGCGGATTGGTAGACTTCACATGCCTTTAAAAACATTATTGAGAACTCTCAGGCATGGATGTTTCCTCACGATTTTTTCTTTCATCGTTAAAGCAAGTGATATTTAATTGGTTAACAAGTATAAATTAAAAAATTAAAAAACCCCCGACATTCGGCATTTTGTGGCGGCGGCCATCTTGGATTTACATAGTGCTATTCTACTAGTTAAGCCCTTTATTGCCCATTTGATACCCATATTGAGGGAGTTGTGATAAAATATGTAATCCGCCATTTTGTAGCGGCGGCCATCTTGTATCGATTTTCATCAAACTTAGCTAAAAACAATCTCGATTAATTCATCTTACAAACAAAAAAAAAACTGCATTCAAATCGGTCCACCCGTTTAAGCGCCACAGGGGAACGGACAGACACACACACACACACAGATACGTCAAACTTATAACACCCCGTCATTTTTGCGTCGGGGGTTAAAAACATACAACTCGGAAAAGTTCAGGTGCGTGCCGGGGATCCAACTCGGCCATACCACTCTACATCGTCTCCACATAATATGAACTTAATATTCATCTCGATACCATGAGGCAAGAGTAGTTTGTCCTACTGAATCACCATTGAAAGATGATATAATACGAATTACATAACCGTTAATGTTCTTTTGGATTCAGCTGCACTGGTTACAACATCATGCCATGTTCACATTATTATCTCGACAATAATATATAAATAAAAAAATTGTAAGTAAGTACGCTTATTTTGTTTATAGTTTTCTGCCCACTGATGCAAAAATAATGTTTTGTAAAGATCTACAAAGTATTATTTAACTTTGTTTCTTATCCTTTATATTATATTATTTTGCTTATGTACGTGATTCTTTAACAATGCATGCTTTAAAAAATATAACTTAAGTATTGCTTTTTGCGATAGTTTTCAACTCGTGGTCGATGCTTTTAAATCTTTAAAAAAAATACGGTATAAAATGGAGACAATTTTTAGATATGTGCTTTGTTTTCAAAAATTGCTTACCTGGTATTGTTTTTAACATAATAAGCCGCAAAAACTCATGTTTTATTTTTCTTACCTGCCAAAAACTCTAATTTTACTCTATTCTTAAAGTTAACGTTATCTGTGACTGAATAAGTCGTTTAGTATTGAGATGTGTCAAACCATAACTTTTTCCAAGCGTTATTTCAATGGTTATTTCCATACTGAAAATGATAGATCAACGCTTAGTTGACGTTTATTTGAAAATCTACACTGGATCCTCTGAAACTCTAACTTTTACTTATGATAATAAGTTTATTTATGCACGTAATATGCCTGTGTTTTACGAGCGCGAAAGTTTTTTTTAATAAAGAATAACGTAGTTTTTAAATAAAGAACAATGTTTATGTACGGTAATACGCCAAGAAGGTTATAGCTATACCTATGTATATACACTGGAGACTGTGCCTAAAACATTGTAGTGAAGACAAGGTCATTCACCTGGGATTTTTTTTCTCTGTTTTGTATACCTCACACGCTCTATTTAAGCAGGTGATAACGAGACAAAAAATATCCAGACCTGTTTAAGGGCAAATCTCTTTGCTGACACGTTTTGTATGGATTTCAGATTCCAGTGTCTATATAGTATAATTTTCTTGCACTTGTCGCTCACAAGTCAAAATAATAACTTATCGAGACTGTATTGTGCTGGTGTGTTATTGTTTGTCTATACCTACTATAACGTAATAGGTACGTTTTGTAATAACACGGTTACGGTTCCCTTCGAACAACCTTCGCGGAGAGTTCTCGAGCATTGTGCAAGGTAAACGATGATTGCCGCTCGCAAAACAGGTATCAACAGCTGTCTAGTATGACCAACCTACATATGTCTCATATATTTACCATCGAGTAATGTTGGATAGAAGCAGGCGTTAGTTTGCGGAAATCCATAATATATAAAATGAAATGTCAAAATTATTTTGCTATAATCCGCAAAACAGTCAAATTTGTATGGTACAACAAGCAGCATGTGCTATGCCCTGACGATCGTCGAGTTTATTTTGGTGGTGGATTTGTGTGGTGTTACTTGGTGGTGGTGCTTGGGGTCCGCTTGGTTGCTTATTTTTCCTGCATATTTAACAGCAGGAGGGCTGACAGGGCATAGCACATGCTGCTTGTTGTACCATACAAATTTGACTGTTTTGCGGATTATAGCAAAATAATTTTGATTTTTCATTTCATACATCGAATAATGTTTACGTCGATGAATAAAAAAAAATGTCGATACCAGAAATTATATACCATGCGCGTAATTAAGGTTGCAAATGCGTCGCTTATCTCACACATCATTGCACTTGCGACGTCCGTGTCCTCAGCACGGCGACAAGATCACGCGTACACAGAATTTCTAGTGGTATAATATTAGGATTACTGTGGTCGTGCGCTTCCGTACAAACAAAGTATTGCCTTAGCGCATTGTGTGGCTGTAGCATACCCACGTTCCTTTGCAAGACACCGAAGTGCACCGTACTGTGTTATGCCACGTATTGTATTCATATATACGAGTAGAAAACCGCAGCTGCAGCAACGCCGGAATGCGCCGGGTGTCCTCGCTGCAATGCATAGGCGTGTTCCTCATTGCTGAAGATCGTGACCCCTTACATTAATCACATAATGGTAGGGGTTCTCTTGAGACGATAATGTGGGCTGCTTTCAGATCCTCTCGCATACGACTTGACTAAAGTACGATTTATTAATCTAGCGACTGTCGACAGCGCTGCTAACACGCCTGCACTAGCATGGTTATAGCTCCATGTAAATACTTGTTCCTATACAGTAACCATGACAGTCCAGCGCTGTCTACCAGTGCTGGATAGAATAGAACGCTAGTTTAAACTACACGGACCAGTGGCAGCGTCCGCTAGTACCTGTGACTGTCTACTGGATGTATGTAACACCTGCCTAAGCTTCATGCGGATCATTAAATTCAAATTCAAATTCAATATTTGAATTTGAATATGAACTTAATATAATCATCCTTTTATTATTGTTATCTACTATCAATTATTAGTTTCAATAAACGGGACTGACACAGACAGCTCAATGAACTCTCTAGAAGGTAAGGAGGGAAGTTGAAGGCCAAATTAGAACCTCAAAAGTTATTCACCGGTTAACATGATCCGGGGATCGATTATCTAAAATTGATTGCTACAATGCGACAATCGCATTCATTCATTAGCCGACACTCTCTCGCTATTGGTCACCACTATAGCTTTTTTACTTTCCACTGCTGGGCACAGGTCTCCTGTCTTATAGGAGAGAGGGATTTAGAGCTTGGACCCGCCACGCTGCTACAATGCCACGCTTTGCGACAATGCTTTTACGACTATTGTCATATATGATAATGATAACAACCGGGACCGACTGCTTAACGTGCTCTCCGAGGCACGGGGGTGACACACTCATTAGAAGTCTGTGTGTCACTTTAAACTATACAGAACGCATGTCGCCGCCTTACTACATCACGAATATAGTTCTACGCAATCACGCAAACACGTTTACGATCTATGCTGTACAGTCAGAATTAAGCCATAGGATTAGCGTGTTAAGGTTGCAAATGCGTCGCATCGTTCGCTTACCTCACACATCGTTGCACTGGCGATGTCCGCGTCCTCAGAACAGCGACAAGTGCATGCGACCGCATTTCTAGTTCCTTATATTATTAGGATTTCTGTGGTTGTACACAATCTCTCTCTGATCTAAACTAAGTTGACAGCTCTAAATCTAAATGCTATTCTTGTCCACAGGAAATATGGTTCATAAACCTTTGAACTAAGTTTAACAGAATTAATACTATTCTTCATCCAGGGTCATGATAGAACAGGGAACTACCATCGCAACTTAAAATACTCAAAAGTTCTTTGTTTTAGTCAAAAGTTTTGTTGTATTATTCCAAATTCAAATTCATTTATTCAAAGTAGGTACACGGTACACTTTTTGAACGTCAATATACATACATAGGTATGAAGTACATGAAAGTGAGGTAATGGTGATAATTACTACGAGAATTTAAACCTAAAACTACGAGGGTTCCAAACGCTCCCTGGTTTGAGAAGAGCCCACAACAAATTCAGCCGGGTTATAAACCTAACTACTTACCTACTATCCTAATTGAGATCTCTATAATTGCCTGCAAATTACAGTAATGGCAATGCTCTCAATTGCGATTAAACCATTAGCAGTATAACTAAATGCCGTGTAGAAGCAATCAAGAATCGCTCAGTTTCAAAGTTGAAACTGCACAGAAGCCTTATAGGGTTCCGTACCCAAAGGGTAAAATGGGACCCTATTACTAAGACTCCGCTGTCCGTCTGTCTGTCTGTATGTGTGTCTGTCACCAGGCTGTATCTCATGAACCGTGATAGTTAGATAATTGAAATTTTCACAGATGATGTACTTCTGTTGCCGCTATAACAACAAAATAAATAGCAGAATAAAATAAATATTTAAGGGGGCTCCCGTACAAAAAATATGATTTTTTGCTCGTTTTTGCTCAGGCATATAATAATAATATGATAGCGGCAACAGGTAGACGCTTGAAATATTCACAGATTAAGTATTTAGCTATTATATTCACTTTAAAAATAAATACTTTGCTATAATTTGTTTGTTTTCGTTATAATATAGTGTTAGTGTATTGCCGTTTTGTGCCGATAATGGTACGGAACCCTTCCTGCGTAAGTAGGTACAACTCGCCCTTGGCCAGTTTTTTTTTACGATATCACCTCTCAGTGCGGTATAGTTGCAAGTATACGAAGTAGTAAGTATAGAAGATGCAAGTAAGGCCTCATTCCAGGGGCAATTTCAACAAAGCCGTTTTTTCTTGAATTTCGGTGGACTTTTTTATTATTAAGTTTTTTCAACTTTGAACTATGGTTTATTGTTCTTCTTGTTATTGTTTATGCTCTTATTGAATGCCATCAAAATATATCTTATAAACTCGTGAGAATACGTGTTTAAAATTTTGATGCCACCGAAATGATAAAACTAGCCACCGAAATGATATAAGTAGCCACCGAAATGATAGAAACTGTCCACCGAAATTAAAATTCACTGAAAATATATTAAATATACTACTGAGCAGCCTCAACCATACACTTTAACTAAATAGATGCACTCTTAGCAAGTGTGAAAGGTTGTATACTATCATGAGTGACAATTTGTTAACCTAGTTACGTATGTTCTACTTAATTTTAGATATTCCTCTGGATTTCACAAAAAAATGCACCTACCTACGATAAAAGGAATAGAATAAAATTAAATGAAAAGACATATATTTTAATTAACTTTTAATTTCTACTATTTTATTAATTTCGCACTTGCTTAAATACAGTGTAAAGTTTATATTGCGAGACTTAAGGGGCTTCTAATTTTATGGAGTTATTGAGATTTCAGAGTTGTCGTTAAATGAAGAGAAAAAAAAATCAATATTATGATGCATACTGTGACTAATAAAGTATACAGTTTGAAAGTCTGTGACCAACCAAGAATATGATAACGTATAGATAATGCAGATGCATTATTTGAAGTTCCATTAGATTCTAAATCATCATTGATAACTGAGTGTGCCACTAAGGTTTGTCGAGTTGTCTGAATTTTGTATTTTTTTTTTCTTATAATAGTATTATGCTCTCGAACTGGCTGCGTTTTTTTTTGCGTATATTTCGGAGCTTGTGAGAATTTAATGCACTCCTCGAAAAAATTAATTCTGTAGCTTTTTTTCTTGCATATCTCTCTCTATCTTTTCTAAGAAACTCTTCTCGATCGCTTTTAATTCGTTGTTTTCTTTTCTGTTCGCATAATCTTCTTTTTTCCCTTCTCTCATATTTGGTCAATGTTCGTCTCGGCATTGTAAAAACAATACGTCAATGATAGTTAGTAGATTAGTAGATTACATTTCAACTTTGAATTCACCTGACACTTTAAAATACATAAATTAGATTATATTTAATCATACCTCGTTATAGTTTGTTTCAATTCAAAACATATTGCATAAAAGTACAGGTATTGGAAACACATTAGTTAAATAATGCATACAAAGATTTGCATGAAACTTTAAAAAGTTAACCGTGGTCAAAACATTGAAATGGAAATTAAATAAATTTTGTCTAACCATTTTACAAGATAAGCTGTGATAGCCTAGTGGTTAGGACGACCGACTTCTAATCGGAGGTCGTGGGTTCAATCCCGGGCACGCACCTCTAACTTTTCGGAGTTATGTGCGTAACTATTTAAATATCACTTGCTTTAACGGTGTAGGAAAAAATCGTAATTAAACCTGCATGCCTGAGAGTTCTCCATAACATTTTCAAAGGTGTGTGAAATCTGCCTATCCGCTTGGCCAGCGTGGTAGACCATTGCCAAAACCCTTCTCACTCTGAGAGGAGACCTGTGCTCTGTAGTGAGCCGGTAATGGGTTGATCATGATGATTTTACAAAAAACTGATGAACAAAAAATCAAAACTTATATTGTAATATACATAGGTGCTAAGTTCGTTATCTACTAGAATTTTTCTTTTTGGTTTGGTTTTCGTTTATTAACCCCCGACGCAAAAACGACGGGGTGTTATAAGTTTGACGTGTCTGTGTGTGTGTGTGTGTGTGTGTGTGTGTGTGTGTGTCTGTCTGTTCCCCTGTGGCGCTCAAACGGGTGGACCGATTTGAATGCGGTTTTTTTGTTCGAAAGGTGAATTAGTCGAGAGTGTTGTTAGCTATGTTTGATGAAAATCGGTCCAAGATGGCCGCCGCTACAAAATGGCGGATTATATATTTTTTCAGAACTTACTTAATATGGGTATCAAATGAAAGGGCTTGACTAGTAGAATAGCACTATTGCAAATCCAAGATGGCCGCCGCCTCAAAATGGCGATTGTCGGGGGTTTTTTAAATTTTCAATTTATTTTTCAGTGTTTTTGACCACCTACCTTCTACCTACCAACATTTCATGTATTCTTTTTGCGACCATTTCATAAACTTTCTCTATTGAGTAAAAAAAAATTAGTGTAGAACCAAATATGGGGAAAATCGGTGTACAGGTTCAATATTTTGATGACATAAGTAAGTGTACAGTTATGTTAATTTGTACATATGAATTATACAAACGTAGGTATAATATAGTTACTAAAAACTCCCTGAAAGTATGTTAATTACGATAGCGAAAAAATTATCAAAATCGGTTCATTAGTATTTGAGATAATTGCGGCCGTACATACATACATACATGCATACATACATACATACATATCAAATCAAATCAAATCAAATAAACTTTATTCAAAATTGGTACACTGTACACTTTTTGAACGTCAATTTAGGTACAGGCAATGGTGATAATTATTTACGGAAACTTAAAACTAAAACTACGAGGGTTCCAAACGCGCCCTGGTCTGAGAAGAGCCCACAACAAACTCAGCCGGGTTTATTTTTTTTTTATTATCACCATCTTACAATTTGGTATAATAGCCATAAAAATGATTTGAACTGTTGGCTTTTAGAGCAATCTATGTCCATGGATTTTTGTCATTAAAAAAATCTTTTAAGCTATAGTAAGACTTTTCAATTAATTTGCGTTTAATAAAACCTTTGAACTTATTGAGAGACATATCCAAAATGTTCTCTGGCAACATATTATAAAAAAGTACAGAATTACCAACAAATGATTTTCCAACTTTTCGCAGCCTAGTAGTGGGCAACACAAGTTTATCTTTATTTCTAAGATTAATGTTATGACAGTCACTTTTTTTCTTAAATTTATCGATATTTTTGTGTACATATTTTAAATTTTCAAGAATATATTGGTTATAAACTGTCATAATTTTAACTTCCTTAAACTTATTTCTCAGTGACTCTCTGGGTCCCATATTATATATGGCACGAACAGCCCTCTTCTGCAGCACGAAAATGGAATTAATATCAGCAGCATTACCCCATAAAAGTATGCCATATGACATAATGCTGTGAAAGTAACTAAAATAAACTAACCTCGCAGTTTCAATATCAGTTAGTTGGCGAATCTTTTTAACCGCATATGCAGCAGAACTAAGTCTGTTCGATAAGTTATTTACATGAGGGCCCCATTGGAGTTTAGCATCTAACGTTATCCCCAGGAAAACAGCCGTATCCACTAGATCTAATTCCTCATTATTAAGCTGTACAGTGGTTTCAACTTGTTTAACATTAGGTAAAGTGAATTTAACACACTTAGTTTTTTTCCCATTAAGTAATAAGTAATAAGTTAATACACATAAATACATATCAGGGTCAAATACATAAACTCTTTTTTTGAAGTGGTTTAGTTAAAAAATTACCTGCCGGCCTGAATTTTCATCGAAACAAATAATAATCTACCAAAATAATAAAACAATCCACCGAAATGAGACAATTTAACACCGAAATGATAAAGCAATCCACCGAAATGAGATAATTAACATTTAAAAAAACCGAAATGAGAATTTATATCATTTCGGTGAGTTTTTTGTCATTTCGGTTGACAATTTAGCCCACCGAATCCACCGAAATGATAACACCGAAATTAGAAATACGGACAAAAATTTGCATTACAAGAAGACTATTTATTATAAGATGATATGAATATTACACAAATAAACGTATTACCATTACGCACTCTTGAATAGTATTTTATATGTATTAACTAATTGTAAGACAAGTTATACCTGTACACGGAAATGATAAGAAGTTTGTCACATGCCACCGAATTGAACTACTTACTTTTTTTGCGGGAACATGCAAGCAAGCGGCGCATTTCCTCCCACGATAGGCACATAGACCACACTGTTACGTACATTTTAAGCGCACGAGGGGGGAGCTAGAGTTGTCCTATGCAAAACTACAATCGATTAAAAAAAAAACACCGAGATGAGAGAACTTTCTGGGACACAAGCATTTTTACTTACCAGTTATTAAACTAAGTAGATATTATCATAAAATTATTTTATAACTATACTGTCACTATTCACAATTTAAATAAAAGTAGCCATATACCTAAATAAGCAATACTTTTTGATTTATGAGGGAAATTACATTGAAAAATGTTGTGAGGACAGCTACCGAAATGATAAATTCGGGGCTTTAAAATTTTTTTATTTCCTAAACTGCAGTCCTAATCAATAAATATTTATTGTCTCGCATAGGTATCTACCTATTCTACCTAGAAAAAAATATTAGATCTTTATACTAACGTTGGACAGTACCGATTTCACCCATGCCGTGCGAATTTTGCTGTTGGGAAATCCACCCTCCAGAGTTATTTATCTCGCCCTTGCCATATACACAAGTAAAGTTCGTAAACTAAAACCCGACTACGCTTAATAATTTAATAATAATTTAGAGGGCAAAAGCGCGGGGCAAGCAGCTTGTGGCGCCATCTGTTATGTCTATCCGAAACTAATTTTATAATCTAGAGAGCGGCACGAAGCTTACTTTTCGATGTTTTTAGTAAATAAAATGTAGCCTATGTCACCCGGGCCATAACGACGAATCAATAAACATCTCATTAATCAAAATCGGTCCAGTAGTTTAGGCGCTATGGTGGTACACACATAATCTCATGCAAAAAAATCTCCACAAACACACACATACATACATACATACATACATACTGCTAAAATCATAACCCTTCCTTTTGGCTTTGCCGTAGTCGGGCAAAAAGGTAAAAAATAAAGGTAATAAATAAAACATTTAACTCGTAGTATAAATTAATCTAAGTATCTTTCTTTCTTTCTTTTTGGAGTTATCTTTAATCGGGACCAGAGGGCGCCATACCGCCGATTTTTAGGGTCTGTTTTACCACTGTCTGATAAGTGTCGGATAGCCTAAACGTAAGTTATCTCTTTCTTATTTTATAATTATCAAGTGACAAAGGCAAAAGTAAATACTTAGCTATCCAACACTTATCAGAACGTGGTGAAACAGGCCTTTAGTTACATATACAATAGTAGCGATCCGACCCGCCTACGCACGGGTAGTAATTACCGGTTGCTATTCCACCATGCTTTGGTTTTCATTCATTCCACCATTCAAACTACATAATAATTATTTTCATAGTGTGTCTTTCCAATACGACTGGATAATCAAACTTCATTTGTATGGAGCGTGCTACGAAGAAAATTCTTTTAACGATACCTAACAGGGTCGCTAGCAACCACATGAATAGATATACCGTATACGTACAGAGAGGAAGCTTCAACAAGCGGCCCGCTGTAGGTAAAGTTACCGGCAAACTTCTTGAGCAAATGACCTTGACTTTTAGGTCTCGACAAGCGAATTTTAGGTCTCTTTGATGGTAAGTGCGGGCGCGACGGCGGGGAGTATTGTATCAAGCGTGTGATTGGTAGATCAGTAGACTTTTGCCTCCCGCTTTCCCCTTTTTTGCCCAGATGTGTAGGTACAATGCGCTAACTTATCCCCACTATGTCATTTCATGCTCAAGAAACTTACCGGCAATTGTACACTCACACATAGTGCACGTTTGTCATCCAACTGAGTGCTTAGTCTAAGATCGGAGCACTCGAAAACGAACTCGAAAACTATTGATCGATTTCAGAGTAAAATAGACCTAGAATGGCTTGTATTAAGGTTTGAGTTCGCCAATACATTCAGCATTCGATCACAACGAGCGCCCCAAGCAGAAATGTTGTAAAATACATATTCGAACTATGGAATTACGACTTTAAAATACGAGTATTTGAGTTCATTTTGCTCTGAATTCACTTGTGATTCGATCAATAGTTTTCGAGTTCGTTTTCGAGTGCTCCGATCTTAGACTAAGCACTCTGAGCCGGTTGGAGGTCAGACGTGGGCGTCCGTGCACCGTTGGTGAGTGTGTTTGTGTGAGTATACCTACAGCGGGCCGTTTGTATGACGCTTCCCCTCTGTACATATATCTACTCATGTGCTAGCAACATTCATAGACCTGTGGAACTAGTGGAACTAGACATCTATTATTTTTTTGTACGACGACTGCTTGTTAGTGAATAACTAACTTGACTGCGATCAATGGGCCTAGTGCTTATCTCAACAGCTATCTTCTTATAACTAGCTGCGCCCCGCGTTGTTCCCCGCGGTTAGTAAGTTTGTAAACATAAAAATATTTATTATCTTGTTAGCAAAGAGTACGACAGCAAATTCATACAAATACATACAATTTACCTAAGAACAATCAGCGCCATCTATCGCGTTTTTGGAAGTCTATATCTATTTAAGTCCCACAGGAACACTTTTCCGGGATAAAAATGTGCCTAGCCTATGTGTTATTCCAGGGTATCATCTATCTCCATTCCAATTTTCAGCCAAATCGGTTCAGTAGTTGCGGCGTTAAGGAGTAACAAACATACACACATACATACACACAAACTTTCGCCTTTATCTATACTAATAAATAAAATTGAAGTGTCTGTCTGTAATATCGAAATAACTACCTCATATTAAGCTCATATGGTTATTTGAACGCTACCATAACCGAATCACACGTTTTTAAAATTTTTGTCTGTCTGTCTGTCTGTCTGTCTGTCTGTCTGTCTTTCTGTCTGTCTGTCTGTCTGTTTGAACGGGCTAATCTTCGGAACGGCTGAACCGATTTTGACGGGACCTTCACATACAAGTAGAGAATTAACCAGGGAGTAACATAGGCTACTTTTTTAACCGACTTTCAAAAAAGGAGGAGTTGTGTTTTTCTACCTATGTACACCGATATCTCCGAGATTTCTGAACCGATTTGCGTAATTTTTTTTTAATCGATAGAGAAACAATGCGACCCTGTTCTGTAAAAAATTTGGATTACAACTCCTCAATCCTGATGCTGTAGGGGAACTAATCCCCAAAATTAATGGGTTTTAGAAACTTTCGGTTATTTAAATTGATATTGGCTACCAATTAAAGACTTTATCGTTGAATGAACTCGAGTAGGTACATATCCAACTCCTCAACCCTGATGCTGTAAGGAATTGTATTCCGAAATCGTGGGGATCCCACAGGATTTTTCCGTTTTGGGGACGGGTTTCTACAGATAAGCTACTTTTTATTCTGGAAAATCAAAAGTTCCCACGGGATTTTTAAAAACCTAAATCCACACGGGCGAAGCCGTGGGCATCATCTAGTTATATTAGTATGATTTAACGCTAGAGAGTGACTGCTCTTAGGGCTGGGTAGATACTCATTGAATACTGTTGCAGAAACAATCACTTCTTTTCACCAGGTAAGTGGCTTACGGCTCTAGCATCCGAAGCATTTCAGGATTCTAAAGCTGCCGTGGAGAAGTTTTAAAATCTATACTAATAAATAAAATTGAAGTGTCTGTCTGTAATATCGAAATAACTGCCTCATATTAAGCTCATATGGTTATTTGAACGCTACCATAACCGAATTACACGTTTTTAAAATTTTTGTCTGTCTGTCTGTCTGTCTGTCTGTCTGTCTGTCTGTCTGTCTGTCTGTCTGTCTGTCTGTCTGTCTGTTTGAACGGGCTAATCTTCGGAACGGCTGAACCGATTTTGACGGGACCTTCACATACAAGTAGAGAATTAACCAGGGAGTAACATAGGCTACTTTTTTAACCGATTTCAAAAAAGGAGGAGTTGTGTTTTTCTACCTATGTACACCGATATCTCCGAGATTTCTGAACCGATTTGCGTATTTTTTTTTTAATCGATAGAGAAACATTGCGACCCTGTTCTATAAAAAATTTGGACTCCAACTCCTCAATCCTGATGCTGTAGGGGACCTAATCCCCAAAACTAATGGGTTTTAGAAACTTTCGGTTATTTAAATTGATATTTGGGGTACCAATTAAAGACTTTATCGTTGAATGAACTCGAGTAGGTACATATCCAACTCCTCAACCCTGATGCTGTAAGGAATTGTATTCCGAAATCGTGGGGATCCCACGGGATTTTTCCGTTTTGGGGACGGGTTTCTACAGATAAGCTACTTTTTGTTCTGGAAAATCAAAAGTTCCCACGGAATTTTTAAAAACCTAAATCCACACGGGCGAAGCCGTGGGCATCATCTAGTCTCCCTATAAGACGCTGTAGGCTTCTGGGCTTGATGCGCAGTTGATAGTATTCAATGTACGCTAAGCCTTAAAACAACGTCAGTCCTTACACCAAAGAAGGGCTAGCACAGTTTAAAACACGAAGTGAAAGTAGGCGGGCTACTGGAGAAAATTGATTAATTTGGAGAAAATTATATCTTTACCTAGACGTCCAGAAATGAGCACCTTTGTTTCAAACGATAGTAAAATAAGAACTCTTGTTTAACTTTTCAAGTACAGTTCGAAACGCGTAACTTGAAATTAGTACTTAACAAGTATAAATTGAAAATTTAAAAACCCCCGACATTCGCCATTTTGTGGCGGCGGCCATCTTGGATTTGCATAGTGGTATTCTACTAGTCAAGCCCTTTCATTTGATACCCATATTAAGGGAATTGTGAAAAAATATGTAATCGGCCATTTTGTAGCGGCGGCCATTTTGGATCAATTTTCATCAAACATAGCTAACAACACTCTCGACTAGTTCACCTTTCAAACAAAAAAAAAACCGCATTCAAATCGGGAAACAGACAGGGGAACAGACAGACACACACACACAGACACGTCAAACTTATAACACCCCGTCGTTTTGCGTCGGAGGTTAAAAACATAAGGCCTACGCTTTACTATCGTATTTGGATACGATTGACCTTTATTCTTTAAAATTTGGATTCGATTTTGGTTATTCGGCCGTTATGCAACATTCGTTATTTATTATAGACTAGCGACCCGCCCCGGCTTCGCACGGGTAGTAGAGCATATTATGCGTAGGTACTACCCGCTCAGGGATTAGGCAGCGTTTTCGATGAAAGCTCCCAGGCGGCTTGACTTTTTACGATATTTTCCACAATGAACTTACTATATCTCACCTTATACCCGAATTACTAATTCCGTGGAATTCTGACGTTTCATAATGTTACCAGAGATAAAACAATTCCCACAAAAAAGATAAAAAATTCAAAACTTATGCAAATACAAATCAACTGCTGCATGTAGATATGACAAATGCCTGACAGACACTTCATGGTGATAATGTCATTCGACTTCCATTTTTGAATAAATTTTTTCAATGTGCTTCTTTTGTTTTCTATTGCTGTTAGTGTGCACTTTCTAGTTTCCATTCTTAGGAATTTCTATTTTAGGGAAAACAATTAATATTATTAAGCGACTTAGAGCTTTATATGTTGACAGGGAATTAAAGTAGTTTGGGGTAAAATCGTACTTCGTAGATGTTAACCCTGTTTTCCATATAAATAACTCACCTGTAAATGACAATGACAGCTGTCAGAATTAAGTCGATATTAAGTCAAAAATAAGGAGAAAAACTAAATATTTCAAATCAAATAAATTACAGTGTATTTGGGACATAAAAAGGTAAGTTTTCACCAGATTCCGTGAAAAAAAAAATTTATTTTAAAAGATAAAAATAAAAAACCAAAAACTTGGTTTTTTGAACTTTTCACATAAATTTTCAGGTTATGTGAAAAAAGTGTAAATAAAAAATTTGTAGATCTTTTTATTACCTACAACTTTGCTATTTGATTTTTTTCCATAGGACTTCTAGTTTTGCCGGAAATCGAGATAAACCGTTTTTTACCCATAAAACTCCCCCCCTTTTTTCCCGAGCTCAGATCGCCCTTAAGCTATTTTTCCTTGTATTTTTATAATATTCTCCTCCTTTTCCAATGGGTTTCATCCTACGTACTGTGATTTTTTTTTTGGTTTCAAAAATTATCGACACTGGGCTATATAATAGGGAGAACCGCGGCCACCGACGCGCTTATAGGCACGCTCCCGCCGCCGCAATTTTTAAATCTGTAATATCTTCGAAAGTATTCATTTAAATCATATGCTGTAAAGGGCCATATGGATTTATATCAAATCAACAATGTATTTAAGGTATTTAATTAGATAAGGATTAATGCTGTATTGGTTGAAATCGCTTCTAAAATTAGCCATTATTTGTCGTAAAAAGTAAATGACAAAAAAATGTTATTGTGGGATATCCATAAGAGATAGACATATACCATCGCGGACTTTTCTGTAGACCTTTTCAATGTGTACAATACTTAGTACATTATTTTGATAAATCTCGTAGGGTTCAGCCTGCGTTTGCAATGTAAGCAGAAAAAATGTAATTATTTACGACATCACATTAGAAACCTCAAAAATAACAGTATTTCTCCACTATTTAATGGATGTTATTATACATATAAACCTTCCTCTTGAATCACTCTATCTATTAAAAAAAACCGCATCAAAATCCGTTGCGTAGTTTTAAAGATTTAAGCGTACAAAGGGACATAGGGACATAGGGACATAGGGATATAGGGACGGAGAAAGCGACTTTGTTTTATACTATGTAGTGATATAATCATAAATTTTGCTCATTTTGGATCGCTTGGCACAAAGGTTCGGCAGTTTTCGAAAATTAAACTTTTAATAAGTACATTGTTTAAACTCGTTTAATGATGTATCTATACGTATTTTCACTTTCGTACTTATTTACCTGTGATATCAGAGTGCTTAGTCTAAGTTTGAAGCGCTGTAAAACTAATAGTATACTAGAAGTATACTATTGATCGAATCACAAATGACTTCAGAGCAAAATGAACCCAAAGACCCTTATTTTAGGTCCATTTTACTCTGAAGTCATGGTGATTCGATCAATAGTATACTTATAGTATACTAAAAAGTTTTGGAGCGCTCCATACTGAGACTAAGCACTCAGGTTATTTTCAATCTTAAGACCCTATAGTATAATACCAGCCTAACCAGAAATAAACCTACTAAACTAGTATCTATATCAATTATTAAACTCAAGTACCTACCTAGCAGTTAATCGCAAAATTTAATATCAATCGTAAATAATAATTGAATGGCTTTAAAATTATTCGTTTTACGTTCATAATACCTCTGAGGGTTTTTGATATTCAAGTAATGTTGAGGTTGTTAGGCTGAGTACAGACAGCGTAGGCGGATTATTTGAAAGCTCAAGTTGATAATATTATTATGCTGTTTGTTACGTCTTCTTGGAAAGTTTGATTGCTCGCCCAAAAGGTGCTTTGTTCCGGGATTTTTCTGCTTTGAGGGATTATTTTTTAGTAAAATTTTCAAAGCGGTTTCATTAAAGTTTTTTGCGGGATAACTTTCAGACCAGGAAGCGTCTTGAACCCACGCAGCTTTTAATTTTTGCTACAGTACATAATTATCTCCATTACCTTTCATTTACCTACTTACATTGAAATAAATTGTTAAACTTATAATTTGCTCTGTGTGCGTCGTTATATCAGTAGTCTATCTAATGGTTTTTAAGTGAAGAAGAATAAAGTGAATGGACAAGATTCTAATTTTTTTTTAAATAATTTTAAAAATTTAACTAAAATAAAACAAAAATCTGAAAGAATCATTAAATTATCTCAAAAAAGTTATATGGAACTTTAAAGTTGCTAATTTAATTTCACGCGGCGCTTCTTCGTTTGACGTCATCCCGATGGTTCCGAGGTATTTTTTCTATGTAAAACTTGTTTCACCAACTTCTCCGAGATTACTGAACCGATTTGCATGATTTTTTTTAAATCGACAACTGAGGATGTGTTTGTATTTCGAGGAGACTTGAATTCCATAATGTATGTTAAATATGATATTTTCAACATTAGGAAACTTCATATGTTGTTGGACATATGTATAAGTAATCCAATTCCGCACGTGAGCGATCATTAGCAAGTAAATAAATAAATAAAATATCCGACTTTGCAAGTGCAGTGTGTACTTACGTGTACCTTAATGATGCGTTGATATACGCTCTTACTTTAATGGAAGGAACCCGGTCGATCAAGTACGGGCATCCTACAAAGACCGGACCTACATAACTCGATTTGCGCGAATAAGTGAATTTTCTCTCTTTGCTCACTTCAGTAATGAGTAAATTCTAGTGTCAATTAAAGTGAGAGAGGTGCTTAATTGAAATAAAACCTTGTTTGACGTCTGCAAATATTTTTACCGTATTTGCTTAATGGACTGAATGTATGAGGTAAAATCGCAATAATGATTTAGAGCGGGGCCGCACTGCGAAATTTATTCGCGCGGTTTATATTCCGCATTTTAATATATTTTTCTCGCGAATTTTAAATCGCATTTGCGTGCAGCTTCATACATTTCCATATGTCACAGAATTTTGCGAAATAAATCGCGCGAACAAATTTCGCAGTGCGGGCCCGGCCTTAGTACTATCCACATTTTTTATTTGTGTATCCTAAATTAATGTGCAAGCCTCAAAAGCCCACCAACCCGTATTGGAGCAACGTGGCGGGTCTAAGCTCTGAAACCTATAAGAAAGGAGGCTTATGCCCAACATTGGAACTTTAAAGGGTTGTAGAGGAGGCTGCAAAATTGTATGTAATTATATTTATTGGAAATGCTACAGTAAGAATAACATGGCTTTGCTATTGTGAAAAAAATGTAATTGAATTACGAAACAATGATGAGCAATAATTGCTGCAAAATTAACTCAACGAATCTGATAAAACGCCTTGGCATAAGTAGGTACAGAGGTACAATCGGACTGATCGAAAATACATAGTCATTTTCACTGTCATTGTCATAGTCATAGTATTTATAATCATCGCCCTTGTCATAGTCGTTATCATAGTCATCATCATCATCATTGCAATAGTCCGAACCTGTGGTAGATTCATTTGTCGATTCGTAAGCGCTTGTGAAAGCTTATCTGAATAAAATTGAAGATTACTTATATAAATGATAAAAAGGCGTGGATTTGACTCGTTCCAGCAATGCGCGAGACGGCAATTCAATCATGTACTTAACATAAAATTGTTATATTGATATTGTAAATTTGGAAAAGAGCAACCGCCGAGTTTCTTGCTGGTTCTTCTCGGTTGGAATGGCATTCCGAACCAGTGGTAGATTCGTTTGACTATTCAAAAGTACTTGTAAAAGTTTATTTGAATAAAAAACTTTTCTATTCTATTCTATTCTATAGTCATCGACATTGTCATTGTCATCGTCATTATCATTGCCATAGTCATTTTCACTGTCATTGTGATCGTCATAGTCATCACTATAGTCATTGTCACTGTCATTGTCATTGTCATAGTTATGGTGACCCTCATCGTCGTTCAATACAATGAGGGCACGCTCGGTAGATTCAATTGACGATTCAAAAGTACTTGTAAAAGTTTATTTGAATAAAAAACTTTTCTATTCTATTCTATTCTATCTACGATTTATAGGATAGTTTCTATGGCCACCTTCCATAACAATGGCATCAGCGGGTTAAATAAAATAAATTCAATTTCTTTAAAAATATTTATTTTTATGATGATTTGCAATGTTTCATTAGAAATAAATATCACAATTTTTTACTTATTACTTATTCTTACATCGATTACTTATGTCTTTACTTATTTAACTTTATTTTATCATAAGTTACATCTAATATAAATTGTTTTATTTGATAATAATCAATAGGGTTTTCTATTGAAATATTAAAAGATTCGTAGGTTTTTCAGAGATGAATTACTATGAAAATAATACGTCTACTACTAAAAATAATATAAATTCGGTGACACAGTTATCTGGATGAAATATTATTATGAAAAGTTAATATATTATACATTGGAGAAAGTCAAAAGATAAACGTAGCAGACGTATTGAAATTGTTTGAAAATACAAAAGTGTTATTGAACTCATATTTCTGAGGTTTCTTAAAATTGTTTACTTTCGACGAAGCACTGAGTAATAAAAGCTACGAGATAGTGTAAACTATAATTATTATTAAGTACATTATTTATTTTGATTTCATACGAATATACGTTTATTACATTTTCAATTTAATTGATGAAATATTTAACCTAATGTTAGATACATAAATTAAATAAAAATTATGTGGCAGTTATAAAATTTTGTCATAATACGCATCTTAATTAAATACCTACCTATAAATACTAAGTATGGTATGTTTAGATGCATGATGTATTAGTATTTTTATAAAGTACCCACGTAAGTAATCTACTTGTTTTTTTTTTTATTATTATTTATTATAAAGACGAATTATATTGTTGCATACTGTTTAGATAATCCAGATTCTGTCAAAAAGAAGTTTGATTCTCATTTGAATATTAATCAATCTGAATATTATACACGCTATCTGTGTCTGTGATTTATTTATTAAAATATCATTGATTGCTTGATATGAAAATAAAAATCAAACTTCGCTTGCTCTTTCGTGGGAAGCGCTCGTGAGCGCTCGAGGGAGATTTCTCTAAAGTGGTAAGTCTGCCTCTAATTTTTCTGATTTTAAACTTTACTTTTTAATGTTTAACTTAACTTATTTAACTTATTTTATTTTATAGTCAAAAGACTGATTAACACTATTTTTAATCTTAATGGTAATTGTTTGAACAGGAAACAAAATAAATGATATATTTTATTCGCTATTTACTTAACACTAGATAATAATTATTTTTGATATTTTGTACTTTACAAATAATATACTGAAAATTATTATGGCGTGTCACGTGCAGTGTTAATAACAGAATATTTGACTATTTTTTTGAATTTAAAAACATGTTAAGTAAACTAACGAATAATCAAAGCGGAATTAAATTGTCAAAAAAATTATAAAAGTCTGAAGATCAGACAGGGACGGTATTATTACGTCAGAAGATACCAACTTAATATTGTGTTGTGGTGAATTTATGTATTGTTGTATCTACCTACAAAATTTGTCACTGTTAGCGCATTATAGCAAAGTAATTTTGTTTTCATTGTATTATACCATGGAATTCAGCAAAGTAACGCCTGCCTATTCAATATTATAATAATAAAATATCATGCTCAAGTGTTAACTTAAGGCATAGTCTATCTCCATTCAAAATTTCAGCCAAATCGGTTCAGTAGTTGCGGCGTTAAAGAGTAACAAACATCCAAACATCCACACTTTCACATTTATAATATTAAGTAGGATTATTTGCAAAGTGTTTTTTCACTTCTGCCAAGTTATCTATTCCATTTAAAATGCTGTCTAACGTCTGCGTTATTTTCTTCTACGGAATTTGTTACTCTTTTTTAGCAGTGTCATTTTACCTCCGCCGCGTTATTTATTCCACAACTAGTATTATACTTCTGTTGTTATTTTACTTCTGCTGCCTTTATTGTTCTACTTTAAATTCTATTTATTTTCAATTTTACTTCTATCATGTTAACTATTGTTTCATTTACAACACTGTTAACTTCTGAGTTATTGTCTTCTACAGCAATTATCACTGCAAGAGTGTAATCATTTCACTTTTGTCGCAGTAAGTTTTGCATTAATAATTATTCAGTTAACTTCTGCGGCATTATCATTTATTAGCATAGTTTAATTTTACTTCTGTCGCATTAATTGTATCGGTTCCTTTACTTCATTTTCATTTTATACTACTATGTGCTCGAAACGGTAACATTACCGGCTGCCTCTAAAGTTGGCGTTGAATTATTGAATCTCTCTACCATACTCACTATAGAAACGTATGAGCCAGCGAATAGAGCTATAAAGGATAATATGGATATAAAGATGTTCTTCCACAGGATCCACTTGAAGGGTCCCAACCCTCGGTCCCAGTTGTGGACGGTGTCGACGATGGCTGGTGTGAGGAGACCAAGGCTGGAGAGGAAGATGGCGCCGCACAGGTTGATGAAGAGCTCCAGGTCGGGAAATGCGGCGGCCAGGGCAACTGTGGATAATTAATTCAAACATATAAGTATAGACAGATTCTTTCTCGGGTTTTTAAAAATTCCCTGGGAATTCTTATTCTTCGGATAAAAGTTATTTGTGTCAGTCTCCGAGATACAAGTCATTTAGCGGTATAGACGCAATCAGTTTAGCAATTTTGCCGTGATAATAATTAATTAAGATATTTGCCATGGTAAACTCCCAGTCCTTAGTGTCAATAATTGTTAGTGAGGTATCAATAGTTTTTTTTTTTTTGCAAAAAAATGTAAAAATAAAATTGCGCGATAAAAATAACCTAGATCACCTTGTGCCATCCTCAAACTTCTTCAGTTCAGCCGTTAAGATTAGCCAAGAAGTTCAAATGATAACAAGCTTTATTTAAGGAAGAATTGAACCAATTTTGTTCCAGCTATATCAAAGAAATCGGTGTATCAATCAAAAATATTAGTGACATATCATTCGGTACATTTTATGCGTGTTACTTCGTACATAAGAATTTTATTATAAACTAGCGGTCCGCCCCGGCGTCGCCCGTGGTACATATATAGCCTATAGCACTCAAGGATCACGTACATATCCAACGGTGAAAGAATTTTTGAAATCGGTCCAGTAGTTCCTGAGATTAGCGCGTTCAAACAAACTCTTGCGCTTTATTATATTAGTATAGATAGATGTGTTATACAACGTTAGTTTTACTTTGCGCAAAAACCGAAACACGATATTTTTAAATTAAGAATATTTATACAAAATTTCAAAAAAATATAATGAAAAGTAACGAAGTTATAAGCTTGTTATGTTGCGTCGTTGTCCTCGAAAAAAATGGTCACCGCAAGCCGTCGCCGCAGCGCCTAGCGATCGACGCGAGTTGAATGACCGCCGCTGTGTGCCGACCGTCAGCTGATGCGCGGTAAACCATTGTGTCTAAGCTTGTAGGATTTCAAAATATTTTTGGACAAAAATATAACACTATATAAAAATGGTTGGATTCGATTTTGTTACTGATTCTGAACAAACTACTTTCAGGTTTTGCGTAAAGTAAAACTAACGTTGTATATTAAAACCTTCCTGAAAGTATGTAAAGTACGATAGTGAAAAAATCATCAAAATCGGTTCATTAGTTTTTGAAATAATCGCGTAATACATACATACATAGAGGTCAAATACAGAACCTCCAGTTTTGAAGTCAATTAAAAAAGGCAGTTATTTCGAAATCACGCACAGAAACCACAATTTTATTTATTTGTATAATATCATTTACCGGATCCGACAACAGCGAGGGTCCTGATGGCGATCTGCGAGGCGTTGTGGTATCTGACGGCGATCTTGTGGTGGACCTGCCTCCAGATCATCTCCATGGGCACGTAGAACTGCAGGCTGTACGTGAACAGGATCGCGAGCGCCATCAGGATCTTTGCACTTTGTGCCAATCTTGAAAGGAACACACAAATATTTAAAAAAATTACAACATCTTCGACAGCAGCGCACACTTGTGGCATAATATGTATGTGATATGAAAATGACGGCATTTTTGTATTTAAGTATTTTGTAACTTGTATAACAGCACAGAATATAATGACCCCACAGCTTTCGCGCCATAGTGACAATTGGTTGAGATCATTAGTTCTAGCAATATCTATAATTATTTGAGGTTTTCCAGCACTTTCAGAAATCAATAAATGTATGAAAATGACAAATCATCGAACCTGTATTACTCGGCTCAGAGCAATCCTACAACTTTTGCGCCATATTAACTATTGCTCCAAAAGATTAGTTCTAACGATTGATACCATTTTTTTTTTCGGTGGCCGGCACTTTCAAAAAAGGCCCAAAATGAATGATCTCCTTTGCTGCATTGCATTGCATGTACGAGTTGCAAAACTGAAGTGGCAATGTGCGGGACACATAGTTCGAAGAACCGATAGACGTTGGGGTCCCAACGTGCTGGAATGGCGACCTCGCACCAAAAAGCGCAGTGTTGGCAGACCCCCCACTAGGTGGACCGACGACATCAAAAGAGTCGCAGATAGTCGCTGGATACAGGCAGCATAAGACCGCGGCATGTGGTCTTGTGCCTGGCCTGAACTGAACTAGACATAAGTCCCTACAAGTGACGTATGTCCAGTTGATGACGAACGTAATTTGCACTGAAAAACTTAGGGATGTAGTGCAAGAAGTCACATAAAAATTTTTGTTTGTATAAAACGTTAACAGGTTTTTATGTTTTTGCAATTGAAAATAATAGGTGTGTTAAAACATAATTAATTACATTACATTACATACATAATTATGCATAAAATCTGAACTTTACGCGGATGAGGTCATGTGGGTGAATGTTTATTTATGAAACGGTTAGTTCACGTGGAATCATAATATACAGGCATTTATTATTACGATTATATCATTTAAGTACGCATCTAATCAGACTTGGTTGAATCTGGATAACTACACGTTCGTTAATAACAAAGTAGTTATATATCTAGGCTTGTTAATTGGTTCGACATTCATACATACATACATTTTAATTTATGTAAAGTTATGTATGCAGGTGTACATTGTGATGTACGATGTGGGCTAATACCACGATTCTGATTTTTAGCAAAAATGTGAGAAGGCGTCAAAACGCGGTGTTTTATAACAATTCAAACTCAGCTTTATTTAATTTGGCATAGCAGGCGACGCAAAGCGGCACGCCTTGCGTGGAGTCTCAACTGTTTTTTCATTGAGCCAATTATTCTAAGCGTATAAACATCGGCACGTACATCGAACGCTGAACCAAACGTGGAGGGGTTAGCTAAGGACGCCCCGCGCACGTCCAGTGTACTCGCGTTCTTAAGAGGAAACGCGGTTGCTCTTTTCTCCATACAAAAGTTCTCGCGTGTTTTCTCCCTGGTTTATGGTCCTAAAGCAATGATTTTTTACAATAAAATAAATATCAACCTCTTCTATGTCCATATGTTTTCCTTTTTGAAGATACATTATATTTATAAGCACTAGAACCGTTACAAAATGCTCAAAATTGCCTATTTTAGATCACTTTCAACAGAGGCCTAATGTACTTACAAATTTGACAATAATTAATAATGAAAAAAGCAAAACATAGGGACACAGTATATATCTATCCTTAATATTCAGTTTACAAAATATCTTTTAAATTGGTCCAATATTGGAGGAGGAAACACTAGAGAGCCAAACCTCGAATTATGACTTTTTACTTACGGCTATTGAGTCGGATTTGCAGTTGTCCTTATAGCACGAACTTGAGGCGCGGGACGGTCGAACGCGACAACGATAGTTTTTTCAAATACCTACCTAATTTTCAAAAGTCTCTTGGACCACATTTCCTCTTAATTATTGTATTGTTATTGCGGTTAATTTTTGTTGTTATATTATGTTAAGATTTAGTTTGTATGTACACTGGACGTGTGCGGGGCGTCCTTAGCCAACCCCTCCACTTTCCTTCAGCGTTCGATGTACGTGCCGATGTTTATATGTCAAAGTAATAGAAGCTGAGTTTAAGTTGTAATCATAAAATGAATGAATGAAGGAATGAATGAATTAATGAAGGAAGGAAAGAATGAATGAATGAATCGCTGGACCAAAGACTTACAATTCATCCTGAGGAAGATTCAACGTCACACTCCCACGGACGGCGTCGCCATACTTGATGTAGCCGAAGAAGCCCACAAGGCCAATGAATTAATGAATGAAGGAAGGAAGGAATGAATGAATGAATGAGTCGCTGGACCAAAGACTTACAATTCATCCTGAGGAAGATTCAATGTCACACTCCCACGGACGGCGTCCCCGTACTTGATGTAGCCGAAGAAGCCCACAAGCCCGTACAGGGATATGACTATCGTCATGGCAACGTTCAGTACTCCCGGGCAGCCCAGGAACTGCTGCGGCTTGGCCATCTCGTTCTCAACAGGCATCACGACTCCGATGCCTTCCATTGCGAAGATTACTGTGCTGAAGGAAAATAAATAAATGGATTTTATGTGTATTCCAGAGTATCATTCATTATACTTTAAATAACAAGTATAAAGTTCGTAAACTAAAACCCGACTACGCTTAATAATTTAATAATAATTTAGTGTGCGAAAACGCGGGACAAGCAACTATTGACGCCATCTGTTATGTCTATTTGAATTACTAATTTAATAATCTAGAAAGCCGCGCGAAGGTCACTTCTGGACTTTTTTCGTAAATAAAATGTAGCCTGTGTCACCCGGACCATAACAACGAATCAATAGACACCTCATTCATCAAAATCGGTTCAGTAGTTTAGTCGCTACGGTGGTACACACAGAATCTCATACAAAAATCGGCATACATACATACATAGACTGCTAAAATCATAACCCTTCCTTTTGGCATTGCCACAGTCGAGTAATTACTTAATATTTATTCAATGGGGAATAAGTACTTTGTAAGTAGAGAGTTAACGGTGAAGGAAAACATCGTGAGGAAACCTGCATGCCTGAGAGTTCTCCATAACGTTCTCAAAGGTGTGTGAAGTCTGCCAATCCGCTTGGCCAGCGTGGTAGACTATGGCCAAAACCCTTCTCACTCTGAGAGGATACCCGTGCTCTGTAGAGAGCCAGTAATGGGTTGATGATGATGATGATGATGATGAAGTAGAGAGTATTCTGTTGAGCTCAAAGGAGTCCCACTCTGAATTGAGTAGACTTCACACGACTTTGAGTACAGAGAAAGGGAAGTAGTCGTCAATTGAAAACAAAAGTTGGTATTAAAAATGTGCTTTACCTAAGACCTATATTTGATCAAACGCAATTGTTATTTTATTTTATTTTTAATTTAGTAGATTTAGGTTTTATTTATATTTATTTTGTTTTCAATTGTGTTGTGTTGATCAAATAAAAAAGTTTTCTTTCTTTCTTTACCTCATAAACAGCGGCCACTGAGTCACACTGGCCACCATCTCTCGTTCACTCGGGTTGGGCATGTCGTGGAAGATATAATACATGGTGATCGCGAAGCATATCACCAGGAACACGTTGGCAATGGCCGAGAATGGCACCAGCCATTTCAGGTTCCGTATCTGGCAGATGAGCACTAGTGGCACGAGGGTCAATGCGCAGTAGGCTTCCACGGAGAGTTTGTAGTGCGGGTAGTATTCGTCTAGCACCTGTAATTAAAGATTTTAGTTTTTCTTTATGTTAAAGGAGTGTCTGTCAATCCTCTGCCTCTCTATAAATGTCCTGGCGGGTTCAGAAGTTCCCAAAGATAAGCGCGGACTAACAGAGAGTTAAAAATTTTAAAAGGTTAAGTTTATAAAAAATGATGTAAGTAGGTAACGCATATTAGTTTTTATTAGATTTATATTTTATAATGGACTTACTAGATTTTTTATAAATAGTCCAAAAATATACATAATTAATCGTCAATTAGTTCCTATCCTATGTTTTAAATATTTGTGAAGCAAAATATGTGGTGAAATGTAAAGCAAAAGCTTCGATTTTCACAGGATTTCAGTGCATTGTGTCTACGAAGTTATCCGACGACGAACCTGTGTTCTTTTATGAATTCTTTTTCTTCTTCTTAGTCAGTTCCTTCTTTTCTAAGTCCACTTAGAATATATTTGTTTTCATGATTTATTAATAACCTGACCCTGTTTGGCTTTAATTGCTGCCAAGAGTATTTATTATTCTCTTTAAAATACTTCTATTTAGTTGTAATACTAGAGAATGCCCGCGGCTTCGCCCGCGTGAATTTCGGTTTCAAACAAATCCCGAGGGAATCGTGGATTTCCGGTTCCCGTTCCCGCTCCCTTTTACAACCTTTATAGTTTATACCTACTATCAAGGAAGTTCACTATAGTAATCTACCTATAGCTGTAGCAATAGATTTCGGGTTTTTCAAAATCACGTGGGAACTGTGCATTTTCCCAGGATAAAAAGCTATGTTTTAAGTCAGGGCATAATCTATCTCCATTCAAAATTTCAGCCAAATCGGTTCAGTAGTTGCGGTGTGAGTAACAAACATCCAAACATCCAAACATCCACACTTTCACATTTATAATATTAGTAGGATAAATCCAGCGTAAAGATTTTATGAAGCTAATTAATATAGCTCCCTTACCTCTTTGAAGTTTTCCGCAATAAAGACGACATAAACGCAGAGCGCGGCCAGGTACGTAGCTGTTAACGTGTAATCTATGAATGTTCTGAAATAGAAAAGAAAACAAGTATAAATTAAAAATTAAAACAACCCCCGACATTCGCCATTTTCTGGTGGCGGCCATCTTGGATTTACATAGTGCTATTCTACTAGTCAAGCCCTTTCGTTTGATACCTATATTTAGGGAGTTGTGAAAAAATATGTAATTCGCCAGTTTGTGGCGGCGGCCATCTTGGATCGTTTTTCATCAAACATAGCTAACAACACTCTCGACTTATTCATCTTTCAAATTAAAAAAAACACATTTTAAATTGGTTCACCCGTTTGAGCGCTACAGGGGAACAGACATACACATACCTACACACACACACACAGACACGTCAAACTTATAACACCCCGTCGTTTTTGCGTCGGGGATTAATGAAGTTCAATCTAAAGTTGGGTCGATGTTTTCTTATTTCTCGTGGCAAGAAACCTACAGTTAGAAACCTTTTAAATATCGAATACGGTTTTACCAGAACACGACAGTTTAATTACTAAAGCTACAAGGTTTATAAACACGACCTGCTGGGTTATTCTGTAACTTAGTTAGCAACTGAAAATAGTTGCCAACGAATTAATTTGATATACATTGCTGCTTTACTGTGGGAAATATAAAGTGTTTTTATAATTTTACACAGTAAAGCAGCAATGTATATCGAACAAATTCGTTGGCAACTATTTTCAGTTGCTAACTAAGTTACAGAATAACCCCCCTGGTCTGAGATAAGAGCCCATCAATGACACAGTTGACTAAGTATTAGAAATATGGCCAATATTTCTAATTTCTAAACTAGGACAACTTATTCCCAAGGATTTATGTTATTGTTAGATGATGCCCACGACTTCGTCCGCGTGGATTTAGGTTTTTCAAAATCCCACGGGAACTCTTTGCTTTTTTCGGGATAAAAAGTATCCCCGCCTAAAAACGTAGCCTATATCTGTCCCCGGGATGTAAGCTAACTGTGTAACATCCAACATAATAGGTAAAACGTCATTATGGTGCACATGATAAACAAAAATACACAAACTTAATATATAACAAAAAATATCGAGTTGGTATCAAAAGTATAATCTATTTGTATACTGTAAGGTGCGTTGGGGTAATACCGGACGGATTTTCGACTAGTTGGAAGAGTGTCGCAAAAAATTTTTTTTCTCGAAATCTATACATCTTATATTAATGTAATATATCGTAAACGGTTAATGGTTAAACGTAGTTTAGCTCTAAAAATAGTTAATTTATGTAAACTCAACGGTTTTTGTTTTATACGTACGCAAAGTCAACACAATTTTTTTTATGACCATGATTAAGAATTGGCCACCAAGGGGTATGACCGGACATAAATTTAAAGTGACTTCTAGTGCTTGGAGAACAAAGTCTTAATAAGGAATATATTCGGTCTTTCCTATTCTAAAACATATTTGAATATGAATTATAAATAACTAGAAACAAAAATGTTCCAATCGATTCTTTCATTTTTGGTTTTATGCCATTCGAACTTACCCCTGATGTAAAAAAATTGTGATTTTGTGGTTCTCAAACTTTGGCATGCCACAAAGTAAGTAAAACGGTAAAGATCGGATGCATTTGCCAGTGCCCAGTGGGGAAGCCTGGTGTAGTAAGTACCTACTCAATTGTTAAATTTATTGTGTGTACAAGTTCATGTACGTGTAGCAGGCGCGTGTCTTATTATAAACAGGAAGGAAGTAGGCATAAAAGAGTCGATTAGAATCGGAATAAAGGTATAGAACTTGATGAAGTAAAGCAAATGTGACTAAGTGGACCAGGATATCAGATATTTGGAAAAGGAAACTGAATTACTACTTAATACGTAAGGTCCCTGGTTTGCCTTTGGATAAAACTTTAGGCAACTATAAAAACTAAGAAATGATTAGCAATGTAAAATTCATTTTTTTTTCATTAATGGTACTTATTAGCCTAGTTCATGCTTGTAAGATAAGTAATTATAATAAGTAACCAACTTTCAATAAACTTTTTTTTTAAATTGTCACATAATGTATCTTGTTATTAACGATCTATGAAAAGTATTCGTACCAGATTGAGCTATTAAGGCACAAAATTTGTGTTTTAACTCTACTTTGGAATCTTACTATTACTCCGATTAATTAATCTTACTGTTAATCCGTTTTAGAATCTTTTTTTATTTATTTATTTATTTATTTTTTATTTCCGTTTTAGATTGCTTTTACTGAGTAATCTCAGTAAAATCAATAGCGAAAGAAACCTCGTACGGCAGAAACATTTATGATTACTTAATAAAAGTTTGACTATCACTGCCTTATTTGAAACTTGCAAAGATCGGAAAATTTTCATCCGATCTTCACTTGCGAGGGGGTACACCGGATCTTCGCCAACACCAATGTTAGCTCTTTTTGGATCAAATTAATCTCTTTGTGGCATCATAAAACTAACTATCCAGGCAAAATAATTACAAAAAAAGCTATATCTTCGCTAAAAAAGACAGATAAAAATAAAAGTTGAAGACCGGATTGACGAAAAAATTACGAAAATTACCTTGTTTTGTTTAATGGCGCATAGCACACGTCCGACTTGATGGAGCGATTTGCGGGAACCACGGGCCGGGGCCCAATTAAATGGCCTAATACACAATATTGCCCGCATTTAAAAATATGCCCTAATTCGTCCGATATTTGAGTCATACGGTCTTAACCCACCTCCGATCTTACCCTAACGCACCTTATATAATATAATGTATATGCACTGTATATGTAACTGTGTAAATTATGAAAATATGAAAATAATTATTTCTGTGCTACGAAAACGTTAATTATTATTCTTTTGTTGTGATTTAATTAGAGTAAGTAGTTGTTGGGTTTCAGTTTTGACCTTTAATTTTTGAAGTTTATTTTTGTTGGCTGTGAGAGCGATCCATAGAGATAATAATAATAATGGAGCAGCCATACCTACCTTAAAAACGTGTCAAAAATACACTCACACACGCTTAGATTAGGTATCATACATGCGGGGTGCTAGCCAGGTAACCTCCAAGTGTGCCTGGGTGCTGCTGGTCCTCTTGGATACGTCCGAGGGGAAGAGCAGTATTCGGGCCGGTGCACCTCGGTAACATGGTTATTAATCTCGGGGATATTGTTAACCATGGCCAATGACCTGGCGGAGGGAGGTTTCTCCGCGTGTCCCTCTGATTAGCAGAGGGCACTGCGGATGAAACTGGGGGTGAGACACCCCGGGGCGGGGGGCAGCGGTGCCCATCGCGGGAGGAAGAAAACCTCGTTAAAAAATTACGGGAAGGCGCGAGCCTCTGGAGGGACAGCCCAGAGGCGAGCGGGAGCCCCAGCTGGGGCGGCTGCCGGACACCTGGGATGCATACTTTGGGTTCCCCAGGCGTCCAGCACACAGCATGAGGGTCATGCCGTGATGGTTTTAGTGGGTATACCCGGTTGGAGTCCCACATAACCTTCGTTCTGCCGCATTCGGCCGCAGAACGGGGGTACCTATAAAAGGTTTCCACCACGTCAAAAAAAAAAAAAAAAGTTATTATACATGCACAATCCGAAAACATAAAATGGCGCCTGTTCATTGTGATGTCTCAAGTTGTGCGTGTGTGAGTGTTCATGTATTATACATTTTAGGAAGGCCATCTTTAGTTTTCAGTCTGCCTCAAACTGTTTTATTATTATGTCAAAAATGTAATGTTGTCTCTTACACACTTATGAAAATTTTGATAAGCTTGAGCTATTTTCCGATCTACTATTTTCTATAGGACATTATGCCAACTCTATTTACCATACCATCCATACCATGATCAACCCATTACCGGCTCACTACAGAGCACGGGTCTCCTCTCAGAGTGAGAAGGGTTTTGGCCATAGTCTACCACGCTGGCCAAGCGGATTGGCAGACTTCACACACCTTTGAGAACGTTATGGAGAACTCTCAGGCATGCAGGTTTCCTCACGATGTTTTCCTTCACCGTTAAAGCAAGTGATATTTAAATACTTAAAACGCACATAACTCCGAAAAGTTAGAGTTGCGTGCCCCGGGATCGAACCCACGACCTCCGATTAGAAGTCGGTTGTCCTAACCACTAGGCTATCACAGCTTAGTCGGTTGTCCTAACCACTAGGCTATCACAGCTTAGTCGGTTGTCCTAACCACTAGGCTATCACAGCCAACTCTATTTATTATTATATTACTAGCGACCCGCCCCGGCTTCGCACGGGTAGTAGAGCATATTATGCGTAGGTACTACCCGCTCAGGGATTAGGCAGCGTTTTCCATGAAAGCTCCCAGGCGGCTTGACTTTTTACGATATTTTCCACAATGAACTTACTATATCTCACCATATACCCGAATTACTAATTCCGTGGAATTCTGACGTTTCATAATGTTAGATAACCAGAGATAAAACAATTCCCATAAAAAAGATAAAAAATTCATAACTTATGTAATTACAAATCAACTGCTGCATGTAGATATGACAAATGCCTGACAGACACTTCATGGTGTTAATGTCATTCGACTTCCATTTTTGAATAAATTTTTTCAATGTTGTGTCTTTTGTTTTCTATTGCTGTTAGTGTGCACTTTCTAGTTTCCATTCTTAGCAATTTCTATTTTAGGGCGAAACAATTAATATTATTAAGTGGCTTAGAGCTTTATATGTTGACAGGGAATTAAAGTAGTTTGGGGTAAAATCGTACTTCGTAGATGTTAACCCTGTTCTCCATATAAATAACTCATCTGTAAATGACAATGATAGCTGTCAGAATTAAGTCGATATTAAGTCAAAAATAAGGAGAAAAACTAAATATTTCAAATCAAATCAGTGTATTTGGGACATCTTTTTATTATTTTATATTATTTATTATTTTATTGGGAGATCTTTTTATTACCTACAACTTTGCCATTTGATTTTTTTCCATAGGACTTCTAGTTTTGCCGGAAATCGAGATAAACCGTTTTTTACCCTTAAAACTCCCCCCCTTTTTTCCCGAGCTCAGATCGCCCGTAAATTATTTTTCCTTTTCCAATGGGTTTCATCCTACGTACTGTGATTTTTTTTTGGTTTCAAAAATTATCGACACTGGGCTATATAGGGAGAACCGCGGCCACCGACCCGCTTATAGGCACGCTCCCGCGCCGCAATTTTTAAATCTGTAATATCTTCGAAAGTATTCATTTAAATCATATGCTGTAAAGGGCCATATGGATTTATATTAAATCAACAATGTATTTAAGGTATTTCATTAGATAAGGATTAATGCTGTATTGGTTGAAATCGCTTCGAAAATTAGCCATTATTTGTCGTAAAAAGTAATAAATGACAAAAAAATGTTATTGTGGGATATCCATAAGAGATAGACATATACCATCGCGGACTTTTCTGTAGACCTTTTCAATGTGTACAATACTTAGTACATTATTTTGATAAATCTCGTAGGGTTCAGCCTGCGTTTGCAATGTAAGCGGAAAAAATTGTAATTATTAACGACATCACATTAGAAACCTCAAAAATAACAGTATTTCTCCACTATTTAATGAATATTATTATACATATAAACCTTCCTCTTGAACCACTCTATCTATTAAAAAAAACCGCATCAAAATCCGTTGCGTAGTTTTAAAGATTTAAGCATACAAAGGGACATAGGGACATAGGGATATAGGGACGGAGAAATCGACTTTGTTTTATACTATGTAGTGATTATTATCTCTATGGAGTGATCCCACATGACGCGTTGCACAATGACTTTCATACTGTTTGTTTATTTACTTAATTAAAATTTTCGGTTGGAAATAGTGTTGCCAAAGTTTTGTTATTCCTACGCCCGCCCACATATTATGTAGCTATTCACAAATCATTTACATAAGTGGGAAAGGTTTGAAGGGAGGATGGCATGTCACGGGCACCAATTTACTTGTAAATTATATATGTAGATGTAGGTACAAAAATGTGTATGTCAAAAAAAAAATAATTTGCATAGTTTTTTTTTTTCATTTTTATTTATTATATATTATTGATAACCTAATAAATAATTATGTAGGATTAAACGTAGGTATGTTGCAGAGTAAATTACGATATAGATGACGTTAAAAAGCTTCGCGTGCAAAGTGAAAAGGGAAAAACTATTAGCATAGTTATTGCTAGACTGCGAGGTCAGGGCAGGGTTATTCGGAGTTTCCAGGCGTTTTTGTGTATGTATGTACCTATGTAGAATTTCTTATATCTTAGAAGAATCCTAACGGCTGGCCTTCGCCTTTATAATATTAGTGTGACTAGATTCTGCCCGCGGCTTCGCCCGTGTGAATTTCGGTTTTGAACAAATCCCAAGGGAATCGTGGATTTCCGGCTCCCGTTCCCGCTCCCTTTTCCAAACTTTATACCTACTTTTAAGGAAGTTTGCTATAGTAATTTACCTATAGCTGTAGATATATATTTCGGTTTTATCAAAATCCCGTGGGAACTGTGGATTTTTCCAGGATAAAAAGTGCATACGCATACAGATGCATGCAACTATTGTAATAATGTGCTATGTGAGCGTGATTTACCTAAGAACAGTCAACGCCATCTATCGCGTTTTTGGAAGTCTATATCTATTTTAGTCCCACAGGAATACTTTTCCGGGATAAAAAGTAGCATATATCAGTGATTGAGTAACAAACATCCACACTTTCACATTTATAATATTAGTAGGATTACTAAGAGTAGTCGTGTTTTAGTTTACGAACTTTATCTCTTGTTTCAGTAATATCACGCTCGTTTTACCTAGCAAAGTTTGCCCAGGGCCGTAATCTCTTCGGTCCAAACTCGAACGCGGCTCCGCACGTCTCGGCAAATCCCATCGAGGGCTTTTTCGCCTCGACGCACACCTGCTGCGACGTCCTTACCTGATAGCAAAAAATTGCATCACGATTTTATTCACAGAAGAGAAAATATTATTTCTTTTTGTAGTTACGTGGGAATTTTCCGGGATAAAAGCTGTTGCCAGCTGTTTGTGTATGTGGCTACGATTTAAGCTAGGATTTAGTTTTTAGGGTTCCGTACACAAAGGGTTAAACGGGACCCTGTTACTAAGACTGCTGCCCGTCCGTCTGCCTATCTGTATGTCTGTCTGTCTGTCCGTCTGTCTGTCTGTCCGTCTGTCTGTCCATCTGTCGCCAGGTTCTGTATCTCATGAACCGTGATAATTAAACAGCCGAAATTTTCACAGAATATGATGTATTTCTGTTGTCGCTATAACAATAAATAATAAAAAATAGAATAAAACGTGATGTTTTTGCTCGATATTGATAACGGCAATAGGTACTCGCTTGAAATATTCACAGATTATTTAGTTGTATATTCAATTTAAAAATAAATAGTTAAATTAAAATAAAAAAATATTTAAGGGGGGCTCCCATACAAATTACCATCCCATTTTATTAAATAACGTGGGAATTTTCCGGGATGAAAAACAGTCAGGTATGAGTTATAAAAACTGTCATACCACTTCTAAATTAGCCCGCTTTAGACTGCATCGTCACTTACTTGAGATCGCAGTTAAGGGCAAACTTGTAGAAGAATAAAAAAAAGTAAAGCTGGTAAAGTTGGTAAGTTATTTGTTAAACTTACCAAAACATAAACGCAATGTGTACAGATAAAGCCCACTATGATAGTACCGAAGGCGCCGATTGCCAATCCTGCATTCTTGAAGGCGGCGGGCATAGCCAGGATACCGGAGCCGAGCGAGGACTTCAGCAGGTGTACCAGGGAGCCGATTGTCCTGTGGAAAATTATACGTGGTATGAAGGGACTGCTATCCAAAACTTAGCGCTATTATTTTACTAACCTAAACACACTCCAATATAAATAACCATTTTGTTTTAAACTATATACCTACTAATTAGTGGATTAAGTGCGTTAGGGTAAGATCGGAGGTGGGTTAAGACCGTATGACTCAAATATCGGACGAATTAGGGCATATTTTTAAATGCGGGCAATATTGTGTATTAGGCCATTTAATTGGGCCCCGGCCCGTGATTCCCGCAAATCGCTCCATCAAGTCGGACGTGTGCTATGCGCCATTAAACAAAACAAGGTAATTTTCGTAATTTTTTCGTCAATCCGGTCTTCAACTTTTATTTTTATCTGTCTTTTTTAGCGAAGATATAGCTTTTTTTGTAATTATTTTGCCTGGATAGTTAGTTTTATGATGCCACAAAGAGATTAATTTGATCCAAAAAGAGCTAACATTGATGTTGGCGAAGATCCGGTGTACCCCCTCGCAAGTGAAGATCGGATGAAAATTTTCCGATCTTTGCAAGTTTCAAATAAGGCAGTGATAGTCAAACTTTTATTAAGTAATCATAAATGTTTCTGCCGTACGAGGTTTCTTTCGCTATTGCTTTTACTGAGATTACTCAGTAAAAGCAATCTAAAACGGAAATAAAAAATAAATAAAAAAATATTCTAAAACGGATTAACAGTAAGATTAATTAATCGGAGTAATAGTAAGATTCCAAAGTAGAGTTAAAACACAAATTTTGTGCCTTAATAGCTCAATCTGGTACGAATACTTTTCATAGATCGTTAATAACAAGATACATTATGTGACAATTTAAAAAAAAAGTTTATTGAAAGTTGGTTACTTACTATAATTACTTATCTTACAAGCATGAACTAGGCTAATAAGTACCATTAATGAAAAAAAAAATGAATTTTACATTGCTAATCATTTCTTAGTTTTTATAGTTGTCTAAAGTTTTATCCAAAGGCAAACCAGGGACCTTACGTATTAAGTAGTAATTCAGTTTCCTTTTCCAAATATCTGATATCCTGGTCCACTTAGTCACATTTGCTTTAATTCATCAAGTTCTATACCTTTATTCCGATTCTAATCGACTCTTTTATGCCTACTCCTTTCCTGTTTATAATAAGACACGCGCCTGCTACACGTACATGAACTTGTACACACAATAAATTTAACAATTGAGTAGGTACTTACTACACCAGGCTTCCCCACTGGGCACCGGCAAATGCATCCGATCTTTACCGTTTTACTTACTTTGTGGCATGCCAAAGTTTGAGAACCACAAAATCACAATTTTTTTACATCAGGGGTAAGTTCGAATGGCATAAAACCAAAAATGAAAGAATCGATTGGAACATTTTTGTTTCTAGTTATTTATAATTCATATTCAAATATGTTTTAGAATAGGAAAGTACGAATATATTCCTTATTAAGACTTTGTTCTCCAAGCACTAGAAGTGACTTTAAATTTATGTCCGGTCATACCCCTTGGTGGCCAATTCTTAATCATGGTCATAAAAAAAATGGTTTTGACTTTGCGTACGTATAAAACAAAAACCATTGAGTTTACATAAACAAACTATTTTTAGAGCTAAACTACGTTTAACCATTAACCGTTTACGATATATTACATTAATATACGATATATGGATTTCGAGAAAAAAATTTTTTTGCGACACTCTTCCAACTAGTCGAAAATCCGTCCGGTATTACCCCAACGCACTTAATATTTTTCAAGCCGGCAATGTTGTACATTGCCGGCAAACTTGCAAACAACTTACAGCGGCGTCAACTTTAGATATTTACCCACCGTTTATTGACTTCTAGCGTTAGCTGAAAGCATTACATTGCGAACTTTTATAAAATACTGGAAATATTTTAATTTTTTTTCGCGTCTTTTAAGGATTCCGTACCCAAAGGGTAAAAACGTAGCCATATTAATATCACTCTGCTGTCTGTCTATCTGTCTGTCCGTCCGTCTGTTCGCCGGTCACAGGTCTCTAGCTCGCAGACGAAATGAGTTACAAACCTGAAATTTTGCCAGGTTTGGTGTAGAACGTTAACTCAGAACCAAATATTTAATTAGAATTTTAATGAAATTATTTTTCAGGGGGGCTTTCATACATGAAAAAGGAGCCGGAAAAAAATCTTACCCTACCTTGTTGGGTATCATTATTTAGAATTCATTGAGTAGAGTATGAATTTTTTTTTTTTTTCTGCTTAAAACATAAGGAAATTGAGGGGGGGGGGGAAGGGAATCAAAGTCGTCATCTATGGACCATTTTTGTGACGGGGGCTTTGGTGAATTTCAGTACATTATATACTATACTGTACCTATTTAAACAACAAATACTGAAAACAACGATTCGTGAAGTAGTTTGTAAGCTGTGACCAAAACAAACGAACATTTTTTGGTATTTCTTTCACGGTTTGTTGCGATGTCCAGCTCGGAAATTAAATATTTCTTACACACAAAATATTATGTTGTTCACTTAGAATAAATAGGTAAAGAAAGGCAGTCGTCGACGCTGCGATAAGCCGTTTTTAGCAAGCCTAAAAGGCTATCGTCGCGTCAGTGCTCAAGGTACTCATGCGCTTGTGTGCGTGTCGGCAAATGTAATTACAGGGCACACATGGGTTGGTTTATAGCTTACGTTTCGAGCGGAAATTTGTTAGAAACTTCCATTCTAAGCGTAATAGTTCGATGGTTGTTCATAATTATGTACGAAACCCTAAAAGAGCGAGGCCCGACTCGCACTTGGCCGGTTTGTTTTGGTAGTATCTAGTCAGTAATCATCACTACTATTACCTGTCTTCGTTTACAATAGTGGTTCCCTTATACCCGTTATAACATAAATATACCCTTAATCTATCTATCTATAATAATATAAAGAAGCTTGTCCTGACTGACTGACTGAACGTCAACGCACAGCCTAAACCGTTAAAGCTAGAAACTTGAAATTTTCACAATAGCATCATTTTATGATGTAGGTGCACGCTAAGAAAGGATTATTGCAAATTCCACCCCTAAGGGGGTTAAATAGGGGATGAAAGTTTGTATGAAAGTCCGTCATTTTTGAAGTTTTATCAATGAAAATCGGAATTTGTATTTTCGGTTAAAAATAAAACATTACGTATTTCTGGAATTTTGGAAATTCAACCCACAAGTGACGTTTATAAGAATTCAAGCGGACGAAGTCGCTGGCATCAGCTAGTATTATACAAACAGGTTGTGTGTTTGCGAGTGTCCGACCTCGTGCTTCAATCGAACCGGTAGCCCTTGACATCTTAGCAAAACATGATAATATCATGTTATATTTACGCTCCTTTACGGTCTTCGTATATCGCAAAACCTGTGTATTTTATTAACCCCGGACGCAAAAACGACGGGGTGTTATAAGTTTGACGTGTCTCTGTGTGTGTGTGTGTGTGTGTGTGTGTGTGTGTCTGTCTGTTTCCCTGTAGCGCTCAAACGAGTGGACCGATTTGAATGCGGTTTTTTTCTGTTTGAAAGGTGAATTAGTCGAGAGCGTTGTTAGCTATGTTTGATGAAAATCGATCCAAGATGGCCGCCACTACACGATGGCGGATTACATATTTTTTCACAACACTCCTAATATGGGTATCAAATGAAAGGGCTTGACTAGCAGAATAGCACTATTGCAAATCCAAGATGACCGCCGCAAAAAAATAGCGAATGTCGGGGGTTTTTTACTTTTTAATTTACACTTGTGGTTTTGATAAAAGTTTCATCAATTTTGTAATAAGTAGTCCACTAAAAATAATTAAGTTTGAAATCTGTATGTTGTCATCCTTGCTATGAAAAAACGATTTCGTTTTATTTGCTTTGAAGAGAATTTGTTTCACACAAGAGCTAGCGTACATCAGATGTCACCTCTATGACCTCTACTGAAGTCATTAGCATTTCTTTGTCTATGTGCCGATGTGGTGATTGTTAAAAATGCACTGTTAATTTGTGTGCCTTCTCAGACACCTTATTGTTAGTCGTAGCGTAGTAATAGTTTGTATTCTTTGACATGATGGATTGTACTAGCCACCAACACCTTGTTGCCGTACGGCCTTTTAACGTCCCACTGCTGGGCACAGGCCTCCTCTCTCATAGGAGAGAGGGGTTTAGAGCTTAGACTCACCACGCTGCTCCAATTCGGGTTGGCGGGCTTTAACGATTATTGTCACATGATATAGTGATAACCGGAACCGACTGCTTAACGTGGTCTCCGAGGCAAGGAAGTCGAACACCGCCTACTACCAACTCTGGACTGGGCTGGCACTGCAAATTTCTTGACTGAAAAATCCAATACCTAACCTAATCCCAATACCTAACAAATATCTTCAATACTTAACAAAATCCACTAACTAATTTGCCCGACCCAGAAATCGAACCCGAGACCTCGTGATCTACAGTCGAATATGCTAACTGGACTTTACTATAATTAAAAATAAATAATTTAATCTAAAACAATATAGTTAAATTGTTGTGTTGTAAGATAATGTTACGTGCTGGGGTTCGAAGATTTGGAATAAAACACCTGGTGACCCTTGATCAGACTTTATTCCGCACTTCCGTATTCCACTTGGTACTCCTGATCTTCTTGTAGACTTCCTCTTCGCTTGTTCGCTTCCAATCCTCTTCACTTCCGATCGCTTCCTTCGCTTGTATTTCGCTCGGCTCTCAGAACTGAACTGTCTGCGTCAGCTCGCCGGTCCCTTTATATACCCGTTACCGCGTGACTAAGTGTTTTCTAGAAAGTTCCACCCCTATCGATGTTTATTCTAGAAAAGCCGCGTTGTTGTTGTTTACATTATGGGTTGTTTACATCGATGGGTGATTAGGTATTTATTAGGTGACGAGCAATTATGAACCTTAATGCTCTAGAAATAAGGTTCATTCGTAACACTGCCCCCCTCTTAGCGATGCTCGTCCCGAGCATCACTGTTGCTTCCGTAATGTTTTGCCAAGCGGTCGATGTGCACAACCTTAAATTTTCCCCTTGGTTGACGTTGAATCCTATACGTGACGTCGTTAATACGGGTAACCACTTTGTATGGACCCTCCCATCTGGTTTGCAATTTTGGAGATTTCCCTTTTCGACGAGTCGGATTATGCAGCCAGACTAAGGCACCTTCCTCGAATCCGCTCGTGTTCGATTTCCGGTCGTATCTGGTTTTCATGTTCTCACTCGATTGCAATCCGTTTTCCCTGACTGTAGCATGTATTTCTCGCATTTTCTCTCTCAGATTGGCGACGTAGTCTTGTACGGTGCAAGGTTCATCCGGTGTCCCTCCCATCAATAAGTCTACTGGTAACCGTAGTTCCCTGCCATAATTGACTAACGCCGGAGTCGCCTTTATGCTCTCATGCTCTGCAGTCCTGTAGGCGAGGAGAAACAGTGGAATGTACCTGTCCCAGTCTCTTTGGTGGGCGTCAACCAACTTTGCCAAATGTCTTTCAAGCGTCTGATTGAATCTTTCAACCATTCCGTCAGACTGCGGGTGGTATGCAGTTGTGCGTGTCTTATGCAGACCTAAAATTCTGCATACTTCCTGAAACACTTGCGATTCAAAGTTCCTTCCTTGGTCTGAGTGGATTTCTAATGGTACACCAAAGCGACATATAACCTCCTCAACGAGCTTAGTTGCAACAGTTGTAGCTTCCTGGTTAGGTATCGCGAATACTTCCGGCCACTTAGTGAAGTAGTCCATAACAACCATAAAGTATTTGTTCCCTGATTCAGTCACAGGGAATGGTCCGGCTACATCAATAGCTATACGTTCCCAGGGTGCACCAACATTGTACAGCTGCAGGTTACCTCTACTCCTTGTCTGCGGTCCCTTCACGGCAGCGCAAATGGTACATTTACGGCACCAATCCTGCACATCCTCCCGACAATGGAGCCAGTAGAACCTCTCCCGTACTTTCGTTAGTGTCTTCTTGACGCCAAGATGACCTCCCGAAACTCCGTCATGCACTTCACGTAGGACATCGGGTACCTTGGCTCTCGGAACGACTACCTGAAGATGGAACTCCCTGCCGTTAGTCTTTTCCCATTTTCGGTAGAGTATTCCATTTTGTAGAGTAAGACTGCTCCACTGTGCCCAGTATGCTTTAGTGATAACGCTCATAGGTGCAACCTCACTCCATGTTGGTCTGACGTCTTCTCCTCTTTTCTTCCCCACGATGATGTGCCGTAGATCCTCATCATCCTCTTGAGCCATCTTCATTGCATCATCCTCCCAGGGTCCTGAGGAACTCGTCCTGGTAAGTTTCAATGATAGCTCCGTCGACTCCTGTTTGATGCAATGTTTGCATTCTTCCGGGCATGGCCTCCGAGAAAGTGCATCTGCATTTCCATGTGACTTCCCGCTGCGATGTTGAGTCTCGAAGTCATATTCCTGGAGTTGTTCAATCCACCGAGCAACTTGACCTTCGGGATTCTTAAATTGCAGTAGCCATTTCAATGCTGCATGATCCGTACGTAGTAAAAACTTTCGGCCGATTAGGTACTTGCTGAAGTGTTGCAATGTTTTTACCACGGCAAAAAGTTCCCTCCGTGTCACGCAGTAGTTCCGTTCCGGTCTTGACAGTGATTTGCTGAAATACCCCATAACGACTTCTCTATCTCCCTGCTTTTGGGATAGCACTCCTCCAATCGCGGTGTTGCTCGCGTCGGTATCGACGATAAACTGGCCTTCCGGTTGTGGGTATCCCAGAATTGGTGTTTCACATAGGTATTCCTTCAGTTTTGAAAAGGAATCCTCACAGGCTTCATCCCAACAAAATGGTCTTTTCTCTTCCGTCAGTCTATGTAACGGTTTTGCGATCTCAGAAAACCCCTTGACGAAACGCCTGTAGTAAGAGCACAAACCCAAAAATGCCCTTACCTCTGTCTTGTCTTTAGGGGTAGGCCATTTTTTAACCACTTCAATTTTCGCCGGGTCAGTCTGGATGCCCTCACTTGTGATAACATGGCCGAGATAATTCACTTCTTTCCTAAATAGCTGACACTTCTTCGGGTTAAGTTTTAAGTTTGCCCCATGTATTTTGGCGAAGACTCGCTCCATGTTTTGCAAATGGTCCTCGAAGTCTCGACCCATGATAACGACGTCATCTAGATACACCAAGCAGGCATCTCCTACTAATCCTGCTAGCACACATTCCATGAGTCGTTCGAAGGTGGCAGGTGCGTTGCACAATCCAAAAGGCATAACATTAAACTGCCATAATCCTTTTCCCGTTGAAAACGCTGTCTTCTCCTTGTCTTTTGGATGGATTTCTACCTGCCAGTAACCTGATTTTAGGTCTAGAGTCGAAAACCATTTCATGCCACTCAAGGTATCCAGAGTGTCATCGATTCTAGGTAGCGGGTAACTATCCTTCTTTGTGATGTCATTGAGCCGCCTATAGTCCACGCAGAACCGTGTGCTTCCATCTTTCTTCTTTACAAGCACAACAGGTGAGCACCAGGGACTTGCGGATTGTTCTATTATTTTGTTCCTTTCCATTTCTTTCAGCATATCCTCGACTTCTTTTTCCTTCGCGATTGGTAGCCGTCTCGCCCGCTGACGGATGGGTCCCTCATTCCCGGTATCGATTCTATGCTGCACTAACGATGTTCTCCCTGGGTTTCCTTCTTGACTAGAAAAGATGTCCGCGTAGCGTAATAGAAACTTCTTTGCCTTGATGCTTTGTGAATAAGTCAGGTTGTTTTTGCAGTCTTCAAGAAGCTCATAGACTGTAGGATCCTTCCCAGAACCTGATTTTTCCATGCTTGGCATTGAAGTGCATTTCTTCAGCCACACAACTTCTTCACACTTTCCGACGATGTCCCCCTGTGAGATAACCGTTGCTGGGGCTCCCTCCGTGCCAGCCAGTACTCGCCCCTTAGTCCTGGCTGTTACTAGTTTCCCTGATTTTGAGGAAACCTTGCATCCTCACCTCTCTTCGCAAGCTCCTCCAACCGTTCCTCTATTTTCTTTAGTCGGGACATCTGCGACTCTTTCTGTGGGCAATTCAGCTGCAGATGCCCTTTCACACCGCATCTATAGCACACAGCGCCAAAGTTCTTCCTGAATGAGGTCTTAACCTCTTTCACCTCTTCGACCACTTCACGTAGTCTGTGAGCCTGCCGAATGTCGTGTCGAACTGCTTCGACCTCTAAGGCATGCGCCAATGCTTCTTTTAATGAGGCATGGTGACGAAGCCTCACGGCAGCTCTTACCTCCAGGTCTTTAATTCCGTCGACAAAAGCTTGCACGGTGTTTGCAGTTACCATTTTATCGTCGGCCGATGGATAAGCTTTCCGCACAAGCTTATCTATTTCCAACGCCCATTGCTGGAGACCCTCTCCAGATCGCTGGACTCTATCGCGCAGCTGGGCGCGGAACACATGCTCCAGATGTCGCTCCCCATACCTGGATTCGAGTGCATCCAACAGTTCCTTGTATCCACATCCTGAAGTGGGAAAGGCTTCCAGAACAGTTAGAGCCTGCCCTCTCAATGCGACCGTGAGGGCAGTCAAGCACTGTTCGTCCGGCCATCCGTTAGCAGTAGCAACAGTCTGAAACTGTTGCCGGTACGCGGGCCAGGAGGTGCTACCGTCGTATGGGGGTACCTTAACATTAGGTCCCTGAACTGCGCCCATCGCTCCACTTGACGTTAGTCTTGTCGTTTCAAGACGTATCACCTTTTTCTGTAGCTCGTTGAGGCCAGTCTTCACACCATCTATGTCCGTTCCTAGGCAGGTGACTCGCTCGTCCATGAGGTCCAACTCTTTTCGCAATTTAGCCACCATGCCGCCGACTTCGTGAACGGCCGACAAAACAGTCCGCTGCACCCCTTCAAATTTGCAATCTTGATTTTTCTGTATCGCTGCAAATTTGCAATCTTGATTTTCCTGTATCGCTGCAAATTTGCAATCTTGATTTTCCTGTATCGCTGCAAACTGTTGTTGCATTATCCGCATCAAACTCGACAAGTCAACGGTGGGCGTGGCTTGCTCAGTGGGCGTGGCCAGGTGGGTGGGGCCAGTGGGCGGGGCCTCCGGCTGAGTGGGCGTGGCCTCAAGGGGCGTGGTCTGGTGGGCGTGGCCAGTGGGCGGGGCCTCCGATTGGGTGGGCGTGGTCTCAGGGGGCGTGGCCTGGTGGGTGGGGCCAGTGGGCGGGGCCAGCTGGGGGGACCCACCAGGTGCTGGTTCCTCCAGGTGCTCCTCCACAGGTGCTCGGCTAGATTCCGCTGCACGCTGGGCCCTGGTCTTGACACCCTCGCTGCCGAAGTCGTCTCTCGGAGTCAATGGCATAGCTTCCAAATCGCACTTCTGTCACCAATTGTTACGTGCTGGGGTTCGAAGATTTGGAATAAAACACCTGGTGACCCTTGATCAGACTTTATTCCGCACTTCCGTATTCCACTTGGTACTCCTGATCTTCTTGTAGACTTCCTCTTCGCTTGTTCGCTTCCAATCCTCTTCACTTCCGATCGCTTCCTTCGCTTGTATTTCGCTCGGCTCTCAGAACTGAACTGTCTGCGTCAGCTCGCCGGTCCCTTTATATACCCGTTACCGCGTGACTAAGTGTTTTCTAGAAAGTTCCACCCCTATCGATGTTTATTCTAGAAAAGCCGCGTTGTTGTTGTTTACATTATGGGTTGTTTACATCGATGGGTGATTAGGTATTTATTAGGTGACGAGCAATTATGAACCTTAATGCTCTAGAAATAAGGTTCATTCGTAACAATAACAATGGTGGAAAGAATTACTTAAGGTTTTCCTTAATTCTTCGCGCGTCAAATTAAAAGAAAGGTCGTAGGCACACCTACTCTTCATTAATTACTCTTCGAGCCTTAAATGTAACACTGGGTAACATGTAATTTCGTAAAACAATGTATAATTGCTATGGTTATCCAATTTTCTTGACATGTTAATTCAGCAAGGTTTAAGAAAACAATTTGGGTGACCTTTGGGTTTTTATTTTTATTTTGTACGATGACAAATAAATAACAAATAGCCATTGACTATACGGGCTAAGGTCGAACAATTTGTCTCAGGTGTCAGTACATTATACATTCCCCTAATCGCTTTCTACACGGCATCGTGTCAGGACGCTATCTCTCACCAATGTGGAGGACGTCATAATCTTTCATCATGATCAACCCATTACCGGCTCACTACAGAGCACGGGTCTCCTCTCAGAGTGAGAAGGGTTTTGGCCATAGTCTACCACGCTGGCCAAGCGGATTGGCAGACTTCACACACCTTTGAGAACATTATGGAGAACTCTCAGGCATGCAGGTTTCCTCACGATGTTTTCCTTCACCGTTAAAGCAAGTGATATTTAAATACTTAAAATGCACATAACTCCGAAAAGTTAGAGGTGCGTGCCCAGGATCGAACCCACGACCTCCGATTAGAAGTCGGTCGTCCTAACCACTAGGCTATCACAGCTGCAATCTTTCGTCATAATCTTTAGAATCTTATAACTCGTCAACCTTTTTTGGTTTGGCTGTGGGTTAAGTTAATCATATAGAAGTAACGCAGCAGACCCAACATCTCAATTTATCAAGTATTAGCTTCTGCCCGCGGCTTCGCCCGCGTGAATTTCGGTTTCGAACAAATCCCGAGGGAATCCTGGATTTCCGGTTCCCGTTCCCGCTCCCTTTTCCAACCTTTATACCTACTTTCAAGGAAGTTTGCTATAGTAATTTACCTATAGCTGTAGATATAGATTTCGGTTTTTTCAAAATCCCGTGGGAACTGTGGATTTTTTTAGGATAAAAAGTGCATACGCATACAGATGCATGCAACTATTGTAATAATGTGCTATGTGAGCGTGATTTACCTACCTAAGAGCAGTCAGCGCCATTTATCGCGTTTTTGGAAGTCTATATTTATTTTAGTCCCACAGGAATACTTTTCCGGGATAAAAAGTATGCCTATGTTTTGAGTCAGGGCATAAGCTATCTCCATTCAAAATCCAGCCAAATCGGTTTAGTAGTTGCGGCGTGATTGAGTAACAAACATCCAAACATCCAAACATCCATACATCCAAACATCCACACCTTCACATTTATAATATTAGTAGGATAAACCTCTATTTATTAAGCTGCTCAAAATTTCCAACAGACCCTCACACCATATAAAATCTACTTGACTAGGTAGTAGGTAATGGTCTCTGACCCAGTTTTACACTGACAAACGATACATCGTAATCAGGGTCCACCTTTGGGTAGCAATTATTTGTGCAAGTTGATCCCAACAATTTATTTCCGAATCGGCTGCTCTCCTTTGGCATACAAAAGATAACGTTTGATACAATTTGTTTGAATATTATAAGACTTTATGCGTGGAATCTTAGCAGAAAAAAAAAACGAAGCCTTCCAATAAGAACTGAGGCAACGAGGAAATTATAAGTCACTGATCGAAGAAGCGTATTTACGTTTCCTTGTTTAGTATGATTCAGCGGAGCGTCCAAACGCAGGGCTATACATACCGGTTTTAGAAAGAGTCGTATCCTCCAATAACGCAAATGTTTATACAGAAGATATATTAAGGCGCCTCTACACGTTGGCCAACATGATGGCGGATATGTTGGAAGGTGTTGGGCGAGGAGTTTGTGTTCGCATCCACACATTGGAAGGTCGTTCAGCATGCTCCGGTTAGGGCCAATGTGCGGACGTGTTTACTAAATTGAATATTGAGACGTTAACAGCTGCTGCGGTTTAATTATTCACAGCATACCGCAACTACGTGAATGTGTATACGAAAATTGTATTTTTTTATTTTTGTGATTTTATTTCTTGGGTTCCACAAACAATTTTCGGCTTAGTAGGGCTCTATAAAGCAAAACGTTTCTTCATTGGTCAATGTCACTGCCATTTTGTGGACATTATACTAGTTACGACGCGTGAATATAAAATTTAAAAGACGTGCATACGTGCGATCACTCTGAGAGCTCGTAGCAAACTGAACTTGCCTCCAACGTGTGGATGGTGCGGCCAAACTCTGTCCCAAACCCTTTGATGTACCGACACGAAATGGATCTCGCGCCAACTTGCGGGCCATCGTTCCAATACCTTCCAACTCCCGCTCTACACGTTGGGCCAACACATTGGGCCATAAGATGGGCCAGCATGTTGGCGAACGTGTGGATGAGCAGTTACATTTTGGTTGTTGGTTCAGTTTGATGGCAGGCTAGTAAACTTTCTTTCTTTTCTCATTATTCAGCATCACTTGCTTGATCTCAGTTTCAGTACGGATATCGGTACCTCGGTTTGCTCGCAGCCTCCCACTTCACTCCACACTTCAAAGCCTCAATAGCGCAACGGTCATCGGGCGCGGATCGGCAACCATAGGGTCGACGATTCAAACCCCTCCCGTTACACTAAGTCGTATCCACTCCTAGCACAAGTTTTGACTTAATTGGAGGGGAAAAGGGATAATTAGTTATATTCATGATGGCTAATATTTAAACAAGTATAAAGTTCGTAAACTAAAACCCAACCACGCAATAATTTAATAATAAATTAGTTTGCTAAAACGCGGGGCAAGCAACTAGTGGCGCCATCTGTTATGTCTATCGGAATTACTAATTTAATAATCTAGAAAGCCGCGCGAAGGTCACTTCTTGACTTTTTTCGTAAATAAAATGTAGCCTATGTCACCCGGACCATAACAAACAATCAATAGACACCTCATTCATTAAAATCGGTCCAGTAGTTTAGGCGCTACGGCGGTACACACGTGGTACACAAAGAATCTCATACAAAAATTGGCCACATACATACGTACATACATACATAGATACATACACACATACATACATACATACATACATACATACATACATACATAGACTGCTAAAATAATAACCCTTCCTTTTGGCTTTGCCGTAGTTGGGTAAAAAAAAACTTGGAATCGTACGCCTGCTTCATTCAGGTTCAAGGATCAGGATTTTCAGGATCAAGATTCAGTAGGTACTTACGAGTTAGGATGCTCCACTCTTCGATGTTCGAAAGGGTTGTACTCCTTTTCGTTGATGACATCCTTGGAGCCGAGGCTGAGGGTCGACTGGAAGCCGGGGTTCGATGCCAAGTTTGCTCTGAAAAGATATCAATATAAATAAAAATAAATAAATAAATGAAAATAAATCTATACCTACCTACTTATCTATACTTCTATACTTCTATACTAATATAATAAAGCGGAAGAGTTTGTTTGTTTGTTTGTTTGTTTGAACGCGCTAATCTCTGGAAGTACCTATCGGATTTGAAAAATTCTTTTTGCATTTGGTTGTCCAACTTTTGGGGCAGGTTATAGGCTATTCAATATCCCTAAAATCCTCCCCTAAGGGGTAAAATAGGGGTAGAAAGTTTGTATGAAAGTCCTATGTTTTTAAAGTTACAGACCTGAAAATCGGCATTTAGATTATTAGTTTTAAATAATAAAACTCTGTATATTTTATTTTGAAAAATCTTCCCTTAAGGGTGGTAAAATAGGGGATGAAAGTTTTAATGGGAAGTTTTAATTATAATTCTGCTATTATCAACTTGAAATTTGGAAGGTAGGTTAATTCTAGGGCTTAGATATCAGCCTGGAAAATATTTCACGAAAATCCTCCCCTAAGGGGGTAAAATGGGGGTTGGAAGGTTATGTTTTTGAAGTTACAGATATGAAAATAGGATATGAAATTATAATTTTTAAATGATAAAAACCTGTATAAGTTATTCTGGCAAATCTCCCCTTAAGGGTGGTAAAATAGGGGATGAACATTTTTATGAAAGTCCTATGTTTTTAAAGTTACAGACCTGAAAATCGGCATATAGATTATGAGTTTTAAATAATAAAACTCTGTAAATTTTATTTTGAAAAATCTGCTTTTAAGGGTGGTAAAATAGGGATGAAAGTTTTAATGGGAACTAAAAACGATTGCAGCGCCCTCTGGCGGTTTAACTTGAAGCGATCATAGCGCCCTTTGGCGGCCAAAACTGGAAACTAAAAAACGATCACAGCGCCCTCTGGTGGCCTAAGCCGGAAACTTGAAGCAATAGCAGCACCCCCTAGCAGCCAAAACTGGAAACTAAAAAACGATTGCAGCACCCTCTAGCGGCCAAAACTGGAAGTTAAAAACGATCACAGCGCCCTTTGGCGGCCTAAGCCGGAAACTTGAAGCAATAGCAGCGCCCTCTTGCAGCCAAAACTGAAAACTAAAAACGATCGCAGCGCCCTCTGGCGGCCAAAACTAGAAACTAAAAACAATCTCAGTGCCCTCTGGTGGTCTAAGCCGGAAGCTTGGAGCAATAGCAGCGCCCTCTAGCAGCCAAAACTGTAAACTACAAAATGATTGCAGCGCCCTCTTGCAGCCAAAACTGGAAATAAAAAGGATTACAGTGCCCTCTTGCGGCAAAAACTGGAAACTAAAAACCGATCGCAGCGCCCCCTGGCGGCCTAGGCCAGAAACTTGAAGTGATTGCAGCGCCCTCGTGCGGTCAAAACTGGAAACTAAAAATGATCGCAGTGCCCTCTAGCGGCTTAAGCCGGAAACTCGAAGCGATTGCAGTGCCCTCTTACAGTCAAAACACTTGCGGCCGGAGCTGGAAACTCGAAGCAATTGCAATGACCTCTGACGGCCGCAGGCGGAATCTCGATACGACAACTGCGCCCTCTGGTGGCCGAAGGCAATTAAATAAATACTAAATTAATAACTAAATCAATAAATAAATAAATAAATAATTTAAAGCTATTTAGTTATTAAATAATTATCTAAATGTGAAAGTGCGGATATTTGGATGTTTAGATGTTTGGATGTTTGTTACTTTATAACGTCGCAACTACTGAACAGATTTGGCTGAAATTTTGAATGGAGATAGATAATGCCCTGACTTAAAACATAGGCAACTTTTTATCCTGAAAAAATCCACAGTTCCCACGGGATTTTGAAAAAACCAAAATCTACAGCTATAGGTAGATCAATATAGCAAACTACCTTGAAAGTAAGTATAAAGATTGGAAAAGGGAGCGGGAACAGGAACCAGAAATCCACGATTCCCTCCGGATTTGTGAAAAACCGAAATTCACGCGGGCGAAGCCGCGGGCAACAGCTATAATATAATAAAGCGCAAACGTTTGTTTGTTTGAACGCGCTATTCTCGGAAACTACTGGACCGATTTAAAAAATCCTTTCACCATTGGATATGTACGTGATCCTTGAGTGCTATAGGCTATATATGTACCACGGGCGAAGCCGGGGCGGACCGCTAGTAAAATATAAGAGTTAAAAAAATTAAGTCGTCGGATTCTAGGATTTTTTTACTTTATTACGGACAGATTTTGATGAAATTAGTGTCCCTGGTAATAAGTGGTCCCTGGGGGGATATTGGTATTTAAAAATCCCGTGGGAATCATTTTGCTTTTCCTAAGCTCCTTTGAGCTCATACCTTGCTAAAAACTGTTAAAAGTTCACTGGCGGATGTTCAAGTAGATCAAATTTAATGTAAACATCCGGCAGTGAAAGTCCCATCAAAATCGATCCAGCCTTTCAGAGATTAGCCGGTAATCTTTAAAGTATCATCTTTATAACAAAAAAAGAATGAATGAAATCGGATCACGCGTTAATGAATTACAGCTAAGTACACATTTTAACTTTCATTCCCTCTCCCAAGGGAACCGTGCTGAATTTCGGGATAAAAGTATCCTATATGTTACTCCGTAGTATGAACTTAAATCATGACAAGTTTCATTTCAATCCTTTTCAAACATACAGACAAACAGACAAAAATTTCAGAAATAGCTGTTTTACGTTCTATTACTTATTCTTAACATCCCCCGTTATTATTTTGCAAAAATCTTTAATGTACAGACAGATACGGCAAGTCTACGATTTTATTATATGTATAGATATAGATTATACTTACGTAGAATTGAAGTTGTCCAAGATGATAGTGCCTTTTTTCTCGTCGTGCCCCATTTTGCAGGCTGTATCTGAAACAAGAAATAATACTTGAAGTTCTAAGTATGTTCTTCGAGATCGAAAATGATATTAACAAGTATAAAGTTCGTAAACTAAAACCCGACTACACTTAATAATTTAATAATAATTTTGAGTGCGAAAACGCAGGGCAAGCAACTAGTGGCGCCATCTGTTATGTCTATCCGAATTATTAATTTAATAATCTAGAAAGCCGCGCGATGATCACTTCTTAACTTTTTTCGTAAATAAAATGTAGCCTATGTCACCCGGACAATGACAACGAATCAATAGACACCTCATTCATCAAAATCGGTCCAGCAGTTTAGGCGGGTACACACAGAATCTCATACACAAATAGGCCACAAACATACATACCTACATACCTACATACATACATACATACATACATACATACATACATACATACATAGACTTCTAAAATTATAACCCTTCCTTTTGGCGTTGCCGTAGTTGGGTAAAAATAGGAAAAAAACTTTGAGTAAAGAGGGTACTCATAGAGATTAATAGTACCTTGATATGCATGTTTGCTACTTTTAGTATAGATAGTTAGTAAATAGGTATGGAATTTCAACAGCTAATATTTCAAGACCTAGTTAAGAAAAGATAAGCATTATTTATCGGTCAGTCACATAATGAAAGGACTTTTAATCGCGTGGTTATTAATTTAACCACGAAACCCAATACCGAATACGAAACCGAATATTTTCGAAATACATCTGAAAATATTCTCAGATTCCACTGAACCAATTTTGATAAAAAAAGTTGTCAATAATAATTTAGTGTTTAAGTGCAGAAGATAAAATATATGGGATGCCATTTTTGGAAACATTGAAAGCGTTGGGGAATTTTCAACGATGTTTTTATTGCACTGTCCAATGAGGAACACGTCGAGGAGACAACATAAGCTCTCTTCTGACATAGACATTTCATACAAGACAACCTTATTGAAAAGGACAATGCTATATGTAATACTACGAGGCGTACTTCTACGTTCGGCAACAAATTACGGGGGCAATTGAGAGTGGAATCTTTACGCAATCATGGTTATAATATTTTTGACATAGAGTCAAGCTACAGTAGGGGTTCCCAACCAGGAGCAAAGATCAATTGCTAAATAAAAAAACCGCGAAATACAGATATTCATAAACCATAATCGATGATCGGTCGATGATAGTAAAATGGCATAATATTTATGAACACACAAAATGAAATTCGTCAATTGTCAGTTTGATAAAACCGCGTAGTTTTTTGATCCAGTGGTCAATTATTTTGGTAGAGGGAAACATTGAAGAGCCTTTAATTTCCGTTTTGTCAAGTGCGAGGCCTTGTTGCTCTTTGTCAAAACCGGTTCAAGTCTCGATTTCGAAAATTCGCGACTAAAGTACCGTGTAAGTATATATACGTCGCGTCGTTTAGTCGTGATGTAGCACGACTACCCTTATAAGGTTTATCGGGTTTTCACGTGTTTTCACTAATTAGTCTCCGTATTGGTTGTGACCTTAATAATAAATATGTTTTATAGGTAGACCAGAATCTCATGAAAAATAGGGAAATTAAATTTTGTAGTAAGCAACACTAGGTTAACTCGGCTGCCCTAGTGATAAACAAAGTAATTACATTCAGAACACCTTACCTGGGATCGTTTCACGAAACGAAAAATCAAGCAACTGCATTTTAACCCTAGATAACTAAACTATATTCAGAGTTACATAGTAACTAAACATTCGTCAGGCGGACTACGCAATAAAAAACGTGAATATTATAAAAAGTATTTAACGAAAATAGGATAATGTTACATGGCACTAAAGTTTGGTTTAATAGGAACTAATTATGAGAATTAAAGTAATCAATTACTATCTCATATATCTCCTATATATGTCAACATTGTGTGAGTCACGAATAGCATTTTTGCATTTCATGCATCGATATTTTATCATCCTACGAGCCCTTGATGGACATAAGTAACAATTTTTTATCACAATCGTCACATTATGAGCAGGAGATTCTAGGTTAGAAGAATCACTAAGAATATCTATTACCATGACCTTGATGTGACGTCGCCAAATCATCGTTTTTATTCGCTGCCATAGATAGTGTTTCCATCAGTTGGTCTCCTGTCTTCATGACAAAATCGCGCCGAGACTTTGTTTTTTTTTGTTTCTCAGGTTTTTCAAGATGTGAACAGCATAAACATTGATTGTAGACAGGTTTAGCATATTATAAAAAGTAAAGGAATCGGCAAGTTGGCTGACAATACGTTGATTACCCTGGATTGAGTTTGAAAGCTCGTTTCATCAATATCACCCCCTAAAAAATCATCACAATCTATAATTTCTATTCTCTTCTATATAATAAATCTATTCTTTGTCTCTTACTTTGTTGTATGATGTCATTTTCAGACTCCAAAATTCACAAAAAAAAAATTGAATTACTGCCATTGTCTTGATGTATTTCTTCCTCCAACTATCCTCTGTCTGCAAAACTAAATTATCAGATCCCTTCGTTAGATTCATCTTTCCTTTGTGTTTCAAGCTACTGACTTATTTGCTCTTCTTGTTTTTTCATAGCCATCCATAAAAATAATAGGTATAAATCATGTTAAAAATTAAAATGATTCAGTTACGATACCTATAACAATACTGAATATTTCGTAAAACTGTGTAAAATTTCATCTTTTTATAATAAATTTTGTTTAGGAATATTCTAATAAACATAATTTACATTTAATCTAAAAATAAACATTTCGTTTTGGCATCTATATTTAAAAAATAATCAAACAGTAATAGCACATACCTTGGCAAAAAACTTGCGTAGTAACTAAACTTTCGTCGTCCGGACGACGATATAGCTGTAACTCAACTCCTAATTATCGTTTAATAGAAATTGCATCACGTAATGTACTAATTACACCAATCAGGAAGGTAAACAAAAAGTGGCAGGCGGGGAACCAGGGGAAGCAAGAAAACTCAACTTTCGAGGGAAGGGGCGTCGTCGCCTGGACGAATGTTTAGTTATCTAGGGTTAAATACAAAAACAAAGTAATCAACATCCAATTACTTTGTTTTTGTGTTGTGCTTGTTGTTTACTTGGTTTTTGCATTTATATTCCGGGTTAGTGTGTGCAGTTACTTTGTTTGGGCAATTCAAATTTCAGTAAACGGTTCAAGTTATTTGAAATATTAAACTGTGGTAAAAAATTACTCGACGTAAAACTTTTGTTAATGCAAAAAAGTCAATTTCACAAACAATGTCAGTTACTTTGTTTATCGCTAGGGCAGCCGCAGTGTTGCTAACTTTGGAATTTCATTTCCGTATTTTTCATGAGATTCTGGTCGACCTATACATACTTATTTAGTTCTTAACATGAAAGTTTTTTTTTCAGTAGGTAGGCTTTTGAACTGTGAAACTTGTATAGGTCCAGTGGAATTCACGTTGTACCTACACAACAAATTAAATACGTATTATGCTAAGATAAAGTATAAGGTGGTATAGGTACCTCCTCGTAAATGTAATATCAATGTCAATGTACCTCTAATAATAATAATTAATGGGTAAGGCGAGAGATTCTTTTTATTTATTTATTCACGATTAAAAACACACTTTGAAGCCTCAAAAGATGATAATTTAAAGTTGAAACGTAAATCATGTTTGGTTTTAGGTTTTAAGTTGTATTATCGTTTTAAATCATAAAATATTTTACTTTTTGGTTTTTATGTAGGTCTTGTACTTCATTCAGGTTTTATTTTAATTGCTTTCTTGTTATTTTAAAGTTTGTACGGTACATTAAGAAACCCTAGACTAGAACAGGTTACAAATAGGAAACAAAATGTTCTTTAAAGTAACAAGAAACAGTAGAAGTAAGATTTTCATTAACTTGCAAGAATGTGGGGTAATTCAGATGAAAACACGACACCCTTGAGCGCTAGGAAATGCCAAACATACCAAGTGACTTCTACAAGTGCTGACTTAGCTTTAGAAGAATTTAGCTAGCGCCAACATTGTCGTACAACACATAAAAGTAGCCGCCTCATTGGTTCAGTGGTTAGCTTGTTGGGCTAGGGACCATGAGGACCTAGGTTCGAGTCCCGGATCGGGGCAATAAAGAAAAATCATTAAGGTGCGTCCAGACTTGAACATTTCACCGAACCGAACAGCGAACATTTCGGCGAACTTGTTACGCTCAATGTGGACGGCGCGCTTGGAGCGCTTGAGATGGGTTACTGCGTAACAGTTCGGCGAAACTTTCACCAAACTGTTACGCAGTAACCCATCTCAAGCGCTCCAAGCGCGCCGTCCACATTGAGCGTAACAAGTTCGCCGAAATGTTCGCTGTTCGGTTCGGTGAAATGTTCAAGTCTGGACGCACCTTTAGGTTTTTCTGACGAACAATTCTCAGTAGCAGCAATTCGCATTTGTTTCCCGAAGATGGAAAGTTGGCGGTGTTAGATACTTCCCCATGCGGCTGCGGCGGTGAATACCCGGCGAACGCCCGTTGTAGGCTCAGAGCAGCCATATTGAATTTACCAAGCCAATTGAGTATAGCCATTTTGTCCCGGCCATTTTGGCCCGGGAATCGAACTCAGGACTTCGTCATCAGAAGTCGACCGCGCCAACCACTAGACTACCGCAGTGTAAAGCCTTAGAAAGTCATGACAATTGGTTCTAAACGTTACGTATTATAGCCCGGACGTACAGACCGACAGACAAAATAACAAGTATAAATTGAAAATTTAAAAAACCCCCGACATTCGCCATTTTGTGGCGGCGGCCATCTTGAATTTGCAATAGTGCTATTCTGCTAGTCAAGCCCTTTCATTTGATACCCATATTGAGGGTGTTGTGATAAAATATGTAATCCGCCATTTTGTAGCGGCGGCCATCTTGGATCGATTTTCATCAAACATAGCTAACAACACTCTCGACTAATTCACCTTTCGAACAAAAAAACCGCATTCAAATCGGTCCACGCGTTTGAGCGCCACAGGGGAACAGACAGACACACACACACACACACACACACACACACACACACACACACAGACACGTGAAACTTATAACACCCCGTCGTTTTTTCGTCGGGGGTTAAAAATAAAAAATGGATAGGTATTTAGGTTATGCTATTGTTCAAATAATCACATGAGCTTAATAAGTAAGATAGTTATTTCAAAATCACAGACGGACTCTTTAACTATGAGTAGGTGGATGAGTATTTCTGTAATAGCAATAACGGTTTATAATATTACAAAGTAGTTACGTAGGTGGAAAGAGTCATGAAGAAAGGTTATTACTAGACTAAAATTCTGAAAATATAATCTATGAAAAACGTACAATATCATTACGATTTCACAGTATAGGTTAGCTGCCCAGTTATAATAATGTGAGATATTGATATTGAGATGTAAGATATATTAAAATCAAATCAAATCAAATAAACTTTATTCAAAACTGGTACACTGTAGGTATACTTTTTGAACGTCATTATTAGAAACAGGCAATGGTGATAATTACTTACGGAAACTTAAAACTAAGACTACGAGGGTTCCAAACGCGCCCTGCTGGGTTATTCTGTAACTTAGTTACCAACTGAAAATAGTTGCCAACTAATAAATTTGATATACATTGCTGCTTTACTGTGGGAAATTATAGTGTTTTCATAATTTCACACAGTAAAGCAGCAATGTATATCGAACTAATTCGTTGGCAACTATTTTCAGTTGCTAACTAAGTTACAGAATAACCCCCCTGGTCTGAGAAGTGCCCACAACAATCTCATCCGAGTTTTGTTTTATTATCACCATCTTACAGACAGATAGTTTAGCCTTATTAATGACAAGCGGAAACCCGCGACTTCGTTCGCGTGGATATTGTTTTTTAAAAATCCCGTGAGAATCATTTTGTTTTTCCTAAGCTCCTTTGAGCTCATACCTTGCTAAAAACTGTTGAAAGTTCACTGGCGGATGTTTAGGTAGATCAAAATGTAAACATCTGCCAGTGAAAGTCCCATCAAAATCGATCCAGCCTTTCCGAGATTAGCCAGTAGGTAATCTATAAAGTATTTCCTTTCTAAAAAAAAATGAATGAAATCGGACCACGCGTTAACGAATTACAGCTAAGTACACATTTTGACTCTCCCAAGGGAACCGTACTGAATTTCGGGATAAAAAATATCCTATAAATGTTACTCCGTAGTTTGAACTTAAATCATGCCAAGTTTAATTGCAATCCATTCAGTAGTTTTCGTCCATCCATTTAGTCGTGATGCGCGCACAAACATACAGACAAACAGACAAACAGATAAACAGACAAACAGACAAACAGACAAACAGACGAAAATTTCAAAAATAGCTTTTTTACGTTCTATTTACTTATCCCTTACATGCCCCATTATTAATTTGCAAAAATCTTTGAAAAAATCCTTTTTATTACGATTTGCCGTCGTGATTTGCCGTGATTATAACCTAGTACCTACCTATGATGTATCCGGTGACATCCATGTGACTGGGGAAGTTTAAAAATAGGGTTTAACATTTCGCACCTTTTTAGTACAGAACCCTAGAAAGATCTGAAACTGGATAATGCTTTAGGTAAAGTGTAGATTTCATTAAATTAATATAAATAGTCATAATAAAAGCCCAAATTACCATTTTACAAATTCCGGTCTGTCTAGGTATCTATTAGTCAGAACAAGTTACCTAGAGCCGAAGCCGACACCGGCAATGCACGGTGGCCGTAAATATATTCGTGAAGCGTAAAGGTCACCGAGCAGGATCCTCGTGATCTGGCCTCGGCACTCAAGGCAAACCAAGTTTTCTTGTGCCATTCTTTTGTGTTGCTCTGTGATTGTGCTAAATGCCTCCTAGTGTTAGATCATCTTTTGATCAATTACAGCTTTTCACTATGATCTCATTTTATAATAGGTAGGTACTAAGTTAGAGGTAGGCAGCAATCACCAACACGTTTTGTAAAATACAAGTATTCGTTAAAAAATTAAATCACGAATGACTAACTTATACTACCTACTAGCTTTTGCCCGCGGCTTCGCCCGCGTGAATTTCGATTTTTCACAAATCCTGAGGGAATCTCCGGTTCCCGTTCCCGCTCCCTTTTCCAACCTTTATACCTACTTTCAAGGAAGTTTGCTATAGTAATCTACTTATAGCTGTAGATATAGATTTCGGGTTTTTCAATATCCCGCGGAACTGTGGATTTTTCCAGGATAAAAAGTAGCCTATTCTATGTAGTATATAACATCCAAACATCCAAACATCTAAACATCCAAACATCCAAACATCCAAACATCCAAACATCTAAACATCCAAACATCCACACTTTCACATTTATAATATTAGTAGGATAAGTCTACGTTTGATTAACCTAACTTCTTGTAGGTATACTTACTCGACTACCTTCCATCAACTAGGTAATAAAATCTGACTGCTCCTACCTTACCATACTTTCTTAATATTTTAATGTACAAATGAAGTATTATATTTTCGGAATACAAATTGGATACACAACAAAATGGCTATACTCAATTGGCTTGGTAAATTCAATATGGCTGCTCTGAGCCTACAACGGGCGTTCGCCGGGTATTCACCGCCGCAGCCGCATGGGGAAGTATCTAACACCGCCAACTTTCCATCTTCGGGAAACAAATGCGAATTGCTGCTACTGAGAATTGTTCGTCAGAAAAACCTAAAGGTGCGTCCAGACTTGAACATTTCACCGAACCGAACAGCGAACATTTCGGCGAACTTGTTACGCTCAATGTGGACGGCGCGCTTGGAGCGCTTGAGATGGGTTACTGCGTAACAGTTCGGCGAAACTTTCACCAAACTGTTACGCAGTAACAGTTCGGCGAAACTTTCACCAAACTGTTACGCAGTAACCCATCTCAAGCGCTCCAAGCGCGCCGTCCACATTGAGCGTAACAAGTTCGCCGAAATGTTCGCTGTTCGGTTCGGTGAAATGTTCAAGTCTGGACGCACCTTTAGGTTTTTCTGACGAACAATTCTCAGTAGCAGCAATTCGCATTTGTTTCCCGAAGATGGAAAGTTGGCGGTGTTAGATACTTCCCCATGCGGCTGCGGCGGTGAATACCCGGCGAACGCCCGTTGTAGGCTCAGAGCAGCCATATTGAATTTACCAAGCCAATTGAGTATAGCCATTTTGTTGTGTATCCAATTTGTATTCCGAAAATATAATACTTCATTTGTACATTAAAATATTAAGAAAGTATGGTAAGGTAGGAGCAGTCAGATTTTATTACCTAGTTGATGGAAGGTAGTCGAGTAAGTATACCTACAAGAAGTTAGGTTAATCAAACGTAGACTTATCCTACTAATATTATAAATGTGAAAGTGTGGATGTTTGGATGTTTAGATGTTTGGATGTTTGGATGTTTGGATGTTTGGATGTTTAGATGTTTGGATGTTTGGATGTTATATACTACATAGAATAGGCTACTTTTTATCCTGGAAAAATCCACAGTTCCGCGGGATATTGAAAAACCCGAAATCTATATCTACAGCTATAAGTAGATTACTATAGCAAACTTCCTTGAAAGTAGGTATAAAGGTTGGAAAAGGGAGCGGGAACGGGAACCGGAGATTCCCTCAGGATTTGTGAAAAATCGAAATTCACGCGGGCGAAGCCGCGGGCAAAAGCTAGTAGGTAGTATAAGTTAGTCATTCGTGATTTAATTTTTTAACGAATACTTGTATTTTACAAAACGTGTTGGTGATTGCTGCCTACCTCTAACTTAGTACCTACCTATTATAAAATGAGATCATAGTGAAAAGCTGTAATTGATCAAAAGATGATCTAACACTAGGAGGCATTTAGCACAATCACAGAGCAACACAAAAGAATGGCACAAGAAAACTTGGTTTGCCTTGAGTGCCGAGGCCAGATCACGAGGATCCTGCTCGGTGACCTTTACGCTTCACGAATATATTTACGGCCACCGTGCATTGCCGGTGTCGGCTTCGGCTCTAGGTAACTTGTTCTGACTAATAGATACCTAGACAGACCGGAATTTGTAAAATGGTAATTTGGGCTTTTATTATGACTATTTATATTAATTTAATGAAATCTACACTTTACCTAAAGCATTATCCAGTTTCAGATCTTTCTAGGGTTCTGTACTAAAAAGGTGCGAAATGTTAAACCCTATTTTTAAACTTCCCCAGTCACATGGATGTCACCGGATACATCATAGGTAGGTACTAGGTTATAATCACGGCAAATCACGACGGCAAATCGTAATAAAAAGGATTTTTTCAAAGATTTTTGCAAATTAATAATGGGGCATGTAAGGGATAAGTAAATAGAACGTAAAAAAGCTATTTTTGAAATTTTCGTCTGTTTGTCTGTTTGTCTGTTTGTCTGTTTATCTGTTTGTCTGTTTGTCTGTATGTTTGTGCGCGCATCACGACTAAATGGATGGACGAAAACTACTGAATGGATTGCAATTAAACTTGGCATGATTTAAGTTCAAACTACGGAGTAACATTTATAGGATATTTTTTATCCCGAAATTCAGTACGGTTCCCTTGGGAGAGTCAAAATGTGTACTTAGCTGTAATTCGTTAACGCGTGGTCCGATTTCATTCATTTTTTTTTAGAAAGGAAATACTTTATAGATTACCTACTGGCTAATCTCGGAAAGGCTGGATCGATTTTGATGGGACTTTCACTGGCAGATGTTTACATTTTGATCTACCTAAACATCCGCCAGTGAACTTTCAACAGTTTTTAGCAAGGTATGAGCTCAAAGGAGCTTAGGAAAAACAAAATGATTCTCACGGGATTTTTAAAAAACAATATCCACGCGAACGAAGTCGCGGGTTTCCGCTTGTCATTAATAAGGCTAAACTATCTGTCTGTAAGATGGTGATAATAAAACAAAACTCGGATGAGATTGTTGTGGGCACTTCTCAGACCAGGGGGGTTATTCTGTAACTTAGTTAGCAACTGAAAATAGTTGCCAACGAATTAGTTCGATATACATTGCTGCTTTACTGTGTGAAATTATGAAAACACTATAATTTCCCACAGTAAAGCAGCAATGTATATCAAATTTATTAGTTGGCAACTATTTTCAGTTGGTAACTAAGTTACAGAATAACCCAGCAGGGCGCGTTTGGAACCCTCGTAGTCTTAGTTTTAAGTTTCCGTAAGTAATTATCACCATTGCCTGTTTCTAATAATGACGTTCAAAAAGTATACCTACAGTGTACCAGTTTTGAATAAAGTTTATTTGATTTGATTTGATTTTAATATATCTTACATCTCAATATCAATATCTCACATTATTATAACTGGGCAGCTAACCTATACTATGAAATCGTAATGATATTGTACGTTTTTCATAGATTATATTTTCAGAATTTTAGTCTAGTAATAACCTTTCTTCATGACTCTTTCCACCTACGTAACTACTTTGTAATATTATAAACCGTTATTGCTATTACAGAAATACTCATCCACCTACTCATAGTTAAAGAGTCCGTCTGTGATTTTGAAATAACTATCTTACTTATTAAGCTCATGTGATTATTTGAACAATAGCATAACCTAAATACCTATCCATTTTTTATTTTTAACCCCCGACGAAAAAACGACGGGGTGTTATAAGTTTCACGTGTCTGTGTGTGTGTGTGTGTGTGTGTGTGTGTCTGTCTGTTCCCCTGTGGCGCTCAAACGCGTGGACCGATTTGAATGCGGTTTTTTTGTTCGAAAGGTGAATTAGTCGAGAGTGTTGTTAGCTATGTTTGATGAAAATCGATCCAAGATGGCCGCCGCTACAAAATGGCGGATTACATATTTTATCACAACACCCTCAATATGGGTATCAAATGAAAGGGCTTGACTAGCAGAATAGCACTATTGCAAATTCAAGATGGCCGCCGCCACAAAATGGCGAATGTCGGGGGTTTTTTAAATTTTCAATTTATACTTGTTATTTTGTCTGTCGGTCTGTACGTCCGGGCTATAATACGTAACGTTTAGAACCAATTGTCATGACTTTCTAAGGCTTTACACTGCGGTAGTCTAGTGGTTGGCGCGGTCGACTTCTGATGACGAAGTCCTGAGTTCGATTCCCGGGCCGGGTTAAAAGTTATGAGGTACTAGCTTTTGCCCGCTGCTTCGCCCGCGTGAATTTCGGTTTTTCACAAATCCTGAGTGAATCGTAGATTTCTGGTTCCCGTTCCCGCTCCCTTTTCCAACCTTTATACTTACTTTCAAGGTAGTTTGCTATAGTGATCTACCTATAGATATAGCTGTAGATTTGGATTTTTTCAAAATCCCGCGGGAACTGTGAATTTTTCCAGGATAAAAAGTAGCCTATGTGTTAAGTCAGTGCATTATCTATGTACATTCAAAATTTCAGCCAAATCTGTAGTTGCGACGATATAGAGTGACAAACATCCAAACATCCAAACATTCACACTTTCACATTTATAATACCTATTAGTAGGATAGTAGGATTGGATTTTTTGTCAAAAATTTCTCAGTGCCATCCCGGAGTTGGAAGTTGGTGGTGCCAATACACCCCCGTGCCTCGGAGAGCACGTAAAGCCGTCGGTCCTGCGCCTGATCTCTCTCCAGTCGTGTTGCACTGACGTCCCAACGGACTATCAGAGTGAAGGAACAGAGATTTCACCTGTATGTGCACACACTCGTACATTATAATATCTCCTGCGTAGTTGGCCAATCTCCGCCTCGGTTGAGAATTAATAGTGGTCGAAATTCGGTTGGGAAAATAATATACTGGAAAATCCATAATATAAAAAAAATTAAAAAGCCTTAATCAAAGCCGACAAAGTCGAGGGTTAGCTAATGGAGAATTAATTACAATAGCACAATGGCTTACTTCAATATGAAGAATTATTGTGAATACAGTATGATTAGAGCTATCGATCGTTGTACTTGGCAGAATAATTATTGTTATGAAGTCAGCTGGCTATCTGCATTTTATAGCCTAGAAGCCTTGATAGTTTTCCCTAACGCCTCATTTTTCCACTAGATTGCGATGCGATTTCACCTAGAGGTAAGGTACCTACTTGTTAACCTACGACTTACGAGGACTAGAAGAAAAGACAAAAAGGTGTTTTTATTACAATCACAAGTTATATTTTAGGAAAAATTAAATCAACTTCGATATAATATACAATATGAAGAATGCCCTCGATTTATCCAAGATCCCATCATCAGTACATGACTTGATGACCATGGGACCGCCTGGGAAATACACCCTTTCAAACAAAAGAAGAATTTTCCAAATCGGTCCAGACGTCTTTGAGTAATCGGGGAACATACCTACATAACAAGTAAAATTCCTAAACTAAAACCCGACTACGCTTAATAATCTATACTAATACACACATCAACACTGTCTAGGGATATTCTGATTTTCTCAATTTATTCAAAATTGGTTATAACTAACATACAATATGTATATATTTTTGTAAAGCCTATTTATCAGACTATCTTTTAGAATAAAACAGAATTAGTTTTTTTGTGTAAATAATTTTTTATTGAAATAAAGACAAAAAGTGAAATGATGGTAAACTTAAGGATAGATGTCTTTTTAAGAAAAAATATAATTTTAGCAAAATTATCAGGTTTTTTGCAGTTACGTGAAAAATTATTTAAAATTAGTAGTCAGTAAACCACCCATGGACGTTAACCACGGTCCTACAACGGCTTTTCATGCTTTGAATCAAGTTATCAAAGTCTTGCTGTGGGATATTGTCCCAGGTCCTGCTAAGATGCAAAAAAAGTTGCTTTGCAGTCGCAATGTTCGGAGGAAAACTCCTCAAAGCCCTTCTTTGGAGCATGTCCCATGCGTGCTCTATGGGGTTTAGGTCTGGTGATTCAGCGGGCCAGTCTAAGATCGACACATCGTGCTCTTGTAGCCAGCTGGTCACCACTCGCGCAGTGTGCGAACGGGCTTTGTCGTGCATGAGCGTGAAAACTTGGTCCATTTGCAGTCGATGGGGATAGATTATTGGTGCTAGCACCTGATTACGGTATTTTTCAGAAGTCATGGTGTTTCTGATCCAAACGAGATCTGTTCTTCCATCGATACGAATTCCCGCCCAAACCATAATTGTTTTGCCGTGGTATGGCTGGACTTCCTGACGGTGTCGCAGACGGTTGTCACGACCAGGAGCTCGCCATACACGTACTCTTCGTAAATCAGGATGAAATCCGAATCGGGACTCATCGGTAAACAGCACTACAGACCACTAGTTATCTTCCTAGAGCAAATGTTCGCGAGCCCACTGTAATCTTCGTCCACGATTTCCTCTGCGTAGTGCTGGAGTACGAAGCGGCCTGCGAGCATGAAGGTTAGCCTCGTGCAGTCTTCTCCTCACAGTTTCGTCACTGACAAGCAAATGGTGGTCTGACTGGAGCCTTTAAACCAACTGCATGGCTGTAGCATTTGGTTATCTTCTCGCGGTCATTTGCGAAAATCGGTCCTGTCTTCGGGCGGTTATGCGCTTCTCGCCTGGGTGCCGTTCAGCCACTTCACCAGTGGTGCAATAACGTGACCACAACCTTGATATCACGTTTTTTCTTGTTTCAATCGCCTCGGCAATACTTCGTTGAGGAGCCCCAGTCTGGAGCGTACCTACTGCCCTTAACATTTCGTCTCTTGTTAAATGGCGCCTCTGCATGATGCATACAGTTGCATAAATTAGAAATTAACCAATAATTTTCATTGAAACTTTCATTTGATACAAAAATATACCAAAAACTGGGTTAGGTCAATTGAAACTTTCGAACTTCGCTACAATTATGCCGCACAAATCATTTGTTTTCAATTTATTTTTTCAAATTCAAATTTAGAATCATTTAATATGGTCTACAAAATAAGCTTTCATTAAAATAATTTAAAACCGATTAATATTTTTCGAGTTTCAGAACTTTATACAAAATATCCCTAGACATTGTTGATGTGCATATAATAAAGCGGAAGAGTTTGTTTGTTTGAACGCGCTAATCTCATGAACTACTGGACCGATTTCAAAAATTCTTTCACCGTTGGATATGTAGGTACGTGTCCCTTGAGTGCTATTATTAAGCTATATAATATGTACCACGGGCAAAGCCGGGGGGAACCGCTTAGTAATAATTTAGTGTTTTGTTGTTAATATAATAATAAATAGTTGTTTAATAATAATTTAGTGGGCAAAAGCGCGGGTAAACAGCAAGTGGCGTCAATTCTGTCTGAAACTAATTTTATAATCTAGAAAGCCGCGCGAAGGTTACTTCGCGATATTTTTCGTAAATAAAATGTAGCCTATGTCACCCGGACCATAAGAACGAATCAATAGACACCTCATTCATCAAAATCGGTCCAGTAGTTTAGGTGCTACGGTGGTAGACACAGAATCTCATACAAAAAATCGGCCACAAACATCTATAATATAATAAAACTGTAACAGATCCAATTCTGTACATTGAAGATATTTTGAAAATTTTTATCGGAGGGCACTCTATAATCGATACTGAATCCAAAACTGCAATTTTTTTCATTTTTGTCTGTCTGTCTGTCTGTCTGTCTGTCTGTCTGTCTGTCTGTCTGTATCTTGGCCGCGCATCACGCCGAAACTACTGAATGGATTCAAATGAAACTTGGTACGATTTGAGTTTATACTCCGAGGTAGGTTATAGAATACTTTTTATCCCGAAATTCAGCACGGTTCCCTTAGGAGAGGGGATGAAAGTTAAAACGTGTATATAGCTGTAATTCATTAACGCGTTATTCGATTTCACTCATTCTTTTTTTGTTAGAAAGGTAGTACTTTAAGTATTGTCCCGTAAATATTTCAAGGTCATACGTTTTTTAGTTTAGAAATGACAGGCATTTATTGGGTTCCAATAACTTGGGTCCCGGATCTTTGTACGTACGGCTTATTTTAAACTGGCGTGCGTTTAAATTTATGTTTGTCGTTCTTTCTATTTGTTCCAGCTAATCTCCGAAACGGCTGGATCGATTTTAATGGAACTTTCAATGTTATAAGGAGTAACAGGCTACATTTAGTTTAGGTACATAAAAGAATTATGGGATCCGATCCGATCCTATATAAAACCTAAAAACACGCGAACGAAGTCGCGGGGGTCAGCTAGTACATAATATTATGGTCCGATTCAATAGAGTTGAGCTAAAATGTAAACGTGTTAGTTTATACTACAAACTTAAATCGTGCAAAGTTTCATTTCAATCCGTTCTGTAGTTTTTTAGCAAAAAGGTGTGTTAGTTTACATTTTAGCTCAACTCTATTGCAGAAACGGACTATACATACATATATAGACAGCTAAAATCATAACCCTTCCTTTTGGCTTTGCCGTAGTCAGGTAAAAACATAGATTCCGACGAGAACCTCCTCCTCTTTTGATTATAGCTTTCATCGAGCTGGTGGATATGATATTTGAGGTACACAATGACTCGTCAGTGGCTAACGGTAAGTCCATTTAGTAACGGTCTGTCTACCTGTCTTTAAAATTTTATTATGAAGTTACTATGAATTGTTCAGTAGCTTGGCGCCACTTGTCCGGCATGTAGTAAATACGAATAAGTAGTCTATATTGTAAATAAAGATTATCTTTTTGAGCATTGATCAAACATTGTTGACATTTTGATAAAACTAGATACAATTAAGTACAAACGATAATAATACCAAGGTATAATAATAATTTCTTGCTATAGCATTAGACTTTTTTAACCCCCGACACAAAAACGACGAGGTGTTTTAAGTTTGACGTGTTTGTGTGTGTGTGTGTGTGTCTAAATATCGCGGATACTTCTGCATACAATTTTGAGCTTTCTGTGCATGAAGTTGAGTTCAGTCTCTCAAAACCTTACCAAGAAATCTAGTTTCGCTGATATTTAATACGAATTCAGGTTGTTAGGTTTTTTCCCACGAAAAATATCTAATTTGAGTCATTTCTATTTCTAGTCAGTCTAGTACTAAGAAACATGCGTCTTAAAATAAGCGCATTAAGGCGCACTTTAAGATACGCAACTGCGACAAGCTAGCGCGAAGCGCGACCGCGACACGCGACACGCGACAACTCAATGTCGCGTCAACGACTACTATTAATTATCTCCATACATTTCTATTCTAAGCAGTATATTAATCGTTTAGGAATTCATGGTCAAGCAATTTCGAGTGCCCAGTGAAGTGAATGAATGCACATAATTAATGTCATTCAAAGCTTTACTCCAAAATTCAAATTCTCGGAATGGAATGAACACAAATTGATGTAAGTTCGCACATTCAGTAAGCTGCACTGCGCGATGCCACGGCGCGCATGGATTTTGCACTCACAGATAAATGGCATGGCTTAAATTCTTTTATGACAGACACGGAAAATATTTCGAACAGCTAACATAATTAGCTGCGTTAGCTGTTATTGTGTCAAAGTTTGAATTGAATACTTGTATACCCGCGATCAAGTTTTGCAAATCAATATATGGGAATAAATACCTATGACATGTAAAAGTTGCGGGTGAGACGATACGATAAGATGGCTATAAATGGCGAAAAATGGGGGAAGCTTTCATCACCATTGGCTTGTCTTAGTGGCGAAGGTTTCGACCTAAGTATATGAAATGTATGAAAGTGATGCATGATAATTTCTGCCGTACAATTAGGTGCGGCGCCCGTCCTAATTTGCGCGAGCCTTTAGAGACCAAGATCCTGTTTGGGTCATTGAACCACAGCGAAGTAAGTAATTATATCTCTCTGTGTCGTATTCCTGATTTCTTCGTGAACCCTTTCTATCAGTCATATAACTAACCAGCGCAATTGACGGATACGCACTGTAGCAACTAGGCCATAATATTACCTATGTTTTTCGAGATAAGTAAGTATGTAAGTCCTTGGCAACCTGGGCAGCCTTCTCTGAAAGCGATTCATCATTTAAGGTGTTACGTTTTCCATACTAACTTCATGTTACCATTCAAGAGCGAATGGATTATATAAAAATAACTAAAATAAATACTGCCGTTAAATGTATTATGTATCTAGATATTATGTTAGTCAACCTTGAAATGTTGTGAAAAAACTTTGAAATTGCTCTCCTGAAAAACCTATTTTATCGAGATAGGTATCACCCTATTTAGTTAACCGAACTACTAATATTCTATACCTACTAACTATCCGAAGACCGTAACGACACCAATGATGAAAAAATTAAACATCGAATCTAGGTATGACTTTCGATAATCACGAAGGTTTTTTTATTTGTTTCTTCTAAACAATCGCAGTGAGGTCACATCGTCCTAAATTACCTACCTAATCCTAATAATTATTTGCGTAGAATTCAACGTATAGATTAACGAGATTAACTTTTATTTTAACGGCTATTTATATAGTTACGTTTGTATGGGAAAATGAAGTGATTTGAGATAACGCTATCGTATAGAATATAACTGATTTAAAACAGGTAGATGTTTTACTTCATTCAGGTCATTTGTTATCATCTTATCATAATTAAGAAACCGTAGAGAATGTGTACCTTGACATATTTTTTTTATAAAATACAAGAATCCATAAATGTTAAAATTATACTTAAATGCTAAATTGTGCTCTAGGTATAGCATTTTAATGGCATAACCGCTGGCAAGATTTTATCTATACATATAATAAAATCGTAGAATTGCCGTATCTGTACATTGAAGATTTTTGCAAAATAATAACTGGGGGATGTTAGGGATAAGTAATAGAACGTAAAAAAGCTATTTTTGAAATTTTTGTCTGTTTGTCTGTTTGTCTGTTTATCTGTTTGTCTGTTTGTCTGTATGTTTGTGCGCGCATCACGTAAAAACTACTGAATGGATTGAAATGAAACTCGGCATGATTTAAGTTAATACTATGGAGTAACATATAGGATACTTTTTATCCCGAAATTCAGCACGGTTCCCTTGGGATAGGGGATGAAAGGCAAAATGTGTACTTAGCTGTAATTCGTTAACGGGTGGTCCGATTTCATTCATTCTTTTTTTGTTAGAAAGTAGATACTTTAAAGACTACAGGTTAATCTCCGAAAGGCTGGACCGATTTTGATGGGACTTTCACTGGCGGATGTTTACATTTTGATGTACCTAAACATCCGCCAGTGAACTTTTAACAGTTTTTAGCAAGGTTTAAGCTCAAAGGAGCATAGGAAAAACAAAATGATTCCCACGGGATTATTAAAATCAATATCTACGCGAACGAAGTCGCGGGTATCCGCTCGTGATAAATAAAAACGAAGCTTTGAAATTTAATAATTCATGAGACTTTGTGAGAAAAATATTCACGGGATGTATTTATTCCTTTTGAATAATATTCTTTATCATGTAATTGCTATTAAGAGAGCCTCGACATAAACCCAACCCAGGACTTCGTCCACGTGTATTGATTTTAAATCCAGTCAGTTTCCAGGTCCTTTCGTCAAGATACGTTACAGCCGCCGCACACTGGGCCACTAGTGGCGACGACTAGTGGTCGCCACAAGTCACGGAAGAGATTTTTCATACATTTTCTTGTGGCTCGAATGCGGCCACTCGAGCGCTCAGTGTGCCACCACCACCACAGCCTTTTAACGTCCCACTGCTGGGCACAGGCCTCCTCTCTCATATGAGAGAGGGATTTAGAGCTTAGACCCACCACACTGCTCCAATGCAGGTTGGCGGGCTTTAACGACTATTGTCAAATGATAGTAATAATAACCGGGACCGACTGCTTAACGTACTCTCCGAGGCACGGGGGTGTAGCGGCGCCAACTACCAACTCCGGCCTGGCACTGAGAATTTATTGACAGAAAAACCCAATACCTAACAATTATTTGCCCGACCCGGGAATCGAATCCGGGACCTCGTCATCTGCAGTCGATTACGCTAACCACTAGAGCTAGACCAACGAGGCAGTTGACCATAATATAATATGTATGAAAAATCTCTTCCGCGACTTGTGGCCGGTCACTATTCGTCGCCACTAGTGACCCAGTGTGCGGGGGCTGTTAAGCGGTTCTAAAATAATCCCGTGGATACTCTTCGATTTCCCGAAATAATAAGTCTGTGTCCATCTGTAAGATGCAAGCTATCGAATGCTATCGCAAGCTATCTTATCCCATCCCATTTTATCAAGATCCGTTCAGCGGTTGAGAGTGAAAAGGTAACTGACAGACGGACAGAGTCCCTTTCGCATTTAGAACATTAGTATGGAAGCAACTGGTTAGTCACTGGAGTTGTTTTAGGAGTTGTCAACTTCATCATTGTGTCATACATACAAATTGACAGATTAACGCTTAAAAGTGGATGTCCATTGAAACAGAGCGGAGCGGTGTGTTTAGCAGATCAATTATTATTTACTAGCTGCTGCCCGCGGCTTCGCCCGCGTGAATTTCGGTTTTTCACAAATCCTGAGGCAATCGTGGATTTCTGGTTCCTGTTCCCGCTCCCTTTTCCAATCTTTATACTTACTTTCAAGGTAGTTTGCTATATTGATCTACCTATAGCTGTAGATTTGGGTTTTTTCAAAATCCCGTGGGAACTGTGGATTTTTTCAGGATAAAAAGTTGCCTATGTTTTAAGTCAGGGCATTATCTCCATTCAAAATTTCAGCCAAATCTGTTCAGTAGTTGCGACGTTATAGAGTAACAAACATCCAAACATCTAAACATCCAAACATCCAAATATCTGCACTTTCACATTTAGATAATTAGGTAATTTAATAACTAAATAGCTTTACATTATTAATTATTTATTTAGCGATAGCGATCGTTTTTTAGTTTCCAGTTTTTGCCACAAGAGGGCACTGTGATCGTTTTAATTTCCAGTTTTGGCCGCAAGAGGGCGCTGCAATCGTTTTGTAGTTTCCAGTTTTGGCTGCTAGAGGGCGCCGCTATTGCTCCAAGTTTCCGGCTTAGACCGCCAGAGGGCGCTGAGATCGTTTTTAGTTTCTAGTTTTGGCCGCCAGAGGGCGCTGCGATCGTTTTTAATTTCCAGTTTTGACTGCTAGAGGGCGCTGCTATTGCTTCAAGTTTCCGGCTTAGGCCGCCAGAAGACGCTGTGATCGTTTTTAGTTTCCAGTTTTGGCCGCCAGAGGGCGCTGCGATCGTTTTTAGCTTCCAGTTTTGGCCGCTAGAGGGCGTTGCAATCGTTTTTTTAGTTTCTAGTTTTGGTTGCTAGGGGGTGCTGCTATTGCTTCAAGTTTCCGGCTTAGGCCACCAGAGGGCGCTGTAATCGTTTTTTAGTTTCCAGTTTTGGCCGCCAAAGGGCGCTATGATCGCTTCAAGTTAGACCGCCAGAGGTTTTTAGTTCCCATTAAAACTTTCATCTCCTATTTTACCACCCTTAAAAGCAGATTTTTCAAAATAAAATTTACAGAGTTTTATTATTTAAAACTAATACCGACCGATTTTCAGGTCTGTAACTTTAAAAACATAGGACTTTCATAAAAATTTTCATCCCCTATTTTACCACCCTTAAGGGGAGATTTTCCAGAATTACTTATACAGGCTTTTATCATTTAAAAATTATAATTTCATATCCTATTTTCATATCTGTAACTTCAAAAACATAACCTTCCAACCCCCATTTTACCCCCTTAGGGGAGGATTTTCGTAAAATATTTTTCAGGCTGATATCTAAGCCCTAGAATTAACCTACCTTCCAAATTTCAAGTTGATAATAGCAAAATTATAATTAAAACTTCCCATTAACACTTTCATCTCCTATTTTACCACCCTTAAGGGAAGATTTTTCAAAATAAAATATACAGAGTTTTATTATTTAAAACTAATAATCTAAACGCCGATTTTCAGGTCTGTAACTTTAAAAACATAGGACTTTCATACAAACTTTCTACCCCATTTTACCCCCTTAGGGGATGATTTTAGGGATATTAAATAGCCTATAACCTGCCCCAAAAGTTGGACAACCAAATGCAAAAAGAATTTTTCAAATCCGATCGGTACTTCCAGAGATTAGCGCGTTCAAACAAACAAACAAACAAACAAACTCTTCCGCTTTATTATATTAAGTATAGATTGACGACAGTCTGCAGACCATTAAGAAGAATGACGTGATAATTTTATCACATTACTAGCTCCTACCCACAACTTTACCCACAAAAATCCTTTGATTTACTGAGATACAAAGCAGCTCATATCATTCTAAAGGTCTTCAACAGCTAAACTCATGCAAAAAATCATGCCAATCCGTAGCTCTGTTGCGGCGTGATTGAAGGACAAGTGCGTAAAAGATAACATGCTATAACGTGGGATAATATGTTTGTTTTCCCGGGATTGAAAGTAGCTCATATCATTCTAAAGGTCTTCAACTAAAATCATGCAAAAAATCATGTCAATCCGTAGCTTTGTTGCGGCGTGATTGAAGGACAAGTGCGTAAACGATAACATGCTATAACGTGGGATAATATGTTTGTTTTCCCGGGATTGAAAGTGGCTCATATCATTCTAAAGGTCTTCAACTAAAATCATGCAAAAAATCATGTCAATCCGTAGCTTTGTTGCGGCGTGATTGAAGGACAAGTGCGTAAACGATAACATGCTATAACGTGGGATAATATGTTTGTTTTCCCGGGATTTAAAGTAGCTCATATCATTCTAAAGATCTTCAACTAAAATCATGCAAAAAATCATATCAATCCGTAGCTTTGTTGCGGCGTGATTGAAGGACAAGTGCGTAAAAGTTAGCGTGCTTATAGCATATCTTTCCCGCTATCTTTCCCGCGTATATAATTCGGGATCAAAAACAGCTCATGTCATTCTTCAGGTTCTCAACTATACCCACGCACAATAAATAACACATCGATTAATAGTCAAATTAACAAGGGAAGTAAGAATAGTAGTAGAGATATCTAAATATGCTATTATCAAAACTAACAAACAAGTGTAAATTAAAAATTTAAAAAACCCCCGACATTCGTCATTTTGTGGTGGCGGCCATCTTGGATTTGCATAGTACTATTCTACTAGCCAAGCCCTTTCATTTGATACCCATATTGAGGGCGTTGTGATAAAATATATAATCCGCCATTTTGTAGTGGCGGCCTTGGTCCGATTTTCATTAAACAATTCACCTTTCAAACAAAAACAAACCGACACACACACACACACAGACACGTCAAACTTATAACACCCCGTTGTTTTTTCGTCGGGGGTTAAAAACGGATAGTCAAAATGTCTATTAAAAATATTTAACATTGGAGTTTTTTTTTTATATATTATATATCGTATTCCAGTGCCAATAAATGGGCAGTTTACCTTGTAATTTGCTGTCAAAGACAGACGTTAAAAAGTTATCATGACCCAACGATCAAGGAATTGGCTAACCTAATCAAAATTTGAATTTCGTTATAGAGCAATGCCCTTTCAAAGAATGTCAGGAGTCATAAAACATAACGCAACCATTTAGCGCAGACCGACTGACATACATACATCATAAATACATCGGAAAGGTGCTCTTCATCCTGCGAATTTAGAATAATACATTTCGGAGACCGCAAATGTTCTTATTGCCTAGAACGAATTATCAAAGAAGTGTGCAACCATCGCCTCCCAATTTTCCCAAAGTTACCCTCAGTTTCCTCTCGGTTTATTCTGAATTCTGAACCGCTCACTCGTGACAGAAACCTTGGCGTTTACCACGCGTGCAGTTCAGCCTACATCCGCAATTTTGTGACGTAACAGCCGTTGATTCATACAATGTTTACTCGTATAGAGCCTTCACATTCAAGTCAATCATCTTTTTTATTCGTTCACGAATACTATAATATTTGTTTTCCATAATTCACTGACTAATTAAGTAGGTAAATAGTGATCGAAAGGATAGCACTAATTTTCGACGTGTCAAGTTAGTTTATAATTTGTAGTACTAAATCAACGCCATACTTAAGTTTATTTGTTTAGTTATTTTTATCTGGTAGAGTTTAGTAATTTAATTTAAATGATTTCGGGTAGATAACTAATTTTAGTCATCATACGCTGAAACATCAGTTAACTGAGACATGTCCTCAGATATGATTGGTCCTTCAGACTCATTTAACTAGATAAGTAGATAGAGATTAGTTTAACAGGCGGGGGAAATTAAACTAAGTAAATTAAAGTGAAGTTTAGTTAGTTTTATTAAACTAATCAGTATTTCATTGTTTATTTTATTAATGGCTGAAGTGTCATCGGCTTGTCAATAAAGGAAAAACTATAAAAACCTGTGTAAATAATTAACTTAACATTTACGTTTATATTATTATTTTATTATTTTTGTAAGTTTAATAGACTAAAGAATGAAACAAAATTGTTGTTTTATATTGTGTGAAAAAAAAAAAGATAACTATTTGTACATGTTTGGCGGTTTTCTTGTTACATTAAGATAAATTGTCGACTTACAATCTATAGATTTTGGATCAGATGAGATATTTATTTTTGCCGTTTTTTGCCGTGAGAATTTTTACCGTTAAACTGCAATAAGCTAGGACTAAATCATATACGTACCTTATAGGTACATACCTGATATCTCGGTAGGTGCATACTAGTATTACAAAGCATGTACCTACTTCCACGTTCTTTGAATGATTTACTTTCACTTGTTTAACCAAGGCTATTTCGAAATGGGCAATGTGGGCACATTTACAGCCATTAGGCTAGGTTAGATACCCAATAAAAAGGAAAAGTCTTTTTGTGTTCTTACATAAGTCGGTATTGAAGTCCATATAACGGTTGCACGATCTACCTAATATAAAGCATAGTACATTTTATTAATTTGCTCTAGACTAGAATTACAATAATATTGATGAGATTGAACATCTTTATTGGAGTTGTTAAGAAATTTAAACAATGTAAACATTTTTATTGCATAAGAATTGTCCTCGCTCGCGAACTAAGTAGAACCCTCTCTGCTGTGAAAAGCCAGTCTTCGCACTAACAAATCGTTTAATCTGTTCACAAGTATCAGAATAGTTCTATTATTCTCAATCAAAACTATTACACCACTAACTCTTTGGCTAATAGTTTTAGAATACGAGAATGTTGCAAGAAATTTAGGTAAGTAGGTGTATTTAGATCAAGGTGTATCTAATGAACACTGTTCTAGGCTCTAGCTCAATTTGGAATAGGAATAATTGAGCGGCGCGCCATTAAACTACTACAGAGTTATTAGTTTAAGTACCTTAGAATTTAGATCAATAACTATAGTCAAACTTTTAATTATCTGCAGTAATCTGACGTTTCCTAATGTCATTTCGTAAAATAATGTTGCCAACCCCATTTCTATAGTGATGTGATACGTTCAATTCATTCAATTTCATTCACAAAAGTTTCGTTCAAAGTTACTCTTTCATTATCATCATAATTTTATTTATCTATTAAGTAAATCGATGGCTCCTACGTATAAAAGCCAAATTAACAATTTTGTCATCTTGACTTTTTGTGGCAAACGCATCCTATTGGTACAATTAATTATATGAGCTTTAATTGAAAAAAAAAAGTAAGAAGTACTATTTCTATTGCAATAACAGCCTATGTGTGTTGACGATATCTGTCATAGTTAACATGCTAAGTTGCTACTGCCCTTTTATTACAAAAAAAATATATTTTTAAAAGAATACCTACTAGTTATTCAGAAAAAAATATATTTAACATTATAATAACATATTTACATATTTTTGGAATCTACTTATAATTTTCTAGATGATTTTGACCTCCCTTGCGCAGTGGTTTTGGTCTTTTTTTTATTTATTTTTTTAATTTATTTTATTTACAATACATAATATTAATATTTTTACATTGATTACTTTGTGCTCGTAAGCGCTTATAAGTGGGAGGTCCCGGGTTCGATTCCCGGTAGGGGCAAGTTGGGATTTTATAATTTCTAAATTGTCTTTGGTCCTGTCTGGTGGCAGGCTTTAACCGTGGGCCGTGGCTGGTTAGCACCCGACCGGCAAAGCTGTGCCGGCCGGCCGCCAAACGATTTAGCGTTCCGGTACGATGCCGTGTAAAAACCGATCAGGGGTATGCATACCTCTCTCAAGTTTGCCCGCTTTCGTCTTCGACAGCATCATCACTTACCATCAGGTGAGATTGCAGTCAAGGGCTAACTTGTAGTTGAATAAAAAAAATAGATAATGATTATGAACTTAATCTGATTTTTAATTATTTTTTTTCAACTTTAGTCTTTAATGCGGGACCATGGTCATCACATCATTTTTTCTTAAATTTTACTAGCCTATGTCACCTAGAATAAGCTAAAGATTCTAACGATACCTACCTTATTCATCAAAATCGGTTCCGGCATATATAGAAGTTATGGTACAACATACAAACATACATGAACCCTGAAAACAATATACTCCTTTTTTTCAGGCAGTCCTTTAAAAAGGTTCTTTATGTCGATTCTTTTAAACACCGATGACCGAGGTTACGCTTTTTCAGGCTGCTGTTGACGCTGTTGACACTGACGCTCGGCGAATATTATTCTGTCGCCATTTTTCTCGTTTGTCATTCGACATTTTCATTTTTCACTGTCCATTTTCATTTCTACGTTCTGAGTGTGACTATTTCCATTTTGCCTACTGCGCGTTATATTTGTTACCAATTGTTAAGTTTTTGTAACGTTGTGTTTGGTTTTCATTATCTTTGTAAAATTTGCCATTTGGTTTTGTAAAGCACAATAAAATAAAAAAATGAATGCTCAGCCAAGTACATCGCATGCTGAGGATACATTTTTACCTTCTATTAAAAAAAACCGCGTAAGAATTTAAGTGAAAATGAGAAACATTGAAATATACACACAAAATTTCATCCAAATCAGTCCAGCCCTTTAGGAAAAAGTACAGAAGAATTATATCGGTACGGGTGAGAGAGTTCCGTATCGACAGGATGAACATTCAATGTTTGACAGTTACGAAACCCATGAACATTTTGTATGGGAAAATGTTATTTCTTTTATTTTTTCGTCAATTTTCCAATATTTTTAACAGTTATTCTGCTATTCGGGACGAAGACAAATACAACAAATCAAAAACCATGAAAATCGGTCCAGCCGTTCTCGAGTTATAAGTGTTCGAACAAACGAGACTTTGTTTTATATATTAAAGATATACGTATTTATATATATACTGTATATATAAATATATATATGTAACTTTTGTACATAAAATATAATAATTACTTAAAATAAAAACTTTAATTTGAATAAAATAATTGAATGATTCAAATCAATCACCTGTACCCCATCCCTATTTTATTTTCGTTAAAAAGTGACAACCCACGAAACTTCACATTACTGCATACAATTAAAAGTCGAAGTATAGTTTAATTTATTAATGTCATGTCAATTACCATAGGGAAACAGAAAATGCGTTTTTTTCTAAATTTCCTTTTCATTAGTAATTCTTATTAATGTTTACCGAACTATTTTACTTATCTATATATATGAAACAAAGTCGTGTTAGTTCGAACACTTACAACTCGAGAACGGCTGGAGCGATTTTCATGGTTATTGATATGTTGTATTTGTCTCCGTCCCGAATAGCAGAATAACTATTTAAAACATTGGAAAATTGACGAAAAAATAAAATAAAAATAAAACTATTTTCCCATACTAAATGTTCACGGGTTTCGTAACTGTCAAACATCCCGTCGCGTGGATACGGTAAACTCTCTCACCTGTACCTATCTATACTAAATAATTCTTCCGTAGGTACATACGTACTGTGTTTGTCAACTCCTCCTGATTGGATGTGTGTGTACATTTCAATCCTGGATGGTTTGAAAAAAGAAGAGGGGGTGGGGTATAATTTCTCTTAGTTTGAAAACACAATTACCGGGTAGGTACAGGTAACCTACCGGGTCTCGGTAGGTGGCGCTAATGTTGGTATGTCACCGGGCAGGACAACGTCTGCCGGATCCACTAGTTTTTAGGATATTTTCCATTTATATTATTACGTAAAAAAAAATATCTATAAATAGTGTCTAGGCACTGTGCCAGTCATTTGTCTATGATCAGATCAAAGAGCTCTACAGAAATATCGGTTTTTGAAAGGAGCGGAAATTAAAAATGGTTTCTAATATAAAAGGCTGGCAAGACTTCCCAATTTAATTATGTACTTACCTCGTCTTATTATTCAGTGTCGGCAACAACAAATAAATCAAGCGCGCAAAACTTAACACACCTACTAAAAATTACCCATTAGCAAATTAAATTTGCAGATAATATGATATCTACATAATTTAAGTGCAATTATGACGGCAATTTAATTATGCATACTTATCATCATCATCAGCATCAAACAATTATACATATATCGGTCAACTTACAAGGCACGGGTCTACTCTACGGAATGAGAAGGATTTAGGTCGTACAAGACACGGTAAATAAGTCGAGCGGTGACCTTCAATGCGCAGATGTCGAAGATGAGGTATCTCAGGGTGTGAGGGGGTCGCGGGGAGGGCGTGGGGATCGTTCGTAAGCACTGATTAGCTCTCGCGGATCCCTCGTAAGTGCTGATTGGCTCTCCAATCGTATCGTGTCCCGCTCACTCGTACGACGCTACGCGCACTTGAAGGTCACCGCTCGACTTACGTGCCGGGGGTTATAGTCTACCTCACTGGCTAAGTGTGGATTAGTAGACTTCTCACGCCTTTAAGAACATTATGGAGAACTGCACTTGGACATGCAGGTTTCCTCACAATGTATTTCTTCACCAAGTAGATAATATTTAATTGCTTATAACACACATACCTAACTCCGTTGAGCTGCGTGTCGGGTATCGAACACGGTCTCCCCGATAGGTGAGGCAAAGTCTTAACCACTAAGCTAACACCGCCTGCTAGGCTATAATCGCTTAAATATGTACATAATACTATTATTTGAATTTATTAATTTTTCGAAAGATCAACCGCTGACTTCCTTACTGATTCTTCTCGGTAGAAACAGCATTCCGGTACAGTGATAGATTCACTTGAGGCTTCAGAAGTACCTACTTTGGAAGTGTTTATCTGAATAAAAAACTTGTTTATTTATTCTATTCTGTTCTAAAAACTTTAAATGTTGGTTAGGTTATAAAACGGTGGCGGGTGCGGAACTGAGCATAACTTGCCAAAATCTTATAGCAGCCAAAGTATTTAATGTAGGTATAAATACTAATATTATAAATGCTCAAAAAACTCTGTCTGTCTGTATGTTACGTAAGCGCTTCAAACTGAGACTAAGCACTCAGTTATTAGCTTGCTATGTTCGTATGTGTTTCCGTCGAAATTAGTAAGTAGGTAGTAGAAAATGATTTTTCGACCACTTCCAACCTCCAAGTTTGTTCCAAGTTAAGATAAAATGTGACTATCTGCCGCACTCAGAGCCGCTAACGGAGCCTTAAAAACTCCTTAGATTTAAAAATTTCACTCTCAGAGACAGTTAACGTTTCATTAGTACAGCTAAATGACGACATTTAGGTATTTAATGATAATGAATTAATTACTCATTAGACTAATTTAATTAATGTCTCTGGGAATACCTCCCTCGTTACACGATCGACGTTACAATTAAGTAGTTGATTTTTAAAGTTGACATTCGCACACAAATTTCCTCATTACGTAGGTAATATGTAAACAAGCTATAATTTAAAAATTAAAAAAACCCGACTGCCATGCTATAAAACGAACTAAAAAATTAATAAACTACCACCGTACCACTTACAGTGTAGTTGTTATTTATTTTGTTTTTCATGATTTGTCACTCCAAACTGATTTAAAACATATAGATTGTATACATTTTCGTACTGGCCTTTTAAAGCCCTTTATTTTGATACCCCACTCGAGGGTCTTGAAGAAAAAATTTTTTTTCAGCCCGCACATTAAAGTGCATAAAATCCGCCATTTAGATTTTTTATGATTTTTATGTACCCAGTAATATTTGCGCCATTAAGACAAATCTAATGACGTATAATTTATTAAAATTGGTTGAGCCGTTAAGTAGTTACGAACTGACATAAGAAACGGTAATTTTTACGATATTGGTTTTTAAACATCCCGTGGGAATTATTTTGTCTTTCCTAAGCTCCTTTGAGCTCATACCTTGCTAAAAACTGTTAAAAGTTCACTGACGGATGTATAAGTAGATCAAAATGTAAACATCCGGCTGTGAAAATCCCATCAAAATCGATCCAGCCTTTGAAAGATTAGCCAGTAATCTTTAAAGTATTTCCTTTCTAATAAAAAAAGAATGAATGAAATCGGACAACGCGTTAATGAATTACAGCTAAGTTCACATTTTGACTTTCATCCCCTCTCCCAAGGGAACCGTGCCGAATTTCGGGATGAAAAGTATTCTATATGTTACTCCGTAGTATGAACTTAAATCATACCAAGTTTCGTTTCAATCCATTTAGTAGTTTTTGCGTGATGCGCGCACAAACATACAGACAAACAGACAAATAGACAAAAATTTCAAAAATAGCTTTTTTACGTTCTATTACTTATTCCTAACATCCGCCAGTTATTATTTTGCAAAAATCTTTAATGTACAGATACGGCAAGTCTACGATTTTATTATATGTATAGATGTATAGAAGATCTATTTTTTGTCTCATAGCGAATTTAAGATCTAGATAACTCCAAGAAGCATTTATATTGTCTTCATTGTTTACAAGTTGTAGCTTAGAAAAAATCACGAAAATCCTGAATAATAAATCCGCATAAAATGTTAGTGCAATTCTTATATTTATTTTATACACATTCGTAGCAAGCACAACCGAAAATGTTATCATCCTCACCACCCGGATCATTGGCGGACCACAACCAAGCGGTGTGCGAGGTCTTTCCTTCCGCGCACTCTAAAACTGTGGAACCAACTTCCTCGGTGGTGTTTCCACGTTACTTTGTTATGGGGTTATTCAAGGGGAGGATAAACAAATTCCTCAAAAGCCGGCAACGAATACGTGGTACCCCTGGCCCCTGGGCCCTGCTACAAATGTTTATGGGCGGCGGTAATCACTTAACATTAGGTGACCGGCTTGCTCTTTTGCCCGCATTGTTCGAACAAGAGATAGAGTTCGAATAGATAAAAAATAGAACTAAAACCCGACTACTCATAATAATCTATCTATACTAATATAATAAAGCGGAAGAGTTTGTTTGTTTGAACGCGCTAATCTCAGGAACTACTGGACCGATTTCAAAAATTCTTTCACCGTGGGATATGTACGTGATCCCTGAGTACTTATAGGCTATATATTATGTACCACGGGCGAAGCCGGGGCGGACCGCTAGTAATAATATAAAGGTAGCTTGTAATAGTATATAAAATGAAGCCTATGTCACCCGGACCAATTGACGCCACATTCATCAAAGTCGGCCCAGTCGTTTAGGCGCTACGGTGGAACAAAAAATCGTATACAAACATACACTGCTAAATCATAACCCTTCCTTTTGGTTTTGCCGTAGTCGGGTAAAAAAAGAAAAAAAAAAAGCAATAGCACTCACCTTGTCAATCGCAATCGATATTCCAAATAACTATTCACACATCACTTAACGGTATACGGCGAACCCGAAATATTGATTTTATCGATGTTTCGATACTATCGCGTATCGACGTGCTACCTATACGATAGGTGTCGGGACACTGCACCGGTTAGCAAATCTGCGCTCACGCAGGACCTTGCTGTGAACCATTCACGAGAGACCCCCTATGTTGGCCAACATTTCACACGCTTGTCTTGCAAAACTTGGTAACCGACATTTTTGTCCAAATTTATAGGATCATTTTTAACCGACTTCAAAAAAGGCGTTACTAATGTAATGTATTCGCGATAATTTCAATAATTAACAAGTATAAATTAAAAATTTAAAATACCTCCAACATGCGCCATTTTGTGGTGGTGGCCATCTTGAATTTGCATAGTGCTAGTTCTACTAGTCAAGCCCTTTCATTTGATACCCATATTGAGGAGTTTGTGAAAAAATATGTTATTCGCCATTTTCTGGTGGCGACCATCTTGGATCGATTTTCATCAAACATAGCTAAGAACACTCCCGACAAATTCACCTTTCAAATAAAAAAACCGCATTCAAATCGGTTCACCCGTTTGAGCGCTACAGGGGAACAGACAGACAGACACACACACACACACACACAATTGCTGCAATTGTTGGAAAATCACCGGCAACTGCTAATTAATAAATATAATAGTATCGTATACCACATAAAATAGTCAGTACACCAAATTTCATTAACACAGATAATTACGTAATTTGATTTGTATATTTTATAGCGAAATGTAATTAATATACAAATAAGGCCTGTAATGTTAGCATGTAATAAGAAATTAATTTGTAATTAATATCCAAGAAGAGTTGCGCAATTTCATTTAGAACGCTCTACGTTAATTAACTAATTATAACCAAATACCTATCGGTGATATTTAAAAAAGCTTTTTATAAATTGAATGTACTTACTGTGTTTGCATTAACAGTAGCTGTGTTAGCAAAGAGGTGGCGGTTCCAGTGTGTCTGGTCTTGATATGTTTGTAGTGATTTTATCTCTGTTACTTTACTTGAGATGTCTCATACAAGAGTTCAACGACTTTGGGTTTTGAGCAATACGACCTAGAATTAGTGAGTAGGTCTGGTCTGGTGGGAGACCCGTTTGACGACCTCCGTGGTGCAGTGGTGAGCGCTGTGGTCTTATGTGGGAGGTCCCAGGGAAAAAATTGGGATAGAGCAACTGCTGAATTTTCCGCCGGTTCTTCTGAGCCAGTGGTAGAGTCTTATAGCAAATTAAATGAAACTAAAACTAAACTAAAATTAAATAAAATTGAGAAAAATAAATTGGGAATTGTAGGAACTAAGATTAGCTCTGCCGAGTTCATCCTTTTTTTCGAGAATTAAATCACACCAGCTTAATAGTCAGTTAGTCAGTTAACGAGAATGTCATGTCAATCCGGGTCACGGTTTGTGGGCTAGCAATTGTTTTATGGCGGTGCCCGTTAGCGCGGCGTGCGAGCTCGATCGCGTTCCCAATAGACTTTAAGGCTTATTCAGACGTGGGGAAAACCGCGCGGTCTTCATCCGCGCGGTTTTCCGCACGTCCGATTTTAACCGCTTCGAAATGTATTTGGGTGAGGGACGTTTTACTCCTTCCTCCCTGACGCGGTGGTGAATGCTGTGGTCTTATAAGTGGAAGGTAGCGGGTTCGATTCCCGACAGGCGAAATCTGGGAATTCATAATTTCTAAACTGTCTCTGGTCTGGTCTGGTGGGAGGTTTCGGCCGTGGCTAGTTTCGACCCTACCGAAAGAGTCGTGCTGCCAAGCGTTTTTGCGTTCCGCTACGATGCCTTGTAGAAACCGATCAGGGGTATGGGTTTAATAAAAACTGCCATCTCTTCCTGGTTAGTCGCTTCCATCTTAGACTGCATTATCACTTACCATCAGGTGAGATCGCAACAGAGAGCTATTACTTGTTGATTAATTTAAAAAATGTGATCTATTTTTTTGCTGCTGAATGAAGGCAGCCGCAGATCATAAATCCGCGCGGATTAGTACGAATGAATATGAAGATGCTAATGTAGGCAAAAAGCGCGGATTCCACCATGTCCGACCCTAACAACTGCCAATTTACATAAATCTAAACGTGCGTACTATGGAAAATACGAATTTGGATATTCATAAATCCGAGCGACCAGTGACCGTAAGAAAAATTGAAGAGATGCTTGAAAATATTGTGGAAGTAGGTAATAGGTATTATTATAACATTCATACTTAACTCTAGCTAGGCTGGTAACTCTGGTTCCCCGACGGATCTCCTCATTTCTGTTTTTGAGCATTATGTAGTTACTTGAAAGTATTTCATTTTTAACCGACTTCAAAAAAAGGAGGTTCTGTATTCGACCCGTATGTATGTATGTATGTATGTATGTAAGTATGTTCGCGATTATCTCCGCAACTAATGAACCGATTTTGATGATTGTTTCACTATCGTTATCTACATACTTTCAAGAAGGTTTTAGTATATCTAGTTATATCTAGTTGTATAGTATAGTTTTAGTATATATAACACATCGAGTAATCATTCATACGTACGAAGTTATATGCATAAATGTACACATATGTCACTATTATGTTCTCTGATATTGCCAGACCTATTGCTGAAGTCTGATATAGCTATTCTGTCCAAAGACTTCACTCTGCTACGCCTACGTAACATTGACCTTTTGCAAAAAGTTTTGGGCCGAAGTCAGTACAGCTGCATATAGAGTGATTCCTTGGAGTTTGTGCACGGTTACGTGTATTTCTATTCTATACAAAGCCAAACCGCAAGGGTGTGAAACTAGTCGCGTATAGATTGTAAATTACGGTCTATCTAAATTATACAAGAGTAGTACGCATACAAACTAATCTTGTAGGTATAGATCAGAAGTTAGGTTAGGTTGGGTTAGAACATAATAAAACCACTTACCTATAGTATGACACATAAAATGTATATGTCACATGATATTTAATAATAATTAATAATATATAGGTCATAATCTATTTTACATAGTTCTCATTTATATTATTATTATTACCTAATATAAAGAAAACAAATCACTAAAAAGCATAAAATAATTTTTTTCAAAGAAAAATGAACCGACTTCAAACGAATCGAACTAAAAAGTTTAAAATAATTTTTTATGGGTAAGGTAAAGTCTCCTTATTCCGTGGTATTCTAAAATTGGCACCCAATTCCGAGGTATATAGAAAAACAGCGTTTTCAACCGATCACCAAGCTATTTTTTACTGCAACATATCTTAATCAATTGATAGTTTATCATTCCATAGATAAATGACGAAATTATTGGTTTTATATGTATATGTTTTAAAATAACCGGCAAGTTTTACACTAGCAGCCGGCCCGAACGCATGTTTCATACATTTTGGACCTCGTGCACGAAATACCTACATTTTTTTAAATAGTGTTTATCCGTTAATTTTGAGCTTTATTTGTTTTTATTTAGATTGGAATATTTGAAGGACTATATTTTCAATCGAAAACAATCAACTTTTGTGAATATTTGTAAAGAAATTAAGGTGAAAATAGGTTTTGAAAATACCTCGGCGTTAGGTGCCAAATATTTTAGCCGGTTCCTAACGCCGTGGTATACCGCGGAATTGCGATTTCATAGACTTCATAACTTTTTCAATTTTTAGAGTCGTTTTATGTTAAATACTTCTTGTTTCGGTTTTGAATATTTAAATAGGCAATAAGGTTACAGAGTCCTAATTACGAGGTACACTTTGGCATCTCAATCACTAACTATACCGTGTCAAAGTTTACCTATTTAGGTAATTTATTGATAGATTGTATGGGAAAGCTAAAGAAAATTAATTTAAAAGAAAATTAAATTTATACATATTTCGATGCAATTTTGAGAGAGTATTGTACATATTTACGAAGATAATCTAATTAAGCTTTAAATTATTTGTTTATTATGGAAAAATCTTTTCTTTTTTAACACTCGGAATTAGGAAACGTGTTTTTTGTTACAAAACTCAATTCCGTGGTATTACCTCGGAATAAGGTTCTATGAGCCCCTAATTATGTGGTATGGATAGAAATACTACCTCGGAATAAGGTTCTATGAGCCTCTAATTACGTGGTATGTATAGAAATAAAATACAGGATGCTCACAATATTTCAGTATGGTTTCAGTTACACCAAGTATCATTCGCGTTCAGTCACGCAAACATTCATATTCTAAAACGTTTATCTTATTATTGCTCGTGCTGATTCATTCACTGACTCACTCATTGATCACCCCTCCTGTAAAATTTTGTATAAAAATTTTTTTTTCACTAATGATTCCGTATAGAAGACAAAAATTCATTCAGAACAAAAATATGCAGAGAGCTGATGATTGAGGATTTCGGAGACGGGTGAAGAGCACGCTTAAGGTATTGAAAATAGGAGGGGGGTGCTTGAGCAAATGTCATTCAAAACGTCATCCAATTGGCAGTGAGCTGAAAAAAATTCAAAATGGTGAAAAAAAGATGGCCGCCATACAAATTTCGTCGGTGTCCACCTCGGAGGGTAAAAAAACTGGAAGAGTGGTTTCCTAGCAACAGATGATCAGGATCCAAAGGTCTATTCGATGAATAGAAAAAAAACCAAAATGGTGGAATTTATTTTTCCATAGAAAATGTATGGCGAATATTGAAGAGACTACAAGTTGTAAACTAAGCAAGGCTTTGATGTGGTTTTTTGGAGAAATCTCAAAAAAAATATGGGAAGATATGATGATTGAGGGTTCGGAAGATGGTTGAGGAGCCCGGGCAGGGTATTGTAGATAGGTGGGAGGTGCTCAAGCAAAAATTACTCGAAACCTCATCCAGTTGGCACTGAACTGAAAAAAACCCCAAAATGGCAGATTCAAAATGGCGGCTATACTAATTTCGTCGATGTCTCACTAAGTATAAAAGATGGAAGAGTATTTTCTGGGCAAAATATGATCAAGACCAAAAGATCTACTAAATGGATAGAAAATAAATCAAGATGTCAGAATTTATTTTTCCGTACAAATTGTTTTTTTCATTGATGGTTTCGTATAGCTCAGTGTCAATTGGATGACGTTTCGAGTGACATTTTCTGGAGCATCTTTAATACCTTAAGCGTGTTCCTCACCTGTCTCCGAAATCCTCAATCATCAGCTCTTTGAGCTCAGCAAAATGAATTTTTGTCCTCTATACGAAACCATTAGTGTAAAAAAAAATTTCATACAAAATTTTACAGGAGAAGTGATCAATGAGTCACTGAGTGAGTGAATAAATCAGCACGAGCAGCTATATATATATACTAGTATGGCGCGTGGGTGCGCGACCCGCTAAGTGGACCGCGAGGTTTCGTTTTCGGGTATTTTTTGTTTGAGCAGCCTCCACCTATCTTCATCCAACTTCCAAACCCTCGATCATTATCACTCTTTAGGTCTTGATCATGTTTTGCCCAGAAAATACTCTTCCATCTTTTATACTTAGTGAGACATCGACGAAATTAGTATAGCCGCCATTTTGAATCTGCCATTTTGGATTTTTTTTTTCAGCTCACTGATAATTGGATGAGGTTTCAAGTAATTTTTGTTTGAGCACCTCTCACCTATCTTTAATACTCTTACCGTGCTCCTCACCCGTCTCCAAAATCTTCAATCATCAGCTCTTTCCATATCCTTCATATATTATATCATATATTTTCCTCCGCATGATTTTTTGTCTTCTATACGAAACCATCAGTGAAAAAATTATTTGTGTGGAAAAATAAATTCCACCATCTTGATTTTTTTTCTGTTCATCAAGTAGATCTTTAGGTCTTGATCATCTTTTTCCAAGAAACCACTCTTCCATCTTGTATACTTAGTAAGATAGACACCGACGAAATTTGTATAGCCGCCATCTTGAATCCACCATTTTGTTTTTTTTAGCTCAGTGCCAATTGGATGAGGTTCTGAGTATTTTTTGTTTTAGCAGCCCCCATCTATCTAAAATACCCTGCCCGGGCTCCTCAACCATCTTCCAAACCCTCAATCATCATGTCTTCCCATATTTTTCTGTGAGAGTTCTCCAAAGAACCGCATCAAAGGTCTGCATTGTTCACAGCTTCTCTCTCTCAATATTCGCCATACATTTTCTATGGAAAAATAAATTCCGCCATTTTGATTTTTTTTCTATTTATCCAATAAACCATCGGATACTGATCATCTTTTGCCAAGAAACCACTCTTCTATCTTTTATACCTTCCGAGATGGAGACCGACGAAATTTGTATGGCGGCCATCTTATTTTCGCCATTTTGAATTTTTTTTCAGCTCACTGCCAATTGGATGACGTTTCGAGTGACATTTGCTCGAGCACCCGCCACCTATCTTCAATACCTTAAGCGTGCCCATCGCTCGTCTCTGAAATCCTCAATCATCAGCTCTCCATATTTTTGTTCTGAATGAATTTTTATCCTCTATACGAAACCATTTGTGAAAAAAATAATTTTCATACAAAATTTTACAGGAGAGGTGATCAATCAATCAGTCAGTCAGTGAGTGAATGAATCAGCACGAGCAGCTATATATATATTAATAATATACATATATTAATATTTTACACACAAACATAATTAAACAATTACATACGTATCGAATTGATTTTGAAATCTATTAGTAAATACAGTTCATTTTTGAACACCATGTAGAATTCATTCTACTCGTTTCCCATTGTATTTTGTACCCTCGGAATTAGGAGCCATTTGCCTCGGAATTAGGATTTTTACCTCGGAATTGGAGCATTCGGACTTTTTTCATATTTTATTTAATTTTACATTTAAATCAAGTTGTAATTGTTGTCCTTTTAGGATATGTCAAGAGTTAAATAAATAACGCTTCTGATAAAAATAGCCAGTTCTTCAGAAAGGTGTAGTAAATGCTTAATTTTTGACGTTCTTTCGAGTTTTTATGAAAATACCACGGAATAAGGAGACTTTACCTTAATTAAACAATTACATATGTATCGAATTGATTTTGAAATCTATTAATAAATACAGTTCATTTTTGAACACCATGTAGAATTCATTCTACTCGTTTCCCTTTGTATTCTGTACCCTCGGAATTAGGAGCCATTTGCCTCGGAATTAGGATTTTTACCTCGGAATTGGAGCATTCAGACTTTCTTCATATTTAATTTAATTTTAAATTTAAATTAAGTTGTAATTGTTGTCCTTTTAGGATATTTCAAGAGTTAAATAAATAACGCTTCTGATAAAAATAGCCAGTTCTTCAGAAAGGTGTAGTAAATGCTTAATTTTTGACGTTCTTTCGAGTTTTTATGAAAATACCACGGAATAAGGGGACTTTACCTTAGTAATAAAACGAGTGACTGTAAATTACAGTTCTAAGTGTCAAAATTAATTAATTTGGGTTATAGAATTACAAAGTGAGCGACTGACTGCGAGTGACGAGAAATCAACAAAACAGCAACTTACAAACATTAATTTGAGTTACTTAAAATACAAAATGAGCAGCTTCATAATATTTGAGCGACCTAATATTTGTTTGAGTGTCAACGTTACGTCCTGCATTTTTTTCAATATTTGGCAAATGTATTTTTTATACTGAGCGGCATTTTATCTTAAATGAAGTGTTTCGAATACAAAAACCACTTTGAAAAATACACTAATGAGCAGAGTATAATGAGCTCACATTTAAAAAATAAAAATAATATGAAATAACTATTTGAAGAAACACTATTCTATTAGTTGAGAAATTTTATTATTGAAATATAAGGGTAATTAAATAAAACAATGTACTCCGTAAAAAATTTGGATCTGGCACTTCGCCGGCCGCTGCCGCGGCACGCTCGCTTCGCTCGCTCGGCTCGTGCGTTGTGGTAACTGTTCTAACCTAACCTAACCTAGCTGGTGTTTTTGGAATCCTGGTGTTTTTTAACCTGGTATTTTCATTAAAAAAGCGTATCAAAATAAAAAACATAAGCCCTCAAATAGAATATCAGTAACCAATAATCATTAATAAAGCAGCTTACAAAACTTTGCTCAAAGTGAACTTTTTAGTAGTTCGCTAAGTATAACCTCACTTAGAAAAATCGAATCTATCTTAATATTGAAGTTGCCCTCTCTGTATTTCCAGTCGCTCACTTAGTAATGAAGTCGCTCAGATAAAATTTTAATATCTGAAATGGATTTATCACAATCCACTTTTTGTAAGCTCGTTCTGGATTTTATTATAAATCAATATTCGTCGTCAGTTTAGTTAATTTTTCGCTTACTCAAATTCATACCGCTCAAGTTATTAAAACAGTATGTCATCATCAGTCGCAAAGTTTTTTTTTGTTCGCTCGTTTTATAATTCCCCATTTTTTATTCATTTAGATTGACGATTAAAGTACCTAACTCAAATGATATATAATTTTTTGGAGTCGGCGCCAAACCACATTCAATTCGTGTAAGTAAAATCAGAATATCCACTTTTGAATGCGAGCGCGGTGAACCATAATAGTCGCGGAGGGTGAGGCTGTCCGGGACGCGGGGGGCACATTTTCGACTTGAAGTGAACTTGAAGTCATTTGGCGCCGACTTCAAAAAATTATATATCATTTGAGTTAGGTACTTTAATCGTCAATCTAAATGAATAAAAAATTATTTTAAACTTTTTAGTTCGATTCGTTTGAAGTCGGTTCATTTTTCTTTGAAAAAAATTATTCCTGCCACCAACACCTCGTTTAAAACTACTTCCTTTTAGTGAATTGAAAAGTATGATAAAAGAATAGGTACAGGAAAAATAATTTATTTCACCCTATTTTCATTTTCAGGCTTTGTTTGCGTCTTTGTTCATAATCGTCGTCGTCGTCGTAATCAACCGATTGACGTCCACTGCTGGACATAGGTCTCTTGAAGGGACTTCCACATGCCACGGTCTTGTGCCGCTTGCATCCAGCGGCTCCCTGCGACTTGTTCATAATGCATATTGATAAATTGAATTTTTCAACATCTAAAATCGATGCTTTATTTGACGTCGCCATGGAGCAGTTAATCTTATAAATTTTCACTGGCGTTTTCGTTTTACGGAGCCACATTTTCTGATGCTATCTCGTGGGAATAGCGTTTTAAGGCGGATTCGCACATATCCGGTTCCGGCACATTGAAAAATATTCTTTCATATTATTCTCTACTAACATCTGCTCACGGCTTCGCCCACGTGGATTTCGGTTTTAAATAAATCCCGAGGGAATCGTGAATTTCCGGTTTCCGTTCCCGCTCCCTTTTCCAATCTTTATACCAACTTTCAAGGATGTTTGCTATAGTAATCTACTTATAGCTGGATAGATACTTACTTATAGCACTATAGCTGATAGTGGGAACTGTGCATTTTTCCGGGATAAAAAGTAGCATATGTGTTGAGTCAGGGCACAATCTATCCCCATTCATAATTTCAGCTAAATCGGTTTAGTAGTTGCGACGGAGAAGAGGAACAAACATACACACACACACACACACACACAAACTTTCGCCTTTATAATATTAGTGTGAAGTGTGATGAACGCGTTCACACCTGGCCATTTCAGTGACGATACATTGTTTCAGAATCAGTTCATAGAAAATGAATGAAAGAATATTTTTCACTGCGCCGGCACTGAAGCTTCACTGATATGTGCGAATCGGCCTTTAGATAGACAAACGTGTGGCCACCGTATGGCCTAGTTGCACAGGATTAATTTAAATATACTAACAATCTTCAACAGGCAACTTTTGTTCAATGACTTTTATATAGACTCAACAAAAGCAAAGAGTTTCTTTGTGTGTCTGACTGATTTACTTAGCTCTGTGTATTTTGTGTAATTTGCCTCTACTTAAAGATTAATTTTTCCGTCTCTTTGAATCACACCGCGTTAAGTTGACAGTCAATTTTAATATTTTGAGTTTTGTATGATTTTTTAAAATTTTTATATAAAATAGTTTATTAAAAGTCGTGTAGTAAAAGTTGTCTAAGTATGAAATACAAGTTACCTGTTGAAGGTTGTTGGTATTTTTACCCTGTAAATTAAGAGAAAATTCTCTCTACGTAACGTCTAAATGTAGCGTAGTAATACGCACTATACAACCGAAATTATTATTTTGATATACTTATTTAATGAAATTTTGTAGATACACTGTAGAAAGTAATATAATTAAGTGTCTGTGATGTTTCAGATCTCCGTAATATAATATGTAGTTTCAAAGTAATTCAGGTTCTAAAATTAACTACAAAATAGTCTTTTAAATCTGACAAACAACTGTTTTGTAAGTAAGTAAGTATGTTGCTAAAACGCGTTCATTGACTTTGGTTTGGTTGGTTAATTAATAAAATGAGATTCTTTCGTTTGCATAAGTGATGAGCCCATGATGTGGATTTACTCGAGCGTCGTCGGGATCTATTAGATTTTGTAGATTAGTTGATAGGAAGAATAAAGTTATCACTACATAGTATAAAACAAAGTCGTTTTCTCTGTCCCTATGTCCCTATATCCCTATGTCCCTTTGTACGCTTAAATCTTTAAAACTACGCAACGGATTTTGATGCGGTTTTTTTTAATAGATAGAGTGATTCAAGAGGAAGGTTTATATGTATAATAACATCCATTAAATAGTGGAGAAATACTGTTATTTTTGAGGTTTCTAATGTGATGTCGTAAATAATTAAATTTTTTCCGCTTACATTGCAAACGCAGGCTGAACCCTACGAGATTTATCAATATAATGTACTAAGTATTGTACACATTGAAAAGGTCTATAGAAAACTCCGCGATGATATATGTCTATCTCTTATGGATATCCCACAATAACATTTTTTGTCATTTACTTTTTTACGACAAATAATGGCTAATTTTAGAAGCGATTTTAACCAATACAGCATAAATCCTTATCTAATTAAATACCTTAAGTACATTGTTGATTTATTATAGATCTATATGGCCCTTTACAGCATATGATTTAAATGAATATTTTCGAAGATATTACAGATTTAAAAATTGCGGGATATAGCTTTTGCGCGCGGCGCGCGGTTCCAGCCGGCCGGGGCGCGCGGTGCGTAAAGTTCTCCCTATAGCATTTTGAATTTAGCAGCGATCGGACACGTATGCTATCGGAGCTCTCTAGCGAGGAAAATAACAATCACACTAATATTATAAAGGCGTTATTAAGTTATTAAGTATGTGTGTATGTTTGTTCCTCTTCTCCGCCGCAACTACTGAACCGATTTGGCTGCAATTTTGAATGGAGATAGCTTATGCCCTGACTTAACACATAAAGTAACTTTTTATCCCGGAAAAGTATTCCTGTAGGACTAAAATAGATATAGACCTCCAAAACGCCACCGAGGGCGCTGACTGTTCTTAGGTAAATCACGCTCACATAACCCATTATTGCAATACTTTGCTGTGTAGCATGCATTGGCAACACAATATAGGCTACTTTTTATCCTGGAAAAATGCACAGTTCCCACGGGATTTTGAAAAACCCGAAATCTATATCTACAGCTATAGGTAGATTACTATAGCGACCTTCCTTGATATTTTAAGTATAAAGGTAGGAAAAGGGAGCGGGAACGGGAACCGGAACTAAACGATTCCCTTGGGATTTGTTCAAAACCGAAATTCACGCGGGCGAAGCCGCGGGCAGAAGCTAGTATATAATATAAGGTGCGTTAGGGTAAGATCGGAGGTGGGTTAAGACCGTATGACTCAAATTTCGGACGAAAGTGGTTCCCGGCCCGTGGTTCCCGCAAATCGCTCCATCAAGTCGGACGTGTGCTATGCGCCATTAAACAAAACAAGGTAATTTTCGTAATTTTTTCGTCAATCTGGTCTTCAACTTTTATTTTTATCTGTCTTTTTTAGCGAAGATATAGCTTTTTTTGTAATTATTTTGCCTGGATAGTTAGTTTTATGATGCCACAAAGAGATTAATTTGATCCAAATAGAGCTAACATTGATGTTGGTGAAGATCCGGTGTACCCCCTCGCAAGTGAAGATCGGATTAAAATTTTCCGATCTTTGCAAGCTTCAAATAAGGCAGTGATAGTCAAACTTTTATTAAGTAATCATAAATGTTTCTGCCGTACGAGGTTTCTTTCGCTATTGCTTTTACTGAGTAATAGTAAGATTCCAAAGTAGAGTTAAAACACAAATTTTGCGCCTTAATAGCTCAATCTGGTACGAGTACTTTTCATAGATCGTTAATAACAAGATACATTATGTGACAATTTAAAAAAAAAGTTTATTGAAAGTTGGTTACTATAATTACTTATCTTACAAGTATGAACTAGGCTAATAAGTACCATTAATGAAAAAAAAATGAATTTTACATTGCTAATCATTTCTTAGTTTTTATAGTTGCCTAAAGTTTTATCCAAAGGCAAACCAGGGACCTTACGTATTAAGTAGTAATTCAGTTTCCTTTTCCAAATATCTGATATCCTGGTCCACTTAGTCACATTTGCTTTACTTACTTCATAAAGTTCTATACTTTTATTCCGATCGACTCTTTTATGCCTACTCCCTTCCTGTTTATAATAAGACACGCGCCTGCTACACGTACATGAACTTGTACACACAATAAATTTAACAATTGAGTAGGTACTTACTACACCAGGCTTCCCCACTGGGCTCCGGCAAATGCATCCGATCTTTACCGTTTTATTTACTTTGTGGCATGCCAAAGTATGAGAACCACAAAATCACAATTTTTTTACATCAGGGGTAAGTTCGAATGGCATAAAACCAAAAATGAAAGAATCGATTGGAACATTTTTGTTTCTAGTCATTTATAATTCATATTCAAATATGTTTTAGCATAGGAAAGACCGAATGTATTCCTTATTAAGACTTTGTTCTCCAAGCACTAGAAGTGACTTTAAATGTATGTCCGGTCATACCCCTTGATGGCCAATTCTTAATCATGGTCATAAAAAAAATTGTGTTGACTTTGCGTACGTAAAAAACAAAAACCGTTGAGTTTACATAAACAAACTATTTTCAGAGCTAAACTACGTTTAACCATTAACCGTTTACGATATATTACATTAATATAAGATGTATGGATTTCGAGAAAAAAAATTTTTTGCGACACTCTTCCAACTAGTCGAAAATCCGTCCGGTATTACCCCAACGCACCTTACTAGCTTCTGCCCGCGGCTTCGCCCGCGTGAATTTCGGTTTTGAACAAATCCCGAGGGAATCGTTTAGTTCCGGTTCCCGTTCCCGCTCCCTTTTCCTACCTTTATACTTAAAATATCAAGCAAGGTCGCTATAGTAATCTACCTATAGCTGTAGATATAGATTTCGGGTTTTTCAAAATCCCGTGGGAACTGTGCATTTTTCCAGGATAAAAAGTAGCCTATGTGTTGCCAATGCATGCTACACAGCAAAGTATTGCAATAATGGGTTATGTGAGCGTGATTTACCTAAGAACAGTCAGCGCCCTCTGTGGCGTTTTGGAGGTCTATATCTATTTTAGTCCTACAGGAATACTTTTCCGGGATAAAAAGTTACTTTATGTGTTAAGTCAGGGCATAAGCTATCTCCATTCAAAATTGCAGCCAAATCGGTTCAGTAGTTGCGGCGGAGAAGAGGAACAAACATACACACATACTTAATAACTTAATAACGCCTTTATAATATTAGTGTGATTGTTATTTTCCTCGCTAGAGAGCTCCGATAGCATACGTGTCCGATCGCTGCTAAATTCAAAATGCTAATGCTATTCAAAATGCTAGCACAGTTCCCTTGGAAGAGGGGATGAAAGTCAAAATGTGTATTTTGATTTTCATCCTCTCTCCCAAGGGAACTCTGCTGAATTTCGGAATAAAAGGTATCCTATATGCTATTATGTAGTATGAACTTAAATCATGCCAAGTTTCATTTCAATCCATTCAGTAGTTTTTGCGTAATACATGCACAAACATACAGACAAACAGACAAAATTTTCAAAAACAGCTTTTTTACGTTTTATTACTTATCCCTTACGTCACTCACTTATTTTTTTGTAAATATCTTTAATGGACAGGCACAGAAAGTCTATGGTTTTAATCTATGTATAGACTAAGCACCTGCCGAGTGCACGCCTGCCTCACTGCATCTTTGTCTGTCAAATGAAATTACGCGCGCAACACTTTTCTGTCACTTTCAACACTCGCACCGAACATTTTATATCTTAAAATCCAGGCAACCATGATTTAGCACCACTTTTGACCAGGCAACCAAATACGGTTCGATTAAGAATAAAATAATCTTTCATTTGACATATAATTCGTTTAAATAACAGATGAGGGTAGAAATTTCTAAGGTGGGATCCTAGACCACTACTACATGGTAAGATCGAAGTTGACTGGATGCCAATACTGTATAAAAAACCGGCCAAGTGCGTGCCGGGCCACGCGCAGTGTAGGGTTCCGTAGTCACAATCCTCGAAAAACAGATATAACTCCTTAACCTGTGGACCCGGTTAGAGGGGGGGGGGGGGGGGGGCGACACTTGACTCTAATAAAAATTAGCACTTTAAAACATCATATTTTACAAACGGATCTAGAAATCGAAAAATGATGTTCCCACACCCACAGTATTTTTAGAAGACCTATTCAACAATACCCCACACTATGGGGTAGACGAGAAAAAAAAATATTCATCCCCACTTTACATGTGGGGGAGCTACCCTAAAAAAAAATTTTTATCAAAATTTTATTTCACCACTTTGTCGGCGTGATTAATATTTATACCCATGCCAAATTACAGATTTCTAGCACTAATAGTCTCTGAGATTAACCGAGGACGGACGGACGGACGGACAGACAGACAGACAGACAAACAGACGGACGGACATGGTGAAACTATAAGGGTTCCTTGTTTACTACGGAACCCTAAAAAGGAAAGTCCTAACTCACTCACTGACTCGCCAACCCTTGAGGTCCTTGAGGTGAGGATTTATAATGTAGAAAAGGAATAAGGTCGGATTTCCCGAAATACCCCCGGGATAGGGAAATTCTAATTCCACGCGAGCGATGGTAATTTTTAAGAGCCCTCTTCATGGGAGCGCCAAATTGTCGGTGGGTGGAGTCTAAAACAGCGATTTCTGCATTTAGAGAGCGAGACGTCTTCAGTAAAGAAAAGCACTAAAAATGTATAATTATTATATTATATGATATCATGATTTTTGGTGAAAAACGGCAAAGTAAAAAGTGATTTTTCAAGCGTCATAACTTTCAAAATAAATATAATTTTACTAATTTTTTTATTTTATGGCATAGATAATGGAGATATAAGTAAATTGATATCTGGCTTAACTTTAGATCTATTGCTACAAATATTAGAATAATAGGCGTAATACGTTTGTATGGAGAAGCGCGTGAGTAGAGCAGCCTTAAGTCACTGATTTAAGTACCTATGTATTTAGAAAAGCCCAGTTTTTGTGTTAGTCAAATAAGGATAATAAAATAGATTGATGTTGACTCAAATAATGTGGTCTGATCTAATATTGACTCATGCTTGGTGCCCACTGTTATCATCACAGGCACGTGTACCTAAGCCATGGAATTTAAGCTTTTTTATTTACCCGACTGGGTATATGTGTTTCACCTGTGTGTATGTATGTCCATTCCTATGTCCGCTTGTAACTAATCAACGGCTCAACGGATTTTGATAAATGATACGTCATTAGATTTGTCTCAATGACGCGAGTGTTATAGGGTACCTAAATTAAAAAAAAATCAAAATGGCGGACTTTATGCGCTTTAATGTGCGAGCTGAAAAAAAAATTTTTTCTTCAAGACCCTCGAGTGGGCTATCAAAATAAAGGGATTCAAAAGGCAAATACGAAAATGTATAAATTTATATATTTGGAAACAATTTGGAGTGATAAATCGTAGAAAATGACCGTGTCAGTTCGTAACTACTTAACGGCTCAACCTATTTTGATAAATTATACGTCATTAGATTTGTCTTGACGGCGCAAATGTTACTGGGTACATAAAATTCATAAAAAATCAAAATGGCGAATGTTATGCACTTTAATGTGCGGACTGAAAAAAAATTTTTTCTTCAAGACCCTCGAGTGGGGTATCAAAATAAAAGGCTTTAAAAGGCGAGTACGAAAATGTATACAATCTATGTTTTAAATCAATTTGGAGTGACAAATCATGAAAAACAAAATAAATAACAACTACACTGTAAGTGGTACGGTGGTAGTTTATTAATTTTTTAGTTCGTTTTTTAGCATGGCAGTCGGGTTTTTTTAATTTTTAAATTATAGCTTGTTTTATTCAACTACAAGTTAGCCCTTGACTGCAATCTCACCTGATAGTAAGTGATGATGCAGTCTAAGATGGAAGCGGGCTAACTTGGAAGAGGTATGCATACCCCTGATCGGCTTCTACACGGCATCGTACCGGAACGCTAAATCGCTTGGTGGCACGGCTTCGACGGTAGGGTGGCAACCAGCCTCGGCTGAAGCGGGAGGCTTCTATCAGACCAAACTAGAGAAAATTTTAAAATTTTAAAATCCCAAATTGCCCGTGCTGGAAATCGAACTCGGGACCTCCCACTTATAAGAACACAGCATTCACCACTGCGCCAGGGAGATCGTGGAAATCTACAGATCGAAGTTCAACAGTGTAATCCAAATATGTAGGTACCTATGTGTATGTAGTAAACTGTTTCATCGTCGTTTTGTCGTCTCAACCAATAGACGTCCACTGCTGGACATAGATCTCTTGCAAGGATCGCCACAGAACACGATCTTTTTCCGTTTGTTAACCCCCGACGCAAAATACGACGACGGGGTGTTATAAGTTTGACGTATCTGTGTGTCCGTGTGTGTGTGTCTGTCTGTTCCCCTGTGGCGCTCAAACGGGTGGACCGATTTGAATGCAGTGTTAGCAATTTTAAATGTAGTCGTTACTGTTTGTCAATATTCTACAATGTCATGAAACAACCAATGTCATCAAACAACAGGATGTAACGTCAATATACCTATTTTGATAGACGATATCGAAGGTATTTCGATATCGCCTATACCTTGCCTTCACATCCGGCCTGTAGTTATAAAAGACGGGACGGTATCGTGACGGATTCATTCTGTTGTCGGCTGTAGCCGTGTTCGGACTTGTTGTCCAGTGATATTTAAGTAAAGCAATGTTGTAATTAAATAAAGTATTGAAGTATTCAGTAATTAAACTGGTTTGGTGAAAGTCGTTGGAGTATTATTACAAGCAAAATACCCTCTGAGCTTATAGCTCAGAAGTGGGATTGCTGGGAAGATTGCTGCTGTTATCATCCCGGTTGAGGACTACGCCCAAATAAAAATAAAAGGTGATGTACTATTTTTTATCTGTTTATTTATTGCGAGCTATGAATATTTACATAGATGTGTAGAATTTAACTGGGCAAAATAATGCGAAGCATAAAATTTTGCTTTTGGAATTTTTAAGTAATTATTATTATTATTAAATAATATTCATAAGATTAAAAATAACTGTGGTGCCTCCTACGTGTTAGAAATTAAAGTATGTTAAGAAGTTACTTACACTTTTATTTTTTTAAGCGAAACATGGAAAAAGAACAAACGACTCGCAAACGATTGATCAGTCTCGAGACCGATTCAAAGTCTATGTGCTCGATTGACTTCACGAACGCTTCGAGGAACTGCGATGGTGTCCAACTCGCACTGTGGGTGTGCGTGCTGCTGTGGACTCGCCGCCGTCGGTGAGTACCCTCAATGATGACAAAGGTTGGTCACGTAACAAACGATGGTACGATTGAGATCAAAGGTAGATCAACTCACTCTAATACGACAGACATGAATCTGTCTCATTTTTAAATCGATAAAAGCGTAGCAATTATTTCGAAAATAAGACTGTTGTTCAAGGTCACGATTTAAATTGATTTATCAATTTGGTTTAAAGCAAAAATTTAAGATACATTTTAACGACTGATGTCCACTTGATTTGCTAGCTTTGAAGGAATTCGGCAACTCTTAGTAAATTGTCGCGGTAAAGCATTTACCTTTCCCATAAAAGTAAATTCTGTTTTTGCTCATTGACTCAATTCTAACACAGGAATAAACGTCATTTACTTATATTTCAATCACTCATATGACTGCCTTACAATGAAAACAGTTTATTTTACAACAAACAAATAAAATTACTGAGAAATAATTTTTCAACCATAACTTGATAGTCAAAGTAAATATTTAAATGAATTATAGTTTATTTAATACAAATTATATTTAATTAATATATTAATATATAAAAAACAGTTATACTCCTGCAGATGGCGCTGCAAGGAAGTTTAATGATTGCATAAAAAAAAATTATTAAACTTAATTCAGGGCAAAGATATTATTAAATACTTATAGAGTAAATTTTTATCACAACACTAAAAGGTGATTTGAATAGTCAAAACTTCAAACATTCAAACAGTCAAGACTGTGATTATTACATATATATATCAAGTCTGATTTTTGTTTCAGTGGAATTCTGACAGTTGTAAGTAATTTAAAAAAATGAAAGAGTTATCTGTATGACTAAAGCTAGGAACAAGTAGCTATGGAAACGAGATATTTTAGACGAAATCAAACATCTCTTTGACTCACTCACTTGTACCGATTTTAAGCATAAGAAAGAAAGAGAAGTCTACTACTATCAGTTGTCCTACTTTAAACAAAAAATAACCAGTTTGATGTAGTTCAACTGTTATACTTATATATACTTAGGCCGAGGCCGCATGGTAAGGCGCAACATCGCGACTCGCGCCTCAAAGACGGCGGCGATGAACAATGGGATCGGGAACATTCACTTAACTTGTGTCAGTTTGTGTTGCGAATAGTAGAAAATGTACCCTACGTGGGCTACGTGTACTTAAGGATTTGTTCAACCCCTATAACATATTTCTCTTTGAGATTTCGTTTCTTATATTATTTAAAAGAAAGTAGGTTTATGAAATACATCAAGATGTTAGATTTAAAGTTGGATATCTAAACAGACTATCTAGCTTGAACAAGGTACATAGGTAAATACCTTCACATTTTCAATAGACACTAAAAAGGAACTTGGGCATTAAAATGGAACTATGTACATACAGTAATATTAATGAGTATTAATTTTTTAATATCTCTTTTCCATCACTATGGTTTTCCCAATGAAAGTTCTATCAAATTCGGTCCAGCATTTCGGAGACAGACAAACACAAATTTTAATGCAACACATGCATCCGGATGTTCAAAGGTACAAGTGCAAGCCAGGTTCCAAGTAATATGGAATACTGAGGGTTGTGATGGCTGTAATTTCTGAACTACAAAACCGATGACCTTGAAAAATTTACGGAACAATTTTTAAAGTATTTCCTTTTAACAAAAAAATAATGAATGTAATTGCACCACGCGTTAATGAATTACAGCTAAGTATACATTTTCCAATCTATTCAGCAGTTTTTGCGTGATGCGCACACAAACATACAGACAAACAGATAAACAGACAAAAATTTCAAAAATAGCTTTTTTACGTCCCATTACTTAGGTACCCCCCAGTTATTATTTTGCAAATTTCTTTAACGTACAGACACGGCAAGTCTACGATTTTATTATATGTATAGACAAGCGGAAACCCGCGACTTCGTTCGCGTGGTTCGGATGGTTTTTGAAAATCCAGTGGGAATCATTTTGTTTTTCCTAAGCTCCTTTGAGCTCATACCTTGCTAAAAACTGTTAAAATTTCACTGGCGGATGTTTAGGTAGATCAAAATGTAAACATCCGCCAGAGAAAGTCCCATCAAAATCGATCCAGCCTTTTCAGAGATAAGCCGGTAATCTTTCTAACAAAAAAAGAATGAATGATATCGGACCATGCGTTAATGAATTACAGCTAAGTAAACATTTTAACTTTCATCCCCTCTCTCAAGGAAACCATGCTGAATTTCGAGATAAAAAGTATCCTATATGTTACTCCTTAGTATGAACTTAAATCGTGCCAAGTTTCACTTCAATCCATTTAGTAGTTTTTGCGTGATGCGCGCACAAACATACAGACAAACAGATAAACAGACAGACAAACAGACAAAAATTTGAAAAATAGCTTTTTTATGTTCCATTACTTATCCCTAACATCCCCCAGTTATTATTTTGCAAAAATCTTTAATGTATAAATACGGCAATTCTACGATTTTATTATAATTTTATATGTATAGAATATAGATAACGAATGCTTTAAACAAATAAAATATGGCGCACGTCGCTTAAGTTATGTGGCCAGTCCCATAAGTTCATAGGAGTTTGTTTTAACGGAATCGCTGTCGCATCAGCGCGTGTTGTCTTACCAGTGCGGTTTTGACCTAAGCAAGTATAAACTAGGGATGACAATTTAAGTAGGTATCGATAATAATTATGGAAATTGACTGGCCCGTTGGCGCGGTTGGCAGTGACCCTGCCTTCCGCTCCGGGGTCGCGGGTTCGATTCCCGCTCCGAGTCTGGGTGTATTTATGTATACCTTTATTAAAAATATATATGTATTTATGTATATGTAAATATGTCTATCAGTCGGCTGTTACCTATAACACAGGCATTAAGTTGCCTACTTTAGGAACAGACGACCGTGTGTGTATGTGTGAGTATTTATTATTATTATTATTATAGAAATAGAAATCACTTTTATTGTAATTTTGTAGGTACAAGAGAGTATTATGAATATGGTAACAGTCGGGTAAATAGTAAAAATTACATTATGGCGTACAATAAGTATATGAACAATATTGACTATGATTTTACTTTTTCATAACTCTTTAAATAATTATTATTTACATATCATACATACAACGTTAGTTTTACTTTGCGCAAAAACCGAAACACGTGTCAAATATTTTTACATTAAAAATATTTATACAAAATTTCAAAAAAATATAATGAAAAGTAACGAAGTTATAAGCTTGTTATGTTGCGTCGTTGTCCTCGAAAAAAATGGTCACCGCAAGCCGTCGCCGCAGCGACTTGCGATCGACGCGAGTTGCATGACCGCCGCTGTGTGCCGACCGTCAGCTGATGCGCGGTAAATCATTGTGTCTAAGCTTGTAGGATTTCAAAATATTTTTGGACAAAAATATAACACGGTATATAAATGGTTGGATTAGATTTTGTTACTGATTCTGAACAAACTACTTTCAGGTTTTGCGTAAAGTAAAACTATCGTTGTATATTACAGGTAACTTTATGATTTAATTTAGATACAAATTGTTGAAGGATTGGTTTAGTCAAGATTCATCAAAAAAGCCATGCCAAGCCAGGTGAAGCCATGAGTACCTACTTGAATAGGAGTACATACCTAGGCCAGATTAAGATGACTTCATATAAGAATGCTAACAGATAAAAAGATTAGCTTGACTTCTCCAAGCTTGTTTTATTATCTAACTAGCTTTTGCCCGCGGCTTCGCCCGGGTGAATTTCGGTTTTGAACAAATCCAGAGGGAATCGTGGATTTCCGGTTCCCATTCCCGCTCCCTTTTCCAACCTTATAAAGGTTGGAAAAGGGAGCGGGGAACTACTTTCAACCTATGGGAACCTACTTTCAAGAAAGTTTGCTATAGTAATCTACCTATAGCTGTAGATATAGATATCGGGTTTTTCAAAGTCCCGCGGGAACTGTTGATTTTTCCTGATGACTTGTTGATGATGATGATGATTTATTGTTATTGTGATGTGATTGTAAATGTGAATTATTTCAAAAGATGGTGCTCTAGAGTTTGTTTCGCCATTTCTTCTCTAAGACAAAAGCCCCTTGGAAATGGTGGTAGATTCAATAACAAAGTAATAAGAGATTGAAATATAATACTTTAAAAGAGTGTTTTCTTCTTTTATTTTACTTCATTTGAATTAAGTTTAAATTACTATGCAAGTTATCTCGTCAAAACGCATTAGTTCCACTATTTATATACAATTATATAGATACATAAATACTACACGTTGCTCACACCCGCGACTTCGTCCGCGTGGATTTAGGTTTTTTTTTAATTTTGTGAAATAAGATATATAATTAAGAACTATTTGCTTTTCCGGGATAAAAGTTGCTTATGTAAATTTCCGGGACGCAAGCTACCTCTGTACCATATTTCGTATAAGCGGATGGACCATTAAGAATCTCGTGGGAACTCTTTAATTTTCCGGGATAAAAAGTAGCTTATGTCCTTGCCCGGGATGTAAGCTACCTCTGCACAAAACTTCATCAATATCGGTTACACTGTTGGGCCGTGAAAGGCTAGCAGACAGACAGATAGGCAGACACACTTTCGCATTTATACACGCATTTATACACTGTGATTTTTAATTCCGTGGAATTCTGACAGCTGTCATTGTCATTTGCAGATGAGTTATTTGTATGGAGAACAGGGTAGACGTCTACGAAGTACGATTTTACCTCAAACTACTTTAATTCCCTGTCATCTTTAAAAGCTATATGCCGCGTAATATTAGTCGTTTCGCCCTAAAATAGAAAACACCAAGAGTGGAAACTAGAAAGTGCACACTAACAGCAATAGAAAAAAAAGAAGCACATTGAAAAAAATTATTGAAAAATGGAAGTTGAATGACATTATCACCATGAAGTGTTTGTCAGGCATTTATCATATCTACATGCGGCAGTTGATTTTTATTTACGTAAGTTTTGAATTTTTTATCTTTTTTGTGGGAATTGTTTTATCTCTGGTAACATTACGTCAGAATTCCACGGAAATAAAATTCTAAGTACGGAAGGAACTCACGGAAGTATAGTATGGGTAGTTAATATTTTACTAAAGTGGTTTGAGACCATGCAATTATTGCCATATGTCGGATACTACACGACTATCGATATCGATATGAGATGACAATGCGCTTCACTAGTGGCATGAAATCTCGTATGAAAAATTAAATTTTATCAAAATAAAGAAATATAATTCTAATACGGTCATTATAAATTTATCAAAATGGTTTAATATTGCATTCGTTATTGTTGGCAACACCTCGCGGTTGGCAGCACTGCGCGGCTTTCGAGCGATTGGTCGGTGGAAGTGACGCCAGCGCCCCTCCATTGAGTGGAGGGAAAAATGGCGGGCATCGACAGCGGCAGCGTGGTCGACGCGGAGCCTCATATTATATTTTGAGTTGGCTTGAGTAACATAGCCTCCTGTTTTCTTAATACATAGTTTTAAATCATTCTTTGAAGTGTATTATTTTATATCAGAAGTGGTTAGCAACTTGCGCTATGGGAAAAAAACGGTCGAAACGTAAACGTGCTCGTTCAACGTCGAGTTCTTCGAGTGCCAGGACACCTTCTCCTCCAAGAAAACGCAGTAAGGTATCTCGCAAAGACATCGAGACTGTGAGTAATTTGAACAATATAATACCTGACTTTGATCCTTTACGGGATGAAATAAATGCATGGCTTAACATTATACAATCTTACGCACAAACTTTTGCATGGTCCGACGAGACAATTCGGTATCAAGCCCTAAATAAATTAAAGGGCTCGGCTAAAGTCTGGTATGATTCGTTATTGCGTACAGACGATAAGTGGCCCTCATGGAAGTGGACCGATTGGAAAACAAAATTGTCGGTTAGTTTTCAAATTCGAAGAAATATGTTTGAACTGTTAAAAGAAATTGTTGATAGAAAACCGGTTGATAATCAGTCTTTGTACGAGTTTTACTTTGAACAGAAAGGCAAAATTGATCGCTTGTGTTTAAACTTTTCCGAACAAGATATTATATCAATCATAGTGGGTAACATCAGTGATTATGCGTCGATGGAAGCTAGTAATTTCAAAACGTGTGATGATTTAGCCAGTTATTTACATGGGCGTATTTTTAAGAAAAATGTTAAGCAAGTGACTAGTTTACGTGACGGACAAGCTAAAACTGTAGCTAATCAGGGAACTCTGTCGGTTAGTCAAAATTCAACAGTGAATTCAAACGTACTAAATAATTCAGGTTCTTCAAATGTTAGCCCGGATACTAACCAAAACCAAACTCAAAACCGTAGGGTTATTAAATGTTTCATTTGTGGAGGTAATCATAAAAGACAGCAGTGTGAGGCAAACAAATGTGATTTTTGTGGAAGGAAGGGTCATCTAGAATCTGTTTGCTACCACAAAAAGAATTCGGGTAGATCAGTTGTTAAACCGGAACAACAGGAAACAAAATTTGTTTGCTCAGACTCGAAAAATAAGTTTGTAAAAAAGGTGTATGTTTTTGATTACTGCCAAGAGGCATTTATAGATACTGGAAGTAGTTGTTCACTCATATCCGAGTCATTAGTAAACAAACTTTCGTTGAAAATTATGCAACTACCTTCACCTGTAGTTTTACAAGGGTTTTCTAAGCAAAGTTATAAAAGCGTAAACAGTAAAGTTTGTGTTAACCTTCGTTTTGATTCGATTTCTTTATGTGATATTGATTTTTATATTATAGACGATCTGGTTGGGTGCGATATTCTAATTGGACGAAATGTAACAGAGCGACCGGATTTAGTTTATTCTCGAGTAGGCGGTGTATTGAAATTTCAATACGAGAGCGATTTAAAAGAATACTGCAATCGTATTCTAACTTCCGAAATAGACGCGAATATACATCAAACTGAATTGCTTGCCTTACTCAATCGGTATAGTGACTGTATAGCTAGTAATATAAAGGAATTGGGTAAAGTTACCAATCACGAAATGGAAATTAAATTATCTAGTTTGCAACCGGTTCAGTGCAGACCCTTTAGAGCTTCACATTCTGATAGGCAAATAATTCGTGAAATGATTAATGAATTACTTGAAAATAATATTGTACGCGAAAGTAACTCGCCGTATGCCAGTCCAGTTCTTTTGGTTAATAAGAAAAATGGAGAAAAAAGGCTCTGCATTGATTATAGGGCATTAAACAAAATAACAATTAAGGATAAATATCCGATGCCCCGAATAGAAGATTTAGTGGATAGGCTACAAGGTCATAAGGTATTCACTAGCTTAGACTTAAAAAGCGGATACTATCAGATAGCTGTACATAGGGATTCGGTTGAGAAAACTGCATTTATTACCGAAGATGGGCATTACGAGTTCTTGCGGCTTCCATTCGGGTTGGCAAACGCACCATCGTGTTTTCAACAGATGATGAATAAAACACTCGGTAGTTTAAGGTTTGGAAAAGTTATTGTGTATTTAGATGATGTATATTTAATTTCGGAAACTGTAGAAGAAAATATGAGATTACTTGAGGAAGTTTTGCAAATATTTAAAAAAAACGGTATGACATTGAATCTTAAAAAGTGTCATTTCTTTAAACATGAGATTGAATTTCTGGGATACAAAATTAAACCAGGGTGCGTTATGCCAAACGAAGCCAAACTGGAAGCAGTAAAGAATTTCCCAATACCAAAGACAGTGCACCAACTTCGACAGTTTTTGGGACTTAGTAGTTATTTTCGAAAATTTATACGTAACTGTGCTGTTTTGTCCGCTCCGCTTACTAAACTGTTGAAGAAGGATGCTGTCTGGGAATGGGGTGAGTTACAAAATCAAGCATTTTGCATATTGAGAGATAAATTAATGTCCGATAACATTTTGGCTATTTTTGATCCAAATAAAGAAACTGTTTTATACACTGACGCTAGTAGAGAAGGTTTAGCCGGTATCCTTACGCAAATAGGAGATGAAGGCGAAAAGGTCGTACACTATTATAGTAGACAGACTACAAACGATGAAAAGAAGTACCATTCTTTCGAATTGGAACTATTGGCGGTAGTTTGTTCTCTTCAAAAGTTTCGTTTGTACTTGTTGGGTACGCGTTTTAAAATTATTACGGATTGTAGTGCAGTAAGATTTGCGTTAACCAAGAAAGACATTGTTCCTCGGATAGCTAGATGGGTATTGTCGACACAGGAATTCTCGTTTGAAATATTGCATAGAGAGGGTAGTCGAATGCAACATGTTGATGCCCTCAGTCGTAACCCTACGCCATCTGGGGAAAAATCAGAAACTGAAATTATTATGTCAATTACGGAAGGGGATTGGTTGCTTGCTGTACAAGTACAAGACCCGGAAATAGTAAAAATTAGGGAGGTGATAGAATCAGGACAGGCCGAAAATAATAAAGCGATATTCAATAGTTATGAGGTATTAGGCGCAAAAGTTTATAGGAGAACTAGACATGGCCGTCGTTGGGTGGTCCCAAAGAACTGCATCTGGCAGATAATAAAGAGTAATCACGATGACGTAGGCCATTTTTCGTTAGATAAAACGGTTGAGCGTATAAGTACTATGTACTGGTTTCCACGATTGCGTAAAATAGTGAAAAAATATATTAAAAATTGTTTGAACTGTATTTATCACAAAAATAAAGGAGGACCTAAGGAAGGAGAACTTTATCCTTTACCTAAATACGCGCAACCGTTTCATACTCTGCACCTAGATCATCTGGGTCCTTTCGTAACCACTAAAAACAAAAACAAGTATTTGCTGGTAGTAGTAGACGCTTTTACGAAATTTGTATTTATATGCGCTGTTCGTAAGACTAATACAGCTGGAGTGATTAGAGAGTTAGAAAATATATCAAAAACGTTCGGTAACGCTAGACGAATAATCACTGATGCGGGTTCGTGTTTTACTTCGGGTAAATTTGTGCAGTATTGCGCGAATAGGAATATTAGATTGCATACGGTGGCAACGGGTGTACCCCGCGCCAATGGACAGGTTGAAAGGTTTAATAAAACTATTTTGGAATCTTTAAAAACTATGGGCGCGGATACTACTGACGACAGGTGGGATCAGTGCATTAAGGCATTACAGCAAGGTTTAAATAGCACGATACACAAAACTACTCAAGCTGCCCCTAGTGAAGTTATGTTCGGTTATAGATTACGAATGGATAATGATAGTCTAGCTCCAGAGTTGTGCGATGAAGGGTTAGTGGACGTGTCTCAGTTACGCGAAAGAGTTGATAGTAATGTTAAGGCTAGTGCGGAATATCAGAAAAAGATGTTTGACAGCAAGCGAATAAAAGCTAAACAATACAAAGAAGGAGATTTGGTACTGGTTAAAATACAAAGTCAAAGTAACGATGGTCAAAGTAGAAAATTGTTGCCCTCATTTAAAGGCCCATTTCAAGTTAAGAAAATCTTGGACAACGATAGATATGAAGTGGTGGATTTGAGAGGAAGTCAGAGAAGTTGTAAAGTGTATAATGGAACGGCTGTGGCAGAAAATATGAAGCCATGGATAAATATTGTTGACTGGGATTTGAATTAGAAAATCGATTAATTTGATTTATGATTTATAATTATATAAAAAAAAAGTAAGATAGAAACCGTGTTGGCAAGGTACTTAAAGTAAATATTTTGCAATACTTACTGAAATAATGTCAAATGATGTAATAATGTAGTTATATAATAATGTTTTGTTAGCCGAATAATGAACTAAGTAAGAATAATAATGCAAAACTATGCATGGCTGTATTATTAGTATACGTATTTTACCATCTTTAAATTTGCATTAACTTGAACATACTTACTAGTAATATTTAAGCAGGCGAGCCGTAATAAAATGTTAAAAGGTATACAAGACGGAATATTGCGCCGTAGTAGAAAGTAACGTATTGGATTACGACGTTTGTACTGGAAGACTAGTTTGGTACGCTTAAGTGAGCGAAATGTTCTTTGAGTGTAAGTGGTTTTCAATTAAGACTAAACCTGGTCTCCTAAGTGTGGCAAAGTCCCTTTGGGTGCGGGTGGTCTTATTGAAATGGTCTTCACTAACTTGGTACGCTTAAGTGAGTAAATGCTCTTTAAGTGCAAGTGGTTTTTGGCAATGGCGAACCTGGTCTCCTAAGTGTGGCAAAGTCCCTTTGGGTGCGGGTGGTCTTGTTGGAACAGTACTTAGGGTCGTATGTTTGGTTATCAAGCGGGCAATATTCCGGCACAAACCTTAGATATTTGTCGTATAATGTGATATACATATTAATGGTTATTATTTCATTCGCAGTGATTTTATTCCGACTCGTGGGGTGCCCGGGGCAGGCACCATGCAGCATGGCCGTGTTGGCAACACCTCGCGGTTGGCAGCACTGCGCGGCTTTCGAGCGATTGGTCGGTGGAAGTGACGCCAGCGCCCCTCCATTGAGTGGAGGGAAAAATGGCGGGCATCGACAGCGGCAGCGTGGTCGACGCGGAGCCTCATATTATATTTTGAGTTGGCTTGAGTAACATAGCCTCCTGTTTTCTTAATACATAGTTTTAAATCATTCTTTGAAGTGTATTATTTTATATTATGACTACAGCAAAATAATAATAAACTAAACGTGATAACTTATCAGAATTCAATATAATACTTACCTATGCAAAGATATACGCATATTTTTCTCACGTAATACACTGAGTGGACTTTTGTAGCCAATGGCTACACAAATCATGATTACTAAAATATTAAATAGTCAAAATATTTCACACAACAAAGCACTTAGAAGTTAAAAGATCACAAATTATCGCAAGCTGAACTGTTACTACGGTGGTGAACAAAACAAACAAAATTCACAACAATCTGTCTTTCAAGATGACACTGAAATTATATTGCGATCTTTTTTTTGACAGTGCATATTGACATAAGCAAAAACGAAAGATATAATAAGTATTTATTCATTTTAAATAAGCGTTCTCTAGGAAGAAGAGGGTATAATTTCTCTTAGACATGAGGTAATTATGTACATTTGTCATATTTAAATGTGAGTTTAAATATGTTGTGTTTTAGAGTGTTTTATCTCTGGTATCATTAAGAAACGTCAGAATTCCACGAAATTAAAACTGAAGTATAGAACTTGGTAAATAATAATAAACGGTTTTACAAACAAACTCAGGTATTACAAATATTTTTTAGTTGCTTAAACCATAAACTAAAAACATAAACATGAACATTTGTCAATTTTTGCCAATAGATGACTCTTGCGACTATAATATGTAGACGTGCTCATTGTGCCTGTTAGTATTTACGCGAGTCATTTCTAATATAACAAACATTTAAAAGAACAAAATCGCGTAGTAGTATACTAATTAGGAATAGATTAAGTACTAGTGTTGCGCTCGGTGCGCGAGCTGCAAGCAGCTCGCGGGCCTTGTAGTCTCTTCAATATTCGTAAAATAAAGAAATGGAAGGCCATACCAAATACCAGAATATTCTGGACAATCTCTTGAAAGATAGAAAGAAATATTGGTATCACGTTTCTGAAAGGACACTAATCAGTTCTATGCATGCATTTAGTGGAAAAAAAGGATCTATAGAAAAATGTTCTGGAGAGCCACTTGAAAATTAAAAAGAAATTTTGTATGGACACGAATTTATTTGTTCCGTAGCTGTCTTTTTTTACTGGCTCACCAAAGGGCCTAAGGTCTTGAACATTTTTAGTTTCAGGGCCATGCCTCTACGATTGATAGTTTTTGAGGGCCGTTAGGGTACTCTGGTAATTTTTCCACATTCACTACGTTTTGTATTTTTTGTGAAAAAAATCTTTAAGTTCTATTTATACGTGTAGTGGGGGAAAAAAGTTCCATACAAAATTGTTCTGGAGAACCTCTTGAAAAGAACCCAAAAAATTTGTATGGAGAGAATTTTTTTTTGTTCGGCAGCCATCTTTTTTTTACCGGTTCACCCAATGGCCCAAGGTCTTTAACAACATTTGTTTGGAACCATGCCTGTGTGACTGGTAGTTTTGGAGGACCCATAAGGTACTCTGGTAAATTTTCCACAATCATGACGTTTCAGAATTTTCCTGAAGGAAGACCCATAAGTTCGATATATATAAATAGTTAAGGGAAAAGGTTCTATACAAAATTGTTCTGGAGAGCCTCTTGAAAAGAACCCAAAAAATTTGTATGGAGAGAATTTTTTTTTGTTCGGATGCCATCTTTTTCTTACCGGTTCACCTAATGGCCCAAGGTTTTTAATAACATTTGTTTGGGACCATGTCTGTATGACTGGTAGTTTTGGAGGACCCATGAGGTACTCTGGTAAATTTTCCACATTCATGACGTTTCATAATTTGCTAAAGGAAGACCCATAAGTTCTACGCACGTAAATAGTGAAAGGAAAAAAGTTCCATACAAAATTGTTCTGGAGAGCCTCTAGAAAAGAACTCAAAAAATTTGTATGGAGAGAATTTTTTTTTGTTCGGCGGCCATCTTTTTTTTACCGGTTCACCTAATGGCCCAAGGTCTTTAATAACATTTGTTTGGGACCATGTCTGTATGACTGGTAGTTTTGGAGGACCCATGAGGTACTCTGGTAAATTTTCCACATTCATGACGTTTCATAATTTTCTAAAGGAAGACCCATAAGTTCTACGCACGTAAATAGTGAAAGGAAAAAAGTTCCATACAAAATTGTTCTGGAGAGCCTCTAGAAAAGAACCCAAAAAATTTGTATGGAGAGAATTTTTTTTTGTTCGGCGGCCATCTTTTTTTTACCGGTTTACCTAATGGCCTAAGGTCTTTAATAACATTTGTTTGGGACCATGTCTGTATGACTGGTAGTTTCGGAGGACCCATGAGGTACTCTGGTAAATTTTCCACATTCATGATGTTTCATATTTTTCCTGAAGGAAGATCCATAAGTTCTACGCATATGAATAGTGAGGCGAAAAAAGTTCCATACAAAATTGTTCTGGAGAGCCTCTTGAAAATTAGCAAAATTTTTGTATGGAGACGAAATTTTTTTTTGTTTGGTGGCCATATTTTTTTCACCGGTTCACCCAATGGCCCAAGGTTTTGAACATTTTTTGTTTCGGGACGGTACCTTTCCGACTGATAGTTTTCGAGATCCCTTAGGGCACCCTAGTCAGTTTTCCACGTTCAGCTCTCTCTATAATTTTGTAGACCTTATATTTTTGAATTTTACACACATGAAAATTATGGTGAAAAAGTCCCATACAAAATTGTTCAGGAGAGGTGATCAGTACCTGACTTCAAGTAGCTTTATATATATAATATTTGCTACCCGATTCTTAATAGGTCACAGTTCAAAGATATTTCTGAACCTGTGTGATGGAGATATATTTATTGTTTCAATCAGTTATCAGTATTAGAATGAGTTAAAAAAAAAAGTAGAAAGTGTGAATTGATTATTGTTATGAGTTAAACTCTTTATTGGATTTCTATAATTAATCTACTAATTATTGTCCAAAAACAGAAATATTAAACTCAGTACATTTTTATAAAGGGTAATTAAGTTTACAGACTCACAAATACTAACTCGACACAGATAACCAACAAACGTCAAATACAAAAGTTTTTGCCAGTTTATGACAGTTATAAAGGAATCCCCCAATCAGACTTTGAATTACACTAGAATGTGTTTAAAGTTTTGCCATGTACATAAATCAAAATTTTATTTCTCAAACCAGAACATACTACAGATACCTACAATAAAATAATACAAAAACTAATTCGTAAAATCAATTATTTACGAGCTAACTTGTGTAACAAGTACCTACAGGGATGAACATTAATATAAACTGTATAATGACAATTTAGATGAGTAAAAGATATCTACTTAGAGTTGCTAGGTGGTATAAAAAAAAAAGAGTATGATTTAAATATTACGAACAAACTGGGTACGATTATAGGTCACGTTGATGTGCTTGAATCGAAACCCATGATAGACAAGGGATGTTGTAAATATTATTAAACATCGACTCTAATAATTGAATAGTAAATGTTCAAAGTAATCCCGAATTACCTACAGCGTATCATAAAAATTTTAAACGACTCTGAAACAAAACGTCGTTGAGTTAAATGACAATTTTGTTGTAAAACGTAGGTAGTTCATAAAGGGGTACGTTTGTAAATCCATTAAAGCTAATCGTAAAAACACAAGAAACTTCGGTTTTGACAAAACTTTTGATGTTTAGGGACAATAATGGTTCGTTGAAATGAGGATGCGAGTGCATTTAAAATAAAATTACAGGTTAACACTCTAAAAGTCGTACAAACCTGAAAACCATTGTAGGTTTTACACGCACAAAACTTATAATGACTGGCACTTTAAGTACTAAAAATAGACTTCTTAAACACTTTTTATTTATATTATTAAAAAAAAACTAAATTATTATGTATACCTAGGACTAAAATATGCACTAAATAATTATTAAATAAAAATTTGAATTTGACTGGTAGACAAAATTCACTAATGGTTAGTTCTAATAGAGATAGTAAAGATTCGGAATCTTATTAAAATGAAAGCAGATTTATTAATTATTTTCATTTTAAAGTCGTGAGTTATTAATTGCTAAATTTATATGAGGGTTGATTACTATTTTAATTATTAAAAGCAGATAATAACAGAAATATTATTGCAGTTTAATAAGATAAAATTTATGTTATGTGATGATGGAGTTCCAATTTATTTCTCCTAAATGGACATGAAGGCGTCATTTTGACACATCAATAAAATAATTTTAATATGAAAGGACAAATTCAAGTATTGTTTTAGTTGTTGTGAACGTGAAGAAATCACTTATCTGATAATATAGATTGGTTGTCGTGAACGTGAAGAAGTCGCATATCTGATGATATAGATCGGTTGTTGTGAACGTGAATGGGGTCACTCAACTGATAAGTTAGATTGGTTGTTGTGAACGTGAATGGGGTCACTCAACTGATAAGTTAGATTGGTTGTTGTGAACGTGAATGGGGTCACTCAACTGATAAGTTAGATTGGTTGTTGTGAACGTGAATGGGGTCACTCAACTGATAAGTTAGATTGGTTGTTGTGAACGTGAATGGGGTCACTCAACCAATGATTCAGTTTTAGTAAGTTGTTGTGAACATGAATGGGGTCACTCAACTAATGATTTAGTTTTAGTAAGTTGTTGTGAACATGAATGGGGTCACTCAACTAATGATTTAGTTTTAGTAAGTTGTTGTGAACATGAATGGGGTCACTCAACTAACAATTTAGTTTTACTAAGAACTGGTACTTTAGGAGTTCTTTCTTTGTGAGCAAGACTTGAGTCACTTAGTGTCCGATTATAGTAAAAAAAATGAATGAAATGATTAGAATTTTTAGAAATGATTTAAAGATTATTTATTGATTAACTATTGAAATAAAATGAATTAAATTGATATTTTATTCATTCGATGGCGCCATCTTGAATTATTTGTATAAATACGGGTAGTATAACCTTTAACCTTAAGGTTAGACGAGTGAAATTAATTAATTAGCATAAAATAGATCATTGAAAGATGCCAGTTAAAATAAATTTCTGAATCGATATTGAGTTTGCGCAGGTGCGGGTAGATGCTTAAACAATAGTTAACTTAGTTAATAAGAAGCTGGCTGTTAACGCCATTTACTACATACATGCATACATTTGCAATTCACACGCTCAACGCATACATAAATGTCATATTCCTTTCTTCCTATCTTCCTATCTCTGTCCTTTGGCTCAAAGAAGAAAGAGACAACGAAGGAAGACACCGCCATCTAATTATCTCATTAGTCAAAATTTAACTCTCGCGCCGCGTACACGCGACGCCGCCGCACCGCTTGACTCCGCCGCTCCGCTTTTTATAGTGCAAAACCCTTGTGCTATTGTGAACTTTGAACTTTACAAAACCCGTGCTTAACCCAAGGAACTTTTCCAAACTTTTACACGCTCTGTATATGGTGAAAACGAAAGTACCGAACCAGTGATCGAAGGCGCTTAAAGGGCTGTTGTCACAAGTAAGTGAGCCGTCCTTTCTATACCAAACACTTTCATCACCATATTCTTGGTCCTTCGAACCGGATCCTTGATCCTTCTCCCTCGGATAATCCTCTTTATCCCGCTATATAAGTAAATATACACCGCTATCCCGCTATTCCGCTATATTTCACGTACAAAACACGCCAACTACACACCGCCATTTTGTATTCATGTCCGTTAATACAATTATCTCACAATGACTGACAAAAACGACTTCGCAATAGAAATTCGTATTTTGGAAGCCAAGCAACAAAGTTTATATAAACAAATACAAAATTTATACGATTTATCTCGCGATCTTTCGAACGATGCAGTACGAAGAAATTTTCTCATTCGAGTTAAATTCATAGATACCTTACGCCACGATTACAACTCAGTTACGGAGCAGTTAAACATAGCAAATTTAAAAGCCAATCCAAAGGCTACAATCAATTTTGAGACCTTAGTAGCATTCGATGAATTATATTGCCATATTAAATCTGCCGAATCTGATGCTTTAACGAAAATATCTCAAAATTCATCGCAAAATTTAGATTTACTCAAAAAACTGCCTGCTTTGGAGCTGAGAAGTTTCGATGGTACGCCAAGTAAATGGACAGCGTTTTATGAGAATTTTAACACACTTATCCATAACAATGCCAAATTATCTAACGCTGAAAAGGTGCAATACCTACTAGGAAAATTATCAGACAAAGCGCTGTTAGTTTGCTCAGGCATACAGCCTGTCGCTGCGAACTATGAAATAATATGGAATAGTTGAAAGGAAAAATACGAAGATAAAAGGACGTTAGCTTCAATGTACCTAGAACAAATTTTATCTTTCAAGGGAAGTCAAACACCCACGCAAAATTCTTTAGATTCATTCATTGAACAATTTTGTTCTCCGCAAGCCGCTTTAAAACGCTTAGAAATTGAAGATCTAGCCGATTTCATTTTCACCTACCTCGCATTGTCGAAGTTAGACAAAGAAACCGTAACATTATTCGAGCAAACGCATCGTAAAGAAAAAATACCTACTTTCGATTCATTAGTTCAGTTCGTTAAAGAACAAAGCAAAATTTATATGCTACGCAGTACTTCGTTCACTACGGTGAAACCAAATCCACCGCCCGCGACGGTGAAACGAAATGTTAACCTACCCGCTTCTTCACGCAACGCTCCGCGATCTTTCCATGTCAATCTATATCTATACTAATAAATAAAATTGAAGTGTCTGTCTGTAATATCGAAATAACTACCTCATATTAAGCTCATATGGTTATTTGAACGCTACCATAACCGAATCACACGTTTTTAAAATTTTTGTCTGTCTGTCTGTCTGTCTGTCTGTCTGTCTGTCTGTCTGTCTGTTTGAACGGGCTAATCTTCGGAACGGCTGAACCGATTTTGACGGGACCTTCACATACAAGTAGAGAATTAACCAGGGAGTAACATAGGCTACTTTTTTAACCGACTTTCAAAAAAGGAGGAGTTGTGTTTTTCTACCTATGTACACCGATATCTCCGATATTTCTGAACCGATTTGCGTAATTTTTTTTTAATCGATAGAGAAACATTGCGACCCTGTTCTATAAAAAATTTGGATTCCAACTCCTCAATCTACTAACCATTAGTTTTGGGGACCTAATCCCCAAAACTAATGGGTTTTAGAAACTTTCGGTTATTTAAATTGATATTGGGGGTACCAATTAAAGACTTTATCGTTGAATTAACTCGAGTAGGTACATATCCAACTCCTCAACCCTGATGCTGTAAGGAATTGTATTCCGAAATCGTGGGGATCCCACGGGATTTTTCCGTTTTGGGGACGGGTTTCTACAGATAAGCTACTTTTTGTTCTGGAAAATCAAAAGTTCCCACGGGATTTTTAAAAACCTAAATCCACACGGGCGAAGCCGTGGGCATCAGCTAGTACCAACTATAATCAAACCGCATCATTCACGCCACCCGCTAAAACTCAACAAAAATGTCAGTATTGCAAAGATATCCATCCGCTTTTTAGATGCGAAAAATTTATGGATAAAGACGCTAACTTTAGAAATCAATTTGTTCGAAACAATAACCTGTGTATAAATTGCTTGGGATTTCACGACGTAAAACATTGTAGGTCACAGATTAGATGTTTTTGTGGAAAAATGCATCACTCAAAATTACATACACGCTCGGGAATCGAACCCGCCGCGTCCGCCGTGAGCGAAGTGTCGACCAGCACATCGCCGCCGGCGCCGAAGGCGCGTGAGTCACCCGCCGCTGTGACCGCGCGCATCGATGCGCCGACCGTCTTATGCGCGAGCGACGCTAAACTCTCTTACTCGCAAGTTAATTCAAAACAAACAACGGTGATATTACCTACTGCAGTGGTTTATGTTTATAATAATTTAGGAGAACGTTTTGAAATGAGAGTGCTCCTAGACAGTGGTTCTACGTGTCATATTATAACTAAATCATTCTGTGATCGCTTGAATTTAAAAATTAACGCCGCTCATTCTTGCATACAAGGCCTTGGTCGCACAGAGAGTCAAGTTCAAGGTCAAACTATTCTTACGCTACACTCACGCTTTGAAAATCGCTCCAGGTATAAGATAAACGCTCATGTTATGGACACCTTATCAGACAAAATTCCAAACAATTTTATAAATATGAGTAATTTAAATCATATTAAGAATTTACCGCTCGCTGATGAAGGGTTTCATACGCCTACAGAAATCGATTGCTTAATCGGTAACGAATTATTCCCGTTTCTTTTAGAGAATCATAAAGTTACGTCTCCGCATTCATCCGTAGTCGGGGTGAAAACTACCCTTGGGTACATACTCATGGGGAAGGCAGATTGCCTTACGCCTACATATATAAAGGAAAAATCCTTTCACGCTTACTCAAAAACCGCTGATTCGAATTTAGAGGAACTCACAAAACGCTTTTGGGAATTAGACTCAGTTCCTAATAAAAAACATTTAAGTTCTGACGACGCCGCTTGTGAACGCCTTTTCTTAGATAGTTTCTCTCGCAATAAAACTGGACGATACATCGTCTCGCTTCCGTTCAAGAATGACCCTGCTGTCCTCGGCAGTTCATTCGAAATCGCTAAACGCCGCTTACTAAGTTTAGAGAAAAAATTAAACGCGATACCCGAATTACGCAAAGATTACAATGAAACCATTTCGGAATACATAGCCAAAGGTTATTTAACTTTAATTAAAAACCCATTGCCAGGTCCGTGTTACCATATTCCGCACCATGCCGTATATCGTCCAGAAAAGATCTCGTCACGCACGAGGGTCGTTTTAGACGCTAGTTGTAAAACTGTAAACAACGGTACACTCTCGTACTCGCTGAATGATATTTTATACACCGGACCTAACTTACAGACTAACATATTTGATTTGTTAATTAACTTGAGGTTATTTTCAATAGCTCTGTCAGCAGACATTGAAAAAATGTATTTTCAAATAAAACTTTCACCCGATGATCACCGCTACCAGCGTATTTTATTTAGATTTGACCCGAATGATCCAATCGAGACTTACGAATTCAATTGTGTATCTTTCGGAATTTCTAGTTCGCCATACCTCGCTATGCGCGTGGTAAAACAACTCGCTGAAGATGAACGAGTACGCTACCCTAACGCCGCCTGGGCGACCGAACGTCATTTTTACATGGATGATTACGTCTCGTCTGTTCCTTCTTTAGAAGACGCAAAGGTTTTATATCACGAACTCGTTCAACTTTTCAATGCCGGTGGTTTTAAACTTACGAAATGGGTTTCTAACAGTACGCACTTACTACAAAATATACCTACCGATTTACGCTCGCCTAATATCGTACGATTTGACGAAAATTCTATTACCGCGAATATTAAAATCATTGGACTCCAATGGGAGCCGAACGAAGACGTCTTTACTTTTAAAGTAAATGTACCTAACGAGTCTTATAAGTGTACGAAACGCATTATTCTATAGGTTACCGCTAGGTTATTCGATCCGCTATCGCTTTTGGGTCCTGTAACTGCTTTAATGAAATTACTCGTGCAGGAATGTTGGAAACTAAACCTAGATTGGGATGAGGACGCTCCTGCTAGTATCGAAAACCAATGGTCTCAGTTACAACGAGAGCTTCATTTATTAGAACGGTTACAGATTCCGCGCCATGTAGGTATTTTACAAACTACAAATAATATTTCGCTAATTGGATTCGCTGACGCTAGTGAACGGTGTTATGGAGCTGTTATATACTTGCGAATCAGCCGCTCTGACTCAGATAAAGGTCAAGTCACACTGCTTTGCTCAAAATCAAAAGTAGCCTCGCCTAAATGCAATGTTACTCTGCCGCGACTTGAACTTTGCGCGAGCCTTCTGCTGTCAAACTTAATCGTCGCAGTTAAGGATTCAATTAGTGAACGCGTTACAATAAATAAAATGATCGCTTTCTCTGACTCCACGATCGCGCTGTCGTGGATCCGCTCACCGCCTCACAGATTTCAAACTTTTGTCGCAAACAGAATCTCCGCTATTAACGCTAATCTACCCGCTGAAAACTGGTATCATATTTCTGGAAAAGAAAATCCCGCGGACATAATTTCCAGACCAGTCATGCCTTCTAAACTATTAAATAATACACTCTGGTTCCATGGCCCGACATGGATTTCGTCGCCCACCTACGAGTGGCCGATGAACGCATCTACCGCCGCAATTGACGAGCTGCCTGAAACAAAGAAGCTTGTCACTCTAACCGCTAAAATCTGTGATACAGACCCAGACGAATTATATACCGACTTATATAATTCCGCGAATCGTATGTCAAATTGGAACAAATTCCTACACGCATGGGTTTTTGTATTACGCTTATCCAAAATTTTAAAATCTCACGGTGATATAACCGTCGCTGACTTAGAAGCAACTGAGATGTTTATTTTACGCATTATTCAGAAGAAACATTCTTTCGATACCCGCAGTCCCGCTTTACGAAAATTAAACGCATTTATCGACTCGAACAACGTCATACGTGTTGGCGGTCGATTATCGCAGTCGCAACTAGGCTATTCAAAAATGCATCCAGTTGTGCTTCCCGCTAAAGATCGGATAGTACATTTAATAGTAGATTACTTTCATAGAAAAAACGCACATACCAGTCCGTCTTTACTACTCGCAATGCTACGCGAAAACTATTGGATTATCGCCGCTCGCAATATGGTACGCAAACGCGTCCAAAGTTGCAACCGCTGTTTCAAATTAAAATCTAAAATTACTTTTCCCAGTATGGGAGATTTACTTCAATATCGCATTAGCGAAGTGAAAAACTTCGCACGCACGGGTGTGGATTACGCAGCTAGTTTTTATATCACACTCTATCGCCGCCGCGGAGTTAAGTCTATGAAAGCGTATTTATGCTTATTTGTTTGTCTGATTACAAAGACACTTTATTTAGCATTGGTCTCAGACTTAAACTCCCTTTTAATTCTTGACGCTTACGCTACGCCGCTCGAATACTTACCGGCTGAAGACTTTACCAATGTGCCGCAAAGCCGACTTAACCGCTACGAATTGTTGTCAAAATTGGTACAATATTATTGGCAGAGATGGAGTCGCGAATACTTGTCCTCGCTCCAAGGCAGACAGAAGTGGAATACTCCTTCTAATCCAATTAAAATTGGTTGCGTTGTGATAATTCGCGATGATAACTTACCGCCGCTCAGTTGGCCTTTGGGTATAGTCCAAGAGGTTTATCCCGGTAGAGACGGAATTATCCGTACCGCCAAAGTAAAAACGCGAACGGGCTCTTACGTCCGACCTGTAATTCGTCTTTGCCCGCTACCTTTACAATAAAATTCGCTATGCATACCCGCTCCGCTTAGTTTTAGTTACTTTAATTCATTTCCTTAGTTTTACTTTACTTATACCGCTAGTTTTTATAAGTTTATAAAGGCTTTGTTGCTCTCAGAAGGTATCCCTTCAGCCCGGGGGATGATGTTAACGCCATTTACTACATACATGCATACATTTGCAATTCACACGCTCAACGCATACATAAATGTCATATTCCTTTCTTCCTATCTTCCTATCTCTGTCCTTTGGCTCAAAGAAGAAAGAGACAACGAAGGAAGACACCGCCATCTAATTATCTCATTAGTCAAAATTTAACTCTCGCGCCGCGTACACGCGACGCCGCCGCACCGCTTGACTCCGCCGCTCCGCTTTTTATAGTGCAAAACCCTTGTGCTATTGTGAACTTTGAACTTTACAAAACCCGTGCTTAACCCAAGGAACTTTTCCAAACTTTTACACGCTCTGTATATGGTGAAAACGAAAGTACCGAACCAGTGATCGAAGGCGCTTAAAGGGCTGTTGTCACAAGTAAGTGAGCCGTCCTTTCTATACCAAACACTTTCATCACCACTGGCGCTCAAAATGTTTAAAGTATTAATTAATTCCTGATTTTGTGATAGTGTTTATACTTGTGAATGTAGAATTTGAAATATGTTAAATATGTTATTATGATGATCAAGTTTTTGATATCATGAGGCAAACTTGATGTTCCGATGAAGTTAAACTATTAAGTATTTGATACAATGATGCACACTTAATGTTCCGATGAAGTTGATTATAACAATTAAGTATTTGATATAATGATGCACACTTAATGTTCCGATGAAGTTATTTATAACGATTAAGTATTTGATATTATGATACAAACTTAATGTTCCGATGAAGTTAATTAATAACGATTAAGTATTTGATATTATGATGCAAACTTAATGTTCCGATGAAGTTAATTATAACGATTAAGGTTAAGATTCCTATTTTGCTAGTTTTAGATTTGGGTTCAGTTGGGATTTCAATGTCATTTTGGTTAACAAACATAAAGCTTTCTGTCAAGTTCGTATATAAGTTCAGATATCAAGTTAATCATGTATAAGATATAGATAATCATGTGTAAGATTTTGATCATTTTATTTACTGAAATCGTTTGACTGTAAACATTAAAAGATCGTTATGATTAAGTAGTTTTATGCTATACTAATAAGCCATATTTTAAGAATTCTCTTGTATTTGTAAAATTTTTACTGCTTTTATTTCTAATGAAAACTGTTATTGCAGTCGTATGTGTACTGTTGCGGTACATTTTCAAGGTGGATTGTTTAAATAGCTAAGTCATGGTAACTGTCGTGTTTAATACTTCAATCATGTTTAGCATTTTTATTGTGCTTATTATTTTAACCATGTTTTATATTTCGATCATATTTAAATATCTGTATTTCAATCTGGTTTTTGATTTCAACCACTTGATTTGTGATAGTTTTAGATTTCGATAGTTTTTTTTTACCACTTAGATTGTTGCAATTCAATGAATACCATCAATTCAGTTTACGTTATCGATTTTGTTATCGACTGAGTTTGTTTTCGTTCATTTTACTGTTTTTCCTGCTTCTGGAATGTGTTTACATTAGTTTTTAGTTTATTGTGAATATGAGGAGAGTATACTTAATTCAACTGTCTACTTTAAGAATTAAAGTAAATAAGTTACTTTTATTGTACATGTTGTAAAAAGTTATCTACGCGGTTGTTTCACGAGACGTGAAAACGGTCAGGAATGGCCGACTGTTAGCAATTTTAAATGTAGTCGTTACTGTTTGTCAATATTCTACAATGTCATGAAACAACCAATGTCATCAAACAACAGGATGTAACGTCAATATACCTATTTTGATAGACGATATCGAAGGTATTTCGATATCGCCTATACCTTGCCTTCACATCCGGCCTGTAGTTATAAAAGACGGAACGGTATCGTGACGGATTCATTCTGTTGTCGGCTGTAGCCGTGTTCGGACTTGTTGTCCAGTGATATTTAAGTAAAGCAATGTTGTAATTAAATAAAGTATTGAAGTATTCAGTAATTAAACTGGTTTGGTGAAAGTCGTTGGAGTATTATTACAAGCAAAATACCCTCTGAGCTTATAGCAGTTTTTTTTGTTTGAAAGGTGAATTAGTCGAGAGTGTTGTTAGCTATGTTTGATGAAAATCGGTCCAAGATGGCCGCCGCTACAAAATGGTGGATTACATATTTTTTCACAACTCACTTAATATGGGTAGCAAATGGCTTGACTAATAGAATAGCATTATGCAAATCCAAGATGGCCGCCACCACAAAATGGCGAATGTCGGGGGTTTTTTAAATTTCTAATTTAGACTCGTGTCCAGCAGCTATCAGCGACTCGCTTGAGATCGTCCGTCCATCTAGTGGGGGTCTTCCTACGCTTCGTTTACCGGTGCGAGGTCGCCACTCAAGTGCCTTGATACCCCAACGTCCATCAGTTCATCGAGCAGTAAACTATTTACCGATTCTAAAAACATCATCATGATCAACCCATTACCGGCTCACTACAGAGCACGGGTCTCCACGCTGTCTACCACGCTGGCCAAGCGAATTGGCAGACTTCACACACCTTTGAGAACGTTATGGAGAACTCTCAGGCATGCAGGTTTCCTCACGATGTTTTCCTTCACCGTTAAAGCAAGTGATATTTAAATACTTAAAACGCACATAACTCCGAAAAGTTAGAGGTGCGTGCCCCGGGATCGAACCCACGACCTCCGATTAGAAGTCGGTCGTCCTAACCACTAGGCTATCACAGCTTTTAAAAACATAAGGCCTACGCTTTTCTATAACCCCTGACACGTAAGTCGAGCGGTGACCTTCAAGTGCGCGCAGCGTCGTACAAGTGAGCGGGACACAATACGATTGGAGAGCCAATCAGCGCTTACGAGGGACCCGCGAGAGCTAATCAGTGCTTACGAACGATCCTCACACGCCCTCCCCGCGACCCCCTCACACCCCGAGATACCTCATTTTCGATTTCTGCGCATTGGAGGTCACCGCTCGACTTATTTGCCGTGACTTGTACGTATCTGGATACGATTGACCTTTAATCTTTGAAAGGATTAGATTTTGGTTATTCGGCCGTCATGCAACATTCGTTATTTATTATAGACGAGCGGATACCCGCGACTTCGTCCGCGTGGATATTGATTTTAATAATCCCGTGGGAATCATTTTGTTTTTCCTATGCTCCTTTGAGCTTAAACCTTACTAAAAACTGTTAAAAGTTCACTGGCGGATGTTTAGGTACATCAAAATGTAAACATCCGCCAGTGAAAGTCCCATCAAAATCGGTCCAGCCTTTCGGAGATAAGCCAGTAGTCTTTAAAGTATCTACTTTCTAACAAAAAAAGAATGAATGAAATCGGACCACCCGTTAACGAATTACAGCTAAGTACACATTTTGCCTTTCATCCCCTCTCCCAAGGGAACCGTGCTGAATTTCGGGATAAAAAGTATCCTATATGTTACTCCATAGTATGAACTTAAATCATGCCGAGTTTCATTTCAATCCATTCAGTAGTTTTTACGTGATGCGCGCACAAACATACAGACAAACAGACAAACAGATAAACAGACAAACAGACAAACAGATAAACAGACAAACAGACGAACAGACAAAAATTTCAAAAATAGCTTTTTTACGTTCTATTACTTATCCCTAACATCCCCCAGTTATTATTTTGCAAAAATCTTCAATGTACAGATACGGCAATTCTACGATTTTATTATATGTATAGATAGATAAATTTTGCTCATTTTGGATCGCTTGGCTTTTTAGGCGTCAAACATCGTACATGGAATTATTCGAGCGAGAACCGTGGAGGCATTGTGTCAAGCAACCGTGACACACTTAATGCTCTGTGATTGTCCATTTAGCGGAAAATTGTAGCAGTTTGTACGATGACTAGGTACCTACTACACGTAAACGTATACAAAATTACCCACTTTAGGAAGTATTTCGATGTCTCACCTCCTCACATGCGGCGGTAAGGATATAAAAAAGCATGTCGGTCCCGACTTTCAACGCCTGGTGAGGACTTTAAGGGCCTGTATCACCCCACCTTCTGATAAATATCGGATAGCTTATCCACAACTTTTGTCTTTGTTATTTGACATAATATGTAAGAAAGTGACAAAACTTACGTTTAGGCTATCCAACACTTATGGTGGTGAAACTGGCCCTTAAGAGCCCAGAAGTAAAGACACGCCTTGCTTCCTCTGAAATCCAAGGTGAACAAAGGGACAAGTAGCTGTGGGTCTTTGGTCATCGTATGTAACCTACTACAAACCGGCAAAGACTATCAAAATCGACACTGTCTCCTCGCTGCATTAAACCAACCCTCCGCCTTCGAAAGAAGGCTCGACTGTTCTTGGTCAACAGTTCTTGGTTGACAGCCTAGAATGCTCTCAGAGGACTGTTTCTATTCAAAACAAAGAAACGCGTGTTTCAGGATTTTCGGAAATTCTATGCACAAGTGGATTAAATATAGGGGATGAAGGTTTGTATTACAGTCCATCATTTTTCACGTTATTTTTCAAATTATGTCCCTGAAAATTGATGCTTGAACTTTTGGTTAAAAATAAGGAATTAAACGTGTTTAAGAAATTTTGGGATACCTACTACTATTTCACAATTGTGGGTTAAATAGGGGATAAAATTTGAACGGATATCCCTTATTTTTCAAGTTATATTCATTAGAATTGGTATTTGGGCTTTCGGTTAAAAATCTATACATATAATAAAATCGTAGAATTGCCGTATCTGTACATTGAAGATTTTTGCAAAATAATAACTGGGGGATGTTAGGGATAAGTAATAGAACGTAAAAAAGCTATTTTTGAAATTTTTGTCTGTTTGTCTGTTTATCTGTTTGTCTGTTTGTCTGTTTATCTGTTTGTCTGTTTGTCTGTATGTTTGTGCGCGCATCACGTAAAAACTACTGAATGGATTGAAATGAAACTCGGCATGATTTAAGTTCATACTATGGAGTAACATATAGGATACTTTTTATCCCGAAATTCAGCACGGTTCCCTTGGGAGAGGGGATGAAAGGCAAAATGTGTACTTAGCTGTAATTCGTTAACGGGTGGTCCGATTTCATTCATTCTTTTTTTGTTAGAAAGTAGATACTTTAAAGACTACTGGCTTATCTCCGAAAGGCTGGACCGATTTTGATGGGACTTTCACTGGCGGATGTTTACATTTTGATGTACCTAAACATCCGCCAGTGAACTTTTAACAGTTTTTAGTAAGGTTTAAGCTCAAAGGAGCATAGGAAAAACAAAATGATTCCCACGGGATTATTAAAATCAATATCCACGCGGACGAAGTCGCGGGTATCCGCTCGTTAAGAAATAAGTACGTGTTTCAGGATTTTTGGAAATTCTACCCCCAAGTGGGTTAGATCGAGGATAAAAGTTTATATAAGTAAGACTCGTAAGAATCCACGTTGAGAAATGGGTCGCTGGCATTGTATAGAGCTACAAGATACATTTCAGAAATTAATTATTCGGACCAAGCTCTCGTTTTAGACAGACGCAAGAAGGAAGAATATTTGGTATTTAATTAAATGTCACTCATCTTTTGATTTAGATTTAGGGCAAAGAAAAAAAATTGCTTTCATTAAAGTATTTTTTAATTATAGCTACGTTAAATTTTTTGAGACATGCGACATTTTGTAATATCTTAAGGCGAATGCATACCTACTAGTAGGTACGCAGCATGGCTCGATGAAACTCGACGACGCTTGGAGAGGCAATCTTGTATCTGCGTTGATTTTTATAATGTGACAATACTACTATTGGTTGGTGGGCTTTAACTACTTCAAGCCCACCAGATTTAGAGCATATACCCGCCACGCTACTCCAATGCAGGTAGCGTGGCGGGAATATGCTCTAAATCTCTCTCTCCTATGAAAAGTTGTGGGACATTGATTGGCTGTAGTGATGGTGGTGATGGGTGTCTGCGATTTCATCAAGTTGCATCGCTTGGTGTAAGTATGCCTCCGCCAAAAGATCTCCGACCATCGATGTTCTCCGACAAATTTTGTAACATCTGTTACGTTAATTTATTATTACATTAATTTTTATCATTAATTTAGGTCACAATATACAGGGTATAAGGAGACCGCTTCCGAAAACTTAGCGCTATTATACTACCTAAACATAATAGGATAGGTATCGACCTTGGCGCACGCGCGATTTTGTAGGTACCTAACGATACGATACATAGATAGGTCACACAACCACAGAGTACCTACAGAAGGGAAGCTTCTACAAGCGGCCCGCTGCACTGTAGGTACACTCACACATATGCGCACAGTTTGTCACCAACTGTACACGTAACACGTTAGTGGAACGAGCGGTCGTCGCGTCCGTGAACCGTTGGTGAGTGTGTTTGTGTGAGTATACCTACAGCGGGCCGCTTGTGGAAGCTTCCCCTCTGTAGATTTACTACTCGTGTGACACAACGGTCATAGAACTTCAGCGTCAGCTGATTTCATTTGAAATACGTTAGGAACTTTAAAAAAATATAAGAAATATTTTTTGTTGCAATTAAAAAAAATGCAATTATTTTTTGTAAAAACTAATTTTTTTACGTTTTTTTTATAGTATCTTATCAGTATTATCACCTGTCTTCGTTTCCGAGAGCGTTCCCCATACACACGATATACGGTGGTATATATTATGGCCTAAATTAATGATAATTAAATTTATGCAACATTTGTATTTTATTTTTCTACGTTTATTATTTAATTATGTATTTTTAATTTGTCTTATAACAATTTACCTAAATATTACCAATAAATTCGATACATAAATATTTAAAAAAAAACTTTGTTCGAGTAATCGGATCAAATGTAGGTACATTTTGTGATTTTATTTTAGAGCTACAAAAAATAATTATATTTTACAGTAATATTTCACACATTTTTACGATTTTGCTATATGAATAAACAAACGATAAAATATATGATTGTTTTTTCATTATAATAATATAATCAAAATACAATCATATTTATCGTTTGTTTATTCAATACTCGACAGGAATAAAAATGTAACAATGTTTTTGTGCTTGTTTGTCAAATTATTATAATTTAAATATAATAATAAATAATTTAATATTTTGTGGACGCTATTCTACTAAATATTTATATTATAATTAGTTAAATTTATACTGATTTTATTTTATTTTACATTTCATATAAAAAATTAAGATTTTAATTCTCTAATATCCAAATTCAAAATAAAAATTCATATTCTTTCAATAATATCTACATATCTTCTTTCTTAAATATCAAAAACTTAACAATTTATAATTTATTATAATATATGTAGTATTAATACTACACAATATAATATACAAGGTACCTAATAAACTATCACAATTGATTAAAGCTGAGTGCCACTGCAAATTCTATAATATAGTACGTAAGGCGCGTTTATTGTTCGTCTTTTATGAAATAACAATCATTGTAGCAAAATACTCGTATATTATATTAATATATTAATATACAATAATACTACTAATATATTTTGTGCACAAAAAGCACCTCGTTTGCACTATCTCACTATGTAAAAGACTTAATATAACAAGCATAAATGTATGACGCATTAAGTAACAAATTATTCCATGCGTCCGTCCACACTCCTTCGCGTTTCTGGCAACCCGTATAGAGTTTGGATTGTGATCCGCAATCTCAGATTGTCAATTTCGGATAGCGGATTGCAAAACAACCTTACACGGTCAATCCTGATCTCGACGTGTGCGTACTCCCAGCGGAATGTTGTCGAATTTCTTGATTTTAAGTATGCAGATATTTAGTGTGTTAGGACGTGTAAATGTGTGTGATAGTTTCAAATTTGTGCGTCCAACCGTTTTTGAAAAATTCGCCAAAAACACTTTCCGCCAGGAGAACGTTCTCCCAGCGGCATGTTTTTTTTCCAACGTGCGCACGAAAAAAAAAAATTAGTGCAATAATTAGTGCGTAGCGAGAGGTAAATGTGTGTCTGTAAATGGAATTTGTGTGTCTCAAGACTCCGGAGATATTCAAGATTCCGCTGGGGGAACGTTTCGCTGTTTGCTAGATCTCGTAAATGGCTACGCGTGTAGATGTGATTTTTTGTACACATGTTGCTATGAATTTGTGTGTAATGTTTGTGAAAATAGAATTAGAAAAAAAATTGCCGTTCCGAAATTATGTGTATTAAAGTGAAATCCAGTTATTAGGTCCTAGCACTTCGAATAGGAGTTCTGAAGTTTAATTTCCAACACTAATTTGTTCTTTATGACTGTTTACAATGCCTTCTTAAGTTTCATTGGTCTACAGTAGGTAATACTTAAGTTATGATCCAATATTACTATAACTTAGCCACTATTTTGTTCGACATTCGATTGGACGAGTTTTCTATGGATTGGCGAATGAAAATGTATTCCGATAATTAGTGTGTCGGTTCATTTATATATGTGCAACGTTTTAACTTAATAAGCTTAATAATTAAAGAGATATAATTAAAAAACCAGAAAGAAACGAAATGCAGACACAAACCGACCAAGTTTGAATGGTAACAAAAAAGCGGCCTTGTCATATATGGTGCTAACTTACCGAAATTGACAGCATAATAACGTTATTGATATTGTACAATCGCGTACACAATAATTAGTGAAAATTTTATTTATTTATTTTATTTATTAGGTTCACAAACAGTCACTTACAATATATTTTTAAATCTATACCAATTTCAAGACATATGCATGCAAAATGTAGGGACCACATACAGCGTTTCCAAAATTTACCAGTCATCACATACGATTTAGAAAAAATCAACAAAATATAAAAAAAAATGTACAAAGAAATTTTTCAAAAGTTAAATTATTATCTTAAACTATGCAGCTACTTAAACTAATACTACGAGAGGTACAAATATAGTTGAACAAGTCATTTCATACCGACTGAAAATTTTAACAATAATAGTTTTCTCCTAACCCATGACAGCTCCAAACCTCAGCTGCTTCGATAGTGGTGGAGCTCACACTTCACAGCACGTAAAAGTGATTGGAAAAAAAAAAGAAAACTTATTGATACTTTAATTTTTTTAATTGTCAAATGAACATTCTTACACATTAATAATGGGTACAGGGTATAAAGGGATCGCTCTTGAAAATTTAGCGCTATTATATTATACTACTTACCTGAACACAATCCAATACCAATAACCATTTGTCTTATACTTGTAGTATTAGTGGTTTAGTATTTAATTTTTTTCAAACCCGCGATGTATATCGTGCAAAACGCATTGCAAATTTTATAGGAAATGTTTTAATTTTTTTGGGTTTCGCACCTAGGGTTGTTATTTTACAACATACAAAATGTCATCGTGATACGAAACAAGAAAAAGTTCGTAAACTAAAACCCGACTACGCTTAGTAATTTAATGCGAAAGCGTGGGGCAAGCAGCTAGTAGCGCCATCTGTTATGTCTATCCGAAACTATAATTTCATTAGAATAGAATAGAATAGAAAAGTTTTTTATTCAAATAAACTTTTACAAGTACTTTTGAATCGTCAATTGAATCTACCACAGGTTCGGAATGCAGTTCCAGCCGAGAAGAACCTGCAAGAAACTCGGCTGTTGCTCTTTTTTTAAAAATAACATTATAACAATTATTATTATTAATGTACATGATTGAAATGCCGTCTCGCGCATTGCTGGAACGAGTTAAATCCAAGCTTTTTTATCGTTTATATAATCTTCAATTGTATAATAAGCTTTTTTTATGAGCATACTTTTAATAGAGTTCTTAAACTTGTGTAAAGGCAAGTCTAAGACATATTTTTTATTCAGATAAACTCAAACGACAATATCTTTTATTCAAGACATATTTTTTATTCAGATAAACTTTTACAAGTGCTTTTGAATCGACAACATTATCTAGAAAACCGCGCGAAGGTCACTTCTCGTTTTTTTTCGTAAATAAAATGTAGCCTATGTCACCTGGACCATAACAACGAATCAATAGACACCTCATTCATCAAAAGCGGTCCAGTAGTTTAGGCGCTACAGTGGTACACACAGAATCTCATACGAAAATCGGCCACATACATACATACTTACATGCATACATACATACATACATAGACTGCTAAAATCATAACCCTTCCTCTTGGCTTTGCCGTAGTCGGGTAAAAAAGCGGCCAAATACGAGTCAGACTTGCGCACCGTGGGTAAAAGTATTTAACATAAGTCATAATTTTAACACAAATCCCTACTTAATGAACTGCAAAACAAATTTTGTTTGTAGAGATTTATTGTTAATATTACTTATTTTTAACCCCTGACGCAAAAACGACGGGGTGTTATAAGTTTGACGTGTCTGTGTGTGTGTGTGTGTCTGTCTGTCTGTTCCCCTGTAGCGCTCAAACGGATGAACCGATTTGAACGCGGTTTTTTATTTGTTTGAAAGGTGAATTAGTCGAGAGTGTTGTTAGCTATGTTTGATGAAAATCGATCCAAGATGGCCGCCGCTACAAAATGGCAGATTATATTTCTTTTAAAACTTCATTAATAGGGCTAAAGGGCTAAATAAAGGGCTTGACTAGTAAAATAGTAATATGCAAATCCAAGATGGCCACGACCACAAAATGGCGAATGTCGGGGGTTTTTTAAATTTTTAATTTATACTTGTTTTCTTTGTAATCTACGTAGCCTTAATATTTATTTCTATAATACATTAACTGTATGTACATATAATATTATTTTGAACGCTGTTTATTACTAATAAATAAATAAATATCAAAAAGCTATGATACTTAGAGCGTTGGCTTTATTTTTCGTCCCATTGGCCCCTTGTAACACAAATAACTACAGTCAAAACCGTTTATGGCGACATCGTTTAGAATAACATATCGGTTATATTAACCGTAATCAAAGGTCCCGGCTGAATGCTATATGACTGCCTTATCAAAAACATTGCTTTTTACGACATTGGTTACTTCGACATACCGCATTAAACGACCACATTTGACCAATGTTTTCGGAGAATTGTATCTCTACAGGTCGTTCTACAACGACCAACTTATCTGTATTGTAAACTTTGAATAGGCATAATATAATAATGGTCAATGGTTATTATCGTAAAAATAAACACGTGTTTAGGGTCTTTTGTAATTCTTAGAAAACAAAACACGTGCATGTATAGGTGCAGTGAAAGTAATAAAATAAAATATATAATAGAGCTTTCACGGACATATGTTGTATTCTCGCACTTTTAGAGTTATTATTTAGTACAGGTTTAATCTTCTGGAAAATGAAACTGTCTCAGGCTATAGGACCATCACTGAGGTCTGATCTCACCGGGATAACAAAATAGAATCATATCAAAACAGAATCTGGAGCCGACCTTCCGGCTCTAAAAACGGAATAATAATACTACACCGCGCACATCGAAGGCGCAGGCTGAGACAGCTTCTACATTTGAAAAATATAAACACTTATAATCTCTTGACACACAAAAACGGCCGGCGAGAAAAACCAGCCAGGAAAACTGTGGAGGTTGCAACGCTGCCATGAGGTTGCACCGCCACAGATGCTCCCCCACGAAGTCATGAAAACAAAGAAAAAAGAAATTGTTAAACAAGTTTTAAATGTAATTTACGCACGCCAGTGGCAACTTAAAATGAACCTTACGACCTGACCGGGTCCTAACAACTGGTTTACCCAAATCATCCAACTCCGTAGGATCCAACATATATGCCGGTTTCAACCTATCCACTGAAACTTTTTCAGGTCTACCTTTCACATCTACTGTAAAATACTTGTCTCCACTCTTTAAAACTTTAAAAGGACCTACATAAGGTGGCTCTAACGCCTTGCTAAAAGGACCTCGACGAACAAAAACAAACTCCGAAGATAGTAAATCCTTCGGAATATGAAAGATCTTTTTGCTACTATGGTTAGATGCAGGTGTTGGAGATAGGGATTTCAAATTTGATCTAAGTCTATCCAAAAAGAAAGAAGGATCGTCAATATGATTCTTAGAAGGATTAAAAAATTCACCTGGTAGCCGAAGAGGCTCACCATACACGAGCTCCGCACACGACGCTCCTAGGTCCTCCTTCCAAGCGCTCCTGATCCCCAAGAGCACCAATGGAAGGACTTCTGTCCACCTTGGATTAGCGTGACACATAATAGCTGCCTTCAGCTGCCGGTGGAACCTTTCTATCATCCCGTTAGCTTGAGGATGATAAGCAGTGGTCGTGTGGTGCTCAGCACCTGTTAGTTCGATCACCTTCTGGAACATATGTGAGCAAAACTGTGAACCTCGATCTGTAGTGATGCTACGAGGCACACCAAACTTCGCCAGCCAACCAGAAATAAAAGTTGAAACGCAGGTTTCCGTTGTAATATCTGGCATGGGAAGGGCTTCAGGCCAGCGCGTAAACCTGTCAATGATAGTTAGGCAATATTTCATGCCAGCCGAAAATGGCAACGGACCTATGATATCCATGTGAATATCTGCAAATCTTTCAGAAGAAAGGGGAAATTTAGAAAACGGTGCGGTAGTGTGACGCACTACCTTCGATGATTGACATGCCTGACACGCTCTTGTCCATACGCGGCAGTCTTTTTTCATACTAGGCCATACGAAGCGATCTGAAATTAATTTATAAGTAGCGCGAATCCCAGGGTGACTGAGATTATGGAAACTTTCAAAAACATTCCTCCTAAGTTGCGGAGTTACATAAGGACGTGGTTTACCTGTTGAAACGTCACATGTAATTTTTACCCTGGTGCCTGGAATAGTAACCCGAGCCAACGTCAACGACGTTGTGTCATTCAGTGTTTTTAATTCCTCATCGGCTTCTTGAGATTTCGCTAGCGCTACAAGTATGTCTTGAGCTGTGACGCTCTCCACACGAGAGAAGGTATCAGCCACAATATTCTCAGCTCCTTTGACATGTTGAATGTCAGTAGTAAACTGTGAAATGAAAACAAGTTGATTAAGCTGAATAGGTGGAAGCTTCTCTCGTTTTTGTGTAAACACATAAAGTAATGGCTTATGATCTGTATAAATCGTAGCCGGTTGAGCTTCTAGAATGTGTTTAAAATGTTGCACACTCTCGTATATGGCTAATAATTCGCGGTAATAAGCCGGCCAAGACGATTGCTTGGGAGTCAGCTTCTTACTGAAAAACGCTATAGATTGCCAGCCCTGCTTCACTTCTTGTTGAAGACATGCACCGACATGAGAACTCGATGCATCTGTAAATAATCCAAGTCTAGCATCAGCGACTGGATGAGCTAAAAGTGTTGCGTTAGCTAAACTTTCTTTACACATATTAAAACTACGCTCTAAATCAGCAGTCCAAGTAAATGGTTTAGCACCTTTACCTTGAATTTCTGATAAGGCATCAATTAAAGGAGCTTGAAAACGCGCTATGCTAGGGAGAAATTTCCGATAAAAATTAATCATACCAAGAAATCTTCTTACACCTTGTACAGTCTTAGGTAGAGGAAACTCTTGAAGACTTTTAATGCGATCGGCAGGAGGGCAAATCCCAGCCGCGCTAATTTTATATCCCAGAAAACGTACCTCCGGGACATTAAAATGACATTTCTTTTCATTAATAACTATACCGTATTCTTCCAAACGTTTGAAAAGAATACGCAAATGCTCAGTATGTTGTTGACTATCTTTCGAAAAAACGAGTATGTCATCAACATAGGCAAAACAAAAATCTAGACCACGAACAACTTCATCGATAAATCTTTGAAAAGTCTGGCCTGCATTTCTAAGACCAAAGGTCATGAAAGGAAATTCGAAAAGACCGAACGGGGTAATGATAGCTGTTTTACAAATATCCTCTTTCGCTACCGGTATCTGATGATACGCTTTAACTAAATCTATCGTGCTAAAAATCGTTGAGCCAACTAAATTTTGGTTAAAATCGCCGATATGACGCACAGGATATCTGTCTGGAATTGTGCGCGCATTTAAAGCGCGGTAATCACCGCATGGACGCCAATCAGATTCACCTTTCGGCGCTAAATGAAGTGCCGAAGACCACGGACTATCCGAAGACCTTGCATAACCACAAGCTAACATGCTATCGAATTCTTTCTTAGCAATAGCTAACTTCTGTGGAGCAAGTCGGCGTGGACGGCAGCAAACCGGAGGACCATCCGTTGTCCGGATGTAATGAACCGTATTATGTTTAATCTCCCGATCCGGACCAGGCGGGCGAGTAAGAGCGGGGAATTCAGCTAAAATATTATTACTCGAAACTAAAGTTTTCACACTCGCTTGTTCGTGAGAAATAATTGATGCAACGCACGATAGGCCAGTCGAACCATCTAGAATTCGACCTGACCTACAGTCTGGCAATAAATTAAAATATGCGAGAAAATCTGCACCTATAATCGCAGTTGTAACATCGCAAATGATAAAATGCCAATTAAAATTGCGCCTTAATCTAAAATCCAACGATAATAAAATTGTCCCAAAAGTCTTAATAGAATAGAATAGAAAAGTTTTTTATTCAAATAAACTTTTACAAGTGCTTTTGAATAGTCAGATGAATCTACCACTGGTTCGGAATGCCGTTCCAACCGAGAAGAACCAGCAAGAAACTCGGCGGTTGCTCTTTTCCAAATTTACAATATCAATATAACAATTTTATGGTAAGTACATGATTGAATTGCCGTCTCGCGCATTGCTGGAACGAGTCAAATCCACGCCTTTTATCATTTATATAAGTAATCATAATTTTATTCAGATAAACTTTCGGAAGCGTTTACGAATCGACAAATGAATCTACCACAGGTTCGGAATGGTGCTTACAATTCTACACATGTGAAGAAGGGCAGACAAAAGTAGCCCCATTTCCGACGGTGGCACCCGTTCACGAGCATGACGCATGATCCAGCCATTGCTTCGCTCAACCATATTCGAGGGAACGTAACAACCCGCACCACACGACACCACCACAGAAATGTTTAAAGAGAGCGTGACATACTTAGGCTATAATATCGCTGCCATTTGCCGCACGCATACAATAGTCGGCCATTTTGGGTCGACTATTCAACCATGAGACCGGATAACAAGAAACATCTGAACCAGTGTCGATTAAAAATCGTCTATTGGTTCGGATATCATTTACAAAAAGACGGCGACTACGAGACGACAAATCAGGTACCGTCGCTACTGATTGTCGCTCAAGTTTTCCGATTCTTTAAAAGAACACGGTTTAATACATTTATGGGCACGCACTGCGAATTTGCGATGATACCAGCATAAATCGCTGTTGCTATTATTTAAATTATTGCGAGAAGGGGACGGTGATAAAAACCGCCTATACCTAAACCTATTTCTCGATTTACTCCTATGTCGCGAAAATTTTTTATTATTTTCCTTAATTTCTGAAATTTCCCTCGATAAACTCTCTAAACGAGTGACTAGCGCATCTAAATTAGTATTTGAAGAGCATGCCGCGTTATTAATCGAAGAGGAAGAATTAAGAATATTCGGCGAAACTTCTAGAATTTTGTCCGCCAATTCTGCTATTTTGTCTAAACCCAATTCCGATTGAACTGCCAAAATTGCCTGTAAATGTTGCGGTAAACGACGCATCCATAATTGCCGTAAAATATTCTGATCCGTAAGTGCATGACCAGCTAAAGAGCGTAAGTGCCGCAAAAATTGAGATGGCTTCCGATCACCTAACACTTCGTCACTTACCAACTGCCTGACCCTTTGTTCTTCAGATGTGGATAATCTCCGAATTAATTCCTTCTTAAGAAAATCAAATTTCACTGCACCTATATTTGGTGACACCGACGAAGAGAAGTCCTATAATTGTGTTACGTATGACGTGGGGGGATTCCTGACCCGTGGGGGGATCCGAAACACTCGCTAATTGCGAACGTAACACTTCATTTTCTTTAAAGATTGGGAAAGTTTTGTCGGCCAACTCTTTAAGTTTTAATTTGAGAGCATTATTTTCATCTTCCAATTGTTGGCATTTGCTTTCCATAATGTTAGTTCCTAGAAAATTTTAAAATATTCCTGAAAAATATTAATATATATGACACATGAACGTAAATTAATAAAATAATGTCTCTAATGTTCACTCCACAGAATGGCCGCTGAAAATTTTCATTGTATATTTATGATTTCATAATTCAGAATGTCTTCCAGAAATTATTAAATTGAATTATTATTTTATTTGAAATGTTCGTTAAAATTTTCAATAAATAATCACGTCGGGGTCACCAAATATAGGTGCAGTGAAAGTAATAAAATAAAATATATAATAGAGCTTTCACGGACATATGTTGTATTCTCGCACTTTTAGAGTTATTATTTAGTACAGGTTTAATCTTCTGGAAAATGAAACTGTCTCAGGCTATAGGACCATCACTGAGGTCTGATCTCACCGGGATAACAAAATAGAATCATATCAAAACAGAATCTGGAGCCGACCTTCCGGCTTTAAAAACGGAATAATAATACTACACCGCGCACATCGAAGGCGCAGGCTGAGACAGCTTCTACATTTGAAAAATATAAACACTTATAATCTCTTGACACACAAAAACGGCCGGCGAGAAAAACCAGCCAGGAAAACTGTGGAGGTTGCAACGCTGCCATGAGGTTGCACCGCCACACATGCCGTAGAGTCAAGGCCCAGTTCTTCAAATTTCTTCAGTCAGTTTCTTACTTATCTTACTTAAAACATATTGTTGAATTAATTGTGAAACTTTTAACTTGTCGGAAACATAAAGAAAGCAAATTAATATCGAAGAAAAATCGCGTATTATTTCAAAACAAGAGAGCGGAGTTCTAAACAAAGACTAGGCAAAAGAAAATGGTGTTGTATGGTGGAACCGGTTGTTATAACTATCGGTTTTGACGACTTAAAATGAGTAGTCCCTTCGATGTCGTTATAACAGATTTTGACTGTATTGCTGTTTTTTTGTATGCAAAAAAAATGCTGACTGTTGCTGGATGCATTTCAGTTATTTCATATTTCAGTATATTCATTATATTCAGTTATTCCATCTGAACTCGATTTATATAATCGAGTTCAGATGGAATAACTGAATAGTTACCTATACCTATGCTAATTCTTAAATCACAGATTTAGCACATAAGTATTATACACCTAAATATTATTATTAAGATATATATAGACTAATAAAAATATAAGTTAAGAACTGTGTTCGCGATTGTACAAAATCACTAAAAATATTAAAATGATATAGTATCAATTTCGGTAGGTTAGCACCATATATGACAAGGCCGCTTTTTTGTTACCATTCAAATTTGGTCGGTTTATATCTACATTACGTTTCTTTCTGGTTTTTTAATTATATCTCTTTAATTATTAAGCGTATTAAGTTAAAATTTTGTAAATAGATAGTTGAACCGACACACTAATTATTGGAATAATTTTTCATTTGCCAACCCATAAAAAACTCGTCTTATCGAATGTCGAACAAAATAGTGGCTAAGTCATAGTAATATTGGATCATAACTTAAGTATTACCTACTGTAGACCAATGAAACTTAAGAAGGCATTGTAAACAGTCATAAAGAACAAATTAGTGTTGGAAATTAAACTTCAGAACTCCTATTCGAAGTGCTAGGACCTAATAACTGGATTTCACTTTAATACACATAATTTCGGAACGGCAATTTTTTTTCTAATTCTATTTTCACAAACATTACACACAAATTCATAGCAACATGTGTACAAAAAATCACATCTACACGCGTAGCCGTTTACGAGATCTAGCAAACAGCGAAACGTTCCCCCAGCGGAATCTTGAATATCTCCGGAGTCTTGAGACACACAAATTCCATTTACAGACACACATTTACCTCTCGCTACGCACTAATTATTGCACTAATTTTTTTTTTCGTGCGCACGTTGGAAAAAAAACATGCCGCTGGGAGAACGTTCTCCTGGCGGAAAGTGTTTTTGGCGAATTTTTCAAAAACGGTTGGACGCACAAATTTGAAACTATCACACACATTTACACGTCCTAACACACTAAATATCTGCATACTTAAAATCAAGAAATTCGACAACATTCCGCTGGGAGTACGCACACGATCTCGACAGTCCATGCATGCTCTGTTATGAATAATTTAAATCCATCCATCTTTCTAAAGCGCACAGCGCAGATTAGCCGGATTTGGAGTTTAAATACGGTAATTCATTAGACATCTATCGATTGGAATAGAAACATAATTCGTAATTCTGTGATCTGTGCAGGGTGTGCGTTGCACACGGGCGCAGCGGAGTTAGGGTGTGCCGGCCTCTTCCACATTTGTACCTATTCCATTTTGACCGCGCGCTAGGTTCATGATTGCACTAGGACGCTACATGAGCTAGAGATACCTCTGCTCTAAACTTAACTAAACTGAAAAGTTTAAAAATAGTGCTATCCTTTTCCGCGGGGAGCATTGTTAAAGAGAGAGGAATAGATTCACACATGTATTTTAATTTAGTTTGCAGATTTTTATTAGATTAGATTTAATATAGTTAGAGATTGTGCAAAACAGAATTAGCCCCATTTTGTAGTATTGCTTTATCAAGTTTATTAGTACTAAAATCCTATCTTCCAACTAATTATCTCCGTGCTTAATTAAATTCCACTGTCATTCAAATAAAATCGCGTTATTATTTCAATGATATTTTGTCAATATTTACTCAATGTTTCATTATTATTTTAATAACCTCCCGTATTTCAGTTATTAACATTCCATTTTGTCAACACTCTCATTCTGTTTATTTTCGGGAAGCGTATTTCTACTTTCAATAATAAGAAATTTTGTACTCAGAAATCTCATGTTATTTTTATAGAACTAAAATGCCCACAACTTCAACCGCGTGGGTTTGATTTACAAGAAAATATAACTTCATACATTTACAACCCCTTTTCACCTCTTTAGGGATATTTCTTAAACAATCGTTTTCTCACCTCTTTTTCTTCCCTGGGGATTTTCAGGGGATTTCAAAAACCCCTCTTAAGCGCGCCTTTACGATACTCAAGGCATATACTATCCAAACTTCGTACCTGTACGTTGTCTGTCGGTGTGTCACGCTACTGTTTTGTAGATAGGTACAGATTTACAATTTAATTAAACTTTCAACAACTTTTGGAGTGTCATTCACAGTTGCCATAGCTATTATTCACACTGAACGACCCTATGTTACCGTAAAGCTGCTTGTGAACGAGTTCAATTGTTAGAAATTTTAAAGGGCTTTCTGAAACAATAAACAAATTGCCTTAGCGGTAATAGCTTTGCGTTAAGTTTACTAATTAATTTAATGCCTTTGTTACCAATTTGTTTGTACGCAAAGCTTGATAAATTGAGATGGATTAAAATACCTAGGTCCTTCCAGAGGTCAGGACTAGTATATGTAGTCCTGACATCGACGACATACCCGTATGTCGTAGATGAGTCCTGACCTCTGGAATCGCTGATTCTAGGTTCACAGAATAAAGAGCAACTCTCTGATGCCAAATATAGTCTGTCTGCGCTAAATACAAGTTGCGTTCATATTTTCCTCATAAAAATCTAACTTGACATAAACCTTTAACGAACTTTCAATGTAAGTATAATAACTATTTTCATTATTGTTCGAAGTTTTCACCTCTTTAAGGAATTTATCACATTGGCTGGTAATTATTTATAATTCCCACTATTTGCTCATAATAAGCTAAATTTTTGAACATTTAAGAGAAGTCACCCTCGAGCACTGGCAAGTGCGCCACATTCAAACGAAGTTTATTATTTTCAACGTAGTGGACCCGGTAAATTTTTTTATTTTGTCGGAAAATTAAAAAAAAAATCTAGATGTCGATAAAAGTGCCACCTACTGAGTCCAACTATAAGAAATATTCATGTGCCCCATAAGTATAAAAAAAAATCATCAAAATTGTTCAAGCTTTTTAGGAGAAGAAGAAATACGAATATAGTGCCAATCAAACTCGAATCCTAATGCACTTAATTAAGTAGAAGAATCTCAAAGATTTATGTTATGTATATTGTATATCTTTTAAGACTTTGTAAGGGGCTGTCCATTAATCACGTGATGTTCGAAAGGGGGGGGAGGGGTTCGGCAAAAATCACGAAATATCACAAGGGGGGAGGGGAGGCATAGTAAGATATCACGTGTAGTTATTTTTTCGTCAAACGCGTGATTTCTAAACCAAATTAATTTCCTAGAATTAAGGATTAGATTATACTTTATACCGGTACTTAAAAATAATATTATAAAAATTTTAAGATTCTTTGTAGCTACAAAAAAATACACGTGATTTTTGGGGGGGTAGTCCTCACCACATATCACCATGGGGGAGGGAGGGGTTAAAAAATGTATAAAAAAACATCACGTGATTAATGGACAGCCCCTTAAACTTGATCTAACAAACTTGATCAGAAACAGATATTAGGTATATTCTACAGCGTGTCTATAAAGTTTCGTTAAATTTAATTGGTTATTCAAATAAGAATCAAACTTTGTTGCTTGAAGCGCGCCAGGGAGAAACTTCTCTTAATTCTCGGAGCTATTAAAGGGCGTTTATATTTTACGCACGGACAAACAATTAAGCTGTTTTGGTTAATATTTTTGTTTGACTCATTTTCTATCCTAATAATATTCTGCTTAAACTGCCATCAACGTAAATAATTCACAAACCACCTTTGAACATTTTGTGAAAGCTGTTTCCACCTTTACCTCTGCCTGTCTCGTTGGTCTGTGGTATTTGACCGCAGATCACGAGGTCCCGGGTTCGATTCCCAGGTCTGGCAAATAATTGTTAAGTACTTGGGTTTTCTGTCAAGAAATTCTCAGTGCCAGCCCGGAGTTGGTAGTTGGCGGTGTTTCAACCCCGTGCCTCGGAGAGTACGTTAAGCACTTGGTCCCGGTTATTATTATCACTACCATGTGACAATAGTCGTTAAAGCCCGCTAACACGCATTGGAGCAGCGTGGTGGGTCTAAGCTCTAAATCCCTTTCTCCAATAACAGTATAAAAGAAAAAGAAGAAAAATCCATTAAGTTCTAAAACGATCTAAAACTTAATCGCCTAATACGATTTTTGCTAATATATTTTCGAAGGCACATTAGAGGAGGTAAATCGCACATTTTAATCCACTATTGAATGGCCACATAATATTGATTACATTTTAAAAAGATCTTTTGATTTGTACATAATATAGACTACATTATTTATAAATAATAATAATATTATTAATTGTTAATTAACATAATATAATAAATCTATTACTGTTCCATCAATCGATATTATCTTAGTCACAGAATACTTAATAGTACAGGTACAGATAGCTCTCTCCACATAAATATTTAAATAAAAAGCGACTCTTTTTTCGATGCAATAAAGTACAGTTTAGCTCACAGAGCGATGAGTGCCTAAACTATAGATTCACCAAACAAACCCTCACTTTCTGTTTCGTAATAGACTGAATTTACAAAGCGATGGCGGGCTGTACCGATATAAATACAGTTTGCAACTCGGTGATCACACAACAAATTAAAACGGACCATAGATTACAAATAAAATATTATACAACGCATTAAAATAAATACCAACTATTAAGTCATTCATTTATAATTCTTTTAAACCGTCTCTACTATTTTTTGCTAAAATCTTAATGGTCAGCCTAACTACTTAACCTACACTTATAAGTTTAAAACTAGTTTCTACACTCCCTTTGTTCAGATAAGTCGTCAATTCGATTAATGTTACCTCGATTTTTTATCAGTCTACCAATCGTTTAATACGCCTAATTATAACCCTCAATTTTTTCTAGAAGAGATAATAGGTAGTCATCAATCTTATTGGTGAATATTATCTCGCCAACCCGAACTAGATCAGCAATGTCATTCAGTTTCACATCCCTCTTTCCTATAGAGGGATTTTCATCTTCCATAAATGCATTGTCATCTTGCTAACATGCACTGCAACTGTACAGCTGTAACCCCTGTTCCTTGATAGAAGGAAGAGTCATTTGCCAAACAGTCCATTCATCATTTCCTGCATCTACTTTCCTTGAGAGAAAAAAGATTCATTTGCCCAGCAGTTCATCAATTCCTGCATCTATATCCTTAAAGTTTCCTAGTATCCTTCCTACAGATGCCAACCCGTACTGGAGTAACGTATAGTGTGCCAGGCTCTATCCTATGAGAGACCATTTCCCAGCCGTGGGGCATTAATAGGCTGATACGACGGATTGTTATGAAGACGCCTTGGTCTTCAGCAGTAGAACGGGCCAGTACATCGTGACGAAAAGAAGGAACAGTGCAGGGAATACCACTCTGGATAGTTTGTCGATTTCTCGCCACAGCACTCTCTCTTGACCAGTGTCGGCGTCGACCCAAGCTACCTGTTGAACCAATTAAGATATCGTTATTGCGAAAAGATTGTTTTCTTTGGCTTTGAATTCGGCCTCAGGTGGACCGAGTTCAATCCCTGGCACTCATCTCTAATTTTTCGAAATTATATGAGTTTCAAGCTATTAAATATCACTTATCGGTGAAGGAAAACATCGTGAGGAAACATGCATGCCTGAGAGTTCTCTATTATGTCCCCAAAGGTGTGTAAATCTACCAATCCGCACTTGGCCAGCGTAGTGGGCTACGGCCATTCTGAGAGGAGACTCGTGCTTTGTAGTGGGCCAACAATGGATTGATAATGATGATGATGATGAAAGTACTTAATTAAACAAGAAATATCTTCCTAAACATCCTACTTATCTTGCGAGAGTGGATGAAATTCAAAATGTGTACTTAGGGGCCGTTCAAATATTACGTACGCAGATTTATTACAATTATTTACCCCCCCATCCCCCTTGTCAGCAAAAGTAAGCAAAGCTCTTACCCCCTCCCCCCTTACATCCTTACGTAAACATTTTTCAATTAAAAATGTATTTTTTTATATTATAATTATAATGTTATAATTATTAATTTTAAAAATACCACAATGTAAAAAAGTAAATAACTACCGATGACGTAATCATCATCTAGACTCCCCTACCCCCCATGTCATCCAAAATAAGCAAAACAAAGACCCCCCCTCTCCCCATAGTGCTTGCGTAATACTTGAACGGCCCCTTCATTCATTCTTTTTTTCTTACAAAGGAGTTACTTTAAAGATTACCGGCTAATCTCTGAAAGGCTGGGTCAATTTTGATGGGATTTCCACAGGCGGATGTTTACATTCTGATGTACCTAAACGTCCGCTAGTGAACTTTTAACAATTTTTAGCAAGATATGAACTCGAAGGAGCTTAGGAAAAACAAAGAATTCCCGTGGGATTTTTAAAATACCTTAATCCACGCGGATGAAGTCTCGAGCACCCTCTAGTTAGTCATAGAAAGCATGATAAGCAAATTTTAATTGAATTTAGGGAACAAATTAATAGTTCTGACATATTCCCCAATTTGCCAGAACAAAGTTCAAGTTGAACAAGTAAACTTTACGTAGCTTGCACGTGTAAAGACCGAAGAGGGAGTTGTAACGGTAGTACGGAATTAATTAAATCAAACAACGAGGCATTTAATCGGATACCAAAGAGGAAGGACGTGTATCAAGCGAACATGATAATCTAATTACCCACCTACTTCACTCTCATTAAAATGGAAACTTGATTATAACTACACTTCCTATAATATTATGCTGTACCCTCATATAATATGTAGGAGGGGCGTCCGGGGCAGTATAAACCACCCTTATGTCGTCACAGAATCACGGCAAGTTAAACTTTTCGAACACACAATTTGAAACATTAAGGGCCTGTTTCAGCACCTTCTGATAAGTGTCGGTTAGCTTAAACGTAAGTTTTGTCACTTTCTTAAAGTGAAGTTGTGAATAAAGCTATCCGACACGTATCAGAAGATGGTGAAACAGGTACTAAAATAACTGACTTCTTCTTACTTCGCTGACTCAGTTATACACAAGTATAAATTGAAAATTTAAAAAACCCCCGACATTCGCCATTTTGTTGCGGCGGCCATCTTGGATTTGCATAGTGCTATTCTACTAGTCAAGCCCTTTCATTTGATACCCATATTAAGGGAGTTGTGAAAAAATATGTAATCCGCCATTTTGTAGCGGCGGCCATCTTGGATCGATTTTCACCAAACATAGCTAACAACACAGACACGTCAAACTTATAACACCCCGTCGTTTTTGCGTCGGGGGTTAAAAAAGAAATAGGCCTTTGACACTAGAAACTTCCATTCATGCGTGTCTTGCCAATCCGTGCCAGATATTTGTTTATCCAGCTATATTATCTTGGTCGTCTTCTACTGGTGTTCTTTTTTTGAACGTCCTATTAAGTCGAAGCCGGACGCAACGGGCGCAGTGGCCGTGATTGGTTCTTTGTCATATCACGTCATAATCTGCCGCCTGTATTGGTTACCACCGTCTCCGTCTAGTCCGCCGCACAAGAATCCTTTTTAAGGCGAATGGGCGAATAAATGAATACGCAACTATCCTCACTACTTTCTCTCATACCTCGAAAAGCGTGTCGCTTAAAGTACTTGTAGTACAGGTATATACACAATTTAAGTATAAGTGCTTACCTGTAATATGCTTTGTCGCCTCTCAACACCGATCATGTGTGCCGGAGGGGCGCCCGGGGTCGAATGGACCGCAGGTGTAGTCGCGGGAGGAGACGCGGGTGAAGTGAGATCTACTTTTCTACACCGCACCCCACTCCCCTCCCACGCGGCTACCGTGCCACAAGAACCCTTCTCACCGTTCAGACGCTACAGAAAAAAGAAAGGGTAGCTTCAAGAAAAATGCTCCAGTGGGAGAGATAGCTCAATTTTCTATAAAATACCTGACGGCACGGTTAACATATCTAACTACAGGCGATTTAGTGAAGGTACACACGTGCCGTGCGAATTCGACCGGGCCATTCGAGAATTCGGGAATTCGAGTAGCCGGTTTCTACCCCGTCAGTGTAAAAAATACAGTCCCACTGTCACACGCTGTCTTGCTTGGGCAGTACAAATCCATGTCCCACCAAATGAATCTTGGAATATACTGGGCATGTCCGATAAGCAGTCCGATGAGAATCTAGCCACCAGCGGTGTGAAACGGAGCGTATTATTTCATACAAAACATCCAACATATTTGGTTAATAATAATTTCACAAAGACGTGTACCTACCTAAATCATCACACTAATATTATAAAGGCGAAACTTTGTGTGTATGTATGTGTGTATCTTTGTTACTTTTTAAAGCCACAACTACTGAATCGATTTGGCTGAAATTTAGAATGGAGATAGATTATGCCCTGACTTAACACATAGGCTACTTTTTAACCTGAAAAATCCACAGTTCCCGAGAATTTTGAAAAATCGAAAGATATAGCAATCTACAGCTGCAGCTATAAGTAAATTACTATTGCAAACTTCCTTAAAAATAGGTATAAAGGTTGGAAGAGGGAGCGGAAACGGGAATCAGAAATCCACGATTCCCTCGGGATTTGTGAAAAACCCAAATTCACGCGGGCGAAGCCACGGTCGAAACCTAATAAGTCATAAAAGTCACAGGACAATTCATCGTGACACGAATCAGTGATACCCGGCTCCGACCCGGTGCCGGACTAACCAGAACGGCGCGTTTGTAGCTACACTTATTGTTCAAATATGATGCCGTGTAGAAAAGAATTAGGGGTTGGTATGGGTTTAATGAACTGCCGTACCCTTCACAGGTGAGCGCATTTTAATCTTAGATGTGGAAGATAATAGAAAGGTCAATATAAATCTTATATTATTACGATCCCCGAGGTTTATTTCGTGGTCTATGAAAATTATGGTTATCGCTAACTCTGCAATTCAGTGCAAACTATTATTTTAACGAGATGATACTATAATATATCTATTTTATCTATCTATCTATTTATTTATACTAATATACCTAAAGAAGCATACCCTGACTGACTGACTGATCATCAACGCACAGCCTAAATAATTGAAGCTAGAAACTTTTCACCATAGCTTCCTTTTATAACGTAGGCACACACTAAGAAAGTATTATTGGAAATTTCATCCCTAAGGGGGAAAATAGGGGATGAAAGTTTGTATGAGAGTCCGCCATTTTTCAAGTTATATTCACAAAAATCGGTATGTGTGTGTATTGTACTGTCAGTTAAAAATAAAGAAAAACGTGTTTCAGGATTTTTGAAAATTCTACCCCCAAGTGGGTTAGATAGGGGATGAAGGTTTGTATGAGAGTCCGTCATTTTTCCCGTCATTTATCGAATTGTATCCATGAAAATTGGCACTTAGGTTTTCGGTCAAAAATAAAGAATTCGTATTTAAGGAATTTTGGAAAAACTACCCCAAGTGGGTTAAAAGGGGGATGAATATTGAATATGAATATTCATTCAGAAACTTAAAAAGATTCTTGTTAGAACTTAGAAGATGTTTTTGTTCATTTTGGTTGAGTAAGTTCGAAACATTTTCACTATACATAAGAAATTCGGTTTCAGAAGGTCACATTTAAAGGTTTTAATGACATTTCGAGTTTGATTTTTATTTGAAAGGTAAATTAGTCGGGAGCTATGTTTGATGAAAATCGGTCCAAGATGGCCGCCGCCATAAAATGGCGAATGTTGGGGTGTTTTAAATTTTTAATTTATACTTGTACTACCATTATATTGACTGGGTACTATGGCGCAGAGTTAAGTTGTAACTGAGAAGTCCCGGATTTAATTATTGTTATATCTTCTTCTTATTTTTTTCATGTCTTTGTTAATTTTTTTCGTTATAAATAAAAAAAAATCGATGTTGAAATAAATGACTCTTGATTATTTCGAAAACTGTAATTATTTTTGAAAAATTGTTGAAGAAACCCCATAATGATTTTAAAATACCTATTTAACGAGGTTCCTAAAACAGTTCTACTTTGAATTTCTTTTATGTAGCACATCTACTGATCAAAGATTGAAACTGAGTAAAATAAGAATAATTAATTTTGACTCTTACCACGGGTATGATTCTCGGTAAGGATTCCTGAGTTTTGGATTTGTTCATCTGGTACTGTTTGTCCAAGACTTTGACAACTACAAATTCCCCGAGGGCTGCAAACACGAACATCATGCATCCAGCCATCCAGAGGTCTAGGGCCTGAAAAATGCGCATTACTTACAATACTATCGTGGAGGATAGAAATTTTGTATTTTTTTTTTGTTATGTCCCAAGTATAGTTATATTTCAAAATTGAACTTCGAGTCCATACTCCTCGATCCTGATGTTGCAAGGTGTAGATGTTGGGATTCAGGAACTGTCCATTTTGAATTTATTAAACTTACAGTAAAAAGCATAAAATAAAAAAGTCTTCCAAAAATCGACTTCAAACTTCACTACAGCTTTCTTACCTTATATCTGTCACAAAGCATACATTTTCATTTGTTAACAAAGTGACCAGGGTCAGCATGCAGGTGACCAGGAGCGTCAACGCGGCCCGGGATCGCGTCCAGGTCGAGCCAGAAGCTGAACCAGGACAGCATGACCACTAGCGAGGACGGCGTGAAGGTCTGTATCAGATCGTTAGCTTACCTTAACATAAGCGACCGGTGGTATGTCAGCTCTCAACCCCGTGAACATAGTGACCAGGGTCAGCATGCAGGTGACCAGGAGCGTCACGCGGCCCGGGATCGCGTCCAGGTCGAGCCAGAAGCTGAACCAGGACAGCATGACCACTAGCGAGGACGGCGCGAAGGTCTGTATCAGATCGTTAGCTTACCTTAACATAAGCGACCGGTGGTATGTCAGCTCTCAACCCCGTGAACATAGTGACCAGGGTCAGCATGCAGGTGACCAGGAGCGTCACGCGGCCCGGGATCGCGTCCAGGTCGAGCCAGAAGCTGAACCAGGACAGCATGACCACAAGTGAAGATGGCGCGAAGGTCTGTATCAGATGGTGACCGATCTGACGCTCGAATCTGAAGTAAACCACCAGTCTGGAGAAATTACCTGTAAAGTGGATAATCGAGAGTTTTATAATATCTATAGAAAAGCATTTCGTAAAAGCTGAGACCACCCTCGGCTTCACCCGCGTGAAATTAGAAGCTCCCTACGGCTATGTGGAAATGTTGAAAAATCCATCCATTTTCTTTGTGTACATTATAATATAGAGAAACTGTACATAGCCTTCTAGGTCCGAAGAATTTGACTGAGCGTGATGAATCTAATGAAGTGAGTGAATCGGGACTTATCTTTTTATAAACCTATGTGTATGTATACCTACTTAGATTACAGTATTTATTCTCTATATTTTCCTATGCCCACTAAGTAATATAATAATGCGAAAGTGAGTTTGTTTGTTAAATTCTCCTTCAATCACACTGCCACAGAGCTGCGGATAGACGTAATTTTTTGCATGGATATACCATTGAGGAACTTGAAGAATGATATAGGCTACTTTTTATCCCAAACAAACAGTTCCCTCGGGATACCAAGCCGTTTTTCACGCATTTGTCTTTCAATCACGCCGCAACAGAGCTACGGAGCGAAATAATTTTTTCATGAATACAGTTAAAAAGATCTAGAGAGAGTAACACAGTATACTTTTTATCCCCGGGAAAATAAAAGATCACCGCGGAGAAAAGCCATATAATATTATACCTATAAAACGGTATACCGTTACTGAGTGACTGATTGACAGACAGCGCACAGCCTAAACTGGTGGACTTAGATAAAATTTGTTCCGAGGAAATATTTCTTGAATACCGAGCAGGAGAATTTTTCAAAATAAAATAACGCTGCGCACTAAGATAGCGATATTTTATTGTACAACAAAATTTTCTACCGTATACCAGAGTAATACCGGAGATTCTTTTGTAGAGACGAAATAATGAAATAACATACATACTTACCTACTGAATAAGGTTGGGTCGCCTAAGATCGGATGTGACATAAGAACGGATGCATCGAATTTACCGCAAATGAAGCAATATTTATCACGGGTGGCAACACAGTTTGGTCCGCCATTTTATTCTGTTTCTCCCTTCATTCCGCGAACGGCGCTGCGATAAGAAACACGCGTGCACTAGAGTTTGGAAAAAAATATGCCGTTTTTAGTGAAATTTTAGTGATCCGGTCTTTCCTCCAAAACTTTGTTTCGAAATTATGATAAGTATTTATCATTTTAATGCTTTTTAAGTTGAATTTCGCGTAGAATTAGCAAATACTCTATAGATTTGTATACTTTGTTTACGCCCAGGGCGTTTGTAAGCCTAGATCCGGACTTTCCTCCCCTTGCTGAAGATCGGACTATAATAATCCGACCTTAAGGCACTTAAAAAAAAGCAGTGGTTCTCAAAATATTTGGATCGAAATAAATTACTTACTTAAATTGATCAAAATAAATTGATACTGAATTACCGTTTTCGGAATAACAAAAAGGTAATTAGGTACGCATAATATCTTCTTATCTATGTTATTATTTACTTCCTATGTAAATGATGAATTTTTAGTTAAGCTATTATCTGTTTTGTTTTTAAGCAAGTTCACTAAGCTGACATGCTATGAAAAATGTAGTCTGGTCAACAAGATGTCCCTGATATGGCGCGGGAATTCTTCACGGAAATAAGTGCCTTCACTAAGGAATACTTGAGACATCATACACTTTAAATTTATGTATGAGTGTAAAATTTTAATGATCTATAAATACGGAAAAAGACAATTTTTCCGTTTTTCGTGCTGGATTTCAGGGACAACTTTTACTGGATGGACTCTATTCTTTTGACATCTGTGAGTTAGGTGAAATAAATTAAAATACGGATCATGTAATCATGGTACCATCAAGTTCTCTTTCTGTTAGAATATGATTCTATTTACTCTAATCTACTTATTTGCATGTAATAATAAATAATAACTATTATTTCAAACTAGCGGTCCGCCCCGGCTTCGCCCGTGGTACATGTATAGCCTATAGCACTCAAGGATCACGTACATATCCAACGGTGAAAGAATTTTTGAAATCGGTCCAGTAGTTCCTGAGATTAGGACTAAGAATATATTAATGGTTACTGATTAATCATGCCTACAAAATATCAGAGACGCACACTTCGAGCGACCACTTATACCGATTACCGAAAATGATTTGAAAGAAGCTGTGGAAAGAGTTAAAAGTAAAGAATTTTCAAACTGTGCGGCATCCAAATTATACGGCATACCGACATCTACTCTCAACGATCGAGTTTTGGCAAATAATTATGTTTGTCCGGTCTTAAGTCATTATCTTAAGAAAGCTCCCCGGCTGAGTGTATAAAGTTTGAGAAACTCAATTTAGCTCTCGTTAGGCTGAGGAGGGAAGATCGGACTAAAAAACGCAAAAAAAAAAAGAATTACCTGTCCTAGTCACATCACGTGGAATTATACTACGACTTTGTGTTACGTTATTGTCAACTAAAGAACGGATATTTTTCTTCTGTGCACTCTAATGCTGTAGCTACAGAAGTGAAATTAAGTAGTAGTCCGAACTTAGGCTTCACACGGGTTTCTTGAAAAGTAGTCAGAAAAAATATTCTGTCACTTTGAGGCGTGTCTCACACAATCTATTCCATCTATCAAATAAAATAAAAGGTGGATCAGATAATTGCTTTTATTGCTAATAACTTCCACTAATAGTTTATTTCGAAAATAGTTGTATTAAATGAAAAAAAAAATTATTTTGCAACACGGTCAAAAATTTACTCAAAAAAGTCCGAACTTAGGCGACCCAACCTTAGAACATTCTCGGTAAGACATGCACGGACTTTGTCACATTTGAAAACGTTTTACGCCAAAAGGGGTGAAAAGGGATGAAAAGAGGTGAAAAGGGGTGGTAAAGTTAGTATGAAGCAACATTTGTTTAAAACCTAAATCCACGCGGAGAAAGTCGTGGGAGATCAGCTTTTGTTAAATCACGTGTCTTATAGAGGTCTGGTAATTAAATTGAAAAGATCTATATTTATAGAACTTTTACGAAAAGTGGTTCAGTTCGTGTAGAGAACCGATATTATACCTAAATTCAATATAAAGACAAACTTGAAACTTTTCATAAGGCTTTATTGTCTTGATTAATTTAGGCTTTATGCCTTGATTAAGGTTTTTAGACCGCAATATTTCACTTGAAAACTGTTCTTTGTGCTTCCTTATTAAGTATACCCAGTTTAATAAACTCAAAGAAAAGGATACATTGAGGATACGGTAAACAAATTATAAAATTAGGTGTGCGTGATACAGTTATGTCAATTACGATAGATATATGCATAAAAAACTATATTTTAAGAAAAATTAAATCGACTTTGGTCCAGCAATCTCAGAGCAATAATTGGTGCACCAATCAAAAATATTATACATGTCATAATGGTTACATTTATGCATGTAATGTATGCATAAGAATATGTGTTATATATACCTATGTGTTATAAATCTTTCCTGAAAGTATGTAAATTACAATAGTAAAAAAGTCAAAATCGTTTCATTGGTATTTTAAATAATCTCGAACATACATACGTATACGGGTCGAATACAGAACATCATTTTTTGAAGTCGGTTAAAAGCAGCACTTTTGCAGTCGGCATATAGTTCAAAATCAGTCCCTCTGTCTAACTCCATAAGGCCTATAACAATAATTACCATCTTTGTCTATCATGTAGCCGTTCGTTTCCTCCAACCGCAACGGCTCGCCGATGTGATATTGCAGCAATTTCAGCTCAGGATTTATCGTGACGCCGGATTCGCTCCATCGGAATCTCACTTTTTGATTGCTGTAGGAAACTGAAATAAGTGAATTAGGTATAGTTTTTTTTAAACTTCGAAATAGAGATAGGACTCTTACGTTCTTATCATATCTTCCTCTGATGGGGCCCGCTAAAAGCGGATGCACTTCGACCCTTACGGATCTTTTGTACCTCGCCCCTAGACTCTTTCTTTAGAACAGGCTTTGCTTCTGTTTCTCAGGGCATACAACCACAGACCAGTACATATCTACAACGGATAGTCAGTTCAATTCAGCGATTTCACTTTTACATGTAGGCCACATTGGGAGCGAAGCGAAATGAAACTAGGTTTGTTTCACTTCAAGGAAGTGCTTTTCCTACTGCGGTTCACACCGCGAACTACAGAGCTAAACGAAGCCAGAGCGGTGCAATCTTGAGAGCTCTCATAATCTAGCGACATGAGGCCTATAACTTCACTCCCAATGTGGGTTGCGCTTTATTGTTTACTAGCGGACCCGGCAGACGTCGTCCTTCGCTATTAGCGCTACCTACCGGGTCCAATTTTTCTACTTATAAACCTTCCTCTTGAATCACTCTATCACCAGTGGTAGATTCATTTGTCGATTCAAAAGCACTTGTAAAAGTTTATCTGAATAAAAAATATGTCTTAGACTTGCCTTTACACAAGTATAAGAAATCTATTAAAAGTATGCTCATAAAAAAAGCTAACAATTGAAGATTATATAAACGATAAAAAAGCTTTAATTCCAAGCTTTTTTATCGTTTATATAATCTTCTACTCGTTGCAGCAATGCGCGAGACGGCATTTCAATCATGTAGGTACATTAATAATAATAATTGTTATAATGTTTTTTTTTAAAAAGAGCAACCGCCGAGTTTCTTGCAGGTTCTTCTCGGCTGGAACTGCATTCCGAACCTGTGGTAGATTCAATTGACGATTCAAAAGTAATTGTAAAAGTTTATTTGAATAAAAAACTTTTCTATTCTATTCTATTCTATCTATTAAAAAAAACCGCATCAAAATCCGTTGCGTAGTTTTAAAGATTTAAGCATACATAGGGATATAGGGACAGATAAAGAGACTTTGTTTTATACTATGTAGTGATGGCGCACATGAGTTAAAGCTCTGAAGGTTCTTTGCAGATTGCGCATACAAAAAACAATAATAGCCGGCCACACGTGGCAAATACAGGCTATGTGGCTCTGTAGACCTTTGTTTTCGCCGAGTGCATTAGGCCAATGTGTACAGGCTCTTTACATTGTGCAATAGTCATATGCTTAAAAAACTTACAGCTCTCAATGTAAATGGGACACGACTGTATGTCCATGGGGTAGAGTTGAAACTCCATCTGGCAAGCGATAATGGCGTGCATGCGTGCCGCGTAACGCACCGTCTGGTTCCTGTATAATGTGACCGAGGAGAATTTGTGCGTCAACTCTGCGATCTCTGGAAATTATATCTATAATCAAAATCACAATTATAATAATCATAGGTAATTAATCATTTATTTGCTTGACCATATACATGAATAGATTTTAGGTAATATTAATCAGTATTTAGGTGTAAAGTTCTGAGCTATGGTGGGCAATACAGTAAGATATGTAGTTTTATTTTGTGAATTATCTTTTACAGACAGACAAGTCCTCAGTGCTTTTGATGACTTACACATGGCCGATTTTAGGTATATCTTTACTTTCCTTGGTTTTGTCACCTTCCTGGAGCAAATCCTGGCTGCGGTGTTGCTGCAACTCATTTGATATCCCCAGTCCATCCCCCAAGACTATTGCCCCCAAAAATCTCCCAACATCATGACCCGATTAATGATCTAGGGGTTGCTGCCCTGAGCATACGATACAGAGACGCGCGACCGAGCGGTAGAGTAATAAATACGTATACAAATAAAAGTTAGGTAATTATAAAAAATTGCAGTGCAGATTGAAGGCTGTTCTCCTGTCCGGTCCGAATTGTAAAAAAAATATATACTATGAAACATTAAGGTGCAGGCAATCGCATGCGGTAAATAGTAAATGAAAAAAAAAAAAAACAAATCCCCGTGGCAGGAAAAACTCCCTTAAGGTAGACTTTGAGGTATGCGACAGCAACTCGCGACAGCAACAGGCGACACTTTGGTGCTATTTATAGCTAAGTGCGCTTTTATGGAGAAGCGGCGCGTTGTGCGTCGCATGGTGCGTTGCGTGCAACGACTTAAAAGAAGGAAAAGCTTCTTCATGAACTCACTCATTGACGGGCATATTATGCTCGACGCTTCGCTTACCTATCTCAAATGCTCTTCATATTATATTTCTATATAGTAGGGGAGCCCAAGAGGAGATTTTTGGATTTACTCGAGCACGTCAGATCCACATAAGTGAATCATCTTTCTGAGTACCCTCTACCATATAATATATAGAGCCGCGCGAAAAAAAAACGATGGTCAGAAAAACTCAGAAATGTCAGACTAAAGTATGGTGGGTTAGTTACGAACTAAAAACAGTATATTTAGAAAATCAGACTATTTGAACGTAATGTACGAGAGTGGGAGCATTACAAAGCTGCGAAAACAAACAAAGCAGTGTACAAGTGTTGGTGTTGCCTTCCGAGTGTCGCGCGTCGCGGGTCGCGTATCTCAAAGTCTAACCTTTACTCTGTGTGCTCTTGAAGAGAATAAGATTTCAAAAATTGTTCATCCAAGCTGAGTGAATTTATTTTGTAATTTTTTTTAAAATGACATGTCTTATTAATTTTTGTGAAAACTTTACGATGTACTAGTTTACATTGTACATAAGTTAAATACGTTTAAATGTAAATTATACGTAAATAACTATGGCCCATGACTTTATAAGTACATTAAATCAATTTCCAGATAGTTGTGTGTGCCAAATTTCGTCGAGATTAAATTATACTATTCATCAGATCAACATTTAAGCCTTGAAAAGGTAAAAGACAAAAATACATAATAGATAGACAAATAGACACACTTTCGTATTAGGCTAATTTTGATTGAGTACTTACCTACAATCAAAATTATCAGACAAAGCAAATATATATTACTATGTGATGTGCAAAATGTGACCACCATTACTATTACCACACTTCCATAATACCAATAGTATAAGTACTAGGTACTTAATTTTGAAATAAATAAAGATTTCATTTGAATCAAAGCAAAAAGTGTATATAGTACGTGTCTGTATGTTACGCTTTCACGCCTAAACCGCCGCACCGATTTTGACGAAATTTGGCACAGAGATAGATTAGAACTTGGAAAAGGACATAACCTATTTTTATCCCGGAAAATTATATGTCCTAAGGAGTTTATTTATAACTGAGGCAGTTATGTTTAAATTTTAAACCGTAATTTACAGATAAAATACAGGGTATTCTTGGTTAGGTGTAATGTTAATTTACATTACAGAAAAATAACTGGAGAAAAGTTAATATTTGTGCTCACAGGAGTCGAAAAATCTATTTCGATATATACGTTTTCATACTAATAATTCTAAAAGTATAAGGCCAAGAATTTTTTTTTTTTTAATAACTGTCACGACTTGGCCTATCACGCGTTTCTGGCTTGTCGTTGATTTCTGGGACATCCTGTATATTAGTGATAATAAATGGGATCATCGACTCCACATGTTCTCATAGATACAAAAGTAATCTTCTAGCTATCAAATAAAATATATCGCGCTTTCGGTGACAAATCTATTGACGAATCCGTCGTATTATTACATAAATAGAAAGAACAAAAATAAAACAAGTTATCTGATAGTGGCAGATGGTGAAAGAAAACTATTTTGTTTGTAAAAGTGCTTCTTCAAATACAGTGATCGAATAAAATATTGATACAGGAGCTTTATCGTACCGGCTGATTGGTGGCAAAAATGGCACGCTCCGCCTAAAATTGAAAATCCAATTAGAACCTTTGATAAAAATAAAAAGACGTTTATATTGTTTGTATCAATGAAATGTCCTTCAACCACCTAACACGTTTCTGGTAAACTTCACTGGATGATTAGATAACTTTTTAACCCTCGACATGTCAAGCCAATTCAAAAGTTGGATAATCCGCAGACAGCCCTGGTTGCAGTATGAGGTCAAAGTAACCTTGCGGTGTCGTCGAGTTTGTTTAATAAGTCTTATACCTTTCAAGTCTTTTAGAAAAGTACTAATTCCATGATTGACAACCCTGTACCAGCTAAAAAAAGAGCTGATAATCTTTACGCCTGCATAAATAAATATTTTGAAGACGGCACCCAAAGTAGTAAACTTCTGGAGTATTAGTAAGAATATTTTTGTAATTTTCTAGAAAAAGTGCTTTCAAGGATTTCACGGGACAAGTCGAGGGTAAAACCAACCTGGGGTGCTAGCCAGGTAACCTCCAAGTGTGCCTGGGTGCTGCTGATCCTCTTGGATACGTCCGAGGGGAAGAGCAGTATTCGGGCCGGTGCACCCCGGTAACATGGTTAATAATTTCGGGGATATTGTTAGCCATGGCCAATGACCTGGCGGAGGGAGGTTTCTCCGCGTGTCCCTCTGATTAGCAGAGGGCACTGCGGATGAAACTGGGGGTGAGACACCCCGGGGCGGGGGGCAGCGATGCCCATCGCGGGAGGAAGAAAACCTCGTTAAAAAATTACGGGAGGGCGCGAGCCTCTGGAGGGACAGCCCAGAGGCGAGCGGGAGCCCCAGCTGGGGCGGCTGCCGGACACCTGGGATGCATACTTTGGGTTCCCCAGGCGTCCAGCACACAGCATGAGGGTCATGCCATGGTGGTTTTAGTGGGTATACCCGGTTGGAGTCCCACATAACCTTCGTTCTGCCGCATTCGGCCGCAGAACGGGGGTACCTATAAAAGGTTTCCACCACGTCAAAAAAAAAAAAAAAAAAGGGTAAAACCAACCTAATGAGTCTTTTCCAATTTCTGATGTCGCTGTCTCAGCTTAGTTGAACAACTTGACTGACCAAGAACTAAACACAAGTCTTACCAAGTCTTACTAAACTTATTCATTATTATTTATACTAAGTATTTTTACAAATCAATACGCGTTTGCGATGTTCGTTAATGACATTATTTACAAGAAATCATTAACATCACCATCCTCATTACCAATCCATTACCGGACACCTCTCAGATCTCCTCTCAAGATGATGAATGAAGGGTTAGTCCGTGATCCACCATGCTAGCCAAGTGCAGATTGGTAGACGTCACACATCTTTGAGAACATTATTAAGAACTTTGAGGCATGCTGGTTTCCTCTCAATCATCATCATCATCATGATCAACCCATTACTGGCTCACTACAGAGCACGGGTCTCCTTCTCAGAGTGAGAAGGGTTTCGGCCATAGTCTACCACGCTGGCCAAGCGGATTGGCAGACTTCACACACCTTTGCGAACATTACGGAGAACTCTCAGGCATGCAGGTTTCCTCACGATGTTTTCCTTCACCGTTAAAGCAATTAATATTTAAATACTTAAAACGCACATAACTCCGAAAAGTTAGAGGTGCGTGCCCCGGGATCGAACCCACGACCTCAGATTAGAAGTCGGTTGTCCTAACCACTAGGCTATCACAGCTTTTCCTCTCAATGTATTTCTTTTATTGTTAAAACAAGTCATATTTTATTGCTATAAATGCACATAACTCGGACGATAGAGTAACATGAAAACGTTATGTAGAAGAGTGCCGGGGATTGAACTCGTTTAAAGGAAAGGAATATCGAAGTCTTAAACACTAGGTTATCATCGTCCAAGAAATCATCGCTTGACATGTATGGGAAAAGTGTACATACCTGTTACTTTAGAATTAAGAAAGTAGGGGTCAGGATGCCACAGATTGTCGAAAAATTCAGGCGGCAGCGTGACGTGGTCGTCGCCTTCCTCGAAAATATCCTCGGGGAGCTGCAGTCTACTTTCAATCCAAGTTTGTCTGATGAACATGTCCACTCTGGAATTAGTCGAATGTTTCACTAAATAAATTCTATTAGTATTAAATATCTAATTTCCAATAATCTATTTTAGTCCAATTTGCCTCACTGCGATGGAATTGATGACATTTTAAATGGTTATACCTATTTTGTTTTAATAATTGAGTTTATTTTGTAATTTGGATGTAATTTAAATATAAATTTATATTTAAATTTATCATCGCTCGGAGAATCTCTCTCGTGATGAGAAACGACGATATCCGTAGAAGGATCAGAATCGTCGATAATGGCTCAACGTGTTGAGCCTCGAAAAACTGGTAGATGCCAACATCCTTGCCTTTTGACCCCAAGGTCCCAAGGTGCTAGAGTGGCGACGTCGCATGGCGTAAATCTCAGTTTTGGCAGAAGTGGTGAACCGATGACATGGGATGACTCACAGGAACCAGCTGGTTATAAGCGGAGCAATACCGTGGTGTGTGGACGTCCGGACTAGAAACTTATATTTGACGTCTACCAGTTGACAACAACGCATATGATCACTATCAATATCATTACAATTTATAAAACAAAATCCATCCGCCGCGTTTATCCGTATTTGCGCTTTATTCTCAGAAACTTCGAATTTCATTATATTAAGCATGAATTCCCAAAATAACTAATTCGGACTAGTATTTAGATTAACATGTCAGCACCTGAAGTCCATGTCTTCAACGTTAATGGAATTAACGTCAACCACGTATATGCTGAATTCCACAACCACTGGCTGCCCCTTGCGTGATGGCGGCCGCATTTCTGCAAGAGACAAGAGTACATTGTATTTACCTTAACGCTCAACTTCAAGCCATATTTACTACCATTGTAAGAGCAATTTTCCACCACCACCACCGCAGTCTTTTGACGTCCCACTGCTGGGCACAGGCCTCCTTTCTCATAGGAGAGAGAGATTTAGAGCTTAGACCCGCCACGCTGCTCCAATGCGGGTTGGCGGGCTTTATCGACTTTTGTCACATGATAATGATAATAACTGGGACCGACTGCTTAACGTGCTCTCCGAGGCACGAGGCTCCGAAACACCGCCAGCTGCCAACTCCGGGCGGGCACTGAGAATTTCTTGACTGAAAAACCCAGTAGGTACCTAACAATGTTTGCCCGACCTCGGAATCGAACCCGGGACCTCGTGATCTGCAGTCGAATATGCTAACCACTAGAGCAACGAGGCAGTTAATTTTCCAGCAAAGTATATTGAAAAATATATTGTCAGTTCAAGACCATAGGCCAGACCAGGATTTGCTTCAGGGCGGTTGAGGCCAAGGAAAGTAAATATAATTGGCCAAGTGAGATTCAGAAAACTCTAATTAGTATATCAGATCGTATAAGATCGAAGAAATTATTTGACATATTAATATTAAGTACGGTGTAATAAATTATGTTTAAGATTGAATTAACTTTTTAATGATGAATTATATAATTAAACAAATGATAATATTGTTACACATATAATTTGCATGCCAGAAATGGCCGAATACATTGATACTATTATAATACAAATTGTAAACATCTTTTGTACATGTTTCATGCAAATAAAGGATAATCTAATCTAATCTAATCTAATCTAATCTATACTTATCAAACTAATGGGGGATATCGAATTAGGCAGGTAATTATGAAAGTGTTTGGTCACTCATTACTGCATTTAGGGTGGGACTAGATTATTCCCTCCGGCCCCACTGTTGCTAGGCCCTTGTAATTCTAGTCTATTCTATAGTTCTGTTCTTTGTTTCAATTAATGAAAAGGGTCGCCACAAAACACGATTTTGTGCCGCTTGTAACCAGAGATTACCAGCGACTCACTTGTAGCTATCCATCCACTTTTTCTTCCAACGCTATGTCACTTTGTGTTATATTAGGACGACGTCTGCCGGGTCCGCTAGTATAGTATAAAGTGTATACCCGTATTACTAATTCCCCAGAATTCTGACGTTTCGTAATGTTACCAGAGATAAAACAATTCCCACAAAAAAGATAAAATATTCAAAACTTATGCAAATACAAATCAACTGCCGCATGTAGATATTATGACAAATGCCTGACAGACACTTCATGGTGATAATGTCATTCAACATCCATTTTTCAATAATTTTTTTCAATGTGCTTCTTTTGTTTTCTATTGCTGTTAGTATGCACTTTCTAGTTTCCACTCTAGGTGTTTTCTATTTTAAGGCGAAACGAGTAATATTATTACACGGCATATGGCTTTCTAGGATGACAGGGAATTATAGTAGTTTGGGGTAAAATCGTACTTCATAGATGTTAACCCTGTTCTCCATACAAATAACTCATCTGTAAATGACAATGACAGCTGTCAGAATTCCGGGGAATTGGTAATTCGGGTATAATATGGCATGCTTTTGTCACCGCCCACGTTCTCTTTACACGTGTCGCTCATATATGTCTTATTCATATTGTATACACGTTTAACTGGGTCTTTGCGATATTATACACATTTCTTGGATGCAGAGTTGCAGTGTTGGCGGAAGTTTTATTTATATACTAGTGGACCCGGCAGACTTTGTCCTGCCCGATGACATACCGACATCGGCGCCACCTACTGAGATCCGGTAGGTTACCTGTACCTACGCGGTAATTGCGTTTTCAAACCATTCAGGAACCCGTTGAAATATACACATAAAATTTCATCTAAATCGGTCCAGCCGTTTAGGAGTGGTTAGATGACAAACACAAACTACGGAAGAATTATATAGGTACGGGTGAGAGAGTTTACCGTATCGACGCGATGGAAGGAATGGAGGAATTTTTTTTCTTTTATTTTACTTTTTCGTCAATTTTCCAATGTTTTTAATAGTTATTCTGCTATTCGGGATGGAGACAAATACAACAAACCAATAACCATGAAAATCGCTACAGCCGTTCTCGGGTTATAAGTGTTCGAACTAACACGACTTTGTTTTATATATTAAGACTAGATGATGCCTACGGCTTCGCCCGTGTGAATTTAGGTTTTTAAAAATCTCGTAGGAACTTTTGATTTTCCAGAACAAAAAGTAGCCTATGTGTAGTAACCCGTTCCCAAATTGTAAAAATTCCGTGGGATCCCTACGATTTCGGAATGCAATTCCTTACAGCATCAGGGTTGAGGAGTTGGATATGTACCTACTCAAGTTCATTCAACGATAGTCTTTAATTGGTACCCCCAATATCAATTTAAATAACCGACAGTTCCTAAATCCCATTAGTTTTGGGGATTAGGTCCCCTACAGCATCAGGATTGAGGAGTTGGAGTCCGAATTTTTCGTAGAAAATGTCGCAATGTTTCTCTATCGATTAAAAAAAAAATTACACAAATCGGTTCAGAAATCTCGGAGATATCGGTGTACATAGGTAGAAAAACACAACTCCTCCTTTTTTGAAAGTTGGTTAAAAAAGCCTATGTTACTCCCTGGTTAATTCTCTACTTGTATGTGAAAGTCCCGTCAAAATCGGTTCAGCCGTTCCGAAGATTAGCCCGTTCAAACAGACAGACAGACAGACAGACAAAAATTTTAAAAACGTGTGATTCGGTTATGGTACCATTCAAATAACCATATGAGCTTAATATGAGGTAGTTATTTCGAAATTACAGACAGACACTTCAATTTTATTTATTAAGTATAGATTATTCAAGCCTTTATGAAATAAACAACTGCCGCATTTATGTATATGAAACTCAGGCAAACTAAGAGCAGTCTTTTTGCATTAGTGCCACCATTTTATCAGTACACAGGTGTGTATAAATCTATCCTAATCACATTTATGCTAAAAATCAGGATCGTGATAGCCCCTTAAATAAGCGCTTCCCAACGCTCTTCGCAGCAAACAGCAAACAAGAGGGCTAAAGAACCTCCTAACTCTGTCACCCATCCAGCTACCACCTTTAGTCAACGTTACTTACCCAGCGCAATGTATTGATGTGCGCTATCGCAACATATTACGTGAGCCACACGTCTCTCACTATCTTAAGTCAAGTATTATAAAAGGGAACTGCTAATCATGCAAGTTCAGAGTGATATACAGAGCTGAACGTAGATAGAACTAATAAATTAATTAGTCTACGCTAGAGCAGAGCGCGTATTAGTGAAGTTGTCTTGCAAACTACTGTATATTAGACGCTTTGTGACTGTATCTATATACGCTCCGAGAGGCCGCAGGAAATCTTGAGAAGGTGCTTAAACGCTGAAAGATTATATCTATGACTTTATGGATAACCTTTACCTTCCCTGTACATGGCATTCTATACTTGTTGACCAATCTGTGGTGCGATTCTATGTTATTATCGTTTAACTGTTTAAATATGTCTGTCAGTCTGCTTCTCTATCTATGCGTATATCTGTCCCGAAGGCAAACATATACTAAGTACTTTTTGCTACGGAAAATCAAAGAATTATCACGAGATTTCTAAAAATACTACGCGGTAGTATAATTTAAATACTCTTATATATCTTACTGAAAATCAAAAATAAATTAACAGGCGACTCTACCAGGATCTAAAAAATGGCCGGTTCGTTTGAATTTAATTTACAAAATGTGCTAGAAAAATGTCCATAAAAGTTGAAACTTCACAGCAAGTTGTGTGATGTGATGCTACAATGGTTGGCAATTACAATATACTACTATACCTGCAGCAACCGACAGATTCAAATAGTACCATGACAGTTCTTCTGCCATACGCAGAAGAACTATCATATAGATTTAAGCTTTAATTAAGGACCTTCTTAAATTTTACCACCGGCTCTCGAGCCAATATAGCACTGGCAGTAACTATCCCAGCTAAACGATACTAAATGGGAATACATTGAGATACGGATATATGCGGATGCACAATTAAATGCTTCATGCGACTTTTATCCTTAACCCTATTATTTTAAAGTTCATTTTCTAATAAATAAAATTGCTTCATTGTTCTGTTTTCCTGTATTATGAGGACGATTAGCTAGTAATAATATGGGATAGCTTTAAGACGTGTTTTAAATAGCTTCAACACTCTAAGACTGCTGCACATGATACTAAACGAGTTAATTAAGAAGAGCTACGCCATTTTTAATCCCCAATGCAAAAATGGGTGTTAACGAGTACAAGAGCGTTTGTCCACCGCCACCGTCACCAGAACGTCATCGAGAACGAGATTATTTATGGTCGAGAACAAGTTGACGTGACGGGCGTGCGGTGGACACACGGCCGTAGTAAATGTACGGTCTATGTATCACTAAATCGGCGCCGTCATCTCGTTGTCGGTGACGTCCCGGTGACGGTGGCGGTGGACAAACGCTCTAAGTTAGGCCGTTTTGTCTATCAATTGTTAACATCATCATTACAGAAGCAGGATATCATTTAATATTAAAACTAAATCAAAATATTATTAAAATATCTTTATTTATCACCCGTACAAACTTAATTAATATTGAATCACAATTAGTTTAACTGAGAACTCTTTTCAAATCTATTTTATACTAATTAATTAATTACACTCAGCCAAGTCCAAAATGGCAGCATTTATTCGATTAGGGTATGATTGCTATCGCAACCCTCAATCAAATATCACGACCTAGATGCTGAAACATCTATTAGTCGGTTGAGTCTCTGGAGGAGACTGAATTCATGGCTTCGAAGTGCCCGTATTTATACCAATAATTCAAGATGGCGGTTCGGCGCCATTGAATGAATCAAATGTCAGTTAATTCTAACCTATTTTCATTATGAAATTAATAATCTGTAAACCATTTCTAAAAATTCTAATTAATTTTCCATAATAATCTGACACAATGAACCAATTTGAATGCGGTTTTATTTTATTACAAGGTGAGTTTAATTTAAAATTATATTACGTAGGTATACACGTATTAATGATAAATCAAAATCAAACCTTTGACATAATTTTCCGGCAGGACAACCCTTGGTTTGAGCGTGTGATTCCTCTTTGATGTGACGTCATTGCATGTCCTGTAAACGAAAGATAAGTTTAATTCATTAATTTATAGGTTAATTATTAGGCTGAACCGATTTTGATGGAACTTTTACAGGTGGTTAACAAATCATCATCGTCATCATTATCAACCCATTACCGGCCCACTAGGTACATGACACCACTCCCAGAACGAGAAGGGTTAGTATCGTAGTGCATAAGCCTAGCCAAATGCGGATTGGTAAATTTCACAAGCCTTTGAGAACATTTTTCACGATTATTACATTTCTTACTATGCATTCATTCACCATAAAACAAATGACGTTTAATTGCTTAAAACGCACATAGCTCCGAAAAGTTAGAGGTGGGTGCCTGAAGTGACTCGATCCCCCCGAAAGGAAAGCCGAAGTCTTAACGACCTTTATCACCGCTTTTAGAAGATTATACAAAGTCCAAAGTTAGCCTACTCGTTTCCTCCGTGCTCCAGAGAGCACATAATGCCGTCGATCGCAGTTACTACACTATTTACCATCATCAAACCTAAGGCCGGAACCACACTTACGTGTCGTGGCGTGTCGTGACGCGCCAGAAGCCTATCGGTTTCATACATTTACTTAGTATGGTTAGAGACACACTTGTAGGGCGTGTCGTTTTTACTAAATGTATGAAACCGGCGCATCACGACATGCCACGACACATAAGTGTGCCGGCAGCTTAAGAGTCCAAATCTCTAAGTTAAGTCGTATGCGGAAGGTTCTGGGTAACCTCCACATAAGTGTTTCAAAAAACCCCTACCATTATGCGATTAATGGAAAGGGGTCACGGTTATTCTGTGCTTGCAATGAGGAATACGACGCAGAGCGAGCCGTAATTAATAACGAGTACACGGTATTTCGAGTCGCAAACTTGGTGGTAAGGTATTTATAGTTCTACAACCTAGTAGCCTAATATATTAAAATAGTTGGGAAGTCTCGCCTGGTACCACGACTACAGCAGTTGGCAGCTTACGCTATGACGTCAAAGAATTTGTTATTTCGCCAACATAGCGTGTGCTTATTTTGAGGGTGCATATACGTTTTGTAAATGACAGGAATATTCGTCTGGTGAAATTTAACTTTACTATAAAAATTATAGACGCCATCCAAAGCTATGTCTAAAAATCTGTTGTCAAATACTGCAGCATCGCTCTAAAACCACGGAGTTTTAGTGGAAAAAAATATAGAGCTATTTTTACCTTTTATGTATGCGTTTGTTATACATAAAAGGTATAAGTTTATAAGTATGGAATGCGGTTTTTGTTTCAAAGGCGAATTTATCGGGAGTGTTCTTAGCTATGTTTGATGAAAATCGGTCCAAGATGGCTTCCACCACAAAATAGCGAAGAATGTCGGGGATTTTTTTAAATTTTTAATTTATACTTGTAATTTCAAATATATTTTATAGCTACCTACACTCAAATGAGCGGTGCAGTTAATGGTGAGTTTTTATTAGATTTCATATTTATGTCTTATGAGCGCTATTAACTATTCTAAGCACTGTTTCTAAGCGTGTTAAGTTGAAAAAAAAAAGTAAGCATGGACACACTACAATGGTTGTAACTTTTAAATAATTGTGCTTAGCGTGTCTACAAAGCACTAGTATTACTTGTCATAGTGTAAAGCTGTCTATTTTCATTATGTATAATAAAATAATATTATATTTCTACAAGTACCTAACTTCGCGAAGCCGCGGGCAGAATATAGTTTACAATAATTAATTATTAATCAAACAACAATTCACAATAGTTTCACGTTTTCCATTAAACAACTGTTTCACTAATAAAATAAAGATTAATACCCATTTCAAGTTTTTTTTTTTAAGTTAGTTGTTACTTGAAATGGGTGCGACAGTTTACTGGTTTAAATTGCTTGTCGGCACGAATTTAAAAATTAACATAAAAGAAATCGAATCCAGGACCCTCACTTCACAGCGCTCACCATTACGCCAGATCGGTCAGAAAGAATTTGGTATTTGATACGTATTATTTCAAAGTTCGAGCACAAACTCCCAGTAAAAGTTATCAAACTAAATAGATAAACCTTTGTTAGTTTTGCAACTGAAATGACTGAATTTTAGAGAATTTACCGGAATTCATTCGAAAATTTCAAAGCTTGCGTAAGTTGGATTGGAAGTATTTTAGGGCAAAAATAAACTTTTATGTGCTTTTATTTCATAGTTGTACGTTTCAAAGTTAAAACGTGTTAAAATTACATGTTAATAGAAGGTACAGGTAAATAAGTGTAGGTAGACCTTGGAGCATTGTGTGACCTGGTGGTAACAGATTATATAGTCTGATTTTTAAATCGGTGGAATTCTGATAGCTGTCACTGCAGATGAGATGTTTGTATGAAAAACAGGTTTATCATCTACGAAGTTCGATTTTACGCCAAATTACTTTAATTCTCGGTCAGCATAAAAAAGCATTATTCATTTCGCCCTAAAATAGAAATCGCTAAGAGTGAAAACTAGAAAGTACAAACTAACAGCAATAGAAAACAAAAGAAGCACATTGAAAAAATTATTCAAAAATGAAAGTCGAATGACATTGTCACCATGAAGTGTCTGTCATTTACATAGGTTTTGAATTTGTTATTTTTTTTGTGGGAATTGTTTTATCTCTGGTAACATTTAACGAAACGTCATAATTCCACGGAATTAAAAATTATAGTACAGTTTAGGCATCAGCTTCTTAGGCATCACTAGGCATAGGATCTTAGAAGGTGGTGTAGTGTTGATAGACATCAGTCTTGGTAGACCTTAGTGAGGATGGCTTGGCGTAATCTAATAACAAAGTGCCTTCAAATCGTTAAGCGAATCTATAACTACCGTCTATACCTCCATCTTACATTAAAATTACGACGAAGAATTCGGTAAGCGCCATTACGAACTGTCCCAATTTACGAAGACCTAGTTGTTGTTTTATTTGTTTAATGCCACATTGCATATCACAAATGACGTTACAACTTTAACCGGGCCAAGGCGACGTCATCGATTTGCTATATTACTAGCACGCAGTCACTATATTTAGATTTCAAACATTTTTTCACTTATGTTCATTTGAATGAAATTCTTTTTATTGTGTTTTTGTAGCAAGGGACACTAAAGATTGAGACATACTGATGGAGATAAAGACATTGACATTAAACATCTTTGGGCCAATCTCCTATCACGGGGGTTTGCTTCTTACTGTTATTGAAAGAACACACACAGTTTGACAAAATACACTAACAAAGTCAATAGTTACTTCTATCTCTAAGCTCTATACAGCGTATTCTTCTATTCATTAATCACATTAATGCATATACATAGAATGTATTTCTATGTAGGTATATGCATTAACACGTAATATGATAATGAAAATGCAATGAAAATCTATTCTTCTTTGTTTTGTTCTCAATCACAACCTAGAAAACGTCAACGCATGAACGAGCCGTAAGTAGTAAACTCAGAATGTGTATAATTTGAGGTAATAAAGTAGAGAAAATATTGTATTTCCCAAAGAACAAATCCATTTCCGCCAATTCTCAAGAGGCAAGGCAATCCTTTTCAAAACATTACTTATATAATGTTATACTTTTAGCTGTCCCTTTTAGCTTTGGGGTTTCCTTTTCAACAAGATTTTACTTTGAAGTCCGTATTATACTTTTTAGTTGATGCCCGCAATATTTTCCATGTGTGTGTATGTGTTATTAAGCATAATATTGATGATAATCAAAAACCGTATAGGTAAGTATAATAGTTACTGTGTAAAAAGAAAAATAAAACCTAGCCTCAATGTAAGTGATAGTGTTATTATTACTGCAGCAATTAATTTCAGCCAATAACATGAGAGTGTCGCTCAATCGGAAGCGAATGCAATCGTCACACTATAGCTGTCAATTTAACTTAATCGATCGTTCTTTTCTGGACCGTTATACTCATCACCTATCACATTATAGAGGGTGTGTCAGACATGTTTTCCAAAACGCGTCCCACGGATTCAGTACATGATTCTAAGTTCCCCTGTGGTGAAATTTTTCGTCGAATTTTCCATGAAATTTCCGATATTTCTTACCTCTTTTTTAACTGAATACTGTATAAAATCATTATTACTATCTGTCTCAACGCAATTATAAATGAAAAAGTAATTATTTCATTATTTTCACTTAAAACGGTAATGTTATCAAATTTAAGATTTTCGTCGAACAGCTGATTGCTAGTGAACTAGTGTGAATACAGGTCGTTAACCTACATTCGTACTGGCCTTGAATTTATAATGAGGCTCGCGGCACAGTCAAAATAAGTGCCGGGCGCGCGACGTCAAGGCCACGCTTTAACTCATAAAAGTCTCATATTGTGAATTTTGCGCGGAGCGTTGCGTGCGTTGTAATCGCGTTGTATGCAATACATTGCGCGCTCAAAAATGGCAATATTTGAAACCAATCATTTCTGACATAAATGAATTCAGTATTTTCACATAACACATTAAATGCAACCTTACCTCAAAGTTTTCATTAAGATGTCATTTACACCCTGTATATCTGGATCGTTATAGTCATCAAAAAAAAAATGAAAATTGTTCAAGAAGATTAAAATATAAACACTGGAGAATGAAATGCAAACAAAACGTTGAAGCAAATTTTGGCCGTGAACAGGTTGTTCTGATGTTTTTTGGTTTTTTGTCTCGTTCTCACCTACTTAAATAGAATGTGTATTAAAATTAAAATATACCTATAAAAACCCTTGAGAAAAACGTCACTAAGGTCTTTAAACGTCATTAAAGTCTCTAAACATTGTAGTGAAGACTTTGTCTTCACTGCAATGTTTTAGGTGCAGTTTCCAGTGTCTATAGCATATAATATGTAGTTATAACCTTCTTGAAAATTATTTTCAACGAGCGGATACCCGCGACTTCGTTCGCGTGTATATCGGTTTTTAAAAATCCCGTGGGAACTTTTTGTTTTTCTTAAGCTCTTTAATTTGAGCTAAAAACTGCTAAAAACTGTTAAAAGTTCACTGGTGTATGTTTAGGTAGATAAAAATGTAAACATCCGCCACTGAAAGTCCCATCAAAATCGATACAGCCTTTCAGAGATTACCCGGTAATCTTTAAGGTATTTCCTTTCTAACAAAAAAAGAATGAATGAAATCGGACCACGCGTTAATGAATTACAGCTAAGTACACATTTTGACTTTCGTCCCCTCTCCCGGGAAAGGAAGGGGAAAGGAAGAAGGGAACCGTGCTGAATTTCGGGATAAAAAGTATCCTATATGTTACTCCGTAGCATGAACTTAAATCATGCCAAGTTTCATTTAAATTCATTCAGTAGTTTTTACGTGATGCGCGCACAAACATACAGACAAACAGACAAACAGACAAAAATTTCAAAAATAGCTTTTTTACGTTCTATTACTTATCCCTAACATCCCTCAGTTATTATTTTGCAAAAATCTTTAATGTACAGATACGGCAAGTCTACGATTTTATTATATGTATAGAATAGATTTAAATTCTGTCCAACATTCTGAAGTGTAAGGTTGAAAATTAAACCATAATTTTCACAGCAGGTAAATTTTCAAGCGGTACAGTAATCTGAACGGCAGTGACAGCAAAGGTTAAGGTGAACGTATACGAAGCGAGTCGAAGCGATAAGCTTAGATAACACCTTAAGGTCGCTGAATAGATTAGAGGCATTCCATTGTTTGTAACTGAAAGAGAAAAACACTTAAACTTAAGCCGATATATAAAGCTTATGTTAAGTTTCAGGATTATGATAAAATTTGACACCATCTCCACTACAGTCTTTTAACGTCCCTCTGCTGGGCACAGGCCTCCTTTCTTATAGGAGAGAGGGATTAAGAGCTTAGACACGCTGCTCCAATGCTGGTGGGCGGGTTTTTACACGTAACGTCAAGTATATTGTGAAAGATTCAAATCTTTATAAAACAGACAATAATTATAACCTACCAGATCAAAAATGAGGTGTTCAAATATTACTTTTGAAATCACTACTACGATATTATCCTTCAAAATCAGTCGCAAATCATGTTTTGAATGTTTTCAACATACTATCTTTAAATTGCTGTCGAAATTTTATACTTAATAGTCGATAAATTTTTACAATTCGCATCAAAAATGTTGAACGAAAGCGTTTCTTGCGAATAGATGTCAACCACATAATGATGCCAAATGCTCCTATACTAGACTACCTACTCCTAGAATTCATTACGAGTCAAAGATTACTAATCAAAATTGTTTCAGTTCCAAAGTTCTTTTCATTAGAGAACAGTGGAAATTTATCTCTTCTATTTTATCTATTCTATTCTATTCTATAAGCTGGTAGGTAGCATAAGTTCAAGGTCTTACTATCGGACCTCCCATCTTATTTAGCGGTTACCTACGCGGCAGCTTGTGGGTTAATAAATGACCGGCGATAGCTATCATTGTACGAGTGGGCATGTAGGGCTGACCTTCAGACTGATAGTCTTTTAAATTATGCAACTGAAATAGATTGTTAGGTTGTATTCAGACAGGGAGATGACATATAATCGTCGCACGGGTCCACAGAAGGCATACAATGGGCTAATTCTGTTTAACACAATATCTCTAAACTAAAATGACAAACTCATCGATGTAGAAGGATAGGCCCTTCGAGCAAAAAAAACGCTCTCACAAACATACTCGAATTTGAAAAAGTCGAGTATCTTGGTTTACATTCGGCCGCCGTCGCTTCGACGTATCGCACGTGTTTCTTGCTCGGGAAAAATGCCGTCCTGTGTGGTTAAATCTTGCAAAAACGTTCCGAAATACATCAAAAAAGAGACGCAATGACATTTCACGTGTAAGTATATCGTTTCCTCATTTAATTCAGCGCATAAGCTGTGTATTTTTAAAATTTTGTAAAATTAAAAATGTTCTTCAAAAATTACGTAGAATTTCAGTTTTAGAAAGAATGGAGTCGATAATGTATATTTTTTGAAGTGAAACTTTTTTTATCCCCGACGCAATAACAACAAAGTGTTATAAGTGTGACGTGTCTGTGTGTGTGTGTGTGTCTGTGTCTGTCTGTTCCACCGTAGCTCTCAAACGGGTGAACCGATTTGAATGCGGTTTTTTTCTTTGAAAGGTGAATTAGTCCAAAGTGTTCTTAGCTATGTTTGATGAAAATCAGTTCAAGATGGCCGCCGCCACAAAATGGCGGATTACATATTTTTTCACAACTCCCTCAATATGGGTATCAAATGAAAGGGCTTGACTAGTAGAATAGCAATTTGTAAATCTAAGATGGCCGCCACCACAAAATAGCCAATGTTAGGGGTTTTCTTAATTTTTAATTTTCTTAATTTTTGGTTTTCTTAATTTTAAAATTATCTTTTTTAAATAATAAGTATTAAGTATACCAATGTCGAAATCTTCAAAAAAAGTAGGTACTGGAGCTCACTAACTGTAATTGTATTAAAATAAAAGTTTTACAATAAATGTTATATGCCACTCCATTCATACTTTGTTCTGGTTAAAGGGGAGTAGCTTACGAAGTATGAAATTTTAATTTATTAGCTTATCCTTGAACGTGATTGGTCCGACCTCACAGGTTATCGGTGTCAAAGCGTGCCGCGAAGGAACTATCGGGCGCATTTTCGTACACGCAATTATATGAGAAAGGCTTATCCTTCTACATCGATGGACAAACTCTAAATCTATTCCTATCTCTTTCGCAATGCTGCGGAAAAGGAAACCCCGAGTATCGGGCTTAAAACTACTATCACGACAGAACGGTTCATATCATAATTTTATCATGAAATATCTACTAACCAAATATTACTGCGTCAAGAACCGATCTCTCTATCAAACCTCAATATCGGGCTCAGCCAAGGCTCAGCGATCAGACCGTTTTTTCCCTAATAACAAGTGTAAATTAAGAGAGAAATAGTCTCAAACTACTTTGCCAACGTATTGATTAAGAAACAAGTATAAATTAAAAATTTAAAAAACCCCCGACATTCGCCATTTTGTGGCGGCGGCCATCTTGGATTTGCATAATGCTATTCTACTAGTCAAGCCCTTTCATTTGATAACCATATTATGGGAGTTGTGAAAAAATATGTAATCCGCCATTTTGTAGCGGCGGCCATCTTGGATGGATTTTCATCAAACATAGCTAACAACACTCTCGACTAATTCACCTTTCAAACAAAAAACAACCGCATTCAAATCGGTTCACCCGTTTGAGCGCCACAGGGGAACAGACAGACATACACACACACACACACACACACATACACACACACACACACACACACACACACACACACACAGACACGTCAAACTTATAACACCCCGTCGTTTTTGCGTCGGGGGTTAAAAACAGTTATTATTTTTATCGCAAAGGCACCTTGAATATTTCTGGTATAAAATGTGGTAGAGGCTCGACTTATTATGAAGTGGTAACAGTCCTATCTACGTAAGGATCTCCTTATTGGCCGCTCAGTGACCCTGAATTCTTCATATGCCTTCTCATGAATTTACCTACCTTGAAATTATGATCTAATCTAATATGGACTTGAATAAGGTATCAGTTGAAATGACTACTCAGAATACTCCCACGGTATTGATATCCCAGAATACTCCCAGAATAGCGATTTTCCTGGTAAAAGCTGAAGTACCTACCTATTCATCGTTTCATTTCGATATCAACTGGAAACAGAGGCCTTATGCCGACTTAGTCATCGATGTAGAAGGATAAGCCTTTCTCATATAATTGCGTGTACGAAAATGCGCCCGATAGTTCCTTCGCGGCACGCTTTGACACCGATAACCTGTGAGGTCGGACCAATCACGTTCAAGGATAAGCTAATAAATTAAAATTTCATACTTCGTAAGCCACTCCCCTTTAACCAGAACAAAGTATGAATGGAGTGGCATATAACATTTATTGTAAAACTTTTATTTTAATACAATTACAGTTAGTGAGCTCCAGTACCTACTTTTTTTGAAGATTTCGACATTGGTATACTTAATACTTATTATTTAAAAAAGATAATTTTAAAATTAAGAAAACCAAAAATTAAGAAAATTAAAAATTAAGAAAACCCCTAACATTGGCTATTTTGTGGTGGCGGCCATCTTAGATTTACAAATTGCTATTCTACTAGTCAAGCCCTTTCATTTGATACCCATATTGAGGGAGTTGTGAAAAAATATGTAATCCGCCATTTTGTGGCGGCGGCCATCTTGAACTGATTTTCATCAAACATAGCTAAGAACACTTTGGACTAATTCACCTTTCAAAGAAAAAAACCGCATTCAAATCGGTTCACCCGTTTGAGAGCTACGGTGGAACAGACAGACACAGACACACACACACACACACAGACACGTCACACTTATAACACTTTGTTGTTATTGCGTCGGGGGTAAAAAAAGTTTCACTTCAAAAAATATACATTATCGACTCCATTCTTTCTAAAACTGAAATTCTACGTAATTTTTGAAGAACATTTTTAATTTTACAAAATTTTAAAAATACACAGCTTATGCGCCTAATTAAATGAGGAAACGATATACTTACACGTGAAATGTCATTGCGTCTCTTTTTTGATGTATTTCGGAACGTTTTTGCAAGATTTAACCACACAGGACGGCATTTTTCCCGAGCAAGAAACACGTGCGATACGTCGAAGCGACGGCGGCCGAATGTAAACCAAGATACTCGACTTTTTCAAATTCGAGTATATTTGTGAGAGCGTTTTTTTTGCTCGAAGGGCCTATCCTTCTACATCGATGGACTTAGTACATAGTGGCAACGATGATCGAAATTCGAGTATCGACACACAATGACTTCAGAGCAAAATTAACCCAAACACTCTTATTTTAAAGTCGTAATTCAATAGATCGAATATTTATTTTACAACATTTCTGCTTGGGGCGCTGGCAGTTTGCGAATGCTGAATGTATTGGTGAACTTAAACCTTAATTTGAGCCACTTTAGGTCCATTTTACTCTGAATTAATTGTGATTTGATCAATAATACCTATTTAGTAACGTTTTCGAGCTGAACAAACTGAGACTACTGGCACAGATGGCAAAGGAATTCAGAAACACAAAATAATTCAAATATTCCACTTTGCTTAGATATTTCTAATTATTTTTTATTGAAGTGGATTTTCGACCACAGTTATAGATAAAATCTGTCTAAAACTATCGATCAACTACTCACTGAACTATTAGAAAACTGTCTAATCTCAAAATAATTTCAAATACCCCGAACCTAACATGCGGTCCACTTGACAATGATAATAATATTATAAATTAACTAGAGGATGCCCGCGACTTCGGCCGCGTGGAATTTAGGTTCTTAAAAATTCCACTGGAACTCTGTTTTTAGGGTTCCGTAGTAAACAAGGAACCCTTATAGTTTCGCTATGTCCGTCCGTCTGTCCGTCTGTCCATCTGTCCGTCTGTCCGTCCTCGGTTAATCTCAGAGACTATTAGTGCTAGAAATCCGTAATTTGGCATGAGTATAAATATTAATCACGCCGACAAAGTGGTGAAATAAAATTTTGATAAATATTTTTTTTAGGGTAGCTCCCCTACATGTAAAGTGGGGATGAATATTTTTTTTCTCGTCTACCCCATAGTGTGGGGTATCGTTGAATAGGTCTTTTAAAAATACTGTGGGTTTGGGAACATCATTTTTCGATTTCTAGATCCGTTTGTAAAATATGATGTTTTAAAGTGCAAATTTTTATTAGAGTCTGTCCCCCCCCTCTATCAGCCAAATGGCAGTATATAGGAATTTGAAAAAATTCACAGCAGTAGGGTATATAATCAATTTTAAAGGAAAACTATCACGGCTAAGTAGGGTTCACAGGTTAAGGAGTTATATCTGTTTTTCGAGGATTGTGACTACGGAACCCTACACTTGGCCGGTTTTTTTCCTAAGCTCCTTTGAGCGCGACTTTTACCAGTATGACTGTTAACTATTTTGGTGCGGAACCCTGAGAAGCTTAATTTGAGTTGTTATTATCAAAAAAGTTGTGCATATAGACTCTACACGTACTTTCCCATATCACCTATAAAGTTGTTTCTATAAGTTTCATGTTTTTCTACAAGATATACTTACTATATAAATAGGTTAGTTTTAACTTACCATATTAGAAAGAAAAATATGGTGGGCCAGATGCAAGGAATCATTTTCTACGGCGGCAGACTGTGGAATGAACCGTGGCAGGACATTCCAGCGTCAGTGGATACTCTGGAATGAAGAAAATTGACACTTAAGAGAAGTCTCTCCCTAGCGCGCTCCATACCAACGACGTACTCATTTGAACACTAGCTGATGCCCGCGACTTCGTCTGCCTGAATTTTGGTTTATTTTAATTCTATTTAATTTAGGTGGAGACTTTATGACTTACAAGGAGGCGGTAAGGGTGTGGGGTCCTCAAATCAAATGGAAGATCCGCGTGTAGTTAGCATTCAGTAAGTGTATTCATATTCTCAAATCCTAGAGTGCACTACTTAGCCATTGCCGAGAAAAAAATTCCTAAAGTTTGAAAAAAAATATCTATTCACAAATATCTATTCATATTCCTCCGTCTTTTATAAGTTCTAATCGTTAAAAAGTACAAAAATTATTAAATTCGCAATTCAATAATGTTCAAAAGAAATGGTTTATGACGATTTATTAGATTTAAATACAAAAAAAAATTTTTTATTTTTTTTTCAAACTTCAGGAATTTTTTTCTCGGCAATGGCTAAGTAGTGCGCTCTAGGGTTTGAGTATACGAATACACTCACTGAGTGCTAACTATACGCGGAACCTCCGTTTGATTTGAGGACCCCACACCCTTGCCGGCTCCTTGTTAGCGGGATAGAATGGTCTATGGTCACACTCAAGCTCCTCAACTAAACCTATGGAAAATATCACGTTAGTCTGTAGCTCTGTTGTGGCGTGATTGAAGGACTAACAAACATTCTTTCGCATTTATAATACATATTAATTAGTGTTAAAGAATATGTAACCTTGTTAGACCGTACATGCGCGGGTCACTAGTTTGGAGATAGATAGGTGTTCACGTCTCCCTAGTTTAGGCAGGGTAGCGCCATGTTCATTGGTCCACAAAGTTGTCAGGAAATAATACGCGTTCACACCAAATAATTACTGATTTAATTCTTGATTTAAAGTTAAGTATAAAGATCAGACTAGTGTACTAAACGGCGAGCAAGGGACAATTGGCTTGGCGGGCCGCGGGCTACATTTTGTAAAAGCCAACTTGAAATGCTCGTGTCAGCTCATGTCCGCTACACCAACTTGGTGAAATTTTTTAGACATGCTGTATATAATTTAATATCTGACTGTGGTTTTTAAGTTTTCCTATCACACTCAAAGGCGGTGAGTCCAATAGATTTTAGCGGAAAGATTACTTGTGTTATAAAGGTGCACTCAGGAAGAATTTTACGTGATTGCATCCCTCTTAAAGAGATTCACCGAATCAGCTAGTATTGCATAAAAGTTTTTGCTAGCTAGTTTTCGTAAAGCTAGGTTGCAAAAAGATTTTCCTACAAGATCCAAGAATATCTGCTTAATTATACCTCTTCAAATAGCTGTATTTACCGGATTTCAACTACGTAAGTACTAAGTCCTTCCTATTGGATTCAAAGGGAGGATTTGTAAAGGATTTTCAACGAGCTTATTCCTTTTACTAAACTGAACGAGTATTTGAGAGATCTTGCTTGAATAATAAAGTCCTATCTACTTATTGCCGTTTAGTCTTATTGCCTTACTAGCTTCTGCCCGCGGCTTTGCCTGTATGAATTTCGGTTTTACACAAATCCCGAGGGAATCGTGGATTTCCGGTTCCCGTTCCCGCTCCTTTTTCCAAGTAATCTACCTATAGCTGTAGCTGTAGATTGCTATATAGCAAATTTCAGTTTTTTCAAAATCCCGTGGGAAATGTGGATTTTTACTGGAAAAATCTGGAAAAATCCTTTTTATCCTGGAAAAATCCACAGTTCCCATAGGTAGATTACTATATCAAACTTCCTTGAAAGTAGGTAAAAAGGTTGAAAAAGAAAGCGGTAACGGGAACCGGAAATCCACGATTCCCTCAGGATTTGTAGAAAACCGAAATTCACACGGGCGAAGCCGCGGGCAGAAGCTAGTTTCTAATAAATTATTATTGGCATTATTAAATGTCTGGTGGCATATCGATTCTGTAGATACAGGTGATACGGCATGGGTACGGTTAGTGGGGCGAAACGCTTTCCTTGTCATCGATCAGTGGGGTAATGCCGAGTTTGCATATAGCGGCAACGTTGATCGATTTCGAATATCGAAACACAATGACTTCATTGTGGAATGGACTGACTTGTTGACGCGATAACGTCTTATAAATCGATGAACGCCGGCTACACGCACGAAAAAGCATGACTCATTGTCACGTACCAGGTACAAGCGAGAGCGCGGAACAAGAGATAGTGAAGACACGATCAGCCTAAGCGTTCGGCTTGTAACGCATCTATCTCTCTTTGTTTTCTTATTGTGACGTTATCTCGTAAAATTATCGTCCTTAAACCGACTTTACAGACAACCCACTTCTTGAAAGTAAACTTCAAAGTAAACACATCCTCTGAAATCGGGTAATTGGCACCTTTTTTAAGGTTTCAGTTCGTCCATACATCTACAGCTAGCGCCTCAAGCGGAAATTTTGGAAGATAATAATTGGAAATATTGAATGTACGACTTTAAAATAAAAGGCTTTGGGTCCATTTTAATCTGATATTGTAGTTTTTTTATATTCGAAATCGTTGTCAAGGTGTGCAGACTCGGTATAACGCTACTGGTTATATCGATTCTTGCATAAATTATTCACAATCGACTTGGTTGCGAGTTATTGGATTTTGCGAATCAGTAATATGAGTTTTGTGAGATAGCGGTGTGATACCATCATATAGCATTTTCGGCTAAAACAAAATAGCGTGGTTTTTATTTGACTTTCAGCAAAGGAAGAAAGTTCTTTTCGGATGATTTCATGCGATTTGCATGATTTTTAACTTCGACGTTTCACGTGTCTGTGTGTGTGTGTGTGTCTGTCTGTTCCCCTGTAGCACTCAAACGGGTGAACCGATTTGAATCCGGTTTTTTTTTATTAGAAAGGTGAATCAGTCGAGAGTGTTGTTAGCTATGTTTGATGAAAATCGATCCAAGATGGCAGCCGCTACAAAATGGCGGATAACGTATTTCATCACAACTCCTTCGATATGGATATTAAATGAAAGGGCTTGACTAGTAGATAGCACTATGTAAATCCAAGATGGCCGCCACCACAAAATGGCGAATGTCGGGGGTTTTTTAAATTTTTAATTTATACTTGTTTCTTAATCAATACGTTGGCAAAGTAATTTGAGACTATTTCTCTATCAACCACACTCTCCAATCATCACCAAAGGTACCAATCTATAGATACTAATAATATATTATAAAGAGGCTTGTCCTCACTGACTGACTGAACATCATCAACCACTGAAACTAAAAATTTGAAATTTTCACAGTAGCTTTCTTTTATGATGTAGGCGCACACTAAGAAAGGATTACTGGAAATCCCACCCCTAAAAGGGGTTAAATAGGGGATGAATGTTTGTATGAAAGTCCGTCATTTTACAAATTATGTCCATGAATATCGGTATTTGTACTGTCGGTTAAAAGTAAAGAAATACGTATTTCAGGACTTTTGAAAATAGTGGGTTAAATAGGGGATGAAGGTTTGTATGCGAGTACGTCATTTTTTATGTTATTTATTATATCCACGGAAATTGTAATTTAGGTTTTCGGTTAAAATAATAAAGAATTAAGTGTTTAAGGAATTTTTGGAAAAACTACCCCCAAGTGGCTTAAATGGGAGATGAATGTTTGTATGAGATTAGTATGAATTCACGCGGGCAACAGCATCAGCTAGTCACTACTGCATAGTATAAAACAAAGTCGCTTTCTCTGTCCCTATATCCCTATGTCCCTATGTATGCTTAAATCTTTAAAACTACGCAACGGATTTTGATGCGGTTTTTTTTAATAGATAGAGTGATTCAAGAGGAAGGTTTATAAGTAGAAAAATTGGACCCGGTAGGTGGCGCTAATAGCGGGCAGGACGACGTCTGCCGGGTCCGCTAGTTTTTAATCAAGTTTATTCGACTGTGACTATGATTCAAAAATCATAATATAATAATTAAATAACAAGATATCATAAGCATTACTTACAGTTTAGGTAGGTATAAGTAGGTATAAGACACCGACATTAAATTGGATTTGATCCGGAGCCGCTCTCCCAAAGGAGCTCGTTTGAGATCGTATCATATTCACTGAGCGAGAAAGTTGTGTCGTGTAAAGTTTCTCACTTGCGGATTGAATCACTTGCGGATTGAATTCGGCGAGGAAAACTAAATGCAATTTCAACTTCAGTTTCAAAGTTTTCAGTAAGAGATATTATTTTTAAACCGACTACGGAAGTGTTATAAGTTTGACATTCTCGAGTTAGAATCCAGATCCGTAAAGCCATTTAAAATAAATTAATAAAAAGATTGTTTTTTAGTTTTTTTTAACTATTATTTATTTTCTACTTTTTAGTTTGGTTTATTTATAAAACACTAAAAAAATCATGTCACTTAAAATACAACAGATATTAATTATTAATAATTTATTTTATTTGTTTTTTATTGTAAATCGTACAATATGATTAAAGTAAATAAGTACTAATTAATAATATTATTATTTTGTTTTAATAATGTTTTATCTTCGCATTCGTGCGTTTTGTGCTTAGATTTTAGTTGTGTGTGGCATCTATTTTGTTTACCCTATTTACAGTTAAATTCAAATTCAAATTCAATTTTTTTTTTATTTGCTTGAATATGGTACAAATAAGATCTTACAATATTAAATAATTCCAGCATATTCTGCCATTTCGGCGTGCAAATTTAAAAGTCACAGTATTTGAGTCTAATAACAATATTACAAATAACATTTCTATAAATTTTGTCAATAAAATATTAATTATAAACTTCAGTCATTGTATTAGTAGTTAATGTCATAGAATTATTTGAATTAAAAAGTAAAAGTACAAATCAAAACACACATATGTAATGTAAAATAAAATAAACATATTTAAATGAACTGAAGCATCATACAGCTGTTGTAATTATGTCACCGCAAAGTTTTTTAAAGATTCATTATTTCTATTCATAATTTGTCACTAAAAAGTCATTAATGTTGTAGTAGGTTTTTTCTAATAATAATTTGAACAAGTAATTTTTAAAAGATGCGAGGTTCAAATTGTTACTATGTGATGGTAGATGATTATGAATACGTATTGCCGAACAATACACATTCTTTCTAAATAAAGTCAAACGCTGACCAGGGATACAAATTTTATTTTTATGTCTGGTATTTTCGTTTACTTCCGATTTAAATTTGAAATATTGAGGATATTTACGGACAAAAATGCAAATTTCGTAGATGTATAAGCATGGTAGTGGCAATATTTTGAGCTTTTTGAATAGAGGCTTACAACTGTCAGTAAATTCAGCATTACAAATAGACCTGATACAACGTTTCTGTGCTCTAAATGCTATGTGTGCGTCAGTGGAGTTTCCCCAAAGTATAATTCCATATCTTAACAAAGAGGAAGCATATCCGTGGTAAGCTAAAAGTGATGCTTCCACTGAAACAATTTGTCGAATTCGACCTAATGCGTAGACATATTTGTCCAATTTAGTGCATAGTTGTTGAACATGTGCCTTCCAGTTACAATATTTATCTATCGTAATTCCTAAAAACACAGTGTCATCGACTTCCTTAATGTATATATTATCAAATGGAATAATAAGTTGTTGAGGTTTAGTTTTATACGTTTGGAATTGCATAATATTGGTTTTAGATATATTTACTTTTAAGTTATTTTTATTAAGCCAATTTATAACATCCGTCAGTGTACTTTTCACGTCACTCTCTATATTTTGTCGCTGTTTAGATTTAATTAATAGGGTAGTATCATCTGCGAAAAGTATACATTCATGTTTTATAGTAGTTACCGTGCGATTTTGAATGTTTATTGTTTTTCCTTACCGACGACTTTTGATAAATGAACACAAAATCTTATTTTTCAAATTGAATAATGAAATAATCTTAACAAATTAGTGTATTGTCATCGGTCCTCGATAAATCTACAAAGTTTGAATGAAATCTGACCGTTTAAAGTGGGTCAAAATCGCGTTCAAAGAAGTCGGTTACAAACATACATACAGGTGAAGCTAATATAAAGCCTGTAAAAAAAATAGCAATCGACGTATGTGCGTATGTATGTAGATATATTTATCTGCTCATCGTCTCAAATCATAGACACAGAATATATAATAGTACTACGTATATAGACTAGGACATGTCTCTTGCGTCGAAGATCGTCACAGCAAACGATCAAGCTGCACGTGTCGATTTTTAACAAAAAATATATAAGTAGTAATTATTATAATGTAATCAAAATATCTACCTAAGCTTTACATTTTCTAAGCTAAGACACATTCTTGCCATTTTAAGGGTAATTTGTTGACGCCTGTGTACCGCACGGAATAGCACGCATGCCGGAATGAACGAAGTCTTTGAAGGCGTGTTTCGTTGCTGTTCCGGAATTGAAGTTTTGTAAAAAGAACCTTCCAAAAAAGTACTGAAACTCCCAAAATAGTACCTACCTAAAATAATATTATGTTGGATCTGGGGAGTGTGGTAAATGAGAAAAAGTCTCCAGCTATTTTTAACCCCCGACGCAAAAACAACGGGGTGTTATAAGTTTGACGTGTGTGTGTGTGTTTGTGTGTGTGTGTGTGTCTGTCTGTTTCCCTGTAGCGCTCAAACGGGTGAATCGATTTGAATGCGATTTTTGTTTGAAAGGTGAATTAGTCGAGAGTGTTGTTAGCTATGTTTGATGAAAATCGATCCAAGATGGCCGCCGCTACAAAATGGCGGGTTACATATTTTTTCACAACTCCAAATGGGTATCAAATGAAAGGGCTTGACTAGTAGAATAGCACTATGCAAATCCAAGATGGCCGCCGCCACAAAATGGCGAATGTCGGGTGTTTTTTAAATTTTTAATTTATCTTGACTTTTGTCAAGTTTAATGACTTGTGTCAACGTCTATTTATGCTGTATGTAGGTATTGATTAAGAAAAATCACGCAAAGCAGCGAATCGCTTTGTCGCTCTTCTATTATAGATGGGTTTCCCAAAGCTGCGTATCCCGATACTTACGAGGTCATCTTTGATACTGGTCCCAACTTGTCGGCTCTTCGAGCTAAGTGTCTGTTTGTTCATTATCACCACCACAGCCTTTTAAAGGTCCCACAGCTGGGCACAGGCCTCTTCTCTCATAGGTGAGAGGGATTTAGAGCTTAGACCCGCCACGCTCCTCCAATGCGGGTTGGCGGGCGTTTGTTCATTAATTCAATTGTAATTGCCAAATTACTCATTAGATCTCTATAAATGAAGTGTCGAGACGCCGTTTTGCGAGTCACAGGCTAAATGATAAGATATAGAGGACGATAGTAACAATTTTAATAATCAATTCGTCTCGTTCATCTCACGAGGAGGTCACACCATATCCTCAGCATGATCCGACAATTGACACCCACGCATGAGGAAGCTCGCGAGAGGAATAGGTAATGATCCATTACGGCGTAACTCATCTTTTGTAATTGGAACAATTTACGTACGGCCGCTTGTTGGCATGTCCGTGGACAGGTGTGAAATTGTGACCTTCGCGCTAGATTTTGATTATGGATAATGGAAAAATTTAATATAAATTTAAAATTTAGAAAACCCCCGACATTCGCCATTTTGTGGCGGCGGCCATCTTGAATTTGCAATAGTGCTATTCTACTAGTCAAGCCCTTTCATTTGATACCCATATTAAGGGAGTTGTGAAAAAAAATGTAATCCGCCATTTTGTAGCGGCGGCCATCTTGGATCGATTTTCATCAAACATAGCTAACAACACTCTCGACTAATTCACCTTTCAAACAAAAAAAACCGCATTCAAATCGGTCCACCCGTTTGAGCGCCACAGGGGAACAGACAGACACACACACACACACACACACACACACACACACACACACACACACACACACACACACACACACACACACACACACACACACACACACACACACACACACACACACACACACACACAGACACGTCAAACTTATAACACCCCGTCGTTTTTGCGTCGGGGGTTAAAAAATCACATAATTAATCACACTAAGTAATATTATAAAGGCGAAAGTTTGTCTGTGTGTGGTGTGTTTGTTACTCTTTAACGCCGCAACTACAGAACCGGTTAGGCTGAAGTTTTGAATGGAGATAGATTATACCCTGACTTAACACAGGCTTTTTATCCTGGAAAAATACACAGTTCCCACGGGATTTTGAAAAAACCGAAATTCACGCGGGCGAAGCCGCGGGCAGAAACTACTTGTATAATATGATGTACGTATGTAGTGTATATTCTAGTAATCTAGTAATAATGGGTTAACCATTTCTATCGTAATTTTGGAATTTTTGTCGTAATATACCTATATTACGAAATATATTATCATAATATTATTATGCTTTAATTATTTGTGGTTTTAATTACTTACTTAGCTCCGCCACTGGGTTCGCTCAGTGCCAGTCCCAAGCCTGGATAAAGGAGGAGGGAGAGCCGTAAACACCAGGTCCACACTCGCAAGACCATCAGAGTGAAAAAAGGTTGATCACATATACCAGCGTTAACGCTATGGCACACACAGCATGTTCTCATGCGCTGAATGAGGGACGGAAAACCTGAAATAAAACCTGGCGTGATTCGGCGCCAAAGGTGGCAGCCCCAACGCCGAATCTAGGATGCAGGGAGCCAATCACTCGCTCATCTGAAAACCAAACAAAGATTATGAAAGGAAAAGCAAATATACCCGATCGATCTAAACTAAAACGACCCGGCCGCGGCTTTGTTAAAACGGCTACTGAATTTACCTTATGTACTTGGAACCTCCGATCACTCCACCGATCTGCGGGACTTAGGTTACTCTGCCAACAACTACAACAGCACAGAGCTGACATTACTGCTCTACAGGAAATGAGATGGACAGGACAAGGAGTCATTAATAAACAGGAATTTGCCATGTATTACAGCTGCCACAAAAAGCAACACATCTTTGGTACAGGATTTATTATTAGCAAGAAACTTAAACATCTAGTCATTGACTTTCAAGCGATTAATGAACGAATGTGTACCATGCGACTAAAAGGGAGATTTCATAATTTTACTTTTATAAATGTACATGCACCCACAGAAGAAACAGATGACGAAGAAAAGGAGCGGTGGTATCACGAACTGGAAAACACCTATTTCAAGGCACCAAAGGGTGACATTAAAGTCATACTTGGCGATTTTAACGCTAAAGTCGGCAAAGAAAATGTATTTCGACCAACAATAGGCTCCCATAGTCTTCATGAGACATGTAACGACAATGGTACACGTTTAGTTAACCTGGCAAGCTCTCTCAATATGGTGATAGGCAGCACTTGTTTCCCACACAAGAACATACACAAGATCACTTGGATATCTCCTGATGGACAAACCAAAAACCAAATAGACCATGTGTTAATAGACACTAGGCATTTCTCTAACCTTCTGGACGTAAGGACGCACCGAGGTGCTAATATAGATTCTGATAATCATCTTGTTGTCTGTAAAATCCGAGCACGCATCTCTAGGTATAAATATAAGAAAACCACAAAGCTATCAAAATTTAATATAGATCAACTCAAAAAAGACAAATACACTCAATTAAAGTATATAGATACAATTTGCCGATTACTTACCTGCGATGATGAGGTACCAGGAGATAAAAATGTGGAACAACACTGGAACCGATTAAAAAACATATTATATTCAGCTGGAAAAGAAACGCTCGGTAGACAGAGCTGCAGTCAGCGTTCCAACTGGTTTGACTCAGAGTGTCAGGAAGTTACAGACAAGAAAAACGCGGCGTGGCGTAATATGATGACATCAAGCACACGGCGCAAAATAGAAATTTACAAAACACTTAGAAGGAAAGAAAAACTAGTACATAAAAAGAAGAAAAAAGCATCAGAAAAGCAAGACTTAGAAGAACTCAACACAGATTATAACCGAAAGGAAACAAGAAAATTCTACGGAAGAATAAACAAAGGCCGTGAGAAATTTAAGCCTAGGACAGCGGCATGTAGAAATGAACAGGGTGATATATTGAACGATAAAGAAAAAATTTTAGAGAGATGGGCCGAACATTTCAAAAAGCTTCTAAATAATAACAACCCGCAAGAAAACTCGATATGCTTCTGCCAACACTAGAAGACGTTGAGCGAGCGATACAGGATCTCAGAAATAATAAATCACCAGGTTTTGACAATATTCCAGGTGAGTTAATTAAATACGGGGGAGTAAGACTTTACAAGGAATTCCATAGTTTAATAGACCAGGTATGGAGAAGTGAAAACATGCCCGATGAATGGAAAACAGCGATGATATCTCCTTTACACAAAAAAAGGTGATATGTTGCAGTGCTCTAATTACAGGGGTATTTCACTACTCAACGTAGCTTACAAGATTTTTGCAAATGTTATATGACAAACTAGTTAAATATACCGAACCAACATTAGGGGAATTCCAATGCGATTTCCGGCCCAATAGATCAACAATCGACCAACTTTTTTGCCTAAGACAAATCCTCGAAAAAACGCGGGAATTCAATATCGATACCCATCACCTTTTCATAGATTTCAAAGCTGCCTATGATAGCGTACACAGAAGTTACCTATTCCAAGCCATGAAAGATATCAACATACCACCAAAGTTGATATCTTTGACAAAAATGACTCTCGACAAGACAGAATGCAGGGTAAGAATCCAATCGGACCACTCATACTCCTTTCTTGTAAATGACGGACTACGACAGGGCGATGCGCTCTTCTGTCTGCTTTTTAATATTGTGTTAGATAAGTGTGTTCGAGACTCAAAAATTGAGAAAGAAGGCACTATATTTTATAAATCTGTCCAAGTCCTAGGATATGCTGATGACATGGACCTAGTAAGTCGATCACGACAAACCCTGGATAACGCGTACCTTGCATTAGAGAGCGCAACACAAGTGGCTGGACTGTGTATGAATCTAGAAAAGACCAAATACATGCCAGTTGTGAAGGACCAATACATAGCTACGGAGAGACATATTACAATTGGCACGAAAACTTTTGCTACAGTTAAAGATTTCATATACCTCGGTTCCCTTATTACATCGGACAACGACATTTCAATAGAAATTCAAAGGAGAATAAACTCGGCAAATAAATGTTATTTTGGTCTGCTGCGCTATCTTCGATCTAAGATCCTGTCGAGACATCTTAAAGTACTCCTTTATAAAACCTTGCTTAGGCCAATACTTACCTATGGCGCTGAATGTTGGGTCCTGAGTAAAAAAGATGGAAACAGTCTCCTAGTGTTCGAACGTAAGGTGTTGAGACGCATTTTCAGCGCTGTTCAGGATAATGGTCTCTGGCGCATTCGGTACAATCACGAGCTATACGAACTTTTTGAAGAACCGAACTTTGTCAAAACCATTAAACTATCACGAATGCGATGGGCGGGATATGTGCAACGCATGGACGATACAAGATCCCGGAAAAAGTTACTGTACAGTAAACCGGATGGTCGTAGAGGCCGAGGAAGACCGAGAGGTCGGTGGATTGACGGAGTAGAAAGGGATATGAGGGTTTTGGGGGTTCGGAGCTGGAAAGAAGCTTGTTCTGACCGCCTCCGCTGGAGAAGCTTGCTGGACCAAGCCAAGGCCCACCCAGGGCTGTAGAGCTTTGTTTATTATTAACTAGATGATGCCCACGGCTTCGCCCGTGTGTATTTAGGTTTGTAAAAATCTCGTGGGAACTTTGATTTTCCAGAACAAAAAGTAGCCTATCTGTAGTAAGTAGTAACCCATCCACAAAACGGAAAAATTCCGTGGGAACCTTACGATTTCGGAATGCAATTCCCTACAGCATCAGGGTTGAGGAGTTGGACATGTACCTACTCGAGGTCATTCAACAATAAAGTCTATAATTGGTATCCCCAATATCAATTTAAATAACCGACAGTGCCTAAATCCCATTAGTGTTGGGGATCAGATCCCCTACAGCATCAGGATTGAGGAATTGGAATCCAAATTTTTTGTAGGACAGTGTCGCAATGTTTCTCTATCGATTAAAAAAAAATTACGCAAATCGGTTCAGAAATCTCGGAGATATCGGTGTACATAGGTAGAAAAACACAACTCCTCTTTTTTTGAAAGTCGGTTAAAAAAGTAGCCTATGTTACTCCCTGGTTAATTCTCTACTTGTATGTGAAAGTCCCGTCAAAATCGGTTCAGCCGTTCCAAAGATTAGCCCGTTCAAACAGACAGACAGACAGACAGACAGACAGACAGACAGACAGACAGACAGACAAAAATTTTAAAAACGTGTGATTCGGTTATAGTATCGTTCAAATAACCATATGAGCTTAATATGAGGTAGTTATTTCGATATTACAGACAGACACTTCAATTTTATTTATTAGTATAGATTACTTACTCTCGGTAATGAGGAGCAGAGATGGTTAAGTTTGTTGATTTGTTTGTTATCCGTTCTCTGGTATAGCTCAAATAAAGAGTTTTCTTATAAAATAAGCCCAATTTTCTTCAAAATTTTAACTTCTTATAAAAGGTAAATATTTATTTTTTAAGATAAGTATTTAAAATTTCCAATTTTGTTCCAATAAGCTTTTAAATACCCTGGACGTTGTCATTAGGAAAATTTTGATATTAATTAAGAAAATTTATTGAAGAGGTATAAAAATATAACAGGAGTGTCCAAAATTCGTTATGAATCCATAAAACCTAAATTGCTTATTTATATTTAGAATTAAATTTGACTACTAAACCTTTAATTAAAGTATTTGTAAAGCTGTAAAAGGGTTGTGAAGTTTCTAACTTATTTATTTCGTCCCTTCAAAGAATAACTTTTTGTTGGGAAATTCTCTTCAATACTGTATCAGATTTTACCTATAATAGTAGTTTATGAAACGGTTGCATAATAGAGGTTATTAAAACACGAGTGTTAGTTTAAAAAACGAGCCGCAGGTGAGTTTTTTAATAGTATTACACGAGTGTTTTAATACCTAATTATGTAGAGTTTCATACACTACTTTATCTAAACTCATATCTTAAAATCCAAACCATAAAATCTTGGTAATATTTGTCGTAAGTTTTCCTTGATTTTGCTAGCAAAAGATTGTTGGTCGGTGGTCAGGTGGAGTTAAATTCTCTTCAGTATCACTGCTAGACATTTTTCCGCGCAACAAAAATCACTTGCAAAGGTTTGGGTTACAAAAACAATAAATAATAAATTAAAAATTTAAATAATAGGCGCCAAAATTCAATTGTCAATTTCGCATGTGCGGTACGTGCAGACTGCAGCGTCAGGTGATGTTCATTGTCTATGGTCAATTATGGTAGCACTACACTCTGTCCTCTGGCCGCATCTTGCCACCGCCACACTTTCGCCTTACAGGCCGCCGCGCCATTGCGTCGGCCAAGATCCAAAAAGCCAGGAAGAAATGTTATGTATTTTAATAGAATAATATCTAAAAATATTACAGTAGGTAATACTTATATAATATATAAGTACTAGATGATGCCCACGGCTTCGCCCGTGTGTATTTAGGTTTGTAAAAATCTCGTGGGAACTTTGATTTTCCAGAACAAAAAGTAGCCTATCTGTAGTAAGTAGTAACCCATCCACAAAACGGAAAAATTCCGTGGGATCCTTACGATTTCGGAATGCAATTCCCTACAGCATCAGGGTTGAGGAGTTGGACATGTACCTACTCGAGGTCATTCAACAATAAAGTCTATAATTGGTATCCCCAATATCAATTTAAATAACCGACAGTGCCTAAATCCCATTAGTGTTGGGGATCAGATCCCCTACAGCATCAGGATTGAGGAATTGGAATCCAAATTTTTTGTAGGACAGTGTCGCAATGTTTCTCTATCGATTAAAAAAAAATTACGCAAATCGGTTCAGAAATCTCGGAGATATCGGTGTACATAGGTAGAAAAACACAACTCCTCTTTTTTTGAAAGTCGGTTAAAAAAGTAGCCTATGTTACTCCCTGGTTAATTCTCTACTTGTATGTGAAAGTCCCGTCAAAATCGGTTCAGCCGTTCCAAAGATTAGCCCGTTCAAACAGACAGACAGACAGACAGACAGACAGACAGACAGACAGACAGACAGACAAAAATTTTAAAAACGTGTGATTCGGTTATAGTATCGTTCAAATAACCATATGAGCTTAATATGAGGTAGTTATTTCGATATTACAGACAGACACTTCAATTTTATTTATTAGTATAGATTAGTATAGATTACCTACTGTAATATTTTTTATCATAGAAGCATTTAACACAATTGCCATAAACAATACGATTTCCCGCCATCGCTGCTTAATTTGTTAATTATGAATTTTTATAACTATTGAAAAATCATAATAATCGTGTAAATCATATGATTTACATTAGTATTATAAAAGTTAAATTAATAAATTTTTACGAAAATTTATCGCGGGATCTTATGAAGTATATTTATATCAAAAGGGCTCCATGAAGTTTAAAATTTTTAGGCCAATTATTTATACCTTTCATCACATTGTTTATGCCAACGGAAATTAGGAACAAATTTGTTAGTTTACAATTGAATAACTAATTGAAAAATGGTGATTAAACTTTTTTTTTTCAGGGCTCAATGCTTTCAAGTGTTAAGAAGATACTAGAATTTTTTCAAATTTTTAAAATCGCATTTTATGTTATAAAATAATTATTTTCATTGCTGAACGCTCGCGCTCGCATGCCGTGAACGCCGCGCGGAGTCCTATTTTCAACGTCAAATTAGAGTTATAAATAATGGAGATGAGTTTCGGAAATTGAGACTTTTTTATTGGAAATTTTCTCCTCTATAACGAACTTTTTTCAAAATTGCTTAAATAAGGTAAAGGCACCCAATTCGGAGGTATTTTCATCAAAACTCGAAAGAACGTCAAAAAATAAGCATTTCCTACACCTTTCTGAAGAACTGGCTATTTTTATCAGAAGCGTTATTTATTTAACTCTTGAAATATCCTAAAAGGACAACAATTAAAACTTGATTTAAATGTAAAATTAAATAAAATATGAAAAAAGTCCGAATCCCCCAATTCGGAGATAAAAATCCTAATTCGGAGGCAAATGGCCCCTAATTCGGAGGTACAAAATACAAAGGGAAACGAGTAGAATGAATTCTACATGGTGTTCAAAAATGAACTGTATTTATTAATATATTTCAAAATCAATTCGATACCTATGTAATTGTTTATATGTTTGTGTGTAAAATATTAATATTATATATTAATTTATATATAGCTGCTCGTGCTGATTCACTGACTGATTCATCACCTCTCCTGTAAAATTTTGTATGATTTTTTTTTCACTAATAATTTCGTATAGAGGACAAAAATTCATTCGGAACAAAAATATGGAGAGAGCTGATGATTGAGGATTTTGGAGACGGTTGAAGAGCACGCTTAAGCTATTGAAGATAGGTGGAGGGTGCTCGAGCAAATGTCATTCGAAACGTCATCCAATTGGCAGTGAGCTGAAAAAAAATTCAAAATGGTGAAAAAAAGATGGCCGCCATACAAATTTCTTCGGTCTCCATCTCGGAGGGTATAAAAGATGGAAGAGTGGTTTCTTAGCAAAAGATGATCAAAATCAGAAGGTCTTTTCGATGAATTGAAAAAAAATCAAAATGGCTGAATTTATTTTTCCATAGAAAATGTATGGCGAATATTGAAGAGACTACAAGTTGTAAACTATGCAAGGTTTTGACGCGGTTTTTTGGAGAACTCTCAAAGAAAAATATGGGAAGACATAATGATTGAGGGTTTGGAAGATGTTTGATGAGCCCGGGCAGGGTATTGTAGATAGATGTGGGCTGCTCAAACAAAAAATACTCAGAACCTCATCCAATTAGTACTGGTTGAAAAAAAAACTCCAAAATGGCGGATTCCAGATGGCGGCCATACAAATTTCATCGGTGTCTATCGCACTAAGTATTAAAGATAGAAAAGTGTTGTTTGGAAAATGATGATCAAGACCTAAAATGTCTACCTAATTGATGAACGGAAAAAAAATCAAGATGGCTGAATTCATTTTTTCCTACACAAAATATTTTTTTCATTTTGACATTTTGACATTATGACATTTTGACATTTTAACATTTGACATTTGACATTTTGAAGTTTGACATTTTTATATTTTAACGTTTTGACATTTTGACATTTGACATTGACTAAAAGAAGTTCCACTCCAATAAAAAATCCAGCTCTCCCTGAGGATGAGTTGATGAGAGGATGAATTGGATTAGGTTCTGAATTTTTTTTGTTTGAGCAGTCCCCATCTATCTACAATACCCTGCCTGGGCTCCTCAGTTATCTTCCAAACCCTTAGTCATCATATTGTATCCCCATATTTTTTTTGAGAGTTCTCCAAAGAATCGCATCAAAGTTTCTTCAATATTCGGCATACATTTTCTATGGAAAAACAAATTCCGCCATTTTGAATTTTTTTCTATTCATCGAGTAGACCTTCCGATCCTGATCATCTTTTGCGAAGAAACCACTCTTCCATCTTTTATACCCTCCGAGATGGACACCGACGAAATTTGTATGGCGGCCATCTTTTTTTCGCCATTTTGAATTTTTTTTAGCTCACTGCCAATTGGATGACGTTTTGAGTTACATTTGCTTGAGCACCCCCTACCTATCTTCAATACTCAAGCGTGCTCCTCACCCGTCTCCGAAATCCTCAATCATCAGCTCTTTCCATATTTTTCCTCTGAATGAATTTTTGTCTTCCATACGAAACCATTTGTGAAAAAAAAAATTATACAAAATTTAACAGGAGAGGTGATCAATGAGTGAGTGAGTGAGTGAGTCAGTCATCCAATCAGCACGAGCAGCTATATATATATATATATATATATATATATATATATATATATATATTAAAATATATATTTCTATCCATACCACATAATTAGGGGCCCATAGAACCTAATTCGGAGGTAATACCTCGGAATTGGGTTTTGTAGCAAAAAACACGTTTCCTAATTCTGAGTGTTAAAAAAGAAAAGATTTTTCCATAATAAACAAATAATTTAAAGCTTAATTAGATTACCTTCGTAAATATGTACAATACTCTCTCAAAATTGCATCAAAATATGCATAAATTTAATTTTCTTTTTAATTAATTTTCTTTAGCTTTCCCATACAATCTATCAATAAATTACCTAAATAGGTAAACTTTGATACGGTATAACTAGTGATTTAGAGGCCAAAGTGTACCTCATAATTAGGGCTCTTTAACCTAATAGCCTATTTAAATAATCAAAACTGAAACAAGACGTATTTAACATAAAACGACCCTAAAAATTGAAAAACTTATTAAGTCTATGAAATCGCAATTCTGCGGTATACCTCCGCGTTAGGAACCAGCTAAAATATTTGGCTCCTAATGCGGAGGTATTTTCAAAACGTATTTTCACCTTAATTTCTTTACAAATATTCACAAAAGTTGATTGTTTTCGATTGCAAATATAGTCCTTCAAATATTCATATCTAAATAAAAACAAATAAAGCTCAAAATTAACGGATAAACACTATTTAAAAAAACGTAGGTATTTCGTGCACAAGGTCCAAAATGTATGAAACATGCGTTCGGGCCGGCTGCTAGTGTAAAACTTGCCGGTTATTTTAAAACATATACATATAAAACCAATTATTTCGTCATTTATGTATGGAATGATAAACTATCAATTGATTAAGATATGTTGCAGTAAAAAAGAGCTTGGTGATCGGTTGAAAACGCTGTTTTTCTATATACCTCCGAATTGGGTGCCAATTTTAGAATACCTCCGAATTGGGTGACTTTACCTTATAAATATTTTTAGAGTTATTAACATAAAACAAAATGCCATTTTTTTCATCTTTAATTGTTTATAACTTTTGCAATTTTTTATGTGCTAATACACGCTTTTGGCACATTTTTCTAGGCGTCATTCCGGATCCAATGAGCTATCGCACATAATTTTAAGAGCAGTATCTCTATTTTGTACCATTTTCAACTTGTCGACTAGACTATAAATGGTACAACCCAATAAAATAGGCTACTTTTTTCCTTAAAGTTCCCAATCGAATAAAAAAAACCTAAATCTACGCGGACACAATCGTGGGCATCAGTTTGTTAATAATATTTTATATAATCTTTTTAAGATGTACGCGCAAAGGCATGTTAATAATATGTAAGTAGGTACCTTATTTAATAAACATCAAACATCAAACAAACTTTGGGATAGGCGCTTCCGAACGGATGTGGCGGGCACTGTATGTAGCACAGGCACGGAATACTAACCATTTCATATTTACGCGGTGATTAATATTTAACAAACGTTTTAAGGCAGACTTTGAGGGACGCGACTGCGACCACGCATTACGCAACACTGTTATGTGTCGTTAGTATCTATCGCGCCATTGCATCGACTGCTAAGTACTTATTCTATGGCTCAGTGTCGCCCACCGCAAAGGCTCTCCATACATTTATACTCGTATAAAAGCTGGTAGCAGTCGTGTGCCTTAAGGGAACTTTTAACGCATGACTGCAAGCAATATTCCTAACATGATAATGCCCGCGACTTCGTCCGCGTGGATTTAGATTTTTAAAATCCTGTGAGAACTATATTCTTTTCTGGGATAAAAATTGGCTATGTCAATTTCCGGGACAGAAGCTACCTCTGTACCAAATTTCGTATAAATCCTTTAAACGTTTAAACGTATGAACTCTTTAACTTTCCGGGATAAAAAAGTAGCCTATATTTTCCGGGATAAAAAGTAGCCTAGTAAATAAATTACTGACTTCTTCGTTGGTTTAGCGGTCAGCATGTTCGACTGTAGATCACAAGGTCTTGGGCTCGATTCCCGAAACAAATTGTTAGGTATTGGGTTTTTCTGTTTATAAGTTCTCAGTGCCTGCCCGGAGTTGGTAGGCAGCGGTGTTTTATCCCCGTGGCTCGGAGAGCACGTTAAGCCGTCTGTCCCGGTTATTATCATTACGATGAAACAGTAGGTAGTCGTTAAAGCCCGCCATTCGCATTGAAGAAGCTTCGCGGATCTAAGCTCTAATTCACTCTCTTCTATTAAGAGAAGACACCTATGACCAGCAGTGGGTCGTTAGAGGGCTGTAGTGATGATGATGAAGTTAATATTACTTACTAGCTGATGCCCGCGACTTCGTCCGCGTGGAATTAGGTTTTTTAAAAATTCCTTGGAAACTATGATTTTCCGGGATAAAAACTGCCTATGCCTATTTGTTAATCCAGGATATAATCTATCTCCATTCCGAATTTCAGCCAAATCGGTTCAGTAGTTGCAGCGTTAAAGAGTAACAAACATACACACATGCACACATACATACACACAAACTTTGCCTTTATAAATATATTAGTGTGATAACCATGGAATAAAATATTTACCAACAAAAGCTGTAGCTTATTATTAAAATATGTAATTTGTACAATTAAAATCCAATAAAAAAAAGAAATCCCTTTATAAAATACGCTATTGTAGAGAATACCCTTTTGATGACTTTCACAAGACATGAAAAATATTTGGTATTCTATTGTTACAAAGAAGTTTGTTTGAAATATTACAAAAACAATTCGAACTGGGCTTCATCATGAATACTGAGGAAATAAATAATAGTTTAAAAAAACTAAAAAACACGCTTATTTCGATAATATCTTAAAAGCACCCCACGCTTTTTTTAAATAAAATACATTTTTTCATATGCACACTATTATTAATTTATATTTATTAAAATTTATTTTCTATTTTTTAGTTTGGTTTTCTATAAGCGTGTTTTTTAGTTTTTTTAAACTATTATTTATTTTCTACTTTTTAGTTTGGTTTATTTATAAAACACTAAAAAATCATGTCACTTAAAATACAACAGATATTAATTATTAATAAATTATTTTATTTGTTTTTTATTGTAAATCGTACATTAGGATTAAAGTAAATAAGTACTAATTAATAATATTATTATTTTGTTTTAATATTGTTTTTATCTTCGCATTCGTGCGTTTTGTGCTTAGATTTTAGTTGTGTGTGACATCTATTCTGTTTACCTTAGTTACAGTTAGTTACCGTGCGATTTTGAATGTTTATTGTTTTTCCTTACCGACGACTTTTGATAAATGAACACAAAATCTTATTTTCCAAATTGAATAATGAAATAATCTTATCAAATTAGTGTATTGTCATCGGTCCTCGATAAATCTACAAAGTTTGAATGAAATCTGACCGTTTAAAGTGGGTCAAAATCGCGTTCAAAGAAGTCGGTTACAAACATACATACCGGTGAAGCTAATATAAAGCGTGTAAAAATATGACAAAAGCATAACTGAAAAAGCAAATTCCAATTAAAAATAATATACGTTTCAAAGGTATACCAGTTCAAAGGCCTATTCCACTAGTCCCTACCACGTATCCCCCCTGGGGGGTAAGAGTGGAATTATTTTTCCACCTATCCCTACGGTAGGGATGAGTGGAAAAAATATTTACACTTATCCCTACCGAATTGAACGTGGGCCATTTTTGTTAACAAGTAGGTACATGTATGTACATAAGTATCTAAACTTTGTTTCCATAATATGAACCTCTTTAATATTATCAATACGTACATGCATTTTGCACTTAATATTTCACTGGGTCAAAGATTGCACTTTTTGGTTTTTAGGTTTTGTTTTTGTAAAACGTAAACTAATTGAAAAATCTTATTATAATTTAAAGGATTGTTTAAAAAGCAGGGGAATGAATTATTCCAGCGGCTAATTAAACAAATTGTTAATTATAGTTCTATTAAATATACGAAGTTTGTAATGTATAAAGTTTGTATGGTGATAATAAAAAACACGGCCGAGTTTGATGTGGGCTCTTCTTAGACCAGGGCGCGTTTGGAACCCTCATAGCTTTAGTTTTAAGAGACCGTAATAATTGGTTACCACCATCATGTTTTATAAGCCTGAAATCGTATACCTAATTGTATACCTAAATCGAATAAATAAATATTGATTGACTTACTGTCCTATCGGGTTAATATACGGAAATTAAGTTAAAAACCAAAAAGTATGTGAATATTTAATTCTTAATAACAATAATTATTGTTATTAGACTTTTCCTAAGATACCATTTGTCACTAACTACCTACAGCAGTCTGCAAGTAATAATAAATGCTAAATAAAAAGAGCATTTTTAATTAAAAAAAATCTTTTAATTTTTTGAGCAGTAGTAGTTAATTACTTAATTTAAACTAAGTAACTTTTTATGTATTAATAAATATTTTTCTTCTTGACAGTACCTACCTACTTATCATTAACTAAAACCACTCGGTAGGGATAAGTGTAAATATTTTTTCCACTCATCCCTACCGTAGGGATAGGTGGAAAAAAAATTCCACTCTTACCCCCCAGGGGGGATATGTGGTAGGGACTAGTGGAATAGGCCAGTTCTTGGCCAACAGTTCTTTGTGATTAATTCTTTGTAGGTATAAACTAGAAAAACTAACAATATACATATAGTTCGTTCGGTAACTTAGTGTCGGTACAGGCGCAGGTGCTCTTAGTATTCTGCTTTTATTTTTATTACTTTTTTCTGTTTGTAATTTTTTTTTCTATTCTAACAGAATCTCCGAATAGTCTGCCAATCCACACTTGGCCAGCGTGGTAGACTATGGTTAAAATCCTTCTCATTTTGAGAGCAGAGCCGTGTTCATGATAATATTATATTTTATGTTTATGGTTATATTGTAATAAAATACGAGTATAAAAAAATATAAAAAGGAAAGAGAATTTTAATGAAAAAATATGAGTAGGTATAAAACGTCAAAACCCCTTGTGCCTGTACATCCCGCGCGGCATGCTTTGAAGTCACGGCGGTGTCTTTGGCAAAACACCGCGCGGCGGAGGCGGCTAGACACAAAAGGCGACCTTAAGAAAACGAACAGACTATAATTATTTCAGACACTAAAACCCGACTGACTCTGTAGTAAGGAATATAGTAAAAAAAAATTTTTGGAGACCACCAGTTTTTTGGATGGAATTGACACCTCATTCATCAAAATCGGCCCAGTAGTTTAGGCGCTACGGTGGAACACACAGAATCTGATACAAAAATCGGATACAAACATACATACATAGACTGCTAAAATCATAACCCTTCCTTTTGGCTTTGCCGCAGTCGCGTGAAAATATAACCGGCCAAATGCAAGTGAGAGCACCGAGAGTTCCGTACCTTGGAAATAAAAGTATAATTATACGATTATTTAAAAGGATTTTCGGCATCTTCAGTTTTCGTTAAATTAAGTATTCTACCGCCTCAAAAACAAATCCCTTTTGTTAGGACCGCATTTCTCGTGATTTTTTGGGAACGTTTGTTTGTGAAGGTTTATTGCTGATTTAGACAATAGAGAGAGACACCGTTTTAGTTTTTTTTTTCTCTTCTTTTGGAGAAAACTTTTTGTGCCCGTCTCTAAGATGCAAGCTATAGATCGACCAGAATCTCATGAAAAATAGGGAAATGAAATTCCAAGGTTAGCAACACTACGGCTGCCCTAGCGATAAACAAAGTAACTGTAATTTTTTGTGAAATTGATTTTTTGTATTAACAAAAGTTTTATGTCGAGTAGTTTTTTACCACAGTTTAATATTTCAAATAACTTGAACCGTTTACTGAAATTTAAATTGCCCAAACAAAGTAACGGCACTCACTAACCCGGAATATAAATGCAAAAACCAAGTAAACTACAAGCACAACACAAAAACAAAGTAATTGGATGTTGATTACTTTGTTTTGTATTTAAAATGCAGTTGCTTGATTTTTCGTTTCGTGACACGATCCCAGGTAAGGTGTTCTGAATGTAATTACTTTGTTTATCACTAGGGCAGCCGAGTTAACCTAGTGTTGCTTACTACAAAATTTAATTTCCCTATTTTTCATGAGATTCTGGTCGATATATCCCAACTAGCACAAACTAGTTGCTTAAGAGCTTTGGAGCTAATCCGATTATTCCCAAAAGTGCCAAGCTCAAGCGCCAGAGCGTGCACTGCAGACCTTATGCGGCCGCTTTGCAGCCAAAGGGGCACAACTTTTTGCAACCTCCAGTTCCATTAGAGCTTCATAATAGTGGCATAAAAGCGCTACAGGAGCTGCAACTAATAATTAACACCACACTAAAGCTCTTGTGGCGCTTATTGAATGAATGACAGGTTTATCTGAACGAATAAGGATCACTTATCCATTCACCTTGTCTCTCATTTTTAATTAAATACATCTGTTGTTCCTGATGTCAGACTATTACAGAATACAAATAAATAATAAATGAAGTCAAGATATTAAGTGTTTTTGAGTTATATTTTGTATTTTAAGCAAGTGGCTAAAAACGCAGATCAGTTTATCGTGCAAATAGTTGATATTATTGGAGTATTTTTAAAGCGCCTCAATAATTACCTCAGAATATCGTAAAATATGTAAAATATTATTATTTAAATAATATTATATCACATACCTACACGATATTGAAATTACATACTTGACTACATTTTTATTTAGTAAGTTGCTGGTTCTATATTTAGTTATATTTTACTACAAATTGTGATAAAAACTTATACATTTCTCAAGTAATGATAAATAATTGTCTTGTAAACAATGGCGTCTATGAGAAGCAGCTTTTACGCTCCTGCTTCTATTGTGAAGCCTTAATATCGCTATTAATAAGACAGTCGATCAAATTGCTACTTAAGTCTGCGCAAAAATACAAATCACTTCTGCAATGAAACTTTCAGTGGCAGAACAGTAATAAATATGTCTTTTATACAGTTCCGTTACAAAGTCTGCAATTAAAGTATTTATGCAATTCTGAAGCGTACAGCAGCGGCAATAGAAGCTTTATAGCAGTTTTAAGTTTTAACATATATGTTTTAACTCTCTTTTAAAGCTATAGACGGCAATGGGTTGTAAAATTAACTCTTATAAAGCCTAAAGTGGCATTTGGTTCAGTATCTGCAACCCCTAGTGATATTTACAGCTATGAGCAGTTACGAAAGCAATAGTAGAACTTAAAACCACTTTTTGAACCCCTAAAGCGCTACAGTACAGCTAAAAATAGGCTGCTATTTCCACTAGTGTGCTAGTTGGGATACCTGCGCCAAACGTCAATATCTGTTTAGGCGGGGACTAGTGAAAAGGTAATAACAATCAGATATATAGAGTTACTTACCTAAGTTACGTTTTAAAATTTGTATTGATTTTGGTTTATTATATAAATTAGTAGTAATAGTACCAAATAATGTAATTACCCTAATTAAATCAATTTCAATGAACAATTAAAATCAAAAACTTAATTTGCGTTTATCCGTCTAATCATTCATAACTTCTAAACTGCCTAAGTTGGTTTTAATGCGGTTTTCCCCGCCATTTAGAACATTTCAAGAAAAAGGTTTATGTGTAATACATTCGTGTCTATTACACCAAACACATATGCGAAGTCAGTAATTATTATAATAATTCATACTGTATAAACTTACCGTCAAACCATGTCCGTAATAAAAAAAACACTTCACTTCACGACACTCATTATACCATAACTAACTATAGTAAGTTTTGTTTATGTTTATATTGTATTAATTAACTATTGTTTATAGTGTTTTATTTGTTTTTACCGCACTCGTGTGTTATGGGCGGCGAGGATGGATTCCGCGGCGGTTTTAACTGAAAAGTCGTTGCAGCACTTGGTTTGCGTGTCGGTTTGTAGACACCCACCGGCCGCCTTGCCAGTGCTGCGCAACATTTAGGCTGAATAAATAATAGCTGGTTTAAACTGTTCCAGTTAGCTTCTTTGTTTTTACCAAGGAAGTGGGTTATTGTGAGCACCTCAGCTTGTAATACTTATCCCACCAAAAACGTAATATTATGTGAGAAAGGAAAAAGCAACCTCAGTTCTAATATTAAGGACATGCGGGATCAAGTCGGCTTTGCCGATATAAAGTGTTGATATCGAAATGGGTGCTAAGTTTTGCATTAGTAATTTAATTCTCTACAAGAATTTACAGCATTCCTTGATCGCTTTAAATATTTTTATATGATACCGAGTATATGACTTGCCCAATTATGTTTAACATGAAACAGAATACAAGCATAAGAATGCACTTTGCAAATCATCTATCGTACCTACCATTACATGTTTGTAGTAATAAATATGAACATTAAAAGAATTTTCCTGGCATTCATTTTGATTTTCTCTTTCAATAAACGTTTCGAACTATGGTAGAAATTTCACAGTTTTCCGATTCACTGCGTATTCCGGAAAGAAAAAGCTTATAGAAAACGTAAACCAGAAGAAACGTCAGCATACTTCTCTCGGTAGGTACATAAGGGCGGGAACGGGTGAATGAGAAAGTAGGAAAAACCGTGTGCTGCAGCGCGCTTTCACTCCAGCATAGCATAGCTAGTCCAGCGGTGAGCGCAAACCTATGATTAGAGGGAAAGAATAATGTTAGGTGCGTTCAAAACCCATTGTCCAGCGGTGGGCGTAAACAGGCTGATGATTGATTGATCGGACCGAATGTTGTCGACATGTGTGGTACGTTGGTTCACCAATATGACATTCGACTGCGGCACTCGCTAGCGGCGCGGTTACGTGACGGGACGGCGGCGACATTGACCGACGACCTTGGGATATGGTGGCCATGGTGTTCACAATTAATACCGACACGGCAGGGAAGGGGGTTGCCATTGCCGTGGACATTGACGAATGTTTTTCTGTCGTATGCGTTTATATTATTGCGTTGTCTAGCAAGCCGCAAGCCTATCCGATGGGTCAGTGATTATAACATTACTAGCTTTTGCCCGTGGCTTCGCCCGCGTGAATTTCGTTTTTTCACAATTCCCGAGGGAATCGTGCATTTCCGGTTCCCGTTCCCTATGTGTTAAGTCAGAGCATAATCTATCTCCGTTCAAAATTTCGGCCAAATCGCCTTTATAATTTTGACGACCGCCCTGGCACAGTGCTGACCGCTGCGGTCTTATAAGAGGGAGGTCCCGGGTTTGATTCCCGACGGGGGCAATTTTATAATTTCTAAATTGTCTCTGGTCTGATCTGCTGGGTTATTCTGTAACTTAGTGAGCAACTGAAAATAGTTGCCAACGAATTAGTTTGATATACATTGCTGCTTTACTGTGGGAAATATAAAGTGTTTTCATAATTTTACACAGTAAAGCAGCAATGTATATCGAACTAATTCGTTGGCAACTATTTTCAGTTGCTAACTAAGTTACAGAATAACCCCCCTGGTCTGGTGGGAGGATTAAGCCGCGACTCTGTCTATAGTGTCTACGCATAGAACTTTATTAGTTTGGCATTGGTGGAGATTAGGGAATACCTCCTTTGTTTGCAGTCCATCGCATTCGCCAATTAGGTGATTGGCGAGTGTTATTTTTAACTGACTTCAAAAAAGAAGGTTACCAATTCGACAGTATGTATGTAATATTATTTGAACTGCAAAATATTCATATTACGAGCGGATACCCGCGACTTCGTTCGCGTGGATATTGATTTTAATAATCCCGTGGGAATCATTTTGTTTTTCCTAAGCTCCTTTGAGCTTATACCTTGCTAAAAACTGTTAAAAGTTCACTGGCGGATGTTTAGGTACATCAAAATGTAAATATCCGCCAGTGAAAGTCCCATCAAAATCGGTCCAGCCTTTCGGAGATAAGCCAGTAGTCTTTAAAGTATCTACTTTCTAACAAAAAAAGAATGAATTAAATCGGACCACCCATTAACGAATTACAGCTAATTACACATTTTGCCTTTCATCCCCTCTCCCAAGGGAACCGTGCTGAATTTCGGGATAAAAAGTATCCTATATGTTACTCCATAGTATTAACTTAAATCATGCCAAGTTTCATTTCAATCCATTCAGTAGTTTTTACGTGATGCGCGCACAAACATACAGACAAACAGACAAACAGATAAACAGACAAACAGATAAACAGACAAACAGACAAAAATTTCAAAAATAGCTTTTTTACGTTCTATTACTTATCCCTAACATCCCCCAGTTATTATTTTGCAAAAATCTTCAATGTACAGATACGGCAATTCTACGATTTTATTATATGTATAGATGTATAGATATAGATAGATAGATAATTAATCTATAAGGGCTTCTAACCAAAAATACTAAATTTCATAGGTGTATGTTTGTCCGCGGATTTCTCCGAAATTATTAATCGGATTGTGACCATCTTTTTCTTTTTATTGTAAGTTAATGTAAGTTTCATCGAAATTGAATCAGTAGTTTTCAAGAGATGGACAGTTAAGTGTGTGGTAAGTCAATTTAAATTTTTAAATTATCACTAATTGTTTTCGGCTTATTTTTAACCCCAGACGCAAAAACGATGTGCGTGTGTGTGTGTGTGTGTGTGTGTGTGTGTTTGTGTGCGCGTGTGTCTGTCTGTTCCACCGTAGCAATCAAACGGGTGAACCGATTCGAATGCGGTTTTTTTTTGTTTCAAAGGTGAATTCGTCGGGAGTGTTTGATGAAAATCAGTCCAAGATGGCTGCCGCCACAAAATGGCGGATTACATATTTTTTCACAACTCCCTCAATATGGGTATCATATGATAAGGGCTTGACTAGTAGAATAGCACTATGCAAATCCAAGATGGCCGCCACCACAAAATGTCGAATGTCGGGGTTTTTTTAATTTATACTTGTGTTAAAACACATGCAATTAAACAATCCCGAGGCACCTGTACAGTTATTAATTCCAATTTAAACCAAACATCCTTGAATAAACAAAATTCCAATAATTGAATTTTAGTAGATAGGATATATTAATCGCTGGATATAGACGAATGAAGGCCAATTGAAATAGCATATTCGGTTTAGTGCATCAAATATAATATTCAAATAACTTGTGGAGAATGTTTAATTCGTTCTGAAACCATAAGGCCTAGGCCGCACTGCGAAATTTATTCGCGCGATTTTTTTCGCAAAATTCTGTGACATATGGGAATGTATGAAGCTGCACGCACATGCGATTTAAAATTCGCGAAAAAAATATATTAAAATGCGGAATATAAAAAGTGCGAATAAAATTCGCGCGAATAATTTTCGCAGTGCGGCCCCGCTTTTATGAGAACATGATCCTGAATACCATAGTATTAACAACTCTTAGGGCCTGTTCCACCACCTTCTGATAAGTGTTGAATAAATTATACGAGCGCCTCCTCCTCGAGATTAGTAATGCAGATATTATTTACACATGTAGTTACGCATAGATGCCACCACTCTGCACTAAGTTGAGAAAAAAAAAAAAAAAAAAAAAAGTACCTATTATTTTTGTAGGTAGGTATCGTTCACTTGCAATCTCAGACGATCCTCGCCCGCCATTCGCATTCTAGTGCTCAACCACTCAACACCTTTTAAGCGTTTTCGCACTATTCGGTACAAAAATGCCGAAACGTAAAGGATCTAGGTCTCGTGAAGACGATATAAATCATTACAAAAATAAAATACGAAAGTTGGAACGAAAAATTCGTAAACGACAAATTAGTGTTTCGGAAAGTGTATCAGACTTGGAAGAAGTTGTTGCTGGAATCGACGACGAAATTGGAGCAGGTAGGTACCCACATATTTATTTTGTTTTAAAGTGATATAGTTACTCTCTCTTACCTGTACGTGTCGACGTGCTGTAGGTATATATGATTATATTTAAAATGCAACCTGAACAGTCATTGGGGCTGTTTCAACGCATTAAAATACGGTTGGCGTTCCTTCCGCTGGGGATTGTAACCTAACCTAATATAACTATGACAAGTTTACAAAGTAACTTAACTTATTGATAATGTACCACAAACGTATATTCTTTGTTTAAAGAATAATAAAATACGAATACTTGTCAGGGGCTTCTTAAAGTCCGCCATTTAAGTAAGTTATTTAGCTTACAAATTTTGAAATTATCATATCTATGATAAATTTCAGATACGCCCGCACTGCGACCAGATGATTGGCTACTAGAATGGCATACTGGGGAAAACACAACTCAGAATAATTTTGATAACAACTGTGAAACTCAGCCAGGCCCTAGTACTGACACAGATGTTCCTCTTGAAGAGGCTATTGCTCATGATACAAATGTCCCTGATCTAGATACAGAAATTCTAGAAATTTTAGGCGATGATCCTACCTGTAATGACAAATACGGGCCAGAAATACGCAACGAACTTGCAAATCGGTTATTACATATTGCTAAAGACGGCCTTAGTAAGGAAGACCGTAAAAACTTAATCACAAAATACCTACTGCCAAAAAATTGTGCTCAATTAGATGCGCCTAGAATAAATCTAGAAATTAAAGCGGCAATTACTGATACCGCTGTCAAACGCGATAAAGGCATCGAAAACAAACAAAAACAGATGTCAAGTGCAATAGCTTGCTTAGCTGATATTATAAATTCCCAACTGAATTCGAAATCAATAAACAATGACATGTTGCAGAAATTAATGGATATAAGCAGAATCTTATGCGACTTACAGCATGCAGATTCCATCACACGTAGAAATTTCATTTTATTTTCCCTCAAGAATGACGTAAAAGAGCATCTTAAAAACACGAAAATTGATACTTTCCTGTTTGGCGAAAATTTACCTGATACATTGAAATCGGCCAAGGCTGTAAATAAATCAGGGGTAGAACTGAAATCTGAATCAAGCAACAGGACTGCGAACACTAATTATAAAGGACCGGCATCGAGAAATTTAAACCGCAAGGCTCCCCTCCAGGCGCGCAGGCCGCCTGCGGGGCCACCAAGGAGCCGCGAGCCTGCTGCGCCGCGCGCTCCGTACCACCCGCCGCCGGCGCACTACCCGCCGCCGCCGCACTACCTGCCGCCGCCGCACTACCCGCCGCCGCCGCACGCGCACTCATCGAAGACGTCGTCGCGGGGCCACCAGGCAACGTATCCCCGTCGCCGCTATTAGAAACAGTTAAGTACGCAGGCCGTTTATCTAAATTTTATCATCAGTGGGCTGCGATTACAAACGATATTACTATACTATCCTGGATAAAGGGTTATAAAATACCTTTTATATCACCTGTTGTACAACGGACACTTCCGGCTAACCGAACTTACTCGGCTAATGAAAGATCTCATTACTTAGAAGCTATTAATAACCTACTCAATATAGGAGCTATATCAGAATGTTTTCCTTGTAAAAATCAATTTGTCTCAAGTATTTTTCTGGTACCAAAACCTTGTGGCAAAATGCGCTTTATTTTGAATTTAAAAAATCTTAATAAATTTGTTAAAACGGATCATTTTAAACTAGAGGATTTAAGAACAGCACTAAAAATTGTAACACATGATTGCCAAATGGCGTCACTTGATCTAAAAGACGCGTATTTTTTAATTAAAATACATAAAGAATCACGAAAATATTTAAGGTTCTTTTTTGAGGGTAAATTATTCGAATTTAAGGTCTTGCCTTTTGGGCTGAGCACGGCCCCATACGTTTTTACTAAATTATGTAAACCTATAGCTAAATTACTGCGCTCCGCGGGTTTTCTATCCACCGTCTATTTAGACGATTGGCTATTGTTTGGTTATTCCCGTTCAGAATGTTTAACTAATATCGATCTAACTAAGAGACTATTAGTGTCACTTGGTTTCATTATTAATGAAGAAAAAAGCGTACTCTTTCCTTCGACCAAATGTAAATTTTTAGGTATGATCATAGATTCACACAAGTTTCAAGTTAGCTTACCAACAGATAAAAGATTACGAATAAAAGCGCAACTTGAAATGTTCTCAAAATTAAAGCGTTGCAAAATAAGAACTTTTGCGCAGCTATTAGGCTTATTAGTATCTTCTTGTCCAGCCATCGAATACGGATGGTTGCACACCAAGGAAATGGAAAGATGTAAATTTCTCAACTTGAAAGGTCATGATAATTATAATAATTTTATGAATTTACCCGAATCACTTCAACCTGATTTCGACTGGTGGATAAATAAAATACAAAGTTCTGTCCATCAAATTAAGATTGACGTCTACCAAGTTGAGATATTTTCTGACGCCTCAACGACGGGGTGGGGGGCGGCATGTGAAGGTAGATCTGCAAGTGGACCGTGGTCGAATAATGAACGAGAACGACACATAAATTATTTAGAGCTGCTTGCTGCATTTATTGCTTTAAAAATTTTTGCAAAAAACTTTTTTAATTGTCAAATATTATTACGAGTTGACAATTCAACAGCAGTAGCGTACATAAATAAAATGGGTGGTATTCAGTACCCTCATCTCACAAAAATTACTCGGGATATATGGGAGTGGTGCGAAAGCAAACGTCTTTTCGTTTTCGCATCTTACATTAAATCTAGTGACAATACAATTGCAGACTATGAATCACGAAGAACTCACCCAGATATAGAATGGGAGCTGTCTGATTGGGCTTTTGACCGTCTCACCAATACATTCGGTTATCCAAACATTGACTTGTTTGCAAGTCGTATCAACTACAAATGCGCCACATACATATCCTGGCACCGAGACCCAGACGCATTTGCTATAGATTCTTTTACAGTTTCATGGTCAGATTACAATTTCTACGCATTCCCGCCTGCGTCAGTCATACTTAAAACACTTAGAAAAATAATTACAGATAAAGCACGAGGTATCATGGTTGTACCCTTTTGGCCTACACAGCCATGGTACCCCTTGTTCAGGTCCCTCCTTATTTCGGATACTATAACCTTTCCTCCTAAAAGCCATGCCTTATTGTCTCATTCCAGCTCCCGCCGAATACACGATTCGATTACCCTGGAGGCAGGCTTATTATCCGGGACGCATTTTCAAGAAAAAACTTACCAGAATCGTCTCTTGAAATAATGTTGGCATCATTAGCACCTAACTCCGTGAAACAATACGACGTTTACTTGAAGAAATGGTGGTATTTCTGTCAAACTAACTCGGTAAATATTTATGATACATCCGTATCCACGGTAATTTGTTTTTTAACCCAACTTTTTAATGATGGTTGCCAATATGGCACACTCAATTCATGCAAATCTGCTCTTTCGCTGATACTAAATCCAGAACTAGTTAATGATGATAGCATAAAAAGATTCTTAAAAGGGGTTTTTCGACTAAAACCACCAAAACCCAAATATGATGTTACCTGGGATGTCAACTTGGTATTAGATAAACTGAGCTCTTGGCACCCCAATGAGGAATTAGACTTAGATAAACTTACGAATAAAACCATTACCTTACTAGCTCTTTCAACCGCACAGAGAGTCCAAACTCTCTCAAAAATAAAAGTTATTAATATTCAAAACCTCTCCCAGCGTATCACAATTAAAATTCCCGACATACTAAAGACCTCTAGACCTGGTTTTCAACAACCCATTATCCATTTACCCTTCTTCATAGAGAAAACAGCCATATGTCCAGCCACTACATTGTTATGCTATATAGAACGCACCTCATCATTAAGAACATCTGATGAATTATTCATTGGAATTAGGAAACCTCATAAACCAGTAGGGACGCAAACCCTTAGCCGCTGGATAAAGCAAACACTCAGTGAGTGTGGAGTTGACACGAGCGTGTTCAGTGCTCACAGCACGAGACACGCCGCGTCGTCGCGCGCGCACTCACTCGGAGTTAGCGTAGACACTATCCGTAAAACAGCAGGCTGGAGTAGGAATTCCACAACTTTTGCTAAATTTTATCAAAGGGATATCGTTAATAATGATGATACTACTCTAGCAGAATCAATAATTAATCATTCTTCATTATGACTATGACCAGTCAATTATATTCGCTGAAGTCACTCGCAACTCGCAAAATCATATCATAGGTAGGTACTTACATTGTACCTAATACGTAATTGTTTACAATTAGCTAAGATAGCTATTATAGTAATACTATTTAATTAATCTTTAGTTAGTTAATATACTTCTCTTACGGATCAAATTATTCTTAAAAATTGTAGAAATACAAAGTTGTTTACTTTTATTGATTGTACTAAAAGATAATTATAATAATTAAATTATATTTATATACAAACGTATTATTTTCATTGACGATATTTCCTCAATACTCTCAAGATCTACATGTGTAAATAATATCTGCATTACTAATCTCGAGGAGGAGGCGCTCGTATAATTAATGATTAAACGAACTTACCTGTACGTGAAGTTCTATCATAATTATACGAGCGCCGAGTCCGAAGAGATTAGTAATCCCGCCCACCCAGTTCTATACATACCCAAATTAGTGTATCGGAAATACATCAATGAATATTAGGATCTCTCACTCTAAACTAAATGATGGGCGAGGATCGTCTGAGATTGCAAGTGAACGATACCTACCTACAAAAATAATAGGTACTTTTTTTTTTTTTTTTTTTTTTCTCAACTTAGTGCAGAGTGGTGGCATCTATGCGTAACTACATGTGTAAATAATATCTGCATTACTAATCTCTTCGGACTCGGCGCTCGTATAATTATGATAGAACTTCACGTACAGGTAAGTTCGTTTAATCATTAATTATTCACTACTATTGTCTTTGTCATTTGACATAAAGTAAGAAAGTGACAAAACTTACATTTAAGCTATCCCAAATTTATCAGAATGTGTTGAAACAGGTCCTTAAATTAATAGTTAAATTTTGAATTGGGACACTATTAGGTTTCTTCTTCTGAACATAATCTGCTTTCCGGCACTTTTTTCCACTTTGGGTAGATTCAAATAGACTTGATATTTTAAAAAAGATTTATGGCGACATAGTATGAGTTGAGTTCGGTGAGCCCAGATATTTGACTCATAATTTAGGCCGGCCTCACACAGACGGAATGGACGCCGAAATTCAGAATCTGAATTCCGGATCTGAATTCAGAAAGCCCAGAAATGCATACAATTTCACTGTTTTTCACACACATTCTGATTTTTTCAGATTCTGAATTTTTCAGATCGATCTGACAAAATGCGTCGACGAGCGTTCTTAATTCCGGATCTGAATATTTCAGATTCTGAATTCATAACGCACGTCTTTCCATACATTTCTATAGAGCGAACACACACACCCGGAATTCAGATTCTGAACTTCAGTCGTCACTGCAACCTGGTAGCGTATAGACGTGTTGCGACTTGCGATCCGTCGTGATGTGTGACACGGAAAATTTAATTTGATGGAATGAAAAATAATTTATTTTAATTTCTAATTCAATATTTAGTTTTGGGTAAACGTTCTACACCAAATACCAAAATTTTAGGTTTGTAACTCATTTAGTTTACGAGCTAGAGACCTGTGACCGGCGGACAGACAGACAGACAGCCGAGTGACATTAATAGGGCTCCGTTTTTACCAAAAATGATAATGATTACATTATTCTAAATTTTGTATGCGTGCATGGTATTATTATTATAGACAGACAGCCGAGTGACATTAATAGGGCTCCGTTTTTACCAAAAATGATAATGATTACATTATTCTAAATTTTGTATGCGTGCGTGGTATTATTATTATAGTGCTTTATTATTATTATCTATCGAGTAGTTAGTCGAGTATTATTAGCAAATAGCAATGTTTGATGAAAATTGATCCAAGATGTGCGCCGCTACAAAATGGCGGATTACATATTATATTTTCACAACTCGCATAAAAAGCAATTAGATATTGTAATTAGAATTAAAAAATCCGGTCAAGTGCGAGTCAGACTCGCACACCGAGGGTTCCGTACTCCAGAAGTATAAGTATAATCTGTTTTTCATTAGTTTGTCTTAAAAGGTAAGGTGCTAATTAAGCTAGGCCTCTAAATTGTAAGCGTTAATTGGATGAATCCAGTGTATTCGTTTGTATTTCTTTTTATTATAAAAATAAAAAAGAAGTGCGATGAGTATCAATCGCTCTTCCATATTCAAAGACGTTCGCCTGAACCGAGAATAACGTTACTACTGATCAATCGACAAATTCAGAATCTGAATTCCGGTGCATTGCCTCACACAGTACCGGAATTCAGATACGGAATTCAGATTCTGAATTCCGGCGTCCATTCCGGCTGTGTGAGGCCGGCCTTATCGACTAATTTATAAACAATTTTGGTACCGAACAATGAGAAACATGTTAAGTACCCTAACATAATTATGTATGTTAGTGGTTAATTAACATCGTTATTAGCTGTTGCTCGCGTACCCTTTTGGATTTTGGTTTTCACAAATCCGCAGTTAATTTTCCGGGTTAGTGAGTGATCTGATGTTTCAAAAAGCCCGGCTGAGTTTGTTGTGAGGTTTTCTGAGCGGGGCGCGTTTGGAACGTTTAGTTTTAAGTAATTATCACCATTTATAGGTAGCTCACTTTTATAAGCTTGACATTCATAAAGTGTACCTATAGTGTAAGTAGCAATTTAGAGTATACTTAGTTTAATTGATTTGATTTAGCTTTATCGTACTAGATTTAAAGTTTTGTGCTAAAAATTAAATTTAAATCGGTTAAGTGGTTGAAGCTACGAATAAACAGATAGGTACAATCTCGGACTTATAATTTTAGTATGAACTCCACGTAAATACAAGTTATTGAAGAGATATACGAAAAAAACCTTTCAGGAAAATGTATTTGCTCGGTTAAGCCAATCAACTGATACTTATTTATCTACTAAGGAAAATAGAAAAAGAAAAATGGTTTTCGATTTTTCCTCAATAATTTCTTAATATCTCAGTATGTTGCTCAGGCTTAACAGAATCAAAGACAAATCCGTTAGGATTGGATTTCAAATATTGTATTACTTATTTGAAAGGGGATGAGAGTCCATGTCTTGAAAATTCGATAACACTTTTCTTTTGGCATTAACAAGTAGAAGTATTTGTAGCGCACTCCATACCGACAAAATTTAATTTTAGCCGTTTTCGAGTTATAAGTGTTCGAACTAACACGACTTTGTTTTATATATATAGATAAAGATAATAATACAGACAGGTGTGATCGCGTTGATAGAGAATGTATGAAAGAATACATATTTTTCACTATGCCGGAACTGTGCCGGCACTGATGTTTCACTGATATGTGCGAATCGGGCTTTATAAGGCTTCGTTTTGCACTTGGTTATACGGAACCCTATAAATGACAAATGGAAGTGAAAATGGAAAGGAATTAGTTGCAATTAGCATCGTCGCGACGCAGTATCACGAAACACAGGTAAAATGCAATGTTACATGAACATGAAAAAACTCAAGGCTAAGTTGTTACATTATTGCAATACACGGTTGCAATTCTGAAATGCAAACAATGCCATTTTTAACCCCCGACGCAAAAACTACGGGGTGTTATGAGTTTGACGAGTCTGTGTGTGTGTGTGTCTGTCTGTTCCCCTGTAGCACTCAAACGGGTGAACCGATTTGAATGCGGTTGTTTTGTCTGAAAGGTGAATTAGTCGGGAGTTTACTTAGCTATGTTTGATGAAAATCGGGCCAAGATGGCGGATGGCGGCACAAAATGGCGGATTACCTACATAATTTTTCACAACTATCTTAATATGGGTATCAAATGAAAGGGTTTGACTAGTAGAATAGCACTATGCAAATCCAAGATGGCTGCCACTACAAAATGGCGAATGTCGTAGGTTTTTAAATTTTTTAATTTATACTTGTTCCAATAGTAATTTGACTTTAAATTCAACTTAATATTATATACGAGTAAGACAAAGTCGGGTTTGTTCGAACACTTATAATTTGAGAACGGCTGGACCGGTTTTCATAGTTTTTGATTTGTTGTATTTGTCTCCGTCCCAAATAGCAGAATTATATCTATTAAAAACTTTCGAAAATTTACGAGAAAATAAAATAAACGCAAAAAATATTTCCCCATACAAAATGTTCATGGATTTCGTAACTGTCATACATTTAATGTTCATCCTGGTGACGTCGAAACGGTAAAATCTCTCATACGTAACTATATAATAATTTTTCTATACGTGTTTGTCACCTAACTGCTCCGAAACGGTTGGACCGATTTGGATGAAATTTTCTGTGTATATTTCAATGGGTTCCTGGATGGTTTGAAAACACAATTACCGAGTAGGATGTCGGTATATCACCGGGCAGGACGACGTCTGCCGGGTCCGCTAGTTGGTAATAAATATACAGAGTATAAGAGGACAGCTATCGTAAACATCGCTATGTATTATTATACTTTTGCTGGCCCGTTGGCGCGGTTGGCAGTGACCCTGCCTACCTCTCCCGGGTCGCGGGTTCGATTCCCGTCCCGAGTCTGGGTGTATTTATGTAAGTATATAAGTATGTATTATGTATTTATACATTTATTAAATATTTATATTTACATATTTATATGTGTAATATATGTAAATATGTATATCAGTCGGTCGTTACCTATAACACAGGCATTAAGTTGCCTACTTTAGGAACAGCCGACCGTGTGTGTATGTGTGTATATTTATTATTATATTTATTATTATTATTTATACTACCTAAACACAATCAATAACCAATTTTTTTTCGCATTTTTTTGTTGTATCTTGTCAGTATAATCATTGCTACTATTAAGTGCTTGTCTTCGTTTCCGAGAGCCATACACCCGTTATTATAATAATTGGCCGAAAATATTATATGTATGTTGGCAACCCTTCACTTATCCCTGGATGTGTATCCCAGCATGTCAGGGTGTAATTCAGCCCGCATTTATTTATGTCATGTAAATTTCTTTTATCTTTACGTAAAATATATGCGTATCTAAGTAGATATTCATATTTTATTCATCTGTGTAATTTGTATATTTATTTTGCCAGAGTTAGATTATAATAAACTCAAACGCGGGGAAGACGTAATGTCGTCACAATAATATTCTTTGTTTGGTAAGCGGAAGTCGCTTTTGAATGATATTCGTTTTTTATTAAAGGAGGCATTTTCCTCAATATAATGAGGCCAGAATTCTTGAGGCTGTTTTGCAACTTATTATATTTCTACGAAGAATCCTTAAGCAGGTAATTCGCTTTTTTAGCTACCTCTATTGAACACAAATATTTTCATTTAAAAATGACTTCCCAAGAATGCTGGTCTTTCTAACTTTTATATCATCTTAAGCAAAACTTTTTAAAACAAGAATAAAAGAAGGGGAAAAGATGAAGTTTTTAGTATAAAAACAATCTCTTTGAAGAACATTCCAAAAGTTTCGGAGAAACGAAATACTTCTTACATTAGGTATATGGAAAATAACTCAGGTATTTGTAATGGAAATGTTTATCAAATTATACTTAATGCTTATTTTCATGACCAACTGTAAAATATGCAGCGCGACTAGGTAGGTACTAACAGCATAAACTGTGTTCATAATGAGGTCACAAAATTACTAAGCACTAGATACATACTAATTGAAGGTATCATATTTTGTAGGCGACTGTCATGGCATAAACTCTGTACTAACTCCCACAAAATTAGAATTTAATTTTGTTTTGATTTAGTATCATAACGACACGAATTTCAAATAATTGTGTTGTTACAGGCATGTTCATTAATTTTAAATGACCATGGCTTTCAGTGAGAGCCTCCAGTGTAACTTTGACGACCTCCCTGGCGCAGTGGTAAGCGCTGTGGTCATAAAAGTGGGAGGTCCCGGGATTGATTCCCAGCAGGGACAATTTGGGATTTTATGATTTCTAAATTGTCTCTGGTCTGGTCTGGTGGGAGGCTTCAGCCGTGACTAGTTACCACCCTACCGGCAAAGCCGTGCAGCGATTTAGCGTTCCGGTACGATGCCATGTAGAAAACCATCAGAGGCATTTATGCATACTTCTTGTAAGTTTGCCCGCTTCCATCTTAGACTACTTACATCGTCACTTACTTGTTGAGTGAGCTCATATAAAAAAAGCTTCATAAATAAAATAAAGTTTTAAAAATTTTAATTACCTTTTTTTATTTAAACATAATACCTATATATTTACGAAGAGTTTAAACCTTCATTTTATCTTGTCCTGCTTTTCGAGGTCGACGCTCTGCTAGTATACATTCATGTTTCAGGACAATTTCGTAGTAGACCTAATAAAGTTTCAATAAACTTTACCGCTTTGTACCGAGTAGCGATACTAAACGAAACTACTATCAGCATTTTGATTTATGCTAGACAATCATGGTATAAATGAAAACGGTATAAATTAATCGGTTGTACTGATTAAATAACGTTCACCCTTTGCGTTCACCCAAGACGTAGTAAGTGTGACCGAACTTTACAAGAGCACGATATGCATTCGGCACCGTTTATTATCGATAAAATTCTGATTAAGTAATTTTAAAACCCACAAAATAAAAAGGTACAGAGGTATGGTTTCATACAATAAGAGATAACAGGCGCCCACATATTATGTACAGGTGTACATATGAATAGAATAGACTATAAAAGTTTTTTATTCAATTACCTATACTTTTACAAGTACTTTTGAATAGGCAATTGAATCTACCACTGGTTCGAAATGTCATTCCAACCGAGAAGAACCAGTAAGAAACTCGGCGGTTGCTCTTTTCCAAATTAACAATATCAATATATAACAATTTTATGTTAAGTAGGTAAGTACATGATTGAATTGCCGTCTCGCGCATTGCTGGAACGAGTCAAATCCACGCTTTTTTATCATTTATATAATCTATGTAGGTACTAGGTGCATACGTACAGCGATCTCAAATCGAATCAAATAAGTAGAGGCCTTTTTAATTTGAAACATTCCTACAGAGTCTGTAGGAATGTTTCATTCAATGTATAAATTTCGCTTTTCTATGCGTGAAAACGGCATAAAAACCCAACTTTAATTTCTGAGATTAGCGCTCTGACCAATTTGACGAAGTTACTTTGTTTTGTAATATTATATAATCTTTATATTAAATATTATATACTTAGAAGAAATGAATAAGAACGAAAACCAGTAGCGTTTTTATAAATATTAATAAAAATGAACATAAATTGTTGAACTTAAAATGAACAGATGAAGTCGCGGGTAAAAGCTAGTAAGTGATAAATATTTTCCAAATGTAATTCCTAAACATAGCTTTTCATCGAATATTGGGAACCCTACCGCTACCGCGACGTTCGAACGTATGTTCATTCTGTTACCTCTATTTATCGCGACATATTGAAAAACATATCGGTAAAAAATAAAAAATAAAATATAATAATATAGGTATAGCCTGGACAATGAAGCCCGCGCACTAGGCGCCTAAGCAACCACCATTGGTTAGATTGGTTGCCGCAATATATCTGACCAATAGTGGCCCACTTTAGCCAGCGCACTGACTGGTGACAAAGAAGCCTCAATTGGTCAGATTGGCCGCTGCAGACAGGCCGCCTCGTGGGTTGAGTCGTGTGCGGAAGGATTTGTAAGCCCACTGCATTATAGGTAGGTACGGACCACAGACCTACACTACAAGCTTGAGTTGCTTGAGTGTAGGTTCACGGTACGGACTCACATTGATGTTGAAAACTGCATTAGTATTGATTATGAAAGTTGCCTTGAACTTTAAAAGAAATCAAGATTGACTCCGTTTATTATTTCACTGTTATTTTGAAGCGAGTCCAAGTGCCAATCACAAAGTTACACTGCAAATGTAAAACATCGCAGAACATCAAGGTCATAACAAAGATGAAAAAAAGCGCAGACTGTATATTAAAATAAACTTTGATTAATCATAAATAGATACAAACGATACACATAGATGGGTCTCATAGTTTCCTGTACATCCACCGTCCACTCCACTCCGTCCACCTCTGTACAATGTAGGATGGGATTTCAAAAAGATCCTCGATAGTGCACTTTTAGGATCATCATCATCATCATCATGATCAACCCATTACCGGCTCACTACAGAGCACGGGTCTCCTCTCAGAGTGAGAAGGGTTTTGGCCATAGTCTACCACGCTGGCCAAGCGGATTGGCAGACTTCACACACCTTTGAGAACGTTATGGAGAACTCTCAGGCATGCAGGTTTCCTCACGATGTTTTCCTTGACCATTAAAGCAAGTGATATTTAAAACGCACATAACTCCGAAAAGTTAGAGGTGCGTGCCCGGGATCGAACCCATGACCTCCGATTAGAAGTCGGTCGTCCTAACCACTAGGCTATCACAGCTTTTAGGATACTCAAGGAATATTTCTTTCATATTAACTATATTTCTTAGACTGTATGCACAGGTATTGTACGAAAGCTTTGTGGGGTTCAGAAGACGAATATAGGTTCCGTTGTTAGTCGTCAAAGTGTAAAAGAAAAATAAGTTACATTCACTATTTATTGCTAACCTATTTTCAGTGAGAAAGCCTTTATAAGTTTTTAAAAATACAAACAAGTAGGTAATAGTACGGCAGCCCTGGAACATTTTTTTTAGTGATTAATAACAAGCTGAATTTTTGTGAGTAGGTTCGTTTCGACGAGACGACCAAGTTTTTATCTATGAAAATTCTCGATGGAGGTAGCTACTCGAGTTCGCAGGTGTTAAACATTTCGATTCGCTCATGTGGGAAATCGTTCCACTAATTCTGTAGGACTATGTAGCCATTTCATAATACAAGTACCTATTTACTAAGCTGCATACAAAAAATCAGCTTGTTATTAATCATTTTTAATCATTTTTGTAACCTCATTATTTGAAAATATTCGGAGTGGAGGAAGCTGTAGAATCTCTTCGGACAAAGCCTTCGTATAATTATGATAGAACTTCACTTACAGGTAAGTTCGTTTAATCATCAATAACCAGCTGATGTTTGTATGCAGCCTAATAAATATTTGTATAGTGAAATGGCCATATAGTCCTACAAATTTAGTGGAACAATTTCCCACCTGCGCACTCGAGTAGCTACCTCCATCGAGAATTTTCATAGATAAAAAACTTGGTCATATCGTCGAAATGAACCTAGTCACGAAAATTCAGCTTGTTATTAATCACTAAAAAAATTGTTCCAGGGCTGCCGGACTATAAGTATATTGTTCAAAGAAGTTTGAAGGAAAATATTATATTGTTGTTTATTTCTCGTAGGTGAGAAGTTATTTTTCAATTCGATTTGTGTGGGACTGAATATTTTTGCCCTATTAGTGGCTTTTTAACGTCCCCCTGCTGAGCACAGACCTCTAAAGTCTGGTACAGACTGACGCGTACAGACTTCTAAAGAGAGAGATATTTAGAGCTTAGACCCGCCACACTGCTTCAATGTGACTTCATCGGGACCGGGAATGATAACCGGGACCTTAACATCGATGATGGTGAAACATGCTCTCCAAGGCACGGGGGTGAAACATCGCCAACTGCCAACTCCCAATTAACTAAAGTCTCAATAGCGCAACGGTCGTCGGGTGTGGATCGAAAAGCGAAAGGTCGACGGTTCAAACCCCTTACACTTGTCGTACCCACTCCTAGCACAGAGGTTCTAGTAGTAGCTCCTAGCTCTGGCTAGCTCCTAGCTCCTAAGAAAAGGGGTATATTATTTTCATCATGGCTAATATTCTTTTTAGAAAAATATATTTTATAGGCATTTCATCGGGGCCCTTGGAAGGGTTGGCACACCTGTTTAGTTTCAAGCTCTATCGATGACTCCAATGTGGCGCGTCCTTGGTACGGATCGATTGCCAGCGGCAGCAGGCACGCCATCTTGGAAACATCCACCTGCCTCGTTTATAATTACTATAAGAGTCAATTCGACAAAAATTATATCGCGTTCGAATTTCCGCAAATGCTCTTTTACACGACTATGGCAAAACAAATGGAGAGTTGATCTCTTTAGGTAAATATAATAATGACAACTACTGGTCTAGTGCGTGTCAGAAGACGTATAAGGTAGGGTTCTGTCATCGTGTTAATAAAATAACTTTCTTATCACAAACTAAAGCAAATAATGCAAGCAAAGAATGCAATTATTATTCAAAGCAAAGTTATTTACTCTGTATTGTAACCTCTATAACTATACTCTCTGTTTCAAATTTACACTGGTCCAGTGCACATTATCTTGGTCGATTATAGCTTCTGAGCTAGTTGTCGTGGTTGTAGTGGTGATATTTTTTTTTATAATTTCATACTATGTATGTGTAAGTATATAATATAGAAGTATTTTCGAGATTTAAATATATTACAGTAGTTTAGGTGCTACTCCGAAGAACATCTAGTTATCTCGCGTAAAACTGCCACACTGGCATTAATTGTATGGTTAAGTTTAATTTTTTTTTTCGAAAAACAGTTTTAGAAACCTCAATTTAATTTTATAAAATACCTCCTCATCGTTGCTTCATTTGAAAAGTACATAAGTTTCTTCTATCAACTTTTAATGTTCAGGAGGTAGGTACCCTGTTTTTTTTTGCTAAATTATGCTGTACTGGTAATTAGATTCTATAACTATATCGAATTTCAACTTCGTAGCTTTAACTATTTTTGGATAAAATGGCTGTGACAAACGCACAGACGGGCGGACAGACGGGCCGGATGAAACTATAATATGGGTTTCTTGTTTTACTACGGAATCCTAAAAAACTATGGTAGTGGATTGAACGACGATATCGAAATATTTGTAAGTTCTTATGAAAGTCTTTATATTACGATACGATATTTGCGATGGCACAGTGCCTGTGAACGATGAAAGGTCGGTGTTTAGACGGTTCATTTTCGATGACTCATCGATGAAGCCTCGAAAATGAAAGCAAAAATCTCCAAAAATGAACCATCTAGTTTGGGCTAAATCATGCACCTACAGTCGCTTGTGAAGTTGAAGACTTTAGCAAACATCACTGATCTAATCTATATCTATCTATACATCTATCTATACATATAATAAAATCGTAGACTTGCCGTATCTGTACATTAAAGATTTTTACAAAATAATAACTAGGGGATGTTAGGGATAAGTAATAGAACGTAAAAAGCTACTTTTGAAATTTTTGTCTGTTTGTCTGTTTATTTGTTTGTCTGTTTATCTGTTTGTCTGTTTGTCTGTATATTTGTGCGCGCATCACGCAAAAACTACTGAATGGATTGAAACGAAACTTGGTACGATTTAAGTTCATACTACGGAGTAGCATATAGGATACTTTTTATCCCGAAGTTCAGCACGGTTCCCTAGGGACAGGGGATGAAAATCAAAACGTGTATTTAGCTGTCATTCAATAACGCGTAGTCCGATTTCATTCATTCTTTTTTTGTTAGATTGTAGATACTTTAAAGATTACTTACTAACGTCTAAAAGGCTGAATCGATTTTGATGGGACTTTCACTGGCGGATGTTTACATTTTGATCTACCTAAACATCCGCCAGTGAACTTTTAACAGTTTTTAGCGTGATATGAGCTCAAAGGAGCTTAGGAAAAACAAAATTATTCCTACGGGATTTTGAAAAACTAATATATATCCACGCGAACGAAGTCGCGGGTGTCCGCTTGTGTAGAAATAAATCGCAAAAAAGGAGATATTTCTTATCACGTCATGTAACATGTTTATTTAAGCACGCGTGAATTCTTAACTGTAAGCATCACCGATCTACTCTATATAATATTGTCTGTGGTTGAGATAAAGCACGTACATTCGATCTGTAAGTATGGTTAGTCTCAGTTTGCACACCTCGAAAACTTTACTAAATACTACATGTCGAAACAATTACCTACTTCAGAGTGAACTGAACCTAAAGTAGCTTATTTTAAGATTTGAGTTCACCAATACATTCAGTATTCGTCTCCAGCCATCGCCACAAGCAGAAATATTGTAAAATAATTAATATTCGAAGTATTGAATACAACTTTGAAATAAGAGTCTTTGGGTTTATTTTGCATTACGTATTATAGTTTTTCGAAATTTAGTATTTGGTTAAGTTTTTGAGGTGCGCAAACTCAGAATAACTATACTGTTTACAGTTCAACGCATATATCCAATAAGCTATAGGATTGCTAGCTGACGCCTGAATTCCCGCTACTAGTTCGTCAGGAATTCCATTTGAAGAGCTCAAACATAAATCACCCAAGTGCGAAAAGGACTCGCCCACACAGGGTTCTGCATCAACGCACAATAATATTAGATCTTCTGTTAAATAACAAGATATAGATGCCATTGCCACATCAAGGCGACTAAAACTAAGGCGCTTAAATAATCACACTAATATTATAAATGCGAAAGTTTGTGTGTATGTGTGTGTGTTACTCTGTAACGCCACAACTACTGAACCGATTTGGCTGATATTTCGAATGGAGATACAAAAATCCACAGTTCCCGTGGGATTTTGAAAAAACAAAAATCTACAGCTACAGCTATTAGTAGAATACTTACTATAGTAGTATTCCTTGAAAGTAGGTATAAAGGTTAGAAAAGGGAGCGGGAACGGGAACCGGAAATCCACGATTCCCTCGGGATTTGTCCAAAATCAAGCGGGCGAAGCAAGCAAAATCACGCATGGCCCACGTGAATTTCGGTTTTTCACAAATCCAGAGGGACAGAGGTCATAGTAACACGTATTCTGTGAACATTTCAAGCGACTTCCTGTTAAGGTTGAAGGTAGACCTCTGTGACAGATGGAGGGAAAAATAGCAGAGGTTTAGTACAAGGTCCATATTTTGGCAGCCTTTGGTTACGGTACCCTAAAAGGGATAGAACGAAACCTGAACGATTTCGCTTATTTTTATTTGACGCAATATTTCTAGTAAGCAATAACTAACAGAGTTATTTTTTACTCTCGCGATTTATTTCTGATATTAACATGATTTATGAAACTGTTTTGTCCATTTAGGTACTAAAAGTGATTGATCAGAATTTTTACACATTTAAGTAATTTGTCTTTCGTAAAATATGCGCGTTGTTCAGAGTAAACTTCTTTTTTTAAAGTCGGTTAAATATGTCTTTAATTACTGCTTATTTTCGTAATATAAGGTAAAGTCCCCTTATTCCGTGGTATTTTCATAAAAACTCGAAAGAACGTCAAAAATTAAGCATTTACTACACCTTTCTGAAGAACTGGCTATTTTTATCAGAAGCGTTATTTATTTAACTCTTGAAATATCCTAAAAGGACAACAATTACAACTTAATTTAAATTTAAAATTAAATTAAATATGAAGAAAGTCTGAATGCTCCAATTCCGAGGTAAAAATCCTAATTCCGAGGCAAATGGCTCCTAATTCCGAGGGTACAGAATACAAAGGGAAACGAGTAGAATGAATTCTACATGGTGTTCAAAAATGAACTGTATTTATTAATAGATTTCAAAATCAATTCGATACATATGTAATTGTTTAATTATGTTTGTGTGTAAAATATTAATATATGTATATTATTATACAGGATGCTCACAATATTTCAGTATGGTTTCAGTTACACCAAGTATCATTCGCGTTCAGTCACGCAAACATTCATATTCTAAAACGTTTATCTTATTATTGCTCGTGCTGATTCATTCACTGACTCACTCATTGATCACCTCTCCTGTAAAATTTTGTATGAAAATTATTTTTTTCGCAAATGGTTTCGTATAGAGGATAAAAATTCATTCAGAACAAAAATATGGAGAGAGCTGATGATTGAGGATTTCAGAGACGAGCAATGGGCACGCTTAAGGTATTGAAGATAGGTGGCGGGTGCTCAAGCAAATGTCAGTCGAAACGTCATCCAATTGGCAGTGAGCTGAAAAAAAATTCAAAATGGCGAAAATAAGATGGCCGCCATACAAATTTCGTCGGTCTCCATCTCGGAAGGTATAAAAGATAGAAGAGTGGTTATTGACAAAAGATGATCAGGATCCGATGGTTTATTGGATAAATAGAAAAAAAATCAAAATGGCGGAATTTATTTTTCCATAGAAAATGTATGGCGAATATTGAGAGAGAGAAGTTGTGAACAATGCAGGCCTTTGATGCGGTTCTTTGGAGAACTCTCAAAGAAAAATATGGGAAGACATGATGATTGAGGGTTTGGAAGACGGTTGAGCAGCCCGGGCAGGGTATTGTAGATAGGTGGGAGGTGCTCAAACAAAAATTACTCAAAACCTCATCCCATTGGCACTGAGCTGAAGAAAAACCCAAAATGGTGGATACAAGATGGCGGCCATACAAATTTCGTCGGTGATTATCTCACTAAGTATAAAAGATGGAAGAGTGGTTTTTTTAGCAAAAGATGATCAAAACTTAATAGGAGTCAAATAGTGGCCTTGAAGTCGCGTGGCCTTTACTTCCTTTGACAGTACCGCGAGCCTCAATAAATTCAAAGCGGTGCATACGAATGTAAGTTGTTGTTGAATTGTAAGTTAACGACCTGTATGGTTAGTTCGAGCTTGCACACTTCGAAAACGGTACTAGATTTGAACATCGAAAAACTGTAATATCAGAGCAAAATTAACCCTAATGCTCTTACAATCAAATAAGATTATAAAGTCATAATGTAGTAGGGTACTTCGAATATTTATTTTAAAAATTTCTGCTTGGAGCGTAGACGAATGGCTGAATATATTGGCGGACTCAAACCTTAAAACCAGCCAGTTTAGTTGCATTTCACTCTCAAGTCATGTTAGTCTCGATACTCGAATTTCTATCATCGTTTCCCCAATGTACAAAGTCGGCATAAGGCCTCTGTACTCACTAGGTTAGCAATCAGCTGTTCGACAAAAATCTTAGATTTGATAACATGACAGGTTTAGGTATGACGGTGTGACTCTTGTTCCATGAAAGCAAAGAAGGTAGCTTGGATGGGATGCCACGTGTGTGGATACACTGGCACTGTCTCACATACAGGTGACCTCCGTGGCGGCCGGAGCGGCAGCCACTAAGGCGGAAAGGGCCAAGAGGCGCAAATATGAAAATATAGAAAATAATTTCATATTTGTGCCTTTTGGGGAGGAGACCATGGGTTCGTAGGGCGAGGATGCTAAGTCCTTTTTTAAGGGCCTGTCATCCCGTCTCGTGGAGTCCACGGGTGACCGGAGGGCTGGTGCCTGGCAGTATAATATTGTACTCTGTATTACTACTGTATAATATTGTACTACTGTATATATATAATATATACTCCTACCTATCTAGAATGTGCCCCTGGCTGTGCCCCTCACCCATCTTTCAAACCTTCGATCATCATCTCTCTCCGTATTTTTGCTCCGAATAATTTGTAAGGATGAGATTTCTTAAAAAAAAACTAATTTTACATTTGTACAATCGTTTTTTTTAGCTCGCTGCCAATCGGATGATGTTTCGAGTGATATTTGTTTCAGCACCACCCACCAATCTTCAATAGGTGCACTGGCCGTGCTCCTCATCCGTCTCCTAAATCCTCAATCATCAGCTGTCTCAATATTTTTCCTTCGCATGATTTTTTGTCTTCTATACGAAACCATCAATGAAAAAAACAATTTGTACGGAAAAATAAATCCTGACATCTTGATTTATTTTCTATCCATTTAGTAGATCTAAAGATCTACTAAATGGATAATCAAAACTTAAAAGGTCTTGATCATATTTTGCCCAGAAAATACTCTTCCATCTTTTATACTTAGTACGAGACATCGACGAAATTAGTATAGCCGCCATTTTGAATCTGCCATTTTGGGGTTTTTTTCAGTTCAGTGCCAACTTGATGAGGTTTCGAGTAATTTTTGCTTGAGCACCTCCCACCTATCTACAATACCCTGCCCGGGCTCCTCAACCATCTTCCGAACCCTCAATCATCATATCTTCCCATATTTTTTTTGAGATTTCTCCAAAAAACCACATCAAAGCCTTGCATTGTTCACAACTTCTCTCTCTCAATATTCGCCATACATTTTCTATGGAAAAATAAATTCCGCCATTTTGATTTTTTTTTTCTATTTATCCAATAAACCATGGGGGGTAAGGGAGTGCACCTCCATCTCAGCACTCCAATTGTCAACCTCACCTGCACGTGGTGCCCCCTGCTAATCAACAGACGAGGCTCTGACGACCGACAAATGGCGGTATAACCATTTCATATCGGCTAGACTACAAAATGGCAAGGGCCGATGTCGGGCAGCAGCGACATCGGTACAATAGTCTAGCCCTGCGATCGCCAACCCGCCTGCCCAGCGTGGCGATTAAGGGCATAACCCTTTGCATATGGATTGTACAATAAAGCCACAGCCCCTAGTCCCCGGCGGCCCCGCTATTCCTAGCTCTGGCAGCGGTTACGGTAACGGCGGGGCAGGGGGTGTCAAAAATCTCCGGAAGAGATTCCGCTGCCAACCCCGACGACTGGACCTGGCAACATATAACGCACGCACTTTGAGGACCGACGAAAAGATCATCGAGCTGGAAGAAGCAGTGAGCAAGTTGAATTGGGGTGTCATAGGGTTATCTGAAGTCCGAAGAGAGGGGGAGGACTCGATAACCCTTAAATCCGGCAACTTGCTTTACTACCGGGAGGGCGATCAAAAATCCCAGGGTGGTGTCGGGTTTCTCGTCCACAGGTCCCTCGTTAACAACATTGTGCAAGTCGAAAGTGTGTCGAGCAGGGTAGCGTACCTTATACTCAGAATAACCAAACGGTATTCGCTGAAGGTCATACAGGTCTACGCACCGACATCGACACATACCGACGAGGAAGTAGAGGTCATGTATGAGGACATATCAAAAGCCATGCATGCCTCTAATACCTACTACAGTGTTGTGATGGGGGATTTCAACGCAAGGCTGGGTAAGCGAAGCGGTGTAGAGTTGAAAGTGGGACAATTTGGCTATGGGCGACGGAACCATAGGGGCCAAATGTTGGCCGACTTCATGGAGAAAAAGGGCCTCTTTATGATGAACTCTTTCTTCGAAAAGCGGCCACACAGGAAGTGGACCTGGATGAGCCCCGACGGTTCTACGAGAAATGAGATCGACTTCATCATGTCTACCAAGCGGCATGTATTCAATGATGTCTCTGTGATCAATAGGGTAAAAACCGGCAGCGATCACCGTATGGTACGAGGCACATTGAATCTGAACATAAAGCTCGAAAGGGCCAGACTGATGAAGTCAACGCTCCGACCTTCTCGCGCCCATATCCAGAACCCCGAGAGCTTCCAACTCGAATTGCAAAACCGATTCGCTTGCCTGGCAGATTGCGATTCTGTGGACGAACTAAACAACAGGCTGGTGGAAACTGTCCATGCGGTCGGGTCTAGGTTCTTTAAGACCCACCGTAGAATTAGAACCAAAAAATTCTCAGACCATACTCTCAATCTCATGGAACAGAGACATGAAATGAGACTGCAGTCTTCAGGAGACGCCCTTGCTTATCGGCGGATTAATAGACAGATCTCTAAATCACAGAAACGCGATCTGCGATACTTTAACACCGAGCGTATCAAAGAAACCATTGAGCGGAACAAAGGCTCAAAGGTATTCGCGAGAGATCTGTCTATCGGTCAAAGCCAGCTGACGCGACTGAAGACCGACAGCGGTAGTCTCATTTCGTCTAAACCTGAGATTTTGAGAGAGGTTGAGAAGTTCTACGGACAGCTGTACACGTCAACACAGAAGCCTGTTGAAGATTTGGCTAAAGATCCCAGAGCCAAATTGACCCGACACTATACCGAAGATATCCCGGACGTCAGCCTATACGAGATTAGTATGGCTCTCAAACAACTTAAGGACAACAAGGCGCCAGGTGATGACGGAATCACAGCGGAACTCCTGAAAGCAGGTGGAAAACCGGTCCTTAAAGTCTTTCAGCGACTGTTCAATTCCGTCATCGACCAGGGCATAACGCCAGAGGCATGGCACAGAGGCGTGGTGGTTCTTTTCTTCAAAAAGGGCGATAATATCCTGCTGAAGAATTATAGACCCATCTCGCTGCTGAGCCATGTCTATAAGTTGTTCTCGAGAGTCATTACGAATCGTCTCGCTCGTAGGTTTGACGACTTCCAGCCTCCCGAACAGGCCGGGTTCCGAAAAGGCTTCAGCACCATAGACCACATCCATACGCTGCGGCAGGTTATACAGAAGACCGAAGAGTATAACCGGCCACTTTGCTTAGCGTTTGTGGACTATGAGAAAGCCTTTGATTCGGTGGAAACTTGGGCTGTATTGAGATCACTGCAGAGATGCCGGATCGATTATCGGTACATCCAAGCGCTGAAGTGCTTGTACGAAAACGCCACTATGTCAGTCCGTATACAGGACCAGACTACGAGGCCAATCCAACTGCAGCGAGGAGTGCGTCAGGGAGATGTTATCTCCCCGAAGCTATTTACCGCTGCATTGGAAGACGTCTTTAAGCTTCTGGACTGGAACGGACTTGGCATCAACATAAACGGCGAGTACATCACTCACCTACGGTTTGCCGATGATATAGTCGTGATGGCAGAGACTCTGGGAGACCTCAATACAATGCTCAACGATCTCACCAGAGTTTCTCAACAGGTGGGCCTAAAAATGAACATGAGTAAGACGAAGATCATGTCTAACGCTCATGTTCCGCTCCACCCGGTAATCGTTGAGAACTCTGCACTCGAAATTGTAGACGAGTACATATACCTAGGACACACGATCCAGCTAGGTAGGTCCAATTTTGAGAAAGAGATCAACCGCCGAATCCAACTCGGCTGGGCAGCGTTCGGGAAACTTCGAGATGTCTTTTCGTCCAATATCCCTCAGTGTCTGAAGACGAAAGTCTTCGAACAGTGCGTGTTGCCAGTGATGACTTACGGATCTGAGACATGGTCGCTGACAATGGGCCTCATAAGAAGGCTCAGGGTCACTCAGCGGGCGATGGAGAGAGCTACAGAATTACAACCAGAGTTACCGACATAGCTCATCGAGTCGCAAAGCTGAAGTGGCAATGGGCGGGGCACATTGCTCGAAGAACCGATGGACGTTGGGGTCCCAAGGTGCTTGAATGGCGACCTCGCACCAGTAAACGAAGTGCAGGTAGACCCCCCACTCGTTGGACAGACGATCTCAAGCGAGTCGCTGGCAGCCGCTGGAATCAGGCGGCACAAGATCGTGTGCTGTGGCGATCCTTGCAAGAGACCTATGTCCAGCAGTGGACGTCCATTGGTTGAAACGAACGAACGAACGAACGAATAGACCTTTGGATCCTGATCATCTGTTGCTAGGAAACCACTCTTCCATTTTTTTTACCCTCCGAGGTAGACACCGACGAAATTTTTATGGCGGCCATCTTTTTTTCGCCATTTTGAATTTTTTTCAGCTCACTGCCAATTGGATGACGTTTTGAATGACATTTGCTCAAGCACCCCCCTCCTATCTTAAATACCTTAAGCGTGCTCTTCACCCGTCTCCGAAATCCTCAATCATCAGCTCTCTCCATATTTTTGTTCCGAATGAATTTTTGTCTTCTATACGGAATCATTAGTGAAAAAAATTTTTTTATACAAAATTTTACAGGAGGGGTGATCAATGAGTGAGTCAGTGAATGAATCAGCACGAGCAATAATGAGATAAACGTTTTAGAATATGAATGATTGCGTGACTGAACGCGAATGATACTTGGTGTAACTGAAACCATACTTAAATATTGTGAGCATCCTGTATTTTATTTCTATACATACCACGTAATTAGAGGCTCATAGAACCTTATTCCGAGGTAGTATTTCTATCCATACCACATAATTAGGGGCTCATAGAACCTTATTCCGAGGTAATACCACGGAATTGAGTTTTGTAACAAAAAACACGTTTCCTAATTCCGAGTGTTAAAAAAGAAAAGATTTTTCCATAATAAACAAATAATTTAAAGCTTAATTAGATTATCTTCGTAAATATGTACAAAACTCTCACAAAATTGCATTGAAATATGTATAAATTTAATTTTCTTTTAAATTAATTTTCTTTAGCTTTCCCATACAATCTATCAATAAATTACCTAAATAGGTAAACTTTGACACGGTATAGTTAGTGATTGAGACGCCAAAGTGTACCTCGTAATTAGGACTCTGTAACCTTATTGCCTATTTAAATATTCAAAACCGAAACAAGAAGTATTTAACATAAAACGGCTCTAAAAATTGAAAAAGTTATGAAGTCTATGAAATCGCAATTCCGCGGTATACCACGGCGTTAGGAACCGGCTAAAATATTTGGAACCTAACGCCGAGGTATTTTCAAAACCTATTTTCACCTTAATTTCTTTACAAATATTCACAAAAGTTGATTGTTTTCGATTGAAAATATAGTCCTTCAAATATTCAAATCTAAATAAAAACAAATAAAGCTCAAAATTAACGGATAAACACTATTTAAAAAAACGTAGGTATTTCGTGCACGAGGTCCAAAATGTATGAAACATGCGTTCGGGCCGGCTGCTAGTGTAAAACTTGCCGGTTATTTTAAAACATATACATATAAAACCAACAATTTCGTCATTTATCTATGGAATGATAAACTATCAATTGATTAAGATATGTTGCAGTAAAAAATAGCTTGGTGATCGGTAGAAAACGCTGTTTTTCTATATACCGCGGAATTGGGTGCCAATTTTAGAATACCACGGAATAAGGAGACTTTACCTTAATCTGTCTATCTTTCGTAATAAATCATAAATATAATACCATCCTACGAAGATTTTATTTATTCAAAGTATGTTTGTTGGTTTGTCCTTCAATCGGCAACAGAACTACGCGGATGGACTTGCAAGGGCATAATTGAGGATCTGGACAGTGTTATGTGCTTATTTTTTGCCCCGGAGAATTAAAAAGTTTCTATAGGATTTTAGAAGAACCTAAATCTACGCGGGCGAAGACGCAGCCATCAACTGGTTTATTATAATATAATTTCACCGACACACAAAACTCTTGTACTTATTACATAACTTTGTATGTCTATATCTAGGTACAGTTTCTGAGTACGTCAGCTGTAGTTAAAGATAGTCATCCATTACGAGCGAAACGACTTCCGAGCGTAGGTAGCGCTTGAATTTTCCATCATTAATATTTCAATCGGTATAGCATCCAGCCAATAGTAAGGTAAAGTCACCCAATTCGGAGGTATTCTAAAATTGGCACCCAATTCGGAGGTATATAGAAAAACAGCGTTTTCAACCGATCACCAAGCTCTTTTTACTGCAACATATCTTAATCAATTTATAGTTTATCATTCCATCGATAAATGACGAAATAAATGGTTTTATATGTATATGTTTTAAAATAATCGGCAAGTTTTACACTAGCAGCCGGCCCGAACGCATGTTTCATACATTTTGCACCTTGTGCACGAAATACCTACGTTTTTTTAAATAGTGTTTATCCGTTAATTTTGAGCTTTATTTGTTATTATTTAGATATGAATATTTGAAGGACTATATTTGCAATCGAAAACAATCAACTTTTGTGAATATTTGTAAAGAAATTAAGGTGAAAATACGTTTTGAAAATACCTCCGCGTTAGGTGCCAAATATTTTAGCCGGTTCCTAACGCGGAGGTATACCACAGAATTGCGATTTCATAGACTTAATAAGTTTTTCAATTTTTAGGGTCGTTTTATGTTAAATACGTCTTGTTTCGATTTTGAATATTTAAATAGGCTATTAGGTTAAAGAGCCCTAATTATGAGGTACACTTTGGCCTCTAAATCACTAGTTATACCGTATCAAAGTTTACCCATTTAGGTAATTTATTGATAGATTGTATGGGGAAGCTAAAGAAAATTAATTAAAAAGAAAATTAAATTTATGCATATTTCGATGCAATTTTGATAGAGTATTGTACATATTTACGAAGATAATCTAATTAAGCTTTAAATTATTTGTTTATTATGGAAAAATCTTTTCTTTTTTAACACTCAGAATTAGGAAACGTGTTTTTTGTTACAAAACCCAATTCCGAGGTATTACCTCCGAATTAGGTTCTATGAGCCCCTAATTATGTGGTATGGATAGAAATATATATTTTAATATATAATATATAGCTGCTCGTGCTGATTGGATGACTGACTCACTCACTCACTCACTCACTCATTGATCACCTTTCCTGTAAAATTTTGTATGAAATTTTTTTTTTCACAAATGGTTTCGTATAGAAGACCAAAATTCATTCAGAGGAAAAATATGGAAAGAGCTGATGATTGAGGATTTCGGAGACGGGTGAGGAGCACGCTTAAAGTATTGAAGATAGGTAGGGGGTGCTCAAGCAAATGTAACTCGAAACGTCATCCAATTGGCAGTGAGATAAAAAAAATTCAAAATGGCGAAAAAAAGATGGCCGCCATACAAATTTCGTCGGTGTCCATCTCGGAGGGTATAAAAGATGGAAGAGTGGTTTCTTCGCAAAAGATGATCAAGATCGGAAGGTCTACTCGTTGAATAGAAAAAAATTCAAAATGGCGGAATTTGTTTTTCCATAGAAAACGTATGCCGAATATTGAAGAAACTTTGATGCGATTCTTTGGAGCTACTTATTGTTATTTAATACCTAATAAACTTTTAGTTGTAGTAACCCCTCCCCGTAACGGGTGTCGTAATTTATGGATAGATTTATTTTTAATTTTACTATCAATACATATTATAATAATACTAGTATGGCATGTGGGTGCGCGGCCGGCGGCCCACTAAAGCAGACCGCGAGGTTTCGAGTGGTTTTTCTTTGAGTACTTCCCACCTATCTTCGATACCCTGACCGTGCTCTTCACCCATCTCAAAAATCTTTAATCATTAGCTCTCTCCATATTTTTTATCCGCATTTTTTGTCTTCTATACGAAACCATCAGAAAACAAACTTTTTGTGTGAAAAATAAATTCCGCCATCTTAATTTTTTTCTGTTAAGGTAAGTATTGATCATCTTTTGCGAAGAAACCACTCTTCCATCTTTTATACTTGTTGAGATAGACACCGACGAAATTAGTATAGCCACCATCTTGAATCCACCATTTTGGTTTTTTTTTTCAGTTCAGTGCCAATTGGATGAGGTTTTGAGTAATTTTTGCTTCAGCACCTCCCACCTATCTACAATACCCTGCCCGGGCTCCTCAACCATCTTCCAAACCCTCAATCATCTTCTCTTCCCATATTTTTCTTTGAGAGTTCTCCAAAAAACTACATCAAAGCCTTGGATTGTTTGCATTCACAACTTGTAGTCTCTTCAAAATTCGCCATAAATTTTCTAAGGAAAAATATATTCCGCCATTTTGAATTTTTTCTATTCATCGAGTAGATCTTCTGATCCTGATTATCTTTTGCTAAGAAACCACTCTTCCATCTTTTATACCCTCCGAGATGAACACCGATGAAATTTGTATGGCGGCCATCTGTTTTTCGCCATTTTGAATTTTTTTCAGATGACTGCCAATTGGATGACGTTTTGAGTGACATTTGCTCGAGCACCCCCCACCTATCTTCAATATCTTAAGCGTGCTGTTCGCTCGTCTCTGAAATCCTCAATCATCAGCTCTCTCCATATTTTTTTCTCCGAATAAATTTTTTTCCTCTATACGAAACCTTTTGTGAAAAAAAAAAATTTCATATAAAATTGTTCAGGAGAGGTGATCAATGAGTGAGTGAATCAGCACGAACAGCTATATATACATACTAGTATGGCGCGTGGGTGCGCGGCCCGCTAAAGCGGACCGCGAGGTTTCGGTTTTGGGTATTTTGGTTTGAACAGCCTCCACCTATCTCTCCCATATTCCTAACCCTCGATCATTATCACTCTCCATATTTTTTCTCCGAATCATTTGTCAGAATGAGAGTTCTTCCATAAAAACAGATTTTGAAAAGGAACTGTATCAAAGTCTTGCATAGTTCCCATTTTGTATTCTCTTCAACATTCGCCATATATTTTGTATGGAAAAATAAATTTCGCCATCTTGTTTTTTTCTGTTCATCAAGTAAACCACGTCTTGATCATCTTTTGCCAAAAAACCACTCTTCCATCTTTTATACTCAGTGAGATAGACACCGACGAAATTTGTATGGCCACTATGTTGAATCCGCCATTTAGGATTTTTTTCAGCTCACTGCCAATTGGATGAGGTTTCGAGTGACTTTTGTTTGAGCACCTTACACCTATATTCAATACCCTGGCTGTGCTCGTCACCCGCCTCTGAAATCTTCAATCATCAGCTCTCTCCATATTTTTTCTCCACATAAATTTTTGTCTTCTATACGAAACCATCAATGAAAAAAAATATTTGTGTGGAAAAATAAATTCCGCCATATTGATTTTTTTTCTGTTCATCAAGTAGATCTTTAGGTCTTGATCATATTTTTCCAAGAAACCACTCTTCCATCTTGTATACTTGGTAAGATAGACATCGACGAAATTTGTATAGCCGCCATCTTGAATCCGCCATTTTGGGGTTTTTTTCAGCTCAGTGCCAATTGGATGAGGTTTCAAGTAATTTTTGTTTCAGCACCTCCCACCTATCTACAATACCCTGCCCGGGCTGCTCAACCGTCTTCCAAACCCTCAATCATCATGTTTTCCCATATTTTTCTTTGAGAGTTCTCCAAAAAACCGGATCACAGCCTTGCATAGTTCACAACTTGTAGTCTTTTCAATATTCGCCGTACATTTTGTATGGAAAAATAAATTCCGCCATTTTGAATTTTTTTTCTATTCTTTGAGTAGACCTTCAGATCCTGATCATCTTTTGCCAAGAAATCACTCTTCCATCTTTTATACCCTCCGAGATGGAGACTGACGAAATTTGTATGGCGGCCATCTTTTTTTCGCCATTTTGAATTTTTTTTCAGCTGACTGCCAATTGGATGACGCTTCGAGTGACATTTGCTCGAGCACCCCCCACCTATCTTCAATACCTTAAGCGTGCCCGTCGCTCGTCTCTGAAATCCTCAATCATCAGCTCTCTCCATATTTTTCCTCTTAATGAATTTTTGTCCTCTATACGACACCATTATTGAAAAAAAAAAAATTCATACAAAATTGTTCAGGAGAGGTGATCAATCAGTCAGTCAGTCAGTCAGTCAGTGAATGAATCAGCACGAGCAGCTATATATATATTAATAATATAATATTAATATTTTACACACAAACATATAAACAATTACATACGTATCGAATTGATTTTGAAATATATTAATAAATACAGTTCATTTTTGAACACCATGTAGAATTCATTCTACTCGTTTCCCTTTGTATTTTGTACCTCCGAATTAGGGGCCATTTGCCTCCGAATTAGGATTTTTACCTCCGAATTGGGGGATTCGGACTTTGTTCATATTTTATTTAATTTTACATTTAAATCAAGTTTTAATTGTTGTCCTTTTAGGATATTTCAAGAGTTAAATAAATAGCGCTTCTGATAAAAATAGCCAGTTCTTCAGAAAGGTGTAGTAAATGCTTATTTTTTGACGTTCTTTCGAGTTTTGATGAAAATACCTCCGAATTGGGTGCCTTTACCTTATACTGATCTCTAGTCTCTTACCCAATGATGATTAGCATCGTTATTAATCGATAATCATGATAACTATCACTTAAAGGATCCTATAAGAAGTGGTCTAGACTACTCTATATCCCGAAAAAACAAAAAGTTCGGAAGAGATATTTAAGAATTATAAACACACACACACACACACACACACACACACATACACACACACACACACGTATGTCATACACACGCACAGACACGTCAAACATAACAACCCGTCGTTTTTGCGTCAGGGGTTAAAAATGAACGCATACGATGTCATGTCTAACTGGGCAGTTATCAATAAACCAAAGTAGTCGTCATAGTTAGATATGAGAACCGCATTACCTAAAGAAAACCCCGACCATAATTTGATTAATGTTTGGTCATGACCCTCTAGCAGTCAAGTGGACCGAAATGGAAACTACTACAGTTTCCATTTCGGTTTTCCGCTTGCAGTGGAAGCCAGACTTTTTGAATCGAGCGGTGACCAATCGTCAGCTTCCCGACGCCGGGTCCCGGCGCGAAATGCACCGTTCTTGGCTAACACAAGTTCAGGGTCTTGCATTGTCAAGCTATTTGTGTTGGACGTGAACAAATGGCATTTTTGTTCGATGGCTACTACCTAGATTTAACGGCCTCGTTAGTTTAGTGGCCGACTTATTCGGCTGGCTATCGTAAGGTTCAAATCCCGGGTTAAGCCAAAAAAGAAAAATATTTAGTTGGTATTTTGGGTTCGCCATCTCTGACTTTTCGGTAATATGTGAGCAATTAAATATCATGCTTTGATTATGAAGGAAAACATCGCAGGGACACCTGCATGAATAATAATAATGTTCTCAAAGCGTGTGAAGTTACCAGTCCGCACTTGGTGAACTATACGGCCTAAACATCCCATTCTGAGATAATACTCGTGCCCTGTAGAGGCCGTCAATGAGATGATAATGATGATGATGGAACGTTTTCAAAGCTATATTCTACTTCGAAGTTCGAAAACTTCCCTATAAAATGGGTAATACAGCTAATTTTTTTTTTTAAACTCACATTTTTTTTAAATGCACATTTAAAACTCATCTTAACAAAATATATAACATATATGTAATTGAGAACACTTAAAATGATTATACCACCTAAAATAAAGAATAAATACTACAATAATGAAGCGGAGATTTTTAATTACTGTAAAGTATTACCTATACACGATAAAATTATGCACGCTCTTATAATCCAAAATTACTTTGATCACCATGAGAACTACATAAAACAAACTGTAACAACAAGGAGAACAGCTGAACGTAAAATAGCAACCATAACGTCAAATAACTTCTATGGCAAACGTACTATGCAATTCCACGTCTAATAAATGAAGTTCCATCTATCTTCTATAATATAATAAAACTGTAACAGATCCAATTCTGTACATTGAAGATGTTTTGAAATTTTTTATTGGAGGGCACTCAATAATCGATACTGAAGCCAAAACTGCAATTTTTTTCATTTTTGTCTGTCTGTCTGTCTTTCTGTCTGTCTGTCTGTCTGTCTGTCTGTATCTTGGCCGCGCATCACGCCGAAACTACTCAATGGATTCGAATGAAACTTGGTACGATTTGAGTTTATACTCCGAGGTAGGACATAGGATACTTTTTATCCCGAAATTCAGGACGGTTCCCTTGGGAGAGGGGAAGAAAGTTAAAACGTGTATTTAGCTGTAATTCGTTAACGCGTTGTTCGATTTCACTCATTCTTTTTTTGTAAGAAAGGTAGTACTTTAAGTATTGTTCCGTAAATATTTCAAGGTCATAGGATTTTTAGTTCAGAAATGACAAGACATTTATTGGGTTCAAATAACTTGGGGCCCGGATCTTTGAACGTACGGCTTATTTAAAACTGGTGTGCGTTTAAATTTATGTTTGTCGGTCTGTCTATTTGTTCCAACTAATCTCCTTCGATCGATTTTAAGGGAACTTCAAGTGGCAGATAGGTGATGTTATAAGGAGTAACTTATTCTACATTTAGTTTAAGTACATAAAAGAATTATGGGATCCGATCCGATCCTATATAAAACCTAAAAACATGCGAACGAAGTCGCGGGGGTCAGCTAGTACAAAATAAGAAGCAAAATAACAAAAAATAATATAAAATACAAAAGTAAAGATTTTATCTTTAAATACAAAACATACTAATTTACACGTTTGAATACGCACGGAACAGCCTGTATTGTACCTAATTTGTACTTTGTTAGCACTACTCGGAGCCACTCGGAGCATCCCTAGCGGCGATTGCCGCGAGACGATTACAATCTACACTACATTAATTAATAATAATATAATAAAATCGTAGAATTGCCGTATCTGTACATTGAAGATTTTTGCAAAATAATAACTGGGGGGTGTTAGGGATAAGTAATAGAACGTAAAAAAGCTATTTTTGAAATTTTTGTCTGTTTATCTGTTTGTCTGTTTGTCTGTATGTTTATGCGCGCATCACGTAAAAACTACTGAATGGATTGAAATGAAACTCGGCATGATTTAAGTTAGTACTATGGAGTAACATATAGGATACTTTTTATCCCGAAATTCAGCACGGTTCCCTTGGGAGAGGGGATGAAAGGCAAAATGTGTACTTAGCTGTAATTCGTTAACGGGTGGTCCGATTTCATTCATTCTTTTTTTGTTACAAAGTAGATACTTTAAAGACTACTGGCTAATCTCCGAAAGGCTGGACCGATTTTGATGGGACTTTCACTGGCGGATGTTTACATTTTGATGTACCTAAACATCCGCCAGTGAACTTTTAACAGTTTTTAGCAAGGTTTAAGCTCAAAGGAGCATAGGAAAAACAAAATGATTCTCACGGGATTATTAAAATCAATATCCACGCGAACGAAGTCGCGGGTATCCGCTCGTGTTATTATAAGTTTTAAATGTACCCTCATTTTAACAATAACACTTTCATGTTTTGTATCCGTTCAATGTTGTATTACCTTATATTAACGTTTTTGTAACTTGTTTAAGATAAAGAGGAATGTGCAGCATTCTGATAAGTCGTCAAGACATAAGAGTGCTAAGAAAATTTGTAAATAGTTTATATTATTTTGTTTGTAAATAAAAAAAAAATTATTAAAAAAAATTATTTATTACCCCAGCAATCGTATAACATCTCATTAGATGTCCTTAAAAGGATTTTGTGCTTGTGCGGGAGTCTGATTACCATAATCCGCAGTTAAGGGAATTTATATTCGCTAATCCTAATCAAGTTTAATCATTAGTAAGTACTTAGTAGAAACAAAGCTGGGTCCCATACCGCAAATTACCTATACATTCCAGATTTAGAAGGTGTTTTATCGTACAAATATTTAAAATTTATACATTCAATATAGGGTAAGTCCGGGGTAGATGGCCCTAGTAACTTTAAAACTCTATAGTGAAGGAATTATGATGAATAAAACATTGAATTAATATAAAACGTAAACTTTATTTATTACTCTTATCAAACATTAACGATAAATTACTTTAAATAACGCAAACAATGTAATTTTAAACTTTAAAAAAAAACTAGGACTGGCCATCTCTCCCAAAGCGTCCGGGGGTGATGGCCATAGTATTTTCAACTTACCTATAACTGCACTTGTATCATAATCATAATTATAACAGCTATAATTTTGGCTATAATTTTGGCAGTGGCTAATTCTGTGGTAATCAATCTCTAAACTAAAGTGACAGTTAAAATACCTATAATAGTTCTATCTTTTTCTGAAGGGAGCGTGGTGAAAGACATACCTACGTATAGATGTCTAGTTGGAAGATTGTCTAAAAGAAAATCAGCCCCAATGTCCATCCAATTTAACGTCACGTACAGCCAATTAACGTCCCACTGCTGGGTACAGGCAGGACAGGTACTCTCGTAGGAGAGCGATTTAGAGCTTAGACTCGCCACGCTGCTCCAATGCGGGTTGGCGGGCTTTAACGACTATTGTCACATAATAGTGATAATAACCAGGACCGCACGGGGTGGAACACCGCCAGCTTCCAACTCCGGGCTGGCACTGAGAATTTCTTGACAGAAAAACCCAATACCTAACATTATTTGCCCGATCCGGGAATCGAACCCGAGAGCAGTCGAATATGCTAACCACTAGACATCAACAACCCTCAGTCTAAAATTTCCATCAGTCTAAAATATTTTAACGCTGCAGCGAACACAGCTGCTGACAGTTCCTACTGTTGTGGTTTACTAAACAAAGTTGGAGAAATTCCACTGCAGTTCTAGTCGTAATAAGGATACGCCGGGCCGCGGCCATCAGCTCGCAATTACGCCGGTCGCTAATTGACTTCGCCGCGCGCCTTTGCGTCATTCCTATACTGCTGTAGTTTGATTTACTATCCCCCTTGTGAACACTAACTGGATTCAGGACCTGTATTAGAGCACGCTCGATAAGTGCTCTTCCTTCCTAAGCTGATTCTTATAAGTGCGATGCCAAACGAGCGTAGAACAACTCACAAAAGTTGTGATTGGAATTTTTTGTTAAACAGTAACAAATAATGCGTCATCCCTACTGCTGTAGTTTGATTTACTATCCCCCTTGTGAACACTAACTGGATTCAGGACCTGTATTAGAGCACGCCCGGTTACCGGTAAGTGCTCTTCCTTTTTAAGCTGATTTTTATTAAGTGTGATAATAAACGAGCGTAGAACAACTCACAAAAGTTGTGATTGGCATTTTTTGTTAAATAGTAACAAATAATGCGTCATTCCTACTGCTGTAGTTTGATTTACTATCCCCCTTGTGAACACTAACTGGATTCAGGACCTGTATTAGAGCACGCCCGGTAAGCGCTCTTCCTTCCTAAGCTGATTCTTATAAGCCAAACGAGCGTAGAACAACTCACAAAAGTTGTGATTGGCATTTTTTGTTAAACAGTAACAAATAATGCGTCATTCCTACTGCTGTAGTTTGATTTACTATCCCCCTTGTGAACACTAACTGGATTCAGGACCTGTATTAGAGCACGCCCGGTTACCGGTAAGTGCTCTTCCTTTTTAAGCTGATTTTTATTAAGTGTGATAATAAACGAGCGTAGAACAACTCACAAAAGTTGTGATTGGCATTTTTTGTTAAATAGTAACAAATAATGCGTCATTCCTACTGCTGTAGTTTGATTTACTATCCCCCTTGTGAACACTAACTGGATTCAGGACCTGTATTAGAGCACGCCCGGTAAGTGCTCTTCCTTCCTAAGCTGATTCTTATAAGTGTGATGCCAAACGAGCGTAGAACAACTCACAAAAGTTGTGATTGGCATTTTTTGTTAAGCAGTAACAAATAATGCGTCATTCCTACTGCTGTAGTTTGATTTACTATCCCGCTTGTGAACACGAACTGGATTCAGGACCTGTATTAGAGCACGCCCGGTAAGTGCTCTTCCTTCCTAAGTTGATTCTTATTAAGTGCGATGCCAAACGAGCGTAGAAAAACTCACAAAAGTTGTGAATGAAATTTTTTGTTAAACAGTAACAAATAATAATTTGTCTTCATCATGAAATGGCTTAAACGATTTGTTTTAAATAATATGCAGCATAAATTACGTGATAAGGATTTAATTTTCTAAAACCCTTTCTTAACGAAAGCCTACGTTACAATAGCTATCTGCATTGCATGCCAAACAGCAAATCCGAGCAGTGGTTTGAGCTGTGCGTTGATAGATCAGTCAGTCAGTCACCTTTTTTATATATTTAGATAAACGACCACCATCACCACCAGTACAGCCTTTTAACGTCCCACTGCTGGTCACAGGCCTCCTTTCTCATAGGAGAGAGGGATTTAGAGCTTAGACCCGCCACGCTGCTCCAATGCGGGTTGGCGGGATGTTTAGATAAACACATAACCGCTTCTAATAAATAAAATTAGAAAAAAAAATAACCTCTGAGCTATTGAGGCTTAAATATATTGTGTTAGTTCTACCGAAGGCATTAAGGTAATTAGATTACAGTTCTGGCTGAAAACGAAACCTTTCAGTGTTCAGTCCGACTTCACTTGAGTAGCCAATATGACGGAGGGTAAGGGAAAAAAACGAAATAGAATAGAATAAAATAGATTAGAAAAGTTTTTTAATCAAATGAACTTTTACAAAGTGACCACTGAAGATGACCACTGGGTCGGAATGCCCGTGCTACTGAAAAGAACCAACGAAAAACTCGGCGTCTTTACGAAAAATAGTGTATTATTAGTGACTTGTCGGCGTGGATTAAGGTTTTTAGACTCGTCCTTTGATTTTCGGTAATAAATGGTGTCATATTATGTTCGTCTCCCTTCGGAGACAGACTCGTCCTTTGATTTTCCGTAATAAATGGTGTCATATTATGTTCGTCTCCCTTCGGAGACAGACTCGTCCTTTGATTTTTCGTAATAAATGGTGTCATATTATGTTCGTCTCCCTTCGGAGACAGACTCGTCCTTTGATTTTCCGTAATAAATGGTGTCATATTATGTTCGTCTCCCTTCGGAGACAGACTAGTCCTTTGATTTTCCGTAATAAATGGTGTCATATAATGTCCGTCTCTCCTCGGAGACAGATTATTTTGAAAAAAATTGTCAAGAACTCGAGCCATGAAAAGGCAACAAACAGACATGTTAATATCAGATTTTTAAATTTTTCATTTATTTTTAGCCTTTCAACCTTTCAAGAAATTAAAAAAAATATAACCAACCTCAAAGTTACCCTACTACCTAAGTACCACGAACCAAACTTACCTACTAGCAGTGAAAGAAAACTCTTACATTTTACTTCTTTATAACATTAGTTATACTTAACTAATTTGTTTCAGTTGTCGATTCAGTGGTGGCGAAAACCGGCGCATACAAATACGAGGATGGGACTCGGTACGTCGGAGAGTGGAACTCCAAGGGACAGAAGAACGGTATGGGACACCTCATGCTGTCCGATGGTACGAGATACGATGGCGCCATGACTGCCGGCCTCTGTTCTGGACTTGGTGTGATGGCTTTCCCTGACGGTGCTAAGTATGTTTCTACCAAACTGAAAGTGTGACCACCATTACTTTTTTTTTAATATTAATTACGGGCAAACGAGCAAGCGGGTCACCTGATGTTAAGTGATTACCGCTGCGACATGAACATTTGCAACACCAGAGGAACCACTAATGCGTTGCTGGCTTTTAAGGAGTTTGTTGATCCGCCCCTTGAACAACCCTATGTCAAAACTATGTGGAAATATCTCCAAATCACTACAGCCTTTTTAACGTCTCACTGCTGGGCACAGGCCTCCCCTCTCGTAGGAGAGAGGGATTAAGGGCTTAGACCCGCCACACTGCTCCAATGCGGGTTGGCGGGTTTTAACGTCTATTGTCACATGATAGTGATAATAACCGGGACCGACTGCTTAACGTGCTCTCCGAGGCACGAGGGTGAACCACCGCCAGTCCGCCAACTCCGCGCTGGCACTGAGAATTTCTGGACAGAAAAACCCAATGCCTAATAATTTTTGCCTGACCCGGGAATCGAACTGGGGACCTCGTGATCTTCATCATTGTGCAGCTGTTATCATCATTAAGAATAGCCTTAGATCGACCAATAAAAATCATATTTTAATCAACATAATATAGTACTATCATCTACTTAGGTATTATCTAAGAGTTAATTGCTATGTAGGATGGCTAACGTTATACGTCTATCTACATACATATATTCTGAAGTTCGTTTGCCTAAGCTTGCTATTATTATGCATGCGCTATGCACGTTATTTTCGTCTACCTATATGCGTTAGGTAAGCCCGAGATAATTGCTTTCATGTTTACAAGATAGATATAGCGACGCAGTAACAACTAACAACTGAATCACAATATCGCATAAACAAACAAGTAAGTATACCTAGATTAAAAATTTAAAAACCCCCGACATTCGCCATTTTTTGGTGGTGGCCATCTTGGATTTGCGTAGTGCTATTCTACTAGTCAAGCCCTTTCATTTGATACCCATATTGAAGAAGTTGTGAAAAAATATGTAATCCGCCATTTTGCGGCGGCGGCCTTCTTGGACCGATTTTCATCAAACATAGCTAAGAACACTCCCGATTAATTCACCTTTCAAACAAAAAAAATTGAACTCAAATCTGTTCACCCGTTTGAGCGCTATGAAGGAACACACATACACACACACACGCAAAGAGAGACACGTCAAACTTATAACCTCGACGTTTTTACGTCGGAGGTTAAAACGGATTGTTGACGATTTTAAATAATCGTATGGGTTTGATGTGGGCTCTTTTTAGTCCACTGCGTGTTTGGAACCCTCGTAGTTTTCGTAGATAAAATTATTATCACTATTTCCTTACTTCCATATTTTGTAAAATTGTGGACATTCAAAAAGTGTAAAATGTAGGTTTGAAGAATTTCGATTAAGACTGAATTTCCATATTTAAATTCCATAATTGAGGAAATGGAATAAACGAATGCATAATATTATGCAAATGAAAATGAAAATATTATATATTCAAACGACATGTGTGCAATAACTACTATTTTTTTCATCGGGGTAAAATAAACATTTCATTTGAAAATGATCTGAAAGACTATTTGTACAGCATTTATATGCTCATTTTTTTATTCCAGTTAGATATACTTACTTAGCTGTACATAATTATGGGCACTTTCATAGCCTAATATTTTCTGAATTTGTTTATTTGTCTTGGATATACATAAATAAATATTTTACTCACTAATCTAGCGTAAAGGCGCTTGCAAAACATAAAGGAGTACCATCTACTTTTATGTCGTGCCACATAATAAAAATTGTACGTGGAGGTGGGTATGAGGAACGTGGGGTAATTGATTACGGAAGATTATGACGACAAGGTTTATCATACTTTCCCCTTGTACATTTTAATTGAAAACATTTAAAGTTATATTATAATATCATTTTATCAATCACAAAGTTAGGGAATTTGGAACTGTTTGAGGAGAGCAATGGGACCGTTTCTAATTAGTACAAGTAGCTGTTGTTATTAGTTCCTAATTACCCTTAAACTACAACTTTTAAATTTATTTTCTACCAGCTTTTGCCCGCGGCTTCACCCGCGTGAATTTCGGTTTTTCACAAATCCCGAGGGAATCGTGGATTTCCGGTTCCCGTTCCCGCTCCCTTTTCCCACCTTTATACCTACTTTCATCGAAGTTGGCTATAGTAATATACCTATAGCTGTAGCTATAGATTTCGGTTTTTTCAAAATCATGCGGGATCTGTGGATTATTCCAGGATAAAAAGTAGTGTGTTAAGTCAGCGCATAATCTATCTCCATTCAAAATTTCAGCCAAATCGATTCAGTAGGTAGTAGTAGTTATAGAGTAACAAACATACACACATACATATACACACAAACATTCGCCGTTATGATATTAGTGTTATAAACATACAAATATGATAAAATACTATATAGTTCAGTATTAAGTTCGTTGTTTCAAACGATAAACATTCGAGAAATTCGTCACTTCTCATTAATATTCAGCTAAGGTTTCACTTTGACGTCCCACGAATTTTAGCTGAGCAATGATTTTTTTACATACTTTTCTCCATTTAATTAATATAAGAAGGGAAACAAAACTGCGTGCATCAGCAATTTCTTGAATAACGATGTTATAATTTATGATTTTGATATTACTTGAGTAAAATTTTCCTCGTGTTTGAAACACAGGTTTCACTGGGTGTCCCAATGGCCTCCCTCCTTTAGCCTACCTGCTTTCTTGAACATAATATTAACTGATTGAGCATTATATGGGCTCTACTTTCTAGTGTATATAATCTAGCACACTTTGCCTGGTCTAGAGAATCTGATTTTTCGAGTCTATTGGCTCTCCAGCCTTTGGGTCCTTTTGCGTGTATTATTCAAAAAATTAAACAATACAGAATCAAATTTCGTCTTATGACATAGGGACAATAAACACAATATACCTAGTGGTATTTTTAATAGACTAGGTGGTTGGAGTTATGATTGTTAGCTGATTCATGTTGTATTCCAGGTATGAAGGAGAATTCATGCAAGGCTGGTTCCACGGACACGGCGTGTTCTGGCGAGCTGATGGAATGAAGTTCGAGGGAGAGTTTCGTGGTGGCCGCGTCTGGGGATTGGGTAAGTAATGCAATAGGATCACCTACGTCTTATTCTGCTTCTTTTTTCGTCGAAATTTTGTCAATATTTATAGTGTAAAATTAGTCTAATTAATTGAAATTGGCTCAGTAGAATTTAATTTTTTAAATTAGATTAGATGATCAGATTTCTAGAATTTATTGTTCTTTTTTTTAAGTTCCTTTGAAATTTTTGGGACCAGACTATTTTTTACTGTTTTCTTATCAGCAAATGATATCTACCAATCATTATTCAAAAGTTCAATAATAAATTATTACATCCAACCCCTTAATAGGTACTAGTTTTTCTTCGATGGCCGGATAAATTTTGACTTAGGGTGGGGGTTGTCGCGGATTTCATGCCAGTTATCTTCATCTGATAACTGATCTCATATGAAGTGGCAATGCTCGAAGAACCGACGGACATTGGGATCCCACGGTGCTTAAGTGGCGACCTCGCACCAGCAAACGAAGCGTGAGTAGACCCCCCACTACATAGACGGTCGATCTCAAGCAGGGGCTGGACACAAGCGGAGCAAGAGCTGTTGGACGTTTATTAGTTGATACGACGACGAAGTTTCTTTGAAGATTTTGAGACCAGAATATGTTTTGTGTATATGTGTTAAAACATCTACACACCAATCACTACTTCACACTTCGGTAAAAAATTACAAGTTTCAATGGCCGGGCCAATTTTGACTTAAGATAGGGACTGCCGCGGCTTTCATGCTAGTTTTCTTCTCCCGATAACTGATCGTGTTTGGTCCAGGTCTGGTGACATTCAATGACGGCAGCAACGGGTTTCCGCGTAACGAGGGCTACTTCCAAGACTGCAAGATGGTCCGGCGCAAGCGGTGCCCCGAGGTAGTGCAGCGCGCGCAGAAGGTGGCCTACATGGCTCGCGCGCAGTGCCAGCAGATGTAGGAACAATAAACTGTGTTGATGGGTTAGCTATCCAATATGCTGGTGACACTATAGCAAACTCAAAACTGTAGCGATTCGCAGTACAAAAGCTCTACAGGGTGTAAGGAGATTGCTATCGGAAACGAATATCGGTAATAGTAGTGATGATTACTGACAAGATACCACAAAAAAGCGAAAAAAAAATATTTTTTTTTCTGTAATTTTTTAAAAGTTTGCAATGTAATGCAATCAGCTAAAGCTAGTCAACGAACGTTGGGTAAATGCTTAAAGTTGTCATCGCAGTTTGCGCACTGTTCATTACCGGTTTGAAATATCACTAACACTACTGCAGGTAGACAAGTGGATATTGTTAATGGATTGTGTTTAGGTCGTGTAATAATAGCGCTAAGTTTTCGATAGCGGTCCCCTTATACCGTAGGTATATTGGATACCAAGCATACCTATAGCAACCACTGTTTTGTGAACCATAATATTATGTAGTTTACTAAATCTCGGATTGCTAACGACGTATGTAAGTCAAATTATGTGCTTCGCATTTCTCTGTATATGGTCTAAGATCCCGCTATACAACGACCTTCACCGAGATGTTTATTTGATGAAAACTATTTTATATTTAATTTAACATGTCAATAAATATATTGCATATGGGTTGCCTAACAAATTTCAGTCCAGGATATGATTAATTAATAAATAAAAAATATTTTTTTTTAAACATTTCACCGGGTTGATTATTAGACAAATTCTATACCAATCGAAAGTATGATGCCCATAGAATATGCAAACGTTAGGTTGGTTATTCTTTTCCGGTCACAACTCTCGGGTAGCCAGGTGTAAACAGGTAAATCGATACTAGCATTTTGCACCGGTCTGATTATTGAATTAAAATTAAATGAAAATAAAGACGATTTCATTATGAATTTGTCTAATAATCAAACCAGTGAAATGTTTAAAAAACATTTTTTTTTTTTTCAATTATTAATTAATCATATCCTGGACTGGAATTTGTTAGGCAACCCATATGCAATATATTTATTGACGTATTAAATTAAATATAAAATACGTTTCATCAAATAAGCATCTCGGTGAAGGTCGTTGTATGGCGGGATCCTATACTAATAGCGTTGCTACTGAAATGTAATCAAGGTTTATCTCATTAATTAAATTGTCAATCCACAGCCAATGGGATTACGTTTAAAGGGATTGCTGTTAATATAGAACTTTAGTAATATTATATTTGGCACTAATTCTAATAAACATAATCTCTAAAGTAAAAAACCGGCCAAGTGCGAGTCAGACTCGCGCACCGAGGGTTCCGTACCTACTCCAGAAGTAGGTATAAGTAGAATCTGTTTTTTCTTATTTGTCTTAAAAGGTAAACAAATCTCAATAATCTTCTCAGAGAAATGCGTAAGTGACTCTCTTTTCTTTTCTCTTTTAATAACACGATTTTATTTAAGTATTTACCTTATTTGAGGTGAGTGCCAATTAAGCTAGGTCTCTAAATTGTATGAACGCCTATACAACTTAGAGGTCTATTGATTCTATTGGCGTCAACTATGTATGTATGGGGACACCCTTTAATTTCCAACTTTTTTTACTTTTTGGAATTTTCCCTTTATTTTATACTGTAAGACCTGGCTTTTTGCCAAATTTCGTAATTCTAGGTCAACGGGAACTACCATATAGGTTTTCGACCCAAAACCTATAGGGTACTTCCGATTGACCTAGAATTGTCAATTTTGGTTGAAAGTAAGGGCTTACAGCACAAGTAAAGGAAAAATTCCGAAAAATATAATATGTATTTACATGATTTCGAAAAAATCCTAATTTGCCCATATTTTTTATTGTGATAACTTAGGACCTTGATTTTTATACATCTAATAGAGACCATAGACCTCAGTATCTGGTATAAATTTCAACTTGCTAGGTCTACCCGTTCCAGAGAAAATCGGTGGTGACACACGGACAGACGGACAAGAAAGTGATCTTATAAGGATTCCTTTTTTACCTTTTGAGGTACGGAACCCTAAAAATCAATAAAATAATTTACAAATGTGACAAAGCAGTTTGGTGCAAGGGGGCCTCCCTTGCACCAAACTTTGTCACATTTGTTAAATTGTAAAATGCTGTCACTTTTTGACAAATTTATTTCACGGTTGACAAGAAAAGAATTTAGTAAAGCTATAGTAAATTTAATTTAAACACATTTAAAAGCTTGGTGCAAGACGCAAGTGGACCTTAATATTATTTATAACCCCCGACGCCGATTTTTTTTGGTGGAAGGTGGATTATTCAGAAGTGTTCTTAGCTATGAAAATCAAATAATGAAAATCGGTCTATAATGGCCGCCGCCACAAAATGGTGGGTTGATATTTTTTCACAACTCCCTCAATATGGGTATCAAATGAAAGGACTTGACTAGTAGAATAGCACTATGCAAATCCAAGATGGCCGCCACCTCAAAATGGCGAATGTCGGAGTTTTTTTTTTAATTTATATCATAATTATACATTGGTCCCTGCAGCAAAGGATGCATCTGTTTATTTACTTAGTTTAGTGTCGATATTGTATAGAAGAGATTTGTTGCTTTAACGTACAGGAAGTGGCATACCTACTTAACTAAATAGAATTTATACGGGAAATATAATACTTTCCCTGTAAACAATACCCATGTAGCGCAACATACGCTAGGTGCGCCGTTCTCGCGAGGGAAACGCGCTAGGTCGAGGTGTCAGGTGACGCACTGACGCGTGTTTATGTTGCAAGACTATAATGAAACCATAGTCATACAATGTCATAGTCATCATTAAAGGACTCATCGTAATCCTCTGCAGATTAATTAAGACGATCGACAAGATTACGATGAAAATATTTTTTTGATCAAAATCCTATAGAGTTCAAGCAAAAACTAATTTCATCATAATCCTGTGACATACGCTAAAGCTTCGTAAAACCTAGTGGACATTTTTCTCGAGACAGTGTATTATGGTTTCATAATATTATGTTTCATATCAAGTCTTTTTATGCCTTGTGACATCTGTCGAGTCATAAATTGGACTTCGAGACATTTATCTCGTAATCGTCTCGCTATCAGTTTTTTTTTATACCTTGGGTTTGTTCAACGCAACTTGCATTTATATATAGAGGTGGTTGCCTAGAAAATATTATGTAAAGAAGTTGCATATTATAATTGTTTGCTTTGAACCACATATTATTAGGTCGTAGGTACTTTGTAACACTTTGTTACACGTTCCGAGAAAACGATGAGTAAGCCACGTGTAACCTCTAGTGTATATTTTTAAGATAAAATCTCATCTTTTATCTGTCAATGAATCTGTGACATGGTGTGGAGATGAAGTTTTCCCGAAAGTTAATTTCCATACAAAATGGCAGATTAGAGAAGCATAATATAGTAATTGATGTTATCTTACACTCAATAATCAAGACATTGAATCTATATAGGTATATAAAACAAAGTCGTGTTTGTTCGAACACTTATAACTCTGGACCGATCAAAAGGCTGGACCGATTTTCATGGTATTTGATTTTTTTGTATTTGGGACCGTCCCGAATAGCAGAATAACTATTAAAAACATTGAAAAATTGACGATAAAATAAAAGAAAAAACATTTTCCCATACAAAATGTTCATGGGTTTGGTAACTGTCAAACATTTTAATATTCATCCCGTCGATACGGTAAACTCTCTCACCCGTTATATTCTTCTGTACGTGTGTTTGTCACCTAAGTCCTTCTAAACGGCTGGACCAATTTGGATGCAATTTTGTGTGTATATTTCAATGGGTTCATGGATGGTTTGAAAAATTACCGGGTAGGTACTACCTGTACTACCTACCGGGTCTCTATAACGCTGATGTCGATATGTTACCGGGCGGGACGACGTTTGCCGGGTCCACTAGTATGTTAATATAATAAAAGGAATAAAATTATTACTTAGATAATATTCAATGAATAATATTATACAATCTGAAACTATTAAAAAATAAGATTGTCAACCCAACAAAATATTTAATTGCCATCCTTTACAATAATTACATAAATATTTAAAATTACCTTATTGATTATTTTATTTATCTACAATAACTTATATAACAAATTACGAATAATTAAGGCATCTATATCACTGCCAGCAACCTAAGCAAAATCAGTGCGACAAATTTTTTTATAACGGCTCATGCTTTGTCGATGTCAAACTCGCGAGAGACATATGTCGCACAAACTATGCTTGAGCTGTAGATTTCTAGAGTTCTGAAAGTTTTGAGTTCAGAGATCTATGTTCCGCTGTTTAATAAAAGACATATAATAAAGTGCGATCTAAGTTCAGAGATCAGCTGTGTTCCGCTGTCCAATCAAGACAAATTAAGTGCGATTACAATTATTGAAATGGAAATATTAATCCGCCATTTTCTATTTCTGTCTTTCTCAATCTCACGTGTGTTTTAAACTGAGCAGGACAAAAATAGAAACTGGGGGTTTCACTTCTTAATTATCTCGATCGTATTTTACATCAAATACTAGATCCAAGGCATAGTAAAGCACTGAAAATGGAACTGAAAGAACTCTGAACTCAAAACTTTGTTTCAGGCTTCATCAGTTGTATTTCAGTTTTCTTTTCTGGATCGTTTCCTCGTCATCTAAACATTGGCCATATCTTACTTCCATACATTTGCTTCCCTGTAAGCAAAAAAAAATACAGTTAGATATTATATACATCACGATTTCTTTTTATACTCAGAATTCTATATAGGCCGTGTCCACACAGCTGCCTCGCGCATGATCATCGCAAAGTATTGCTCAGTCGGTATCGACTGCTGACGGACTTTAAAATGATTTGGGCACATCCGGCCCACAAACACCGTAGAATATCTGAAACGATTGCATCAGGGGCGAGTCATCGTCGCGCACATTGTGTGGACACAGCCAACGATGATTTGCTCTTGATTAATACTTATTAGCCTAGTAGCTAACTTGTTAAGCTGCGGATCATGAGGTCCCAGATTCGATTCCCGGAGTGATAAATAAATAAAAGTTATTTGAATTTTCTATCAAGACATTATCAGTAACGGCCCGGAATTGGGGAGGTTGACAGAGCTAGATACCTCGTGCCTCGGAGAGCACGTAAAGCCGTCGATTCTGGGCTTGATCTCTTTATAGTCGTGTCGCAATGTTATCCCATCGGATTGAAAGAGAGGGAATAGAGTGCACTTGAGTTTGCGCACACACTTGTGCACTTTAATATCTCCTGCGTAGTTCACAAGTCTACGTTGAGGTTGACTGCCTTGGCCGAAATTCGTTCGGTAGGATATTATAATGACGGATAGGGAAGAACAGAAATACGCCGAGAAAACAAAATAAGATTCAAATAAATGCATAGTGTATGTAATGTATATTGAGTTTGGCGTAAAATGAAAGCTCTCATCATGTTGATTTAGAAATTAGGTGCTCACGTAATTTACATGGAAGAAAATGAAGTTCGCGGTTCATTTTTAAGAGAGTTCATGTCGGATTTAAGTTTTTATTTAATCTTTTAACGGATGCCCGAGGGCGTGGTTCGCGGTAAGTAAAAGATTTCTCACTAAAGTTAAGTTTAAAAGCGCGGGGTTATTGGAAAATCGTTTTGTGACTACAAGAGATTTGAAGTTGATCGATTCTTGCTAATACTTATGGGTAATGTCATTTTAATATTTTCCAGAAGGAATATTTGAAAAGAGCGCTGCAAGTTTTATCTTTTTGATTTTTGACGTGATGACGTCTTATAAATCGATTAACGTAGACTACACGCACGAAAAAGCATGACTCATTGTCGCGTACCACGTGCAAGCTAGAGCGCGGAACAAGCGATAGAGAAGGAACGATCGGCCTAAGCGTTCTGCTTGTGAAGCATAGCTATCTCTCTATGTTTTCTTATGACGTTATCACGTAAAATTATCGTCCGTAAACCGACGCTACAGACAACCAATTTCTGGAACGAAGTTCCTTATCGCGCGTTGCGAAAGGACGCTAGACGGAAAAAATAAGACCAAAAGTTGTAACGACACTTTTTGCTATAGTTGTAAGCCGTGCGGCATGCGCGTGTTTCTCTGTCTCTCTCTCTCTCTCTCTCTTATAGAAAGAAAGCCAGTTATTTTCGTTTCGTCTTTCCATTTCGCATTGAACAGTGTGGTGTCGCGACGATTATTTTTTAAAGTGTAAAGTGATTATGCTGATACGTTGGCCATCTCGCCGCAAAATTAATTAGTTGTCAATTTAGTTTTGACAGGTCTAAACATAAATATAGATCGACCAGAATCTCATGAAAAATAGGGAAATTAAATTTTGTAGCAAGCAACACTAGGTTAACTCGGCTGTCCTAGTGATAAACAAAGTAATTACATTCAGAACACCTTACCTGGGATCGTTTCACGAAACGAAAAATCAAGCGACTGCATTTTAAATACAAAAACAAAGTAATCAGCATCCAATTACTTTGTTTTTGTGTTGTGCTTGTTGTTTACTTGGTTTTGCATTTATATTCCGGGTTAGTGTGTGCAGTTACTTTGTTTGGGCATTTCAAATTTCAGTAAACGGTTCAAATTATTTGAAATATTAAACTGTGGTAAAAAAACTACTCGACATAAAACTTTTGTTAATGCAAAAAAGTCAATTTCATAAAAAAGTTCAGTTAATTTGTTTATCGCTAGGGCAGCCGTAGTGTTGCTAACTTTGGAATTTCATTTCCGTAATTTTCATGAGATTCTGGTCGACCTTTACTATCATTATCCTTAAGGAACATGGCGAATTAAGAGTAAATGGCGAAATAATAGCGAATTAAAAGTTTGTATTAAGTCTTGTCAGCCAAATGTCAATGTTGTGAACTATTTAATTACTTCCTGGCTGAAAATGATAGCTTGTTAACGGAGACAGCTGACATGGTTATCAATTAATTTGAATTGCGTATGCACGGGAAATTGGGTGAGATCCTATCTGCCAATAAGGGTCTATGCAGACGATTTGTTGGTATTTAGACTATAAAGTGTGAGCCAGCAGCAAAATTACAGTTTGGATGCAGTTTTATTACTGACTTCTAGAACTGCACGTGATGCACGTTTGTGTAGTGTGCACACTTTTTATGGAGTTGACACAATTATATTGCAACTGTTGTTGTTTGCGTGCAGTTTACATTGAACTAGTGCATACTGACTACACGCCAACTGTACGAAAACTGTGCAGTCCATCGGTCGGATGCGGAAAGTTTCGGCAATCCAAATACGAGTAGGTTTTAGAATTGAATTAGTTTAGTTTAGTTTATTTTGTTGTTTCGGGGGTATTGGTCTAAAGGATAATATTATGTTTGTTTTTGATACTACGTTGTGCAATATTTGCTGTGGTTTTTCTCCGATTTTCCCCGAAATAACAAAGACAATTGGGCAAGATACGTAACAGAGTGGTGTCCACGAGAGGGCAAGAGGAAAAGGGGGAGGCCTTTTCGAAGGTGGGAAGATGACATACGGGCCACAGCAGGAATATTATGGAGGAGAAAAACGCATGACCGTATACAACATGGAAGAACTTGGGGGAGGCCTATGCTAGCGGGCAAAACAATCAAACATTACCGGTGTCTTAAATTTTAGTATAATTTCATCATTTTGTAAATATATGTATAATTGTTAATAAAGGCTAATAATAAAAAAATAATAATAATAATTTTGTTGTTTTATGTTAATTAAGGTCTTTATTTTATAACTGAGATTTAATTTAAGTAGTTTTAATTATTTTAAATATTTTATTTGATATCAATCGATTGAAAATTTGCGAAAAAAAAAACATAACTCGCGAACTCACCCCACTCCTGGCTGAAGGGTTTAGTGTATCATACATAGGTAATTTAATCATATTTTAATAGATCTGTTGATCTCCCATTTTAAATTTCTTAATTCAAACACCTGAAGATTTGCTGCAGTTCCGCCTCCATCAAAAGTGTACTTTACGTTAAATGCAACGCCCTTCCACCAATACAAGTAAGTAGGTGCCCATTCAGGTTTAGTGACCGTGTCACGCTGAGATGGATATTTTGTTACCGCTCGGATGTCAGCATGAAAGTAAAACGCGGTGATGCAACGAGCCGTGCCTCGAGCCTGTTACGTCGTGACGCTTTCACTCGGAACTCGGGTTACGTAAAACGGAACGTAACTGACCACTCATTACATGTTATTACACTGTGTGAACAAATCTCGGACACTGCATAATGATATTATCATTGAATTCGTGTTCGGCAAAAAAAGTGTAAGGCCGTGTCCCCATTAAGACCGATTCGCATGTATCAGTGAAGCATCAGTTGCCGGTGGAGTTCCGGCACAGTGAAAAATATTCTTTCATACATTCTCTATGAACTGATACTGAAACACTGTGTCTTCACTGAAATGAACAGTAGTAGTCGTATTCTCTAACTTAGTTACCAACAGAAAAGCAGCAATGTATATCGAACTTATTCGGTGGCTATAATTTTCAGTTGGTAACTAAGTTAGTGAATAGCCCACCAGGTGTGAACGCGTTCATAGAAAATGTATGATTTATTTTTCACCGTGACGGAACTGTGCCGGCACTGAGGCCTATTCCACTAGTCCCTACCACGTATCCCCCCTGGGGGGTAAGAGTGGAAATTTTTTTCCACCTATCCCTACGGTAGGGATGAGTGGAAAAAATATTTACACTTATCCCAACCGAATTGAACGTGGGCCATTTTTGTTGACAAGTAGGTACATGTCTGTACATAAGTATCTAAACTTTGTTTCCATAATATGAACCTCTTTAATATTATCAATACGTATATATGTACATTTTGCACTTAATATTTCACTGGGTCAAAGATTGCACTTTTTGGTTTTTAGGTTTTGTTTTTGTAAAACGTAAACTAATTGAAAAATCTTATTACAATTTAAAGGATTGTTTAAAAAGCAGGGGAATGAATTATTCCAGCGGCTAATTAAACAAATTGTTAATTATAGTTCTATTAAATATACGAAGTTTGTAATGTTTAAAGTTTGTATGGTGATAATAAAAAACACGGCTGAGTTTGATGTGGGCTCTTCTTAGACCAGGGCGCGTTTGAAACCCTCATAGCTTTAGTTTTAAGAGACCGTAATTGGTTACCACCATCATGTTTTATAAGCCTGAAATCGTATACCTAATTGTATACCTAAATCGAATAAATAAATATTGATTGACTTACTGTCCTATCGGGTATATATACGGAAATTAAGTTAAAAACAAAAATGTATGTGAATATTTAATTCTTAATAACAATAATTATTGTTATTAGACTTTTCCTAAGATACCATTTGTCACTAACTACCTACAGCAGTCTGCAAGTAATAATAAATGCTAAATAAAAAGAGCATTTTTAATTAAAAAAAAAATCTTTTAATTTTTTGAGCAGTAGTAGTTAATTACTTAATTTAAACTAAGTAACTTTTTATGTATTAATAAATATTTTTTTTCTTGACAGTACCTACCTACTTATCATTAACTAAAACCACTCGGTAGGGATAAGTGTAAATATTTTTTCCACTCATCCCTACCGTAGGGATAGGTGGAAAAAAAATTCCATTCTTACCCCCCAGGGGGGATATGTGGTAGGGACTAGTGGAATAGGCCGGCACTGATGCTTCATTGATATGCGCGAATTGGTCTTTAGGCGAACAGTGAGCGGTTGAGCGGTTGACAGTCCGCTGGCTGACTGAGCGGTGTATTAGTCGCAACTCATAGCTCTGGATCTCTCATAGTTTTGGAGGCATTTGGAGGCGAATCAGCCAATCACTGAACTTATTTTGGAAATTAGATGGTGCCCCGTTCATCGGGTTCATTTTTGCGGTGAACCGTCTAACTGAAACTGAACTGAATTTTCCGATATTTTTGCTTTCATTTTCGAGGCTTCATCGATGAATCATCGAAAATGAACCGTCTAAACACCGACCGTTCATCGTTCACAGGCACTTTGCCATAGTAAATATCGTAATCGTGCATCGTTACACCGCAAAAATGAACGATGAACGGGGAACCGTCTAATTTGGCTTAGCAATTTCTATTTTAAGGCGAAACGACTAATATTATTACGCGGCTTAGGGCTTTATTATGTTGATAGGGATTTAAAGTAGTTTGGGGTAAAATTGAATTTCAACCAAGGTAACCCTGTTTTTCATACTGTTCGAATTGCACGGAATTAAAATCAGACTATAGCGAACACACATAATATATTATGTTACCTTTGCAAGGTAGGCCTTCATGTAGAAGTTTCCGAAGAGGACTATGAAGGAGACCATGTATATGATGAGCACGTAGTGCATCCAGAGCGGGAACTCGCAGCCGGTCCTGATGCCGTTGATGCCGAGGACTAGGGCGCACGTGAACTGGATCTGGGGGAGAAAATAAATTCACCTTTAAATACGAGTAAATCCCTAATAATATTATAAACGCGATCTGGCTGCTGTGTTACGCTTTCACGCCTAGACAGGCAATACACGTTCGATTTTTCCATCCGATAGTAGGATCAGATAGTCTGATCCGGCTATCTGAAGGCATATTTTTAACCCCCGACGCAAAAACGACGGGGTGTTATAAGTTTGGCGTGTCTGTGTGTGTGTGTGTGTGTGGCGGATTACATATTTTTTCACAACTCCCTTAATATGGGTATCAAATGAAAGGGCTTGACTAGTAAAATAGTACTATGTAAATCCAAGATGGTCGCCGCCACAAAATGGCTAATGTCGGGGATTTTTTAAATTTTTAATTTATACTTGTGTATGAACGTTCTGCCTATCCCAAACACGTCCGATCCAATAGTCGGATCGGACGTCCGAGTGGGAAGCGGGCGCGAGGCGTTTACGATTTTACTGGGACTCAGGCTACTACAAGTATCATGACAGACAAAAGAAAGATTTGGCTTGAGAAGATATCTGTAAAGAAATCTTTTTACTTCGTACTAAGCAGGGGCGTAGCTACCGCCGTATATGCCGTATCAATTATACGGGGCCCCCAAGCCACGGGGGCCCCCGACGTGCGTAAGTAAAAATTAACAAAAACTTTTGCCGAAAAAAAGGCAAGGAGACATCGAACTATTACGCTAAGGAGAGTATAATATTGTTACGAATGAACCTTATTACTAGCGCATTAAGGTTCATAATCGCTCGTCACCTAATAAATACCTAACAACCCATGATGTAAACAACAAACAACGCGGCTGTTCTGGAATAAACATCGATAGGGGTGGAACTTTCTAGAAAACGCTTAGTCACGCGGTAACGGGTATATAAAGGGACCGGCGAGCTGACGGAGGGCAGTTCAGTTCTGAGAGCCGAGCGAAATACAAACGAAGGAAGCGATCGGAAGTGAAGAGGATTGGAAGCGAACAAGCGTGAAGAGGAAGTCTACAAGAAGATCAGGAGTACCAAGTGGAATACGGAAGTGCGGAATAAAGTCTGATCAAGGGTCACCAGGTGTTTTATTCCAAATCTTCGAACCCCAGCACGTAACAATTGGTGTCAGAAGTGCGATTTGGAAGCTATGCCATTGACTCCGAGAGACGACTTCGGCAGCGAGGGTGTCAAGACCAGGGCCCAGCGTGCAGCGGAATCCAGCCGAGCACCTGTGGAGGAGCACCTGGAGGAACCAGCACCTGGTGGGTCCCCCCAGCTGGCCCCGCCCACTGGCCACACCCACCAGGCCACGCCCCTTGAGACCACGCCCACCCAATCGGAGGCCCCGCCCACTGGCCACGCCCACCAGACCACGCCCCTTGAGACCACGCCCACTCAGCCGGAGGCCCCGCCCACTGGCCACACCCACCTGGCCACGCCCACTGAGCAAGCCACGCCCACCGTTGACTTGTCGAGTTTGATGCGGATAATGCAACAACAGTTTGCAGCGATACAGGAAAATCAAGATTGCAAATTTGCAGCGATACAGGAAAATCAAGCAGCGATACAGGAAAATCAAGATTGCAAATTTGAAGGGGTGCAGCGGACTGTTTTGTCGGCCGTTCACGAAGTCGGCGGCATGGTGGCTAAATTGCGAAAAGAGTTGGACCTCATGGACGAGCGAGTCACCTGCCTAGGAACGGACATAGATGGTGTGAAGACGGGCCTCAACGAGCTACAGAAAAAGGTGATACGTCTTGAAACGACAAGACTAACGTCAAGTGGAGCGATGGGCGCAGTTCAGGGACCTAATGTTAAGGTACCCCCATACGACGGTAGCACCTCCTAGCCCGCGTACCGGCAACAGTTTCAGACTGTTGCTACTGCTAACGGATGGACGGACGAACAGTGCTTGACTGCCCTCACTGTCGCGTTGAGAGGGCAGGCTCTAACTGTTCTGGAGGCCCTTCCCACTTCAGAATGTGGATACAAGGAACTGTTGGATGCACTCGAATCCAGGTATGGGGAGCGACATCTGGAGCATGTGTTCCGCGCCCAGCTGCGCGATAGAGTCCAGCGATCTGGAGAGGGTCTCCAGCAATGGGCGTTGGAAATAGATAAGCTTGTGCGGAAAGCTTATCCATCGGCCGACGATAAGATGGTAACCGCAAACACCGTGCAAGCTTTTGTCGAAGGAATTAAAGACCTGGAGGTAAGAGCTGCCGTGAGGCTTCGTCACCATGTCTCATTAAAAGAAGCATTGGCGCATGCCTTAAAGGTCGAAGCAGTTCGACACGACATTCGGCAGACTCACAGACTACGTGAAGTTGTCGAGGAGGTGAAAGAGGTTAAGACCTCATTCAGGAAGAACTTTGGCGCTGTGTGCTATAGATGCGGTGTGAAAGGGCATCTGCAGCTGAATTGCCCACAGAAAGAGTCGCAGATGTCCCGACTAAAGAAAATAGAGGAACGGTTGGAGGAGCTTGCGAAGAGAGGTGAGGATGCAAGGTTTCCTCAAAATCAGGGAAACTAGTAACAGCCAGGACTAAGGGGCGAGTACTGGCTGGCACGGAGGGAGCCCCAGCAACGGTTATCTCACAGGGGGACATCGTCGGAAAGTGTGAAGAAGTTGTGTGGCTGAAGAAATGCACTTCAATGCCAAGCATGGAAAAATCAGGTTCTGGGAAGGATCCTACAGTCTATGAGCTTCTTGAAGACTGCAAAAGCAACCTGACTTATTTACAAAGCATCAAGGCAAAGAAGTTTCTATTACGCCATGCGGACATCTTTTCTAGTCAAGAAGGAAACCTAGGGAGAACATCGTTAGTGCAGCATAGAATCGATACCGGAAATGAGGGACCCATCCGTCAGCGGGCGAGACGGCTACCAATCGCGAAGGAAAAAGAAGTCGAGGATATGCTGAAAGAAATGGAAAGGAACAAAATAATAGAACCATCCGCAAGTCCCTGGTGCTCACCGGTTGTGCTTGTGAAGAAGAAAGATGGAAGCACACGGTTCTGCGTGGACTATAGGCGGCTCAATGACATCACAAAGAAGGATAGTTACCCGCTACCTAGAATCGATGACACTCTGGATACTTTGAGTGGCATGAAATGGTTTTCGACTCTAGACCTAAAATCAGGTTACTGGCAGGTAGAAATCCATCCAAAAGACAAGGAGAAGACAGCGTTTTCAACGGGAAAAGGATTATGGCAGGGAACTACGGTTACCAGTAGACTTATTGATGGGAGGGACACCGGATGAACCTTGCACCGTACAAGACTACGTCGCCAATCTGAGAGAGAAAATGCGAGAAATACATGCTACAGTCAGGGAAAACGGATTGCAATCAAGTGAGAACATGAAAACCAGATACGACCGGAAATCGAACACAAGCGGATTCGAGGAAGGCGCCTTAGTCTGGCTGCATAATCCGACTCGTCGAAAAGGGAAATCTCCAAAATTGCAAACCAGATGGGTCGAGGGTCCATACAAAGTGGTTACCCGTATTAACGACGTCACGTATAGGATTCAACGTCAACCAATGGGAAAATTTAAGGTTGTGCACATCGACCGCTTGGCAAAACATTACGGAAGCAACAGTGATGCTCGGGACGAGCATCGCTAAGAGGGGGGCAGTGTTACGAATGAACCTTATTACTAGCGCATTAAGGTTCATAATCGCTCGTCACCTAATAAATACCTAACAACCCATGATGTAAACAACAAACAACGCGGCTGTTCTGGAATAAACATCGATAGGGGTGGAACTTTCTAGAAAACGCTTAGTCACGCGGTAACGGGTATATAAAGGGACCGGCGAGCTGACGGAGGGCAGTTCAGTTCTGAGAGCCGAGCGAAATACAAACGAAGGAAGCGATCGGAAGTGAAGAGGATTGGAAGCGAACAAGCGTGAAGAGGAAGTCTACAAGAAGATCAGGAGTACCAAGTGGAATACGGAAGTGCGGAATAAAGTCTGATCAAGGGTCACCAGGTGTTTTATTCCAAATCTTCGAACCCCAGCACGTAACAATATATTTCATTTGGATTGTTTGTAAAAATTTTAGAAAAAGTGACAGATAAATAATTAAGTATGATGCTTATATTGCTTTTAATTTTATGCAAACATTTTTTTTTCTTTTGTGAGAAATCTTTACCCTTCATAAGGGCCCCCAAACAAATTTTTATACGGGACCTCGCCAAGGTACGCTACGCCACTGGTACTAAGCAATAGAGATGATAGTTCGAGAACGACTGAGTTCAAAAAAAATCTGACGCAAGCATCAGACGTGTATCGAGTCAATCCGATTAGATACATAAATAGCCTGATCTGACAGTCGGAAGCAAAATGTATATTGTACGGTGTATTGCCTGCCTAAGCCGTTTAACCAATTTTAATGAAATTTGTTACAGAGATAGTTTGTATTCTGAAGACGGACGTAGGATACTTTTATCCCGGAAAATCGAAGAGTTCCCACGGAATTTAAAAAAAAACAAATCCACGCAGACGAAGTCACTTGTGTTTTTCACACTGTGCTTTTATAAATAATATACCTAGTACATAAACCCTTCTCACTCTGAGACGAGACCCGTGCCCTGCAGTGGGCCGGTAATGCGTTGATCATGATGATGAAATAAACACCAAGAAACTGTATGTAACTGTACCGATACTAAACGACGTCGCCCAAACAAACATGAACAACGTAAACAAAATGAAATAAAAAAACTTCAGATAAAATTATTAATCGCGCGATTTTTAAGGTTACATGCCCAAAGGGCTAATCGGAGCCCTATTAGTGTCACTGTCTTAATTAAGAGCCTCAATTAAGCGAAACCCGAGTTACACTTGGCGGAAGTGCTCCCCATACAAATAAAAAAACAAATATCACAATCAATTGATTTAGCAACGAAAGCTTCATCTTTTATAAGTCGTACAAGTGTACATATTTTATCGCATAAATAGACTTACCAGTTGCAAGATGGTGAGGTATTTCTTCCACCATAGGTATTTGGTGACGGAAGGGCCGAAGACCGAGAGCCCGTAGTAAGTGTACATGAGCACGTGAATAGCGCTATTGACCATGGCGGGGAGGAACGCTGAAAAGAGGTTTTTCACAATAATTAAAGTATTAAAAAACGAAATTCATCTCTAAATTGTGGAACCCCGCAGCATCAGTCTGTGGCTATTCTCTAAAATACCATCTCGATATCGAAGCTCACTCAAGTGAGATAACTCGCTTCGAAAGCAAACTCACTTCACCTTGGTTTGATATTCTGTAAACATCTGCTACGCACTTGCGAAGTGAAGTGAGTTTGAGTGAGAAGACCTCATGTACTATCGAGTTTTACAGAGTACAAATTAGCAAACTCATCTCGAATTCACTCTCTATAATTCGAAAATGGCTTTACAGAATAGCCCTGCAGGACTGAGAACTAAAAATTTTTATGTGACCATCTCGCAAACTTTTTCTGTTGATAAAAGCTAAAAAAAATAAGTACGAAAAAATAGGTATAGGCCAAATTGAGAACATCCTCGTTTTTTGGATTCCGTTAAAAATATAATAATGTAAATGAGGCATTAAATGGCCAATGTAAGTAGTGGCTCCCGTGATCTTAGCTCTCGTGTAACTTATTAAAGTCAAAGTCAAAGTTCGTTATTTTACAATAAATTGTACAATTAGTAATATTTAGAATATTACTTACGACAACTACGAGGGTCGAGGGTACCAATGCGTCCTATCTTAGAAGAACCCACAATAGACTATATACCCGGCTGGGTTTAAATAACTTTAACTGTGCGTAAATCTGTCATTTAATATGAATAAGAGTCATGACGTTTTCTCAAAGAAAACTTCCATAGTTATTTCCTTTCATATGCAGGACCATTCTAGAAATGTAAGTCTCGTTATATTAAATAGTAGGTTACGTTCTATATATTTATCATGGCAGTGTTGGATAAATTAATAAACATTATTATAATCTATTCTTAGTATAGTAAATGACAGATTTAAGTACAGTTAACGTTAACTTGAGTTAATGTTAACGATAAGATAATATCCGTCAAGTTTCACGGGCGTTCGTACTCGTACACGCGTACGTTGAAACAAAATCAAAAATCTCGCTTCTTAAAAAGCGAACAAAAAAGAAAAACAAAGCCCAGATTACACACTATAATAGGGTTGTATACAAATCGACAGATACCTCATTGATTAAAATCCATCCAGCCGTTGGGATGCTTTGAGGGTATAAAGAATACAACATACATACCTACCCAGATACGCGTGAAAAGCAATATATTTTCTGTCACCCAGTCGGGTAAAAAAGGAGACAAAGGTATTTTCCGTAACAAATAGATTCATGCAATTGAGCGAGAGACTTGAAAAGACATTTTTTATTTAATAAAATGTTTTATTAATGAGGTGTTACATTAGGGCTAAAGGGCCTCCACACAAATGAGATATTAGGTCGTTTTGAGGAAAATTTATTCAAACTTTCGTCCAATATTTTGCTAAAGAATCTCAAAAGCCAGATAAATTGCTCAATTTAAATTTTGTTCTAGCTTCTCTCTCTAAATTAATTTACTTTTCGCAATTTTATTTACCTACTTATTTAAATAATGCAATATTATGCGAGTTTTTCTTTTACATAGCAGAATAATCTATATATCTAACGTACCTACAGAAAGTATAAAGGTATTTCAGTGTCTAAATAGACAAGATATTTGGTTGTTCACAGTCTCATAACTAATGTCCATTTTCTATACTTAATCTATCTGTAATGTAAGGTTTATTACGTAGCAAAAAATTACTAACAGACTAATCAACATAATTACAGATAGATTATAGAATATAGAAAGTGGACGTAAATTGATAGGACTAAAGATAGCAGCTAGTATGCCTTTCACAATTTTTTCTTTAGTATTGATAAAGTACCGAATAAGCACCAATATCTCATTCGCGTACACACACATTTTGTATTATCTGAACAAGCTTATATTTCAAGAACAATTAAACCGACTTCAACATATTATAATAAAATCTGGAGAGTTCCCTCAATTTCTCTAGAATCCCAACATCAGATCCTGCGACCTGATGACCATGGTACCACCTACCCTTTCATCCAAAAGAAGAATTTTCCAAATCGGTCCAGGCGTCTTTGAGCAACCGGGGTACATACATAAAAAGATTCCGACGTATTATTTAGTTTAATAGTACCTACTTTCATACAAATTGCAATTTTTCTTTCGTGTGCGGACCACTATAAACACTGTTTGTACTCACTAGATCCACTAGGCACCCATTTGATGCCGATCCACCAGAAGCCGAACATCGTCGAGTGGTGGTATACGTGCAAGAAGGTCAGCTGCTCTTCCTTCTTCCTCAGGATGAAGAAGAACGTGTCGCAGAACTCTAGAAGCTTCGAGAAGTAGTACCACCACACCGCGTTCGCTATCTGGAACAAAATATAGTACAAGTTCTATTTATTCCAAACAGACATTTTACTACTTTTAGTTAATTATCTGACGACAAAAGAGCTGACTCATTTTTTGTGAAAAGAATCAGCTTTACAATTTACTGCATATACGATGAAAAGCCAAAATTATTTTACTATAATCCGCAAAAACAGTCATAGTATGGTACAACATGCAGCATGCGCTATGCACTGTCTGCCCTTCTACTGTTAAATATGCAGGAAAAATAAGCAACCAACCGAACCCCAAGCACCACCATGGTGTAACACCACACAAATCCACCACCAAAACAAACTCGACGATCGTTTCTCTCCAACACCGGAGCATCCTCAAGAGATGTAGACTACAATGTACGATTGCAAAGCCACTTTACAAGCAAAATAATTTTGCCTTTCCATCACCACTATTCAAAACTTTACTGTATATCCAAATTCTTCAGATTGAAATACAATCCAGATGGATTGTATTTGGATCTGAAGAATTTGGATTACATAGGTTATTATTAATTTGTGCTATTAAGTTCATCTCCGGACGGATGCAACTTATCTCTCTGCAGTTTGCCCAATTTCGTCAAGATTAACTTCTTCGGATAAGCCGTGAAAATTAACCTAATATCGTTATTTTACGCTGGTTTAAAGTAGACTGAATCACTCCTTGTATAAACCCGTAAAGCCTGCGGAAAGTCCCGTTATAATTGGTTCAGCCGTCCCGAATTTTATATTAAAATACTTGTAGCTACTGTGATTAGGTACTGAAAGAACAACTGCTGAGTTTCTTAATATTCTTAACAATAATCTGCTTACCGAACCGGTCACTGTCTACTGACCTATGTTATTACATGTACATTACACTGAGTATATTAATGATGTGTCAACTAAGTGAATAGATTATTATTATTTACTTGTAATCATTTTGGCGCTGATTGCTAACAAAAGTGAGAGTGAAGGTTCACGGAACTAATCTGAACTGTGATGTATTGAGAAATGTCAAATTTAGTACCTTCGGCGAAGGCGCTTTGAATCATGACAAAAAGAAATCTCATTTTATAATGACACAACATCGCCAGCGCACTGACTTGAAACAAACTCTTCGGTTTTTCTAAGCTCCTTTCAGCTCATATTATATTGCTAAAATCTGGTTAAAAGTGGCGTATTAAAATGGAGCTACAATAATAAGTATTAATTTTTAACAGCCCATTCCCATCATCAAGGTTCTCAATTCAACTGCATTTTTTTTAAATAGAGGCGTTCGTAGAACCAATCGTTCGACCTGTCATAAGGCATACAAATATTTTGATTTATATATTGCGCTGGAATGATCTTTTATTTATTATGTACATTGCACAGGAATCTAAACATTTAGATGTGTGCATGAGGCACAGGCCTTCTCATAGGAGAGAGGGATTAGAGCTTAGACCCGCTACGCTGCTCCAATGCGGGTTGGCGGGCTTTAACAACTATTGTCACGTGATGGTGATAATAACCGCTATTTAACGTGCTCTCCGAGGCACGGGGGTGAGGCACAGCCAACTACCAACTCCGGGCTGACACTGAGAATTTCTTGACAGAAAAACCCAGTGCCTAACAGTTATTTGCCCGGCCCGGGAATCGGATCCGGGACCTCGTGATCTACAGTCGAATAAGCTAACCATTAGACCAACGAGACAGTTATAATATACTAGCGGACCCGGCAGACGTCGTCCTGCCCGCTATTAACGCCACCTACCGGGTCCAATTTTTCTACTTATAAACCTTTCTCTTGAATCACTCTATCTATTAAAAAAAACCGCATCAAAATCTGTTGCGTAGTTTTAAAGATTTAAGCATACATAGGGACATAGGGATATAGGGACAGAGAAAGCGACTTTGTTTTATACTATGTAGTGATGACTTATGAGTACTCACTTGTAATTCATCGGGATCGTACTTTTGCCGGCACGGCTCACATATGTAGCTGTATCTCAACCTGAACGACGCTGTCAACAGCCTGGCAGCTATGTAACCGTTCAGAACGGCCATTGCCAAGTTATATGGGACTAGAAGCCAAGTGAGCTTGAACGGACGTCTGTTTTTCATGATCTTAGGCCCGATCCAGACGATGAATAGATATATTAGTGTGTAGACAACTGTGGGTGCTGGGGAGTCTACGAGCGGCCATCCTTCTGTCCTCTTGTCTGCAACAAATAATAATGATCAGTGAAGTAAGTAGCAAGTTGAAATAATTTAAAATTATGTGACTGAGATCCCTACGACAAATGGGAAAAGAACTAATACTTATCACGGCTCAACGGATTTCAATGAAACATAGCTAAAAATCATTCCATTTTAACCAGCTTTGGAATAACAAGTATATTTAAATTAAAAAATTTAAAACCCCCGACATTCGCCATTTTGTGGTGGCGGCCATCTTGGATTTGCATAGTGCTATTCTACTAGTCAAGCCCTTTCATTTGATACCCATATTAAGGGAGTTGTGAAAAAATATGTAATCCGCCATTTTGTAGCGGCGGCCATCTTGAATCGATTTTCATCAAACATAGCTAACAACACTCTCGACTAATGTTCACCTTTCAAGTAAAAAAACCGCATTCTAATTCTAAATTCTAAACCGCATTAAAATTCTAACAGACACACACACACACACAAACTTCGCCCCTCCCCCCCGTCATTCGTCGGTCGGGTCGTTCCACACCCCGTCGTTTTTGTGTCGGGGGTTAAAGATAAAGCGTTTTGAAATCGCTGCATCCATTTATTGTAGCTGCTTTATGTAGCGCTATATAAAACACGCCAAAAATTATTAGTATGACATCTTTTTAAGACGTCATGCATTTGTTCACGGATATACGAAGAATAAAATTAGTACAGAACATTATATATTACATTATCTTAGGTACAGAACAAGAGATTACCTGACAGTGACAAGGTCCATAAATAGTAGTCGTAGGTGTCCTTCAGAACACTCTGTGTGGAGTTCACGATTTTCGCCATTTTTAGTTTTGAGTTTCATATGATCTGGAATGAAAAAAAAATGTACTTATATTAAAAATCGACTAGTTTACAGTGTTCGCAGAATATTTTATTTTTTCATGCTCTTTTGTAGCTTAAAGAGAGAATAACAAAAAAAGATTTATGAAAAGGTTCATGTTCATGAGACTATATCGATACGTCTATTTTCACGATTAACCAGAACCTTGCTACGGTTACTGGAGCAGCCTGTGGATTTTATTTTTTCCTTTTATAATGGCTAATCCGCCATAATAAAAACTAAAGTTTACTAAGCAATTATAGGGTTCAAAACTAAAAAGTTTCGATAGCTTGAATATTCTTTAGAAAACAATGATCTATTACATTTCAATCATTGTTTTACTAATTGCTTTACCCTTAGATGGTGTAAAGTGGAAAGAGAGTGCCAAAATTGAAAACCAAAGATGCTTTCCATAAAATATTTGATTATAGTCGGAAATAAGCGACTAATTCATTTATCATTTAATTTTAATAAATAAAAATAATAAAATAAAAAATACGGCGTAAAATTGATCTTTTTTTTCTACTGTTTGATTTTTGGGGGTTTTGTCAAGTCTGATTATGTCACCCCCGTAGGTTCGTAAAATTAGTTCAAATCTGTACAATCTTGTCTAAAAACGAAAACTCAAGTATAATATTATTTTATCGGTCACGTTTGTTTGTTTTTACTCCAAATAGTGTAAGATTTTACCAACTACAGATAAATAGTTCTGATGTCTAATGCCTAAAAGATAGATATTTTTAATTATGACAAGACAACATCATAAATTACCTCGATATCTTTCAGGTTACATCTCTTATCTGAAATTGGACAAACAACGTAGGTACCCACTACGAATTTTGGAGAGTAATTTAAACAAAATTACAAACTATAGCTGAGGTCCTCGACTTTGTTAGCGTGGATTTAGGTATTAACAAGTATAAATAAAAAATTTTAAAAACCCCCGACATTCACCATTTTGTGGCAGCAGCCATCTTGGATTTGCAATAATGCTATTCTACTAGTCAAGCCCTTTCATTTGATACCCATATTAAGGGAGTTGTGAAAAAATATGTAATCCGCCATTTTGTATCGGCGGCCATCTTGGACCGATTTTCGTCAAACATAGCTAAAAACACTCTCGACTAATTCACCTTTCAAACAAAAAAACCGCATTCAAATCGGTCCACCTGTTTGAGCACCACAGGGAACAGACAGACACACACACACACATACACACACACACAGACACGACAAACTTATAACACCCCGTCGTTTTTGCGTCGGGGGTTAAAAATGGTTCCCACCCCTTTAGGAATTCAAAACTTCCACCTAAGTGTACCTACGCAAGCAAGATAAGGTGATGTTACCAGAAGAAAATGTACCTACATAGCTGTTTTGATTACATAAAATATAGTTATGCGCTAAAGAAAAATTTTGGGGCTTGAAAGCTCGATTTTCCCAAAATACCCTTAAACTTAATCAAATCAAATCATATTAATATACGTATTAATTTGATGTGATAACATTACGAAAGCTGAAACTTGAGTTGTATATTAATTGGAAAACTTGGTTACCCAAACATACGAGAAATTTTCTGAGTTTCCAACTTTAAAATAATTACCTTATGATACGTACAAAACGACTTTGATTAGGTACAAGTTTAATTATTTACTTGCTCAACTTCTGTAATCCAAACAACCATACTTTACCGAAGTATAAAATATCAATGCGTGAGCGTATGTCTGTCTAGCTTGATTTGAATCATTAAGTAATTATATTTGGTTAAAATATAAATAACTCTCGTCACGTGTATTCTATGGGTCTATAATGTATGACATAGCTAATAACCGTAAATTAAAAAATTTAATAACCCCCGACCTGTGGGAAAACCTGATGTCCCACTACCCTTCTGCTCCAAACGGAACCTTGATTATGACGTATGTACCAAGTACTCGTCGAGACTCGAGACAAATCCGCATTCAAATCGGTTCACCCGTTTAAGAGCTACGGTGCGACAGACAGACACACAAACATACACACATGTACATAGCGGTCAATCTTATAACATTCCTCGTTATGCGTCAGGGTGTAAAAAACCGCATTCAAATCGGTGTAAATACCAATATACGTCTAAGATCCTCAACGCGGCTAACAAAGGAGCCGATAACTTTGAAACGGCTGAACCGATTTTGATAAAAGATGTCTTTAACCCTAGAAAACCTGGATTTAAATCGGTTCACCCGTTTTAGACGGGGAATAGACAGACACACACAGCAGTCAAACTTATAGCACCCCTCTTTTTGCGTCGGGGGTAAAAAATCAACACAATTAATTATACCCCTCTTCAAATAAAAAAACAGCAATCGAATCGGTCCATCCATTTGAGCGTTACGACGACACACACAAATCAACGGTAAAACTTTTAACAGTTCTCTTTTTGCGTCGATGGATAAAAATAGCCCTAGAGGGCCTAGAGGCTTGGCTTGGAGTGCAATATAAGCGCAGATTTCTAGCGTGAATAGCACTAGACCCTTAAGGCACCGAATAATCAATCAAGCTATATAACAGTACACAATTATATAACATGGATTTCTCCTGTGAATTGACACTCATTGTGGCTGGTCTCGCTTCGAGATGCTTTCTAATTTATGATGGGGATTTCAAACCGTCCTAACTGAGCTCTCAGTTAAGATATTGTAAGTTACAATAAAAGATGATTAACACCTCAGGCATTATAAGAAATTGAAATGGGCTCATGCTTCCTCAACTGCGCCTCAAGAAAGTCCGAAAGTGGTTTGTGGACACACAAAGTTGGGTTGCACGTCGGCTGCAAAATTGCAGTTTAGATGCAATTTTGCAGCCGGCTATTGGCTTTAATAGATTGGAGTTGATATAACTGTGTCGCAAGTGCCGACTGATTGCCTTATCTGTTATACTGGAACTACAAAGCATCTGGACGCCAACTGAACCGGTCGGTTGGCCAGTTTTATTGCAGTTATATCAACTGCAATAGAACTGCATTCAAACTATCGGCGCACACGCAGTCGGTGTGAAGTTCAAATGCAACTAAACACTAATACCCAAAAACAAGCTTAACAAGTAATTCGTCTCATAATAATGACCTCCAGATCGAATTTCAGGCACGGACAGCCAATTTCAACGGAGACTAACCAACTAGTACTCAGGAGATGTTACAGTGCATATATGTGTGTGCAAACACAGGTGCGCTCTCTATTCCCTCACTCTCATAGTTCGACGGGACGATTATCCAACATGACTCGAGGTAGATCAAACACAGGACCGACGGCTTTACGTGCTTTTCGAGGCACGGGAAACATCGCTAACATTCCAAGTCCGTGCTAAAATTTCTTAAGGGAAAAATGCAATACTTTTTTTGGGCCATACCCGGGATCTGAACCCAGAACCTCACCCAAACAAGCTGGCTACTGGACCAACGAGTCATTTTCTCATAATAAGGCACTGACCACAATTGAATAAACAACTGACGTTCGTTCAACAGTCACTAGTAACAAAAGGAACAACCATTGTTAAAGATGATGATTGACGAGTGAAAGTGAATGAGAGAAAAATACACTTAAATGTGTACATAAGAAGGAGAAAGCATTAAGCTTTAAATGCAATTGTCACTTTGGCCCTAAATTGTAAGCACCGTTTTACAGCCTGTCGACCTCTTTAGGACATTTGATTCCATTTGAATAGACAGGTGACGTCGCCATTTGTAGCTAATGGTTGAAACACGGCATTGTGCACAACATACAGGAAAACTGTATTAACTGATAGGAAAAGATATGTATAGATCGACTAGGGGGGTTATTCTGTAACTTAGTTAGCAACTGAAAATAGTTGCCAACGAATTAGTTCGATATACATTGCTGCTTTACTGTGGGAAATTATGAAAACACTTTATAATTTCCCACAGTAAAGCAGCAATGTATATCAAATTTATTAGTTGGCAACTATTTTCAGTTGGTAACTAAGTTACAGAATAACCCAGCAGAATCTCATGAAAAATAGGGAAATGAAATTCCAAGGTTAGCAACACTACGGCTGCCCTAGCGATAAACAAAGTAACTGACATTTTTTGTGAAATTGACTTTTTGCATTAACAAAAGTTTTGTCGAGTAGTTTTTTACCACAGTTTAACATTTCAAATAACTTGAACCGTTTACTGAAATTTAAATTGCCCAAACAAAGTAACTGCACACACTAACCCGGAATATAAATGCAAAAACCAAGTAAACAACAAGCACAGCACAAAAACAAAGTAATTGGATGTTGATTACTTTGTTTTTGTATTTAAAAAGCAGTTGCTTGATTTTTCGTTTCGTGAAACGATCCCAGGTAAGGTGTTCTGAATGTAATTACTTTGTTTATCACTAGGGCAGCCGAGTTAACCTAGTGTTGCTTACTACAAAATTTAATTTCCCTATTTTTTATGAGATTCTGGTCGATCTTTACCTACTAAAGAAAATATAACCCTAATCTATAAAATGGTATACTTCCACCTTCTTTCCTACCTGAAATTTTTTGGTTACCTGAAAATTTCAGGTTACCAAAATTTCAGGTTTGTAACTCATTTCGTCTACGAGCTAGAGACCTGTGACCGGTGGACAGACAGACAGACAGACGGACAGACAAACAGACAGACAACAAAGTGACATTAATAGGGGTCCGTTTTACTCTTTGGGTACGGAACTCTAAAAAAACTAGGCCACACATCCCAGCCAGGAATTTGAATTGGTATTACGTATTCAAACTGCGTAAACCGATATTCAACATCGACTGCAATTGGAAAGAACCTATGTGAACTTCAGTTTTTGTTCAGTGTTTGTAAAACTATATAAAAATGATACCTATCGGGTGCATCAAATTTATAAAACTTCTATATTCTATTACAGATGAACATTTATGAATGCTGTAAATATCGTCATATTTATTGGAAACTAGACACTATTTCATAAATCGTAGAGCTCGTTTTCTAATAAAATCCAATACGTAAAGCCGGCTCCTCTATTATTCACTTCAGATAATTGATAAACGGTCAGTAGTAGGTATTGTATGGCTGTACTCTTTGAATCTGTATAAATGGAGTTATTGGGGTCTATTCATATTTATCGACGCGGAGTCGGAATCGAAAAATTCTTAAGTCGCGATCCGAAAAAGTTGAGGGTGGAAATACGTCGCTTGGCTCGGCTCTATAATGATGTCAGTAGCCGAATGGATAACGTTGATAGTACGTGATTTGTTCATCGCATCCATACGGCAAATTATTATAAGAGAACACCCCCATCACACACAACAATATTATGCTTACGTCTCGAATAATTGCGGGACTCTCTACATTTTTCGACGCGGAATCGGAATCAAAAAAATCTTGAGGCGCGGTTCAAAAAAGCTCTGTCTACGGCGCCGGTGACGATTGAACCGCGACGAATGGCAGCCGAGCACATTCATTGGAATGCTTACGTGCCAACGTACAGCGCTGGCGACAGCCGAACGGAAGCGATCGTTGTTCTCCGCCGTAACGGTCAGTTTATCAGTTGGAACCAATTTACGCGTTGCTACTACCAACGCTATACGGCCCATTTAATCATTAACAACCATGCCAATGTTGCCGAATGCCAATCGGTGTCAATCGGCTAAAATACACAAGTGGTGTGGTGATGTGTACTCGGCTCCAGCCGATTCCGCGTTGATAAATGTGGAGAGACCCTTACTGTGATCCCAGATTTAATTAAGATTTATGGGAAGTTACGTTAACAAGAGAATGAAACTGAATAACATCTCTTAGAATGAGAAATAAATTTTTTCGATTGGAGAAGTTCGTTCGATTTCAACGCAATGTCAAGTAATCATGACAGCTCTTTTGATGGAGGTTTTTTATTTGGCGTTTTGTGGACTTTTATATTATGTTCCACATTAAAAATGCTACAATGATCAAGATTTTCAGCAAAATCATCAGATTTTTTTTTTAATTCGTCTACAAGTTATCTAATAAAATCCGATATGTAAAGATCTATTTATTTCACGTGTTTCTCTCTTATTACACCTAATGATTGACCACACAATAACCTAAATCTATACTAATAAATAAAATTGAAGTGTCTGTCTGTAATATCGAAATAACTACCTCATATTAAGCTCATATGGTTATTTGAACGATACTATAACCGAATCACACGTTTTTAAAATTTTTGTCTGTCTGTCTGTCTGTCTGTCTGTTTGAACGGGCTAATCTTTGGAACGGCTGAACCGATTTTGACGGGACTTTCACATACAAGTAGATAATTAACCAGGGAGTAACATAGGCTACTTTTTTAACCGACATTCAAAAAAGAGGAGTTGTATTTTTCTACCTATGTACACCGATATCTCCGAGATTTCTGAACCGATTTGCGTAATTTTTTTTTTTAATCGAAAGAGAAACATTGCGACACTGTCCTACAAAAAAATTGGTATCCAACTCCTCAATCCTGATGCTGTAGGGGATCTGATCTCCAACACTAATGGGATTTAGGCACTGTCGGTTATTTAAATTGATATTGGGGATACCAATTGAAGACTTTATTGTTGAATGACCTCGAGTAGGTACATGTCCAACTCCTCAACCCTGATGCTGTAAGGAATTGCATTCCGAAATCGTAAGGATCCCACGGAATTTTTCCGTTTTGTGGACGGGTTACTACTTAATACAGATAGGCTACTTTTTGTTCTGGAAAATCAAAGTTCCCACGAGATTTTTACAAACCACACGGGCGAAGCCGTGGGCATCATCTAGTTACAAATATAAGGCAGAGTCTTATAACTATAACTAAACATGAGCTAAATTGGACATGAAAGTAACATTGCAAATTTTCCGACGCGCCTACGATTATTAGGCGCAAAACGCGGTCCTCGTTTCCAAAAGATATTGTTATACTGAATTATTTAAATAACAGTCCGATGTGCATCTGAACTAAGTATCAATATAATCGTTTCAGTATTTGGTCGTATAAGCCGTTTTGTTGGAAAGAAAAGTATGATCTGTATTTCGACTTTTAATTCGATGCAGTAAACTGAAGTTTCGTTATGTCATTCCGTAAAATAATGTTGTCAACCTAATCATTAAATAGTGATGTGATAGGTTCATTTTATTTATAACTAGAGAATACCCGCGGCTTCGCCCGCGAGAATTTTGGTTTTTCACAAATCCCGAGGGAGTCGTGGATTTCCGGTTCCCATTCCCGCTCCCTTTTCTAACCTTTACACCTACTTTCAAGGAAGTTTGCTATAGTAATCTACCTATAGTTGTAGCTAGAGATTTCGGTTTTTTTCAAAATCCCGTGGGAACTGTAGATTTTTCCGGGATAAAAAGTAGCCTATGTTTTAAGTCAGGGCATAAGCTATCTCCATTCAAAATTTCAGCCAAATCGGTTTAGTAATTGCGGCGTGATTGAGTAACAAACATCCAAACATCCAAACATCCAAACATCTAAACATCCAAACATCCACACTTTCACATTTATGATATTAGTAGGATAGTAGGAGGATTAGTAGGATAGTAGGATTAGTAGGATTGGTATTGTGATTATGTGTGATAGCTTCTGCCCGCAGCTTCGCTCGCGTAAATTTCGGTTTTGAACAAATCCCGAGGGAATCGTTGATTCCCGGTTCCCGTTCCCGATCCCTTTTCCAACCTTTATACTTTCTATCAAGGAAGTTCGCTATAATAATCTACCTATAGTTGTAGATATAGACTTCGGGTTTTTCAAAATCCCATGGGAACTGTGCATTTTTTCCAGGATAAAAAGTAGCCTATGTGTTGCCAATGCATGCAACACAGCAAACTATTGCAATAATGTGTTATGTGAACGTGATTTACCTAAGAACAGTCAGCGCCCTCTATGGCGTTTTTGGAAGATTATATCTATTTTAGTCCCACAGGAATACTTTTCCGGGATAAAAAGTAGCCTATGTTTTAAGTCAGGGCATAAGCTATCTCCATTCAAAATTTCAGCCAAATCGGTTCAGTAGTTGCGGCGTGATTGAGTAACAAACATCCAAACATCCAAACATACAAACATACAAACATCTAAACATCCAAACATCCACACTTTCACATTTATAATATTAGTAGGATTATAATCATAAAATGGTTTAAAGATAATTGTATATAGTAGGAACAATCTACTTCTAACAGGTATACACTTATATTATGTTTTACAGATTACAATTTCATAAAGTTTTAAGGTTACATAACTAGGAAGTTATTACAGGTATCCATCTAACATTATCTACTATATCGTCATAAAAATACATTTTGTACTGTAGGTTACAGTAAATAAAGATAAGATGAAATAATTAATTTTGTGATGATGTGAATCATCCACATCATTCACTTTTACGCCATCTATTTTTTTTTCCTCAAAAATTAGCAACGCATGAAACGTCAGTTTACTACATCAAATTAAAAATCCAACTGTTGCTTGGAGACAAGTCACTAATTGCCGATGGTGTTCCTTTACGTTGGGCGCAACAACGCCCGGGGCATCATTTTCCACGCCACAATTTCCTTTGTAAAACGAGAGCGCCGTTGAACGCTCAATTTGTTACAGTGTTCCTCACTTAGCTCGACAGGCTACACAAATCCGTGCCCATTCGAGAATAGAGACAGTAAGCTGAGTGTCTGTACTAAACCCTTTAAAATGATGCTTTATTGAGCAATGGCGGAAACATACTTTTGCGACGTAAATCCATATTTACTAATATTATAAATACATACTTAAGTAACTAAGTCTGTCTGTTTGTTACACTTTCAGGCCTAAACCGGTGAACCGATTTGGAGGAAATTTGGTACAGAGATAAACGAGACCTTTGAGAAGAACATAGGCTACATAAAAACAATTTGTAAATAATTAGGTCCACCATTACCCTTTATGTACCTATCTTATGTACCTATACCTACCTACTTTTAAAATAATTGTCGTTCAAAATATGTACAGTGTACCAATTTTGAATAAAGTTTATTTGATTTTGACTTTACTTTTATCCCCAAAGAATTTTTAAAAAACCTAGGTAAATCTACGCGGACGAAGTTGCAGACATCAGCTAGTATAACAATAATTTCCTCCTGAAATCTTAGAGATGATGCCTACGTAGGAGATATTATTATAGTGCACAACTTTACAAGTGTGTGCGTAAACATAGTTGCATTTTCTATTCTCTCACTCTCATGTTTGGTCCAATTATCGAATGGGACAGCAGTCCAATAAGACACGTTTTTTATTCATTTATTTTTAATTTGTTGGCAATTTCACGCACCAGCAGTGTTTTATATTTTTATTTTTTAATCGTGTTTTAAAATAAATAAATAAAATCAAACACCCAATTGGTACCCACATCATAAAAATATTACTTCTGCACTATTATTCGTTAGAACGTAAAATATTTAAAAATATTTTAGTAAATATTTTAGTTTAGCGCCTAGTAAAATAGGTATAGGTATTTAAAAGTGCATAATTTCCTTATTTTATGTTTCTTATGTCTAATTAGGTGTTTGGTAGTAATTACAATACCTATTAGAGTAAGTAGTCTATTATTATAATTATTGGAAAACCGTCCGCTTCCCAGTTGTCATTCTATATGTAATATTTTAATTTTGTACTATGACTTGGCTACTTATGTACTATTTATACCGTTGTATGTTTATTTTAATGCAAATAACTATGCATTAAAATGTCAAGGGTATAACCCTACCAATTGAGGGGCTACACCACTACTACAGCACTTTGACGTCCCACAGCTGGGCACAGGTCTCCTCTCATATGTAAGAGAGCGATTTAGAGCTTAGTCCCGCCACGCTGCTCCAGTGCGGATTGACGGGCTAAAGGGTTGAGGGGCTACAACGACCCTGATTTTGAGAAAAATATGTAAGAAGGATAGACACTCCCGTGTATCGAGAAAGGCAAAAGTAAAGAAAATATTTAATTTAAGACATAATACTTATATTGAAAAATCCAAAAAAAAAGTGCAAAAATTTCGCGGTTTTTCGAGTGCTGCAAAGTTAGCACAGGTCTTTCGAAGGTGTAAAATTGGATTTAGTCTGGTAGTGGCCCTAACGACATCTATACTAATAAATAAAATTGAAGTGTCTGTCTGTAATTTCGAAATAACTACCTCATATTAAGCTCATACGGTTATTTGAACTGTACCATAACCGAATCACACGTTTTTAAAATTTTTGTCTGTCTGTCTGTCTGTCTGTCTGTCTGTCTGTCTGTTTGAACGGGCTAATCTTCGGAACGGCTGAACCGATTTTGACGGGACTTTCACATACAAGCAGAGAATTAACCAGGGAGTAACATAGGCTACTTTTTTAACCGACTTTCAAAAAAGGAGGAGTTGTGTTTTTCTACCTATGTACACCGATATCTCCGAGATTTCTGAACCGATTTAAGTAATTCTTTTTTTAATCGATAGAAAAACTTTGCGACCCTGTTCTATAAAAAATTTGGATTCCAACTCCTCAATCCTGATGCTGTAGGGGACCTGATCCTCAAAACTAATGGGATTCAGAAACTGTCGGTTATTTAAATTGATATTGGGGTACCAATTAAAGACTTTATCGTTGAATGAACTCGAGTAGGTACATATCCAACTCCTCAACCCTGATGCTGTAAGGAATTGCATTCCGAAATCGTGGGGATCCCACGGGATTTTTCCGTTTTGGAGACGGGTTACTTAACAAATAAGCTACTTTTTGTTCTGTAAAATCAAAAGTTCCCACGGGATTTTTAAAAACCTAAATCCACACGGGCGAAGCCGTGGGCATCATCTAGTATTAAATAAAACCGGCCAAGTGCGTGGCGGGCCACGCGCAATGTAGGGTTCCGTAGTCACAATCCTCGAAAAACAGATATAACTCCTTAACCTGTGAACCCTACTTAGCCGTGATAGTTTTCCTTTAAAATTGATTATATACCCTACTGCTGTGAACTTTTTCAAGTTCCTATATACTGCCATTTGGCTGATAGAGGGGGGGGGACACTTGACTCTAATAAAAATTTGCACTTTAAAACATCATATTTTACAAACGGATCTAGAAATCGAAAAATGATGTTCCCACACCCACAGTATTTTTAAAAGACCTATTCAACGATACCCCACACTATGGGGTAGACGAGAAAAAAAATATTCATCCCCACTTTACATGTAGAGGAGCTACCCTAAAAAAAAATTTTTATCAAAGTTTTATTTCACCACTTTGTCGGCGTGATTAATATTTATACTCATGCCAAATTACGGATTTCTAGCACTAATAGTCTCTGAGATTAACCGAGGACGGACGGACAGACGGACAGACGGACGGACATGGCGAAACTATAAGGGTTCCTTGTTTACTACGGAACCCTAAAAATCGGAATTAGCCGTTTAATTTCGATTTTAATGTAAGATTTGACGTAATAATATAGCACGCAATTTAGTCACACAATTTGGACTCTCGACCTAGAACAGTCTTAACAATTATAACATACTAGATTCTGCCCGCGGCTTCGCCCGTGTGAATTTTGGTTTTTCACAAATCCCGAGGGAATCGTGCATTTCCGACTCCCGTTCCCGCTCCCTTTTCCAAGCTTTATACCCACTTTCAAGGAAGTTTGCTATAGTAGTCTACCTATAGCTGTAGATATATATTTCGGTTTTATCAAAATCCCGTGGGAACTGTGGATTTTTCCAGGATAAAAAGTGCATGCGCATACAGATGCATGCAACTATTGTAATAATGTGCTATGTGAGCGTGATTTACCTAAGAACAGTCAACGCCATCTATCGCGTTTTTGGAAGTCTATATCTATTTTAGTCCCACAGGAATACTTTTCCGGGATAAATAGCTTATGTTTTAAGTCAGGGCATAAGCTATCTCCATTCAAAATTTCAGCCAAATCGGTTCAGTAGTTACGGCGTGAAAACGGAACAAACATACAAACAAACTCACTTTCCCATTTATAATAGTAACATATTTTCATGAATTTTCCGAAATTGTAATTATCTACAAAGATAGAAAAAAAGTTAATGAGAAAAAAAAATTTAAAAGAAAATTGTTTCCAATCGATCATATTTTCTAGATTTTAAAAGGAATTTAAAGACCCAAAATTATGTATTATTCTTTTATTTTATATACTTATTGCATAAAACTCCAGTGTGTGTATGTGTGTGTGTATGGTCTACTCCTCCTAAACGGCTTGGTGGATTTTGATAAATTTTTTTGTACTTATGTGGTCACAATAAAGTCTCTATTGTCTTCGACGAGAAAAACTGTAGACATTACTAATTTTCTCGTGGGTCGCATGCTAGTGCAACTGGATGATTCTTAATTGGGCCCGATAAGAGGACAATTAATAAAATTTAAGTTTCCGAGTATTGGGGCAGGATAACGTCTGGCCGTAAAGTCATGGCCCATGGGAAGAAACTATTGGTTTGTATCAATAAACTAAACTAAATTGGCAGTTCAAAATGTAGTGCTATCACAGCCTTGAAATATATCTCTTTAAACTGTGGTGCTATACTGTTTCGAGAGGAATATTGTGAATGTTATAGGTACCTACTTAGTAATATTTTAAGACCTGCCAATTTAGTTTATATTATTGTAAAAATAGGAAATTAACCATTGTCCTTATAATTAGGGAGTACCAAACTAATTTTGGTAATCCCTAATTATAAGGATGATATAATATAAATTCTCATTAGGTATTTCTCGTTCATATTTTCGAAGTTTCAGCGAAACGGCTGAACAGATCTTGATGAAACTTAGCAAGCACGCATAATAAGATTTATACGTAAGCTACTAGGGTTACCAAAGTACTACTATCAACAGTAATTTGGCATTTCGCGAAGACGAAGTCTCAAGTAGATAAGTAGCTAACAATTTTATACAAAAAATAAAACTCACCTAAAATTCCTAATTTTCATAGACGTATAACAACATAACACACACTACTACAATAACACACACTAACGCGGCGTGCGCGCGCGAGCTTTGCCCGCCTACTGAAAGGCTTGCGTGCGCCGGCGCAAAATCAATGGTTCTGCCGTTCGTAACCTAAAACGGAGCTAAGTGTAAAAAAATAAGTTTCGAGAAATGAATGGAAAACGTGGAAATGTTACGAAATAATCCCTTTGAATGTTTCGCTTCAGGTCACTATTAACAGTACATCTTGACTTCGACTAAATGGAGCGCACTTTACGCACACTTTTGAATAAGTGAACGTATGTAGTTTACCAAAATGTCAAATTTCAAAAAATATTCCTCACCTCTCGGGTACCCAAAGTACCTATCAGTAGCGAGAACAAGGTTCAAAGCCAGGGTACCTATGCAATAGATACCTAGATACTATTGTACAATTGTGATTTTGTGTGGTGTTGTGCCTACAAATTTGTCGCTGTTAGCGGATTATATCAAAGTAATTTTGTACTTGCATTGTTTCAAATGGTTTAAAAACCTCAAAACTGATAATGTTTGTCTTAGCCTCGTCTTAGCCAACAGGCGGCAGAGTTACATGTCTACATTATGGGGGTGTGCACTTTACACACTTGTTGCGTCATTTAGCATCACTTTCTGATTGTTCTCCGGAACCGATGCGGAGATGTGTGTCGGCGATGTTTTGTTTGCTTATTTTAGTTCAGAACATATTGTCTGTAAGATGAGTACACAAAATCATCACAAAAGAGCGGAATAATGGCAAAACAATAATCTTCTTCAAAATATATAAAAGGCAAAGGTGACTGACTGACTGATCTACCAACGCACAGCTCAAACTACTGGACGGATCGGGCTGAAATTTGGCATGCATAACTTGCATCCGCTAAGAGGGGATTTTTGAAAATTCGACCTCTAAAAGGGTGAAATAATGGTTGAAAATTTGTATGAGATTTATATGAATCCATGCGGACGAAGTCGCGGGCATCAGCTAGTTGGAATGTAATAAAATAGAGATGGATTATTGTATTTCATCGAGTTTTCGAAACATTAACACTGTAAAGGTTTTGAACTTTGCTAACGAGAGAGTCATGTTTCTCAAACAATAAATTTTCGTTGCAGCATCAAATAGGGCAGCATGGAATTTCAAATTGAAGTTGAAAATTGTTCATTTCTTTGGTCCATTGCAATAAATACAGTACGGCAATCAAAAGAGATCGTATTATAGGGTTTATATGGTTTAATAATCATTTTAATTTATCATTTTAGTAATAATCATATTAAGAAGTAAAAGAAGGGCAGTTATTTCGAAATCACAGACATTCACTTTTATTTTTTATTCGTTTATTTGTATAAAATAACAAACAAGTAAATATGACTGTCATTACACTTCCGCAGTCGCGTGAAAAAGTTACGCAACTACGACCTAATTACTATCGTATGTTATAATGCCTGCTCTACACAATGGGCCATCGCTGGCCTATCAAATGGTCGGTGAGATGGCTATGCAATGGTTGCAATGCATGTATATAATAGCTACGTTCAGTGTCCATTGGTAGTTGTGACAAGATGGATGTGGAAGTTAGCGCCGCTGCGTCAATATCTATTTAGCGCTTACTATTGTCTTCATGAAGTGAACGAGAAATTTATGTTTGAGACTCCTTATTATATTTTCAATACGAAACAATTCAATAAAGCTTATAGTTTCGTCATTTGGACCACGTCATTACTCAATCACATTCTAATATACACTGAGTAGTGGGTCAAGTGTAGATGCGTACCGCCATCACTGGCCCACTATCCTTTGATGTGCAGCCGAAAACTGACACCGACGCCATCCCAAGACAATCGCACGCGCCATAAGCCATCAGACGCCACTACGCCCTCTACACAATGGCCCATCATAGTGGCCCATCGCGATGGCCCATTGTGTAGAGCAGGCATAAGATACTTTTAATATTATATCAGAAGTGTTATTTACACGACGTCATTAATTAATGGTCGCATGCTCTACATCTGTTTCGGATGAAAGTGAAAGCTAAACTGTATGATACAAATACTGTGGAACACGCCACCTTTATATCGATTTTTCTTTTTAATTACATTCTCTCCACATTCATTTTTTCGATGCGATACCGGCTTTAATTCAGTCCGAAAAAGTTTATTTAAATACTAAGTAGGGTGGTAACTGATCACCGCCGAAGACCTTCAGACTACGGTCAATTATTGTCAAAATGTCAAAATGTAAATATGTCAAAATGTCGAAATGTAAAAATATGAAAATGACAAAATGTCAAAATGTTAAATTGTCAAGTGTCCAAGTGCCTCTGGAAATCGAACCCGGAACCTAAGGTGACCCACTTGCTCGTTTGCCCGCTATTATTATAAAAAAAAAATTAAGATGTGGTATATTGAATTTACTTGATGACACAAAAACGTGAAACGTTACAACTTTTGCTAATAAGACAATCCTCGTCAGACAATCAGTAACCGAGTATTTCCTTGAAATAATTTTTCCGCGCTTGCTTAATCCGACACTGGTAGCAGGGAGTAGCTGGATACAACAGGCGCACGACCGCGGCATGTGGAAGTCTCTACAAGAGTTATATGTCCAGCAGTGGACGTACTAATGTGTTGCCGGCTTTTGAGGAAGGGGACTGGTTATTCAGCTCGCTGCCGGAACACATCGTGGATGCTTTGCGGCAGATTACGGCTGAAGTGTGGTCGCTGGCCAGGCGGATTTGGGATAAAATCCTTCCACAAAGCGGTGATACCATCTAGATTAAGTTGTGTGGTATCAGGCACAACGACCCGTAGAGGGGACAGAGAGCGTCAGGGCCTCGTTAGCATATTGGCAGGGTGCTGTACCGCGCGCAGGTGAGGTTGACTTTGGCCACATAGGTGGAATTTGGGCCACTTACACCCCTTAATAAGTTTGACTCTAAAAATTACGCTCAGACAAAGATGAGTGGGTTTAAATATGGGGGGTCCCCTTTCTAACGGGGTTTAACACTGCGCTTTCCGGTATGAGGTTTCCATTCCAGCAACTTGGGACCCCAATGTCCATCAAGTAGAACTATATCTATGACTTTGTTTCTTTTACGGATCTCTTCTAATATATATTTTTAACCCCCAACGCAAAAACGACGGGGTGTTATAAGTTTGACGTGTCTGTGTGTGTGTGTTTGTGTGTATGTGTGTGTGTGTGGGTGTGTGTGTGTGTGTGTGTCTGTCTGTTGTCTGTCTCTCTGTTCTGTCTGTCTGTTGAATGCGGTTTTTTTTTTGTTTGTAAGGTGAATTAGTCAACAACAACATCATCATGATGACATGATGATGTTGTTAGCTATGTTTGATGAAAGTCGATCCAAGATCGACGCCGCTACAAAATGGCAGATTACATATTTTTTCACAACTGCCATAATATGGGTATCAAATGAAAGGGCTTGACTAGTAGCATAGCACTATGTAAATCCAAGATGGCTGCCGCCACAAAATGACGAATGTCGGGAGTTTTTTAAATTTTTAATTTATACTTGTGATTATGTAGATAACATTTTGTTTCCTATTTTCCTCTACTCGGTGCTTGCCTATTGTATTTAAGTAGGTAACCATAATTAGAATTGAGGAAGTTCGGTTCGACAATATTGACTAACACAAGAGAAACCTAGTCAACGGACACATAATGTTATTTGGCTAACACATAAACACTAGGCTTACCTAAAGCCGAGGCCGTACTAAGGAAAATAAATTGGCACAGATAATATAGAAAATAGGCCACCGATGGACATACAAGAGATGCCCACGGATGAAATAAAAAATAGTTTGACAATTATTATTTTTCAATTTACCTACTCAAAAATGATAGTGAAAAATAAAAACAGAACTCGAATATTTATTTTAAATTAAGAAGTAAGTATTATATCATTATTATGTGACTACCTTTTGCCCGCGGCTGTGCCCGCGAGAATTTCAGTTTTTCACAAATCCCGAGGGAATCGTGGATTTCCGGTTTCTGTTCCCGCTCCCTTTTCCAGCCTTTATACCTAGTTTCAAGGAAGTTTGCTATAGTAATGTAGGTACCTATAGCTGAAGCTGTAGATTCTTATAGCAAATTTCGTTTTTTTTTTTCAAAATCCACGGGAACTGTGGATTTTTTCAGGATAAAAATTCTAAACAGCTAAATTGGTTCAGTAGTTGCAGCGTTAAAGAGTAACAAACATACACACATAACGTACACGCAAACTTTCGCCTTTACAATATTAGTGTAATTAATAGTCTCCTAAGCTGTGATAGCCTAGTGGTTAGGACGACCGACTTCTAATCGGAGGTCGTGGGTTCGATCCGGGCACGCACCTCTAACTTTTCGGAGTTATGTGTGTTTTAAGTATTTAAATATCACTTGCTTTAACGGTGAAGGGAAACATCGTGAGGAAACCTGCATACCTGAGAGTTCTCCATAACGTTCTCAAAGGTGTGTGAAGTCTGCCAATCCGCTTGGCCAGCGTGGTAGACTATGGCCAAAACCCTTCTCGCTCTGAGAGGAGACCCGTGCTCTGTAGTGAGCCGATAATAGGTTGATCATGATGATGATGAACAGTCTCCTATAGAGAGAGGAGGCCTGTGCCCAGCTGTGGGACGCTAAACAGCTGTAATGGTGATGGAAACATGCCGCCAACATAGTTTTCTTATTTAAAACCTCTCGGGAGGAAACAATAAAGTAATCTACGTAGCACTTAAAGTCGATGACAAGTGGGGTAAGTATGCCGTAAAGAGCATGTAAACGTGAAAGCCTCACTTAAAAGATTAGTCATTCCTAAAATGATTTGTACATAGGACTGCTTCTTCGTTTACAGACCTAAAATAGATCTATAGTAGGAACTTCCACACGCTTCAGACTAGCGCCGCTTGTATCCAGTGGCTCCCTACTTCTCACTTGATGCCGTCTGGTCACCAGGCCCGGATCTAGGTTAGGGGTGGGGAGGGGTTACGGCGGGCAAATACATAAATTTTTGATAAAAATAAAGAGTAGGTACCTACTTGAATGAAAATTCTTCCATTATAAGTTGTAATCTCGAGGCAAGAGCAAAATAAGTTTGTGCATAAAAAAAAACAAAAATTTTATTTTAGTGCAATGAAAATGTCAGTAAAACTAAATTGTAGCATCAAAAGTGCAGTGCTTTTCATATCTGCATGCACAATACACGCGCTGCATTTTTTCAGAGCGTTCAGGGTACAATAATTTAAAGTATTCCGAAACCAAAGAATACCGAAATGATATCCGGTTTTCAAAATTAAAAACTGGAATACAGTTCAATTTTAAAGCCTTTAGTCCACCAAACATCAATTGAAGTTATTCACGCATCTCCTTTGTGAAAATTTTGCTTGAAATATGCATGCACATTTCAGAGGTTCTGGTGCAACTTTTCAAGGCGTTAACATGTCACTTATTATTGAGATATCAAATCCGATGACGACGTTTCCTCAAAAGTTGTTTTCCATATATTTTGCTCTTATTGTGTGTGTGTATATCCGATTGTGTAAAATTTATTTCTCGGATTGTGTAAAATTCATTTCTACGATTGAGTAAAATTAATTTCTATGATTGTGTAAAATTGATTACACTAGTAGGTATACCTACAGTGTGACAATCGCATTCACCTCTGATTGGCTGACATCCTCTCGCGATTGACTAAAAGCTCAACCAATTAATTACCAAAATTGTACCAATTAATATGCAACTCTTAGATAATCGGGCGGCTGATTAACGCACAGTTAACGAATTTATAAAGTTACACTAAAGCTTCAGAAACTCTATTGTAAGTTTTCAAGTTAAATTATGCAATACCGTAGCCCTCAACTTTATGTACCCATATTATATGGACTTGTCTAAAGGTAGACTTGAGATACGAAACCGCAAGGCGCGACAGCAACATTTCAAAGTGCTTGGTCTTCTGATACAAGTGCTATAGCTAAGTGTCAGGCGTCAGTTATTCACCTCAAACGCTCTAAAGTTATGCTAATCCTTCTGAACCTTTTGAACCTTTAGAGTAAGTTGTCAAGTTGAATTATGCAACACCGTAGTCCTCAACTTGTCCAACATGTCCATATTATATCGAATTGTCTAAAGGTTGACTTTGAAATACGTAAGCGCAACGCGCGACTGTGACATGCACCAGCGACTCGCGGCAGCGATACGCGACAGCTTCACGCGACAGCTATAACCGACATGGATACGCCAGCAACACGCAAAATTTAATCGTTAGTACCAGCCTTAACAGTCGCCTGCCTCAAATGCTCTTCATACATTTCTTTACAAAGCAGCGTGTAAGTGTCGCTTCCCAAGCGTAGCGTGTCACGACTCGCGGTCGCGCGTTACGGGCGCGTTTCTCAATACCTTTATCAAAACGTTTGTGTGCGACGACAAAACGCGAAAGCAGAATGTACCGTCTCTGGGGTAATGTTTTAAACACATCCAAAATAAAATCCAAAAATAAAACGCGACTCAGCAGCTATGGAACAATAGTTTATTTATTCATTGTGCATGTTCCGCGCGAAGTTCCTCTGGGGTTTTGAAGGGGCTAAAGGCTTTATTCATTTTATACAGGATGTTACTCTGAGAGCGTTCATGTTATTATTTGGTGTTTTTTTTATTGAACTACAAGTTAGCCCTTTACTGCAATCTCACCTGATGTTAAGTGATGATGCAGTCTAAGATGGAAGCGGGCTAACTTGGAAGAGGTATGCATACCCCTGATCGATTTCTACACGGCATCGTACCGGAACGTTAAATCGCTTGGCGGCACGGCTTTGCCGGTAGGGTGGTAACCAGCTACGGCTTAAGCCTCCCATCAGACCAGACCAGAGAAAATTTAGAAATTATAAAATCTCAAATTGCCCCTGCCGGGAATCGAACCCAGGACCTCCCACTTGTAAGACCACAGCGCTCACCACTACGCCAGGGAGGTCGTCAAAAGTGTTGTCAAAGCTCTTTTGGGTAGCTATCTCACGCAAGACCTGGGAGCATGCTGTTTCAATCCGTAACAATGATCGGATCATCGGAGGGTCTAAAGAGTCTAAAGTGTGAGGTACACTATGTTTTGACAACGCAAATCAAAGTTTAGCATAACGTTTCCTTCTTCAAAATTATATAATTAATATTTTTAAAAACATAGTTAAGAGCAATAAACAAGCATAATATTGGAAAAAAAAATCAAAAACCTGACTGCGTAAAAAAGCGAACTAAAGATAACATCAAAACCTAGCCTAAGTACTTATATCATCCCATGGTTTAGACTTTAGACGAATTAAACGGATAAAACTAATTGATTAAGTAAAAATTAAAAGCCATTCCGCTGTTACAATGCTATGTGTATATCTGTCGGGTAGGTAAAGTACCCCACAGACATAATAATAATATTATACACACCCATAGGCACGCGTGAAAAACATTGTCATTGCTATTGCTGCAGTTGGAAAAATGGAATAACAATACAGATAATGCGTTTTATGTACATCTGCTTTGAGAAGCGCAACCTTAGACCCCATAGCTCTAAACCCGGACCTCGACTAGCGTGACTTGCTAAATGTGTGTACCGATTTTGTAAGAGTCGAAAGCAGGTACCATGTTGCCTTTCACTACTTGCTTGTCCAAATGCTCCAAGAGCTGGTGGGTTTATAATATACTAGCTGATGCCAGCGACTTCATCCGCTTAGATTATAAATATCATTCCCTATTTAACCCACCTGGGGATGGATTTTCAAAATTCCTGAAATACGTAATTAGTTATTTCTTTTTAACCGAATATACAAATACCGGTTTTCATTGGTATAACTTTCAAAATGACGGACTCTCATACAAACGTTCATTATCTATAACTTCATTCTCATATAACCTATTTAACCTACTTGGGGGAAGAATTTACGAAAATCCTTAAATATAATATATTCTTTATTTTTAATCAAAAGTAGAAATAGCTATTTTCATGGATATAACTTGAAAAAGGACAGATTTTCATACAAACTTTCAGCCCCTATTTAATTTAGGGATGTAATTTCCAAAAAATACATTCCTAAGGGGGTGGAAAATACACCCCCTTAGGGATGTATTTTCCAGATTATGTAATAATCCTTTCTTAATGTACGCCTACGTTACAAAAGGAACCTACTGTAAAAATTTCAAGTTTCTAGCTTCAATGGTTTAGGCTGTGCATTATTGATCAGTCAGTCAGTCAGTCAAAACATGCTTCTTTATATTAGTATAGATACATATATAGATTATATAGGACTTGATAAATGTTAATAACAATAATAATAAGTAGACTATAATAAGTAGTGGGAAAATCTTTTGCCAGTTACCAAGACCATGCTAGCAAATTCCCTTGGGCGTCTCCGACAGGGAGACCGAATTCCCAAAGCAGGTACTGCCTCATAATTTACCGCCAGATCTTCAGCTATAACGTAATGGGGTCCGCGTATTCGCAGAACGCAACTTTTGGCGGTATTACTTGTAACTTTAAGCTGTTGCTATACGCATTGTTCGAAAAGAATGTCATATTTAGCTGAGGTGTATTTGGTTACTTAAGGATGTTGATGACGTCATCTTTTCTTTTTATTCTACAAGACCCGGGCATTAGCCGGTAACATAACTGTTAAGTGACCCGTAGACGATCCATTGCAATTGTAAATCTCAATGATTGACAGTTTTAATTCAATTGCGATTTGCGATTGATTTAACATCAATCGACACTTCAATGATCTCTGTCTCAGTTGTGATTTGTCGTCTTGTGATAGAATTACTCTAGCGGCACGCTATGATGGCCGGTTTGACGTTTGTCCGCTCATGAAGTTCCGTATTAATTGATAACGACTTTGAAGGAAATAATTGTATTACTTTATTGACGATAGTGATGTGCAGAGATTCATAAATTTTATCGAATGTAGTTTTAGGTTTAGGACTCAAAATTTATTTATTAAATTGATTTCTTAAATGTATACAAGTGTAGAAAAATCAGTTTGCACCATTTAAGGGGTGAATGTACTTGTGAATATGAACAATTTTCACTATGTGGACAAACCTCTGAAATCGCAAAAAAATATCAATAAATTTTTAAAAATGGAATCTAATACGATCGTCACATAGGATCGCTGGCTAGCACAACTACTACCTCCGGCAAACTCGCGTCAATGCTCAATGCAAAACAAAGCAGTTTCGAATTGACGTTGCTTCGAAAAGTATAAACTGTCAGTGCAATGCGATTGTGATATAGTTTTGACCTGGCTTTGGATTTCAAATATTGATACTGCATTACTGTTGACCCTTGCTCGTTAATTTGGACTCTGTTCAAGCCCTTTGTTGTGGATTTCGTCGATATGACCGAACGTACGCAGAGAACTGTTCTAAATAGTCAGACACGTGAGTTCGTAATACGCCTTCGTAACTATTTCGATCGTGAAGCTCAAAATGGAGGGCCAATTTTACCTATAACGTCAGTGATTGAACGCGTAGCTGATGCGCTTAATATTGGACAACGAACTGTTAGACGGATAACTAAAAAAAAATATGGCGAGACTGGCACAGAAGAAAATAAACTTCACACACCAAAAAAGAGAAAACGAGCAAAACCAGTCGTAGGCATCGATAGCTTTGATGCCGATGCTATCCGAAGACATGTTTACGGCTACTATTTACAGAAGGAGTATCCAACAAGAAAAAAGTTGGTGCATTCACTGAAGGAAGCTGGATTATTCTTCGGTGGGGAAAGTTCTTTAACGAAGATTTTGAAGACCATTGGATTTCGATACAAAAAATGTAACAAACGCAAAATATTGATGGAAAGATTTGATATAGCGATGGCAAGGTATACTTTTTTACGGCAAGTGAAAGAAATCAAAAATTGGCAAAATGTTGTGTTCTTGGATGAAACATGGCTTAATGCTAACCATACTGTAGGCCGTTCTTGGAACGATGACACAGCAGCATCTACTTCCAAAGTTCCTGTAGGAAAAGGATCGCGACTTATAATTTGTCACGCCGGAACCATCAACGGGTTTGTCGAAGGTTCTCTCATGGCTTTTGCGTCAAAAACCACTGGAGACTATCATGAAGACATGAATGGAGAAAAGTTTACTGAATGGTTTACCTCAATGTTGTGTAGCCTCCCTGAACCATCTATTATAATTATGGACAACGCCCCATACCACTCGATGCAAATTGACAAGCCACCTGCCCAATCCCAAAAGAAAGCTGATATCGTCGCATGGCTTCGTAAAAATGGCGTAGATGCAAACATGAATATGTTAAAAGCGGAATTAGTACGTCTTTTAAAAGAAAACAAACCAACCAAGATCCGATACGTCATTGACGAAATAGCATTAGAACATGGGCACAGAGTTATACGGTTACCGCCTTACCATTGTGAGTATAATGCGATTGAGTTGGTGTGGGCTCAAATTAAGGGATATGCTGCAAGACACAATACAGAACCCCCATTTACCACAAAAAAAATGCTAAAATTATTAGAAGAAGCTTGTGAACATGTGACTAAAGGAGACTGGGAAAAGGTTGTGAATAGAACTGTTAAATTAATAAGGGAAGATTATGAAAGAGATGTGAAAATAGATAATATTATAGAAAACGAACATATAATTATTAATGTATGTGATGATAGCAGTGACGACAGTGAAAATAGTAGTATGGACGAATCTGATTAATTATGGCCTTTTGTGGCACCTTTTTTGGTATCTTTTGTATTCATATGTTTCTTGTGTGCATATAAAGTATGTATATTCATTTTCGTTCAAATATTCAGTTCGTTCAAATAAATTAAATAAACATATACATTTTTGTTTTATTAAACCTATTTAATCAGGTACAAAAACAAAACTTAATTGTTTTTTGTTCGAGAATAAATTGACATTCCACATGACTATTGTAATGTGTCAAACCGGCCATCATAGCGTGCCGCTAGTGTAAGTAGCATGGTATCGGATTCGGACATTTAAGAACAAGTAAAGTTTGTTCTATTTTATTTATTTTCATCGAAGATTTTAATGTAGTTACCTTGTGTTTTTAGTAAATTGATTTCATTTTCCTTAACTAACGTAAAACATGGTATGTGATATTAAAAGAAAGAACTCTCTTTTCGTCAGAAACTTTGGTTCTGCCGGACTTCTCGGTGGCAAATAAACGCTTGCTGCTTGGCGTCTAGGACGCCATTGACTATACAATATTGTCAGTTGCATGAGCCACAATCAATTGGCAACATAGGCGCTCCTCAACCTTCGTTCAAAGGAGATGTTTCATCACTGTATGAGGCCTTGGCTAGGACTTGGTACAGTATACTTGGATATAGTCCAGAAAACATTGAACAGTTTTTAACTATATATTTTCCATAAAATGGTTTTGTTTGGTTGTACAAAACAAGTATTTCTGCTTAGGATTGCAACACGTAATAAAAATTAATCATGGCGGTAAAATGTCTTTCATTTCGATTTGACATTTGACTTTGACAGAAATGTCATTAGATCGTATCAACACCGTCCAAATCGCTAAGCAAAATCGAAGTCCGTGTAGCACAACGCCGGGTCAACAGATGGTATGAGTAACAGTCCAAAAACGAAAGCCAGGTAAACAGATGAGCAAAACGGCCCAAACCCCAGAAAACGAAAGCGAAGTTGTTGAAAAGAAATCAAAAATCAAACAGCGAAGTACACAAAGAACGAAAGCTTAAAGAAATCGATTGCAATTGACCACCAGTCCACCATTGACTGACAGAATATCAATCACAATGACAATTGTTATTTGAAGTGACAAGCTGTCAGTTTACGTCAAACCATACGACGCCAGCGATGCCATATTGAAAATCGATCTATAATTAATGAATAAAAAATATTTTTGTACAACTAAAGTATTAGTTTTAACTCAATAATTTTATTTTTCCCGAGAACAACAGATTTTTCTTAATTTGTAAGGTACTGTACAAGACTTAGCCAGATTTGAAACATCTCCTTTTCTATTATATTGCCTTCAATAACGTAGCAGAAATTGACAATATCGTCAATCGGATTATTAAGCGATCAGTTTTGCTATATCAATAGCCCTCAATCACGTAACGTTGACACGGTTTCCGTCTTCGGGTCACTTTAAAACTACCTATTGTCAAAGCCAGGCTCTTAATTTTGTTACGGTCGGTCAGAAAGCTTGACAAATTTCCCTTGAGATTTTGGAAGTCTCCAATTTACTTAATGAAAAATTATAAGCGTTAAGTGAGGCATTCACATTTAATCATAAGTAATAAGGTTCACAAATATACAGTGTACAAATAAGTAAAATAATTTTATCGGTAAAAAAGATCGTAAAATGCAAAATCACTAGCTGAGTAGGTGCGACTATATTATTTTCCTTGTCTAAATATTTAAAAGGTAAACGTGACTGACTGACTGACTGACTGATCTATCAACGCACAGCTCAAACCACTAACGGATCAGGCTGCAATTTGGCAGGCAGATAGCCATTATGACGGAGGCATCCGCTAATAAAAGGATTTTCGGAAATTAAACCTCTAAGGGGTTAAATAGGGGTTGGAAGTTTGTTTGAGATTTATATGAATCCACGCGGACGAAGTCGCGGGCATCAGCTCATTATAAATAATGTAACTATTTATTACTAGCATTTGCTCGCGACTCTGTGCCCGGGGGAACTCTTTCCCGGGATGAAGTTTTGTATGTCCGTCTCCAAACTATGTACATAATTAATTTATGCCTGAATACAAATTGCTTTGCGGTAAGTAAATTAAACCATTAACTTTCACCGCGTTTCACTGAGCCATTTCGCACACGAGACTTTGCACCGGAAGCACAGTGCAGAGCGGTTACGCACTGCATCCGATTCGAATCTGTGACAAGTATAAATTAAAAATTCAAAAAACCCCCGACATTCGCCATTTCGTGGCGGCGGCCATGTTGGATTTGCAATAGTGCTATTCTACTAGTCAAGCCCTTTCATTTGATACACATATTAAGGGAGTTGTGAAAAAATATGTAATTCGCCATTTTGTAGCGGCGGCCATCTTGGACCGATTTTCATCAATCATAGCTAACAACACTCTCGACTAATTCATCTTTCAAACAAAAAAACTGCATTCAAATCGGTCCACCCGTTTGAGCGCCACAGGGGAACAGACAGACACACACACACACAGACATGTCAAACTTATAACACCCCATCGTTTTTGCGTCGGGGGGTTAGTAAAAATACTTTCTGAAGTAGTCATATAACTATTTGTATGGTAGGTACGTTTACGCAGGTATTTATATATTCGGTATTTGTTTACGCAGTAGATCCGACTTCCGTCGTCCGATTTATCTCCGTCATCCGATCCGATTTCTCTCCGTCATCCGTGAGTCTCCAATTCGGAAGAAATATCGGACCGACACGCCGGATAGCCATAGTAGCTATTTGTATGAACGCTTTTGTAGGTAGGTATTACCTCGGATTCAAATCGGACATATCCGCGCAATTCGATAGCGAGGAATCGAATGCAGAGGGAAAAGCAATATCAGAATTCGTTCCGAGTTTTTTATATACTTACTATTTCCACGGATTCGCATCGGATGCAATGCGTAACCGCTTTCAGCAGAGCCCCACTAGGTGGACCAACGTCATCAGACGGGTCGCAGGGAGCCACTACATATATGTGGCGCAAGAACGCGACGTGTAAAACTTTTTAGAGATATTATGTGCAACATAATTATGATATCAAGTAATTTGAGTAACAAATCGGACTTTGTAAAATACGTAGTTACTAGGTAGACATATGGTAGGTATCAATTATTTTGTGTTTGTAATAATACCTATTTATTGGGAACAATAATGTAAGAATGTCTTTGTTGTGTTTACTGCAATGTTATTTTATCGCTAGAGGGTTCAATTTAAATTTCATAACAAAGCTCTAAGAAGCTTTACGAAACAATCCCTTTGTTTTACTAGTAGGTATATTTATAGAAAGCGAAATATTTAAATGTTCCAAAACCTACATAACATTACCTACTTTACATTTATACAAATAAATGAAATTGTACTGTCTATCTGTGGTTTATATCTAGTTATAAAATACTGAACTATTTTTATAATGCAGAAAAGAGACGAGAATTCTCCGTGAAAGAGCTGTACAAATAGACTGCTCCGCTATCGTCGCAATTTACCTACCTATTGTTACAATAACAATAATTAGGTAGGTATTCCTATTTATTTTACAATGCTTCTTGCGGAAAAGGATAGCACTATTTTTAAACTCATCAATTTATTTTGTGTACAACAGAATTAGCCAAAATATTGTGTCATTACAGAATCTCCTATTTTTCAGTCAGTTAAAAAGAGCAACTACTGAGTTTTTTGATAGTTCTCTCAGACTTCTCAGCAAAATGCGCTTTCCTAACCAGTGGTAGAGTCTTGATTTGTCCTATGAGCCACAAGTTGGCTTAACACATGAAATAAATAATTCTTAATATGAATTTTTGAAATATCTCTTAATTATCCAGGCATAAGCACAAACACGGGCACAAAAAAAACCTCAATTATCTGGGCATAATCCAAACGCACGTTATTTAAAACTTGTCTTTCTATCTATTTGTCCGGGTTATTTGGAACGGCTGAACTTTATACGGGATTTTCGCAGACTATTTCCGGAATAAACAGTAGGTATCCTAGATCAATCCTTGTATTATATAAGTACCTACACAATATAATCTTCTCACAGACAGGTAGAGAATTACGGATTTAGGCACCCTACATAAAAAAATAAAAACTGATGATTCCATGATGATTTTCATGTTTGATGAAAATCTAAGAATCATCTCAAATAAACCCGCTTTTATTGCTCGTCGTGTGAAACGAGGTTCAAAGTTCAAACTCTTAATCGTAACCTATTGACCGTAGTGACCTCCCGACTTTTAATGTAGAAGAACGTGTCAAGACTTAAGAAGGCGACATAATATTATATAACGTTATTGTGGTTGTGGCCGTGCACGTCTGGCATTATTTTATTAGAAGCTTGAGAACCCTTGCAACAAAGCAAGCGCCTCCAATAAATCAATAGCAGATACTGAGTTAAGAAATATTGCCCATATTATCACCACAGGAGTACTAATTTTGCGTAGGTTTTTCAGACGTAAATGTAAGTTGCGGGCTGTTGGTAAGTATTTACGAAGACCGTTGAGATTTTGTAGAACAAAATTTCAACGGTCTCCGTAAATACATATTGAGATCATCATGGAGTTAAAGTAATTTTTCCAATTTGTCTTGTAAGTTGTATGAAAGCTGATTTTATAGCTCTAGCCTCTACTAAAAGACCATTACTTTATTACTCCTCAAGTCCTCAGTGACGCGTTTCTTTATTTGAAAACTTAGTATACATTAATTTTATTTGTGTTATAGTGTGCGGGCGACGCGACGGGTGACTGATATGAGTTGACCCGCCAGCGTTCCCCGCATGCGTCTAGTCTGCGTCTACTACCTAGTTTCTGCGGTGTCGCTGCGGTGTCCTACATAGGAAAATCCGTGGTATACTCCAAGGTCTAGAAACTAGACCATCATTTTAATATAAATTTATTTGTGTAGGTAATAGGTAGGTAGGAACGACAGGATTAAAGAAGAGCTCTGCGGGCCTCTAGGACTTACAGTTTCTGTAATAAATTATAAATTCAACGTAGCGCTCGTTATACCGATAGCTTTTGTGGGAACTTCAAATAGAAAACAAATTCGCTTTGTTCAAAACGAACTAAATGATACCTATACCCATATTACTAATTCCCCGGAATTCTGACGTTTCGTAATGTTACCAGAGATAAAACAATTCCCACAAAAAAGATAAAATATTCAAAACTTATGCAAATACAAATCAACTGCCGCATGTAGATATGACAAATGCCTGACAGACACTTCATGGTGATAATGTCATTCGACATCCATTTTTCAATAATTTTTTTCAATGTGCTTCTTTTGTTTTCTATTGCTGTTAGTGTGCACTTTCTAGTTTCCACTCTTGGTGTTTTCTATTTTATGGCGAAACGAGTAATATTATTACGCGGCATATGGCTTTTTATGATGATAGGGAATTAAAGTAGTTTGGGGTAAAATCGTACTTCGTAGATGTTAACCCTGTTCTCCATACAAATAACTCATCTGTAAATGACAATGACAGCTGTCAGAATTCCGAGAAATTAGTAATACGGGTATAAATACATTATTTTGATGATTCAATAAAATTTGCGATATAAATTTTATTAGTTTGATGACCTCCCTGGCGCAGTGGTTTATAAGCAGGAGGTCAATTTTTAACAGGGTTCAATTTCTGGCTTGGGCAATTTGGGGATGTGTAATTTTTTTTTAATTTGTCTCCAGTCAGATCTGGTGGGAGACTTCGGCCGTGGCTAGTTACCAACCGACCGGCAAAGACCGTCAAGCTTTATTTTTACAGCCAATTCTGTAGGTACATTAAAATGAAAAAATGTTCCCTAATACCTGCCAAATGTTCCAAAACATACGACGGAGGAGTGTCCTGTCTGTATAGTTCTCTAATTTATTTAATTTCGTGGATTGTTGACTCGAAATTACTGTGAGCCGGAGCAAATAAAAAAATATTTTATCTAATCTAACTTTAAGTAAGTAGGTGTTATGGGTAAGTAAGTAGGTAAATGATACAAATGTAGGTTAATTACTTAAATCTAATAATTTTAATACAGAGATTTAGCTCAAGTATACACTCACTGTTTACCTTTTTTTATAATATTAATGTAGTGATATTTAATGTATTAAAATAATTTTTTAAGCCTTTAAATTGTTCTTAATGTAATATCTTTAATTTCTCAAGGTAAAAATTTGGAGTGAAATCCGGTAGGTTCACGGTTGTCATTCTACCCGTTGTTACTACAGTTTTCTTGCTCGTCTCAATGAAAGCCTAAGTTGCTAAATATTGGCCACTTTAATTACTGAGAAAAAGCAAACAGTCAGCCGTATAAACAACAATACAGAAAATATATGAGGAGCTCACCACCACCACCCCCACTACAGCCTTTTTTTAACTTCCCACTGCTGGGCAAAGGCCTCCTCTCTCAGAAAGGTAGATACAATTGACTATTCAAAAGTACTTGTAAAAGTTTATTTGAATAAAAAACTTTTCTATTCTATTCTATTCTAGAAAGATTGACGCTGTTCCAATGGGGGTTGGCGGGCTTTAACGACTATTGTCACATGATAGTGATAATAACCGGGACCGACTGCTTAACGTGCTCGCCGAGGCACAGGAGTAAAAACACCGCCAAGTCCAACTACCAACTCCGGGCTGGCACTGAGAATTTCTTGACAGAAAAACCCAATACCTAACAGTAATTTGCCCGACCCAGGAATCAACCCCAGGACCTCGTGATCTGCAGTCGAACATGCTAAAGGCTGGCCACTAGAGTACACCAACGAGGCAGTTATGAGGAGCAATAGATCAAAATGTATTAACTCCATCAATCTAAAAAAATTGATTTTAATGGATAAACTAGCTGACCCCCGCGACTTCGTTCACGTGTTTATAGGTTTCATAATATGTATAGGGTCGGATCGGGTCCCATAAATCTTTTATATACCTAAACTAAATGTAGCCTAAGTTACTCCTTATAACATCACCTATCTGCCATTGAAAGTTCTGTTAAAATCGATCCAGCCGTTTTGGAGATTAGCTGGAACAAATAGACAGACCAAAAAACATAAATTTAAACACACACCAGTTTAAAATAAGCCGTACGTTCAAAGATCCGGGTCCCAAGTTATTTGAACCCAATACTGAGGGTTGTAATGTCTGTCATTTCGAAACTAAAAAACCTATGACCTTGAAATATTTCCGGGACAATATATACTTAAAGTACTACCTTTCTAACAAAAAAAGAATGAGTGAAATCGAACAACGCGTTAATGAATTACAGCTAAATACGCGTTTTAACTTTCATCCCCTCTCCCAAGGGAACCGTGCTGAATTTCGGGATAAAAAGTATCATATGTCCTACCTCGGAGTATAAACTCAAATCGTACTAAATTTCATTCAAATCCATTCAGTGGTTTCGGCGTGATGCGCGGCCAAGATACAGACAGACAGACAGACAGATAGACAGACAAACAGACAAAAATGAAAAAAATTGCAGTTTTGGCTTCAGTATCGATTATAGAGTGTCCTCCATTAAAAAATTTCAAAATATCTTCAATGTACAGAATTGGATCTGTTACAGTTTTATTATATTACTAGCTGACCCCCGCGACTTCGTTTGCGTAGATATAGGTTTTTATATAGGATCGGATCGGATCCCATAATTATTTTATGTACCTAAACTAAATGTAGCCTAAGTTACTCCTTATAACATTGAAAGTTCCATTAAAATCGATCCAGCCGTTTCGGAGATTAGCTGGAAGAAATAGACAGACCGATAAACATAAATTAAAACGCACACCAGTTTAAAATAAGCCGTACGTTCAAAGATCCGGCTCCCAAGTTATTTGAACCCAATACTGAGGGTTGTAATGTCTGTCATTTCTAAACTAAAAGACCTATGACCTTGAAATATTTACGGGAATAATATATAACGGAGCGGAGGTTCCTAAATTATTTTTAAAAAGCATGACGTCAGCTTGGCTGACGTCATGTCTTCCATTATCACTCATTTTGCTAATAGAAATCAACCATATGCATTTAAATAACTAAAACCAACTTAAGAACAATAAAAACCATTTTAATTTACGTAATCACCAATTTACTATTTAAAATAATCTAAACCATTGTAAAACAAAGTGATAAAGGAATAATAAAGATTCTGCACTCGATTAAATGTAATGTGATTATTTCTAACTAATTTATAACTAAAATAAGAGTATAAAATAACACTTAACTTAACCAACAGCGTGTGCGCACCGATCAACCGACAACTCGAAATCTCGAACCAGAATGGCGGCGGTCGATCGATTCGCGAGCCGCGTGGCAGCTGCCAACATGGCGCCCTCTGACGTCTCAGATGGCGTTATCCACAATTTGGCAACTCTCAATTACTTATTTAACTAATTATCGTTCAAACTATTATTTGCTAAAATCGTCTTATAATATTTACAAATTATTGAAGTGTTATAATTAAGGTTTACATAAACAACTAGCATTTACATTTTACAATAACACTCACTTCAATCAATGCAAGTTCACATAACAGTCAACAAACAGTTACATGTTATTTTTAGTTAAGGAAATTACATAAATAAATCTTTATAATTATAAAATAATTATTACAGTACAAATTAATTGAGTTTTAAACCTTTTTACTTAATTTTCTTATTTTAAAGTTGGCGAACATGTTTGAACTTGCTAAATTCAACTGCATCAGTAATAAATGATTAACTGATAATTTTAGTTAATAGTAATTACTTAAATAAATCTTAATAATTATTAAATGATAATAACCATTCGTAATAGTTAATTCTTAGACCTCTTTAATTTTATTATTTTAAAGATGGCGAATATGTTTGAGCCGATACGGCCATTTTGATGAAAAGTGCGCGCTCTGCACTTATTCATACCTGAAACAAACAATGTTAAAAACTTTGAAATTCGTACCTGTGATACGTTATCTACGGATTTTACAAGGATAAATTTCCAAGGATAAAATAATTTATTAAATGATTATAAGTCTCACGTATGGGTCGATACCCACCATGAGTAACTTTGATATTTATACTGCTTTACGTCTCACCACGTTAGCAATAATAAATACATAAATAATAATAATATTAGGAATTTCTTAAGTATTACTGTACGTCTAACTACGCCAGCAATACAGTCATGTTATTATCCACTGTTCGTCTCACTACGTCAGCAGTACAGTCATGTCAATAGTTATTAGTCATTTATAGTCAATATTTTATTTTATTTTTGATATCATTGTACGTCTCACTACGCCAACAATATTTTAAAGGTAGAAAGGTCGATGCTGTGCTCTAGGCGTTCCTGTCTCGGCGCCGTGGTACACAGTGGCTCTAAGGGAATTAGGCAAGGGCGAAGCTGGGGTCTAGGCCTGTGGCCGTGGTCCCCAGAGGCTCTGAAACAATTGGGTTGATGCTGTGCTCTAGGCGTTCCTGTCTCGGCGCCGTGGTACACAGAGGCTCTAAAGGAATAGTGGGAAGGACGATGCTGGGGTCTAGGCCTTTTTTTTTTTTTTTTGTGACCGTGGTCCCCAGTGGCTCTGAAATATAAGCATGCACGAGAAAAGACGTAAAGGAGACTTTTACTAATGTTCTTATAATAGTTTAACACTAATAGCGACTATGCTATAATTTTATGTTTTTAACGCTGATAGGTATCTCATGTGACTTAAGCACATGAGCTATTTATGTCTAGTAAATACTTCTAGAGAACAAAATATTATTAGTATTACAACAAAAGATTATTATCTCACCGGATAAGTGGTGGAGCTTAATCAGCTGCTTCCTCTACAACCCCCTCGTATGATGTTGAGGGTTGAGGCTCGTGGTTGGTCTCCTCCGTCGCCGCGACGTCGTGCGGCTCGTGGCTGTCCACTGATGGAGTGGCGTGCTGTTGGACGTGTCCTAAGACGCCCTCGTTGCTGTCGTCTGTTCCCGCCGATACGGTTGCCTGCAGGCCAGGCTGTGGTGCTCGCCGCAGCTGATCATGGGCCACCTTTCGGGGGCGCCCTTGTCCCATCACCTTTTTGACTAGGTAACGGTCATTTTCAAGTACCCGACGAATCTCGTACGGTTCACTAAATTTCAGGTCCAGGCATGTTTGGTTTCTAGGGTTGTTCTTTATAAGTACGTAGTCTCCTCTTTGGAATCTGACTATTCTGGCTTTATTTCTATCAAAGCGTGTCTTCTCTTTTTCTGCTGCTACTGTCATTTTTTGAGTTACGTGTTGATAAAGCCGGTCAATATCGACGCTTTGGTCTTCGAGATTCACCAAGCCGATAAGTTCGGGAGGGACGCAGTGCTTGCGACGGGTAATCAGGGTTAGCGGTGCGGTACCTGTCGTGCGGTGCGGTGTGCAGTTAAGAGCTAGCTGTAGGCTGTCTATGGCAGTATGCCATGATGCTGTCTCGTAGTTTTTTATCATACACAACGCATTTTTCAATACACCCATCACCCGTTCGACTTGCCCGTTGGCTCGGCTTACTCCTGGCGCTATAGCGTGTATGCTGATATTAAACTGGTCGCAATAGCTTTTGAAGTCACCCAGGAATTCACGGCCTCCGTCGACAATCACCTGCGTCGGCGCTCCAAACAACTGTATAGTACGTTTAAGAGCTGCTAACGTACTCTGTGGGCTTTTATTAGTGGCATGATACAAAAGTATGTACTTACTAAAAGCGTCGATAGTTACGATGACATAGTCATGTATGCTAGTTGTGCCCAGTTTACCTGTTATATCCATGTGAATAGTTTCGAATGCTGTCGTAGGTTTTGGTATTGGATGAAGTTGCGCTTGTATGGCGCCCGACGTACCTTTGGATGTCCTGCATACAATGCAATTGTCAACAAATGTTCTTACCACAGTATTCATGTTGTCAAACCAGTATGTTTCTTTAATCTTTTGCAGGGTCTTCTCCCACCCAGGGTGCTTCAATGCATTATGATAGCTGCTTATGAGGCTCCATTGAAATGTCTTGGGTACGACCACAGCTTCTTGGTATCCTAAGGTTGCGTCTTCCCAAACCTTCATAAGGATATTGTCCTTCAAGATATAACCAGACACTTCTTGATCTTGTGAGATACTATCAATTTTGGGGCGTAGTATGGGATCACGGTGTTGTTCCACTTTTAACCAATCCAAATCTTTAGTCATGATATTAATATTCAATGTACCTGGATTTCGACTGAAGAAATCGGCATGTTGAAGACTTTGTCCTTTTCTGTACTCAATTTCAAAATTATAATTCTGTAGGAATGCCCACCAGCGATACACTCGTGGAAGCAGTTCTTTCTTGTGTTTAGATGCTTTAAGTGCGTTACAATCTGTCACAACTTTAAACGCACGGCCATACAAATACTGACGGAAATGTTTAATAGCTCTCACCACTGCAAGCGTTTCGAGCTCGTACGAATGGTAACGGCTCTCGGCATCCGTAGTGCGCATGCTCATGTAAGCCACAGCATGCCGGCGCCCGTCGATCACTTGAATGAGGACGGCTCCATATCCGAGGTTACTGGCATCGATGTGTAGTTCGATGGGGTAATCTTCCTGAAATATTGACAACACAGGATCGGACGTTAAGTACTGAATTATAATACTACGTGCTTCTTCATGCCGCTCGTTCCATTCCCAACTCGCGCCTTGTTTAGTTAATTCATATAAGGGTAACATTATGCGAGAAAAGTTGGGAATGAAGCGGCGAAAATAACCAGCTAGACCATTAAACTGTCTAACTTGTTTTACATTTGTTGGCACGGGAGCTTTTACAAGAGCTTCAACTTTACGAGGACTAGGTCTAACCTGTCCATCGGCTATTATATTTCCAAGATATTCGATAGTGCGTTTGAAAAACGCAGACTTCTCTATGTTTATAGAAAAGCCTGCCTTTTCCAGTGCCATGAGAATTCTCTCCATATGAGAAATTCCTTCCTCAAAGTCAATACATTTACTCAAGACGTCATCAACGTAAACTTGAGCAACACCTTCAGTCCCTAAAAGGTGCTGAAGGGCCCGGTTAATGCAACGTTGGTATACTGAACACGCGTTACTCAAACCAAACGGCATTGTCAAATACTCATATAAGCCATTTGGTGTGACAAACGCCGTTTTTTCTACTGACTGCTCTGAGATGGGGATCTGATGGAACCCCGCAGCCATATCAAATGTTGTATAGTAATGTCCGTTTGTCAGTTGATCTATTTGGTCAGAAATTAACGGAAGAGGGTAATGGTCTCTAAGAGTGTTGGAATTTAATTCGCGGTAATCAACACATAATCTGTCATCTCCGTTTTTCTTTTTTACGAGAATAATGGGGCTTGAGTATGGGGAGACACTTTCTCTAATAATATTATGCTCCAGTAGTTCTTTAATGATGTTCTGTACTTTTTCGCGTTCTACAGGCGGTTTTTGATAGTGGGGCTGAATGCTCAGTTATTACCGAGAGTATAGCAGCTAAGTTACCGGGTAAAAGAATCCACTGCGTTAATTATTTACGCGGAATCGGGAAAATTCCAGTAATATCTTTGTTTACTCTAACTGCAATTTGTTCGATTGATAACGTAGATGAAGTATTTTCATTCTCTGAAGTACCCGCAATCTCAGTGGGTAAATTCATCGGTATTGTTAATGCAGGCTGGGTACTTACGGTTTCTGAGGTACCAGGAATCGCAGTAGTGGGATCCGATCCCACTTCTGATAACGGAGCGGAGGTTCCTAAATTATTTTTAAAAAGCATGACGTCAGCTTGGCTGACGTCATGTCTTCCATTATCACTCATTTTGCTAATAGAAATCAACCATATGCATTTAAATAACTAAAACCAACTTAAGAACAATAAAAACCATTTTAATTTACGTAATCACCAATTTACTATTTAAAATAATCTAAACCATTGTAAAACAAAGTGATAAAGGAATAATAAAGATTCTGCACTCGATTAAATGTAATGTGATTATTTCTAACTAATTTATAACTAAAATAAGAGTATAAAATAACACTTAACTTAACCAACAGCGTGTGCGCACCGATCAACCGACAACTCGAAATCTCGAACCAGAATGGCGGCGGTCGATCGATTCGCGAGCCGCGTGGCAGCTGCCAACATGGCGCCCTCTGACGTCTCAGATGGCGTTATCCACAATTTGGCAACTCTCAATTACTTATTTAACTAATTATCGTTCAAACTATTATTTGCTAAAATCGTCTTATAATATTTACAAATTATTGAAGTGTTATAATTAAGGTTTACATAAACAACTAGCATTTACATTTTAATATAACACTCACTTCAATCAATGCAAGTTCACATAACAGTCAACAAACAGTTACATGTTATTTTTAGTTAAGGAAATTACATAAATAAATCTTTATAATTATAAAATAATTATTACAGTACAAATTAATTGAGTTTTAAACCTTTTTACTTAATTTTCTTATTTTAAAGTTGGCGAACATGTTTGAACTTGCTAAATTCAACTGCATCAGTAATAAATGATTAACTGATAATTTTAGTTAATAGTAATTACTTAAATAAATCTTAATAATTATTAAATGATAATAACCATTCGTAATAGTTAATTCTTAGACCTCTTTAATTTTATTATTTTAAAGATGGCGAATATGTTTGAGCCGATATATATAAAGTACTACCTTTCTAACAAAAAAAGAATGAGTAAAATCGAACAACGCGTTAATGAATTACAGCTAAATACACGTTTTAACTTTCATGCCCTCTCCCAAGGGAACCGTGTTGAATTTCGGGATAAAAAGTATCCTATAACCTACCTCGGAGTATAAACTCAAATCGTACCAAGTTTCATTCGAATCCATTCGGTAGTTTCGGCGTGATGCGCGGCCAAGATACAGACAGACAGACAGACAGACAGACAGACAGACAGACAGACAGACAGACAAAAATGAAAAAAATTGCAGTTTTGGCTTCAGTATCGATTATAGAGTGCCCTCCAATAAAAATTTTCAAAATATCTTCAATGTACAGAATTGGATCTGTTACAGTTTTATTATATTATAGACTAGCTGACCCCCGCGACTTCGTTCGCGGCGGTTCAGGTTTTATATAGGATCGGATCGGATCCCATAATTCTTTTATGTACCTAAACTAAATGTAGCCTGTTACTCCTTATAACATTGAAAGTTCCATTAAAATCGATCCAGCCGTTTCGGAGATTAGCTGGAACAAATAGACAGAACGACAAACATAAATTTAAACGCACGCCAGTTTAAAATAAGCCGTACGTACAAAGATCCGGTTCCCAAGTTATTGGAACCCAATACTGAGGGTTGTAATGTTTGTAATTTAGAAACTAAAAAACCTATGACCTTGAAATATTTCCGGGACAATATATACTTAAAGTACTACCTTTCTAACAAAAAAAGAATGAGTGAAATCGAACAACGGGTTAATGAATAACAGCTAAATACACGTTTTAACTTTCAGCCCTCTCCCAAGGGAACCGTGCTGAATTTCGGGATAAAAAGTATCCTATGTCCTACCTCGGTATATAATCTCAAATCGTACCAAGTTTCATTCGAATCCATTCAGTAGTTTCGGCGTGATGCGCGGCCAAGATACAGACAGACAGACAGACAGACAGACAAAAATGAAAAAAATTACAGTTTTGGCTTCAGTATCGATTATAGAATGCCCTCGAAAAGAAATTTTCAAAATATCTTCAATATACAGAATTGGATCTGTTACAGTTTTACTATATTATATAGATATAGAAGATAGATAGATTAAGTTTTTTAGAAGTTCTAAAATATGCTTTGTGCATATTATTATGTAAAAAGCATTTACAAGAGTTTAATTTCACGACCTTCAACTCTACAGTTAGGTATAGGTAAATCCAAAAGTTATACATAGGTAGGTAAATAATTTTAGTCAAGTGTTTTCGCAACTCGTTGGTGAGATATGTACCACCTTGTGCCTATACCTATCTCATCAAGATTACGTCCCAGATAAGCGAACAACAAGGAAACCTATTGAGATCAATACCTATTTAGTTTGTTCTTACACGAGAATAGAATAATCATTCGATTAAGTAGGCAGTTAGGTATATTGAAACCATACTTTTTGGAATGATTAGTTTTGTGATTTTGTCAATCTACTGTTGCTATGGCACTACGGTAAAAATAAGTGGGATGCTTGGGCGTCTTCTGAAATAAATTATGATTATACAATTGAGTTTAATATACCAAAAAGCTGCCTCGTTGATCTAGTGGTTAGCATATTCGACTGCAGATCACGAGGTCCCGGGTTCGATTTCCGGGTTGGGCAAATAATAATTGTTAGGTATTGGGTTTTTCTGTCAAGAAATTCTCTGTGCCAGCCCGGAGTTGGTAGTTGGTGGTGGCTCACACCCGTGCCACAGAGAGCACGCGGTCCCGATTATTTTCAGTATCATGTGACAATAGTCGTTACAGCCCGCCAACCCGCATTGGAGCAGCGTGGCGGGTCTAAGCTCTAAACCTCTCTTTCCTATGAGGCCTGTGCTCAGTAGTGGGACGTAAAAAAGGCTGTAGTGGTGGTGGTGGATACCAAAAAGTGGTGATAGCCTAGTGGTTAAGACTTCAGGCTTCCTTTAGGGGGACCGAATTCAAACCGCGATTCTCTAACTTTTCGGAGTTATGTGTGTTTTAAGTGATTAAAGCTAGAAAGCTGTGATAGCCTAGTGGTTAGGACGACCGACTTCTAATCGGAGGTCGTGGGTTCGATCCCGGGGCACGCACCTCTAACTTTTCGGAGTTATGTGCGTTTTAAGTATTTAAATATCACTTGCCTTAACGTTGAAGGAAAACATCGTGAGGAAACCTGCATGCCTGAGAGTTCTCCATAACGTTCTCAAAGGTGTGTGAAGTCTGCCAATCCGCTTGGTCAGCGTGGTAGACTATGGCCAAAACCCTTCTCACTCTGAGAGGAGACCCGTGCTCTGTAGTGAGCCGGTAATGGGTTGATCATGATGAGTGATTAAATAAGTATCACTTGTTTTAACGGTGAAGGAAAAAATTTTAAGTAAACCTGCACGCCTTAGAGTTCTCTATAACGTTATCAAAGGTATGTAAAGGCGTGTAAAGTCTACCAAGCCATAGCATGGTGGACTGCGACCTAAGCCCTTCTCATTCTGAGAGGAGCCCCGTGCCCTGTTCTGGGCCGGTAATGGGTTGATAATGATAATGATAATGATGATGGATGAGCAAACATCATTTATACCTACCTACTGCAATACCTAGTACGTACCTACGAGTTCGTTCAATTGGAAAAGTTTTTTAGAAATTAATACAAGTATAAATTAAAAATTTAAAAAACCCCCGACATTCGCCATTTTGTGGCAGCAGCCATCTTTTTCACAACTCCCTTAATATGGGTATCAAATGAAAGGGCTTGACTAGTAGAATAGCACTATTGCAAATCCAAGATGGCCGCTGACACAAAATGGCGAATGTCGGGGTTTTTTTAAATTTTAATTTATACTTGTTTTAAACAACATTAAAAATCATGGCCACGTAAAACTGCGACTGGGAACGATCGATACAAGATATAAGATAGGTAAAAAAAATAGTTTAAAAGCTTAACTCGCTGCGCTAGCCCGTGAGTAAAGAAATACTTAGTTTTATTTTTTTAAAGTTCCACGTGTTTCTCTGCAAAAGGTGTCTGTTTGTCTTGTGATTATTCATTTCCGTTCTACATAAAAATACAAACCAGCTAACACATAGTTACCGAGTAGATGGTAGGTAGGTAATAGCCAATAGGTATTTCCAAAGAATAGGGAGACTATTAATACATACATACTTTCTTTATGGGCTTCAGTATTTGAATTCATACACACATACATACATACATACATAGGTATACACATACATACAAACATACATACATACATACATACATACATACATACATACATACATACATACATACATACATACATACATACATACATACATACATACATACATACATACATACATAGACTGGTAAAGTCTGAACACTTCCTTTTGGCTATGCAGTAGTCGGGTAAAAAATACACTACAACGAGTAGGTACCAATAACGTAAATGCTAACGTAAATAAATTAGAAAAATAAATTCTTTAGTACTTAGGTATTGCATAATTTGTGTTAAAATATTATGATAATTGCTTATTTTATGAAATCCGACACATTAGCCGTTGAATGACTCTTACGAGTATAATAATCACACAAATATTATAAAGGCGAAAGTTTGTGTGTGTGTGTGTGCGTGTGTGTGTGTGTGTGTGTGTGTGTGTGTGTGTGTGTGCGTGCGTGCGTGCGTGTGTGTGATATTCTTTAACGCTGCAACGCCGTTGGAAAAGGGAGTGGAAATGGGAACCGGAAAACCACGATTCCCTCCGGATTTGTGAAAAACCGAAATTCACGCGGACGAAGCCGCGGGCTTCTAGAAGCTAGTATACGGAAATGGAAGTTGTAGACAACTACTTATATACAGACGCAAAAAAAACGTCTGCTTTGTTATCAATAATTATTATCTCTTATTGAGCTCGTTCAATAAAATTGTAGTGTTTGTCGATGATTTCGAAATAAATAAATTGAAACGACAAACACTACTTACAATTTTATTTATTTGTATAGATTCTGTTTGAGGTTACTTACCTATCTTTTGATAAAGAATATTGAACACGAAATCAAACCACTTGTTGTCAAGGTTGAATTTACGCAATTTTGATGTAAGATTAGAAAAACGCTGAAACTGACTTGATTTTTGCACTTGATTTGATCTTTCAAAAAATAAACTAGTAAATAGAATGTATGCTGAGATGTATCTCAATAAGTTCAAATTAATTGAAAAATCTTACTAAGTATCATCATCATCATCATGATCAACCCATTACCGGCTCACTACAGAGCACGGGTCTCCTCTCAGAGTGAGAAGGGTTTTGGCCATAGTCTACCACGCTGGCCAAGCGGATTGGCAGACTTCACACACCTTTGAGGACGTTATGGAGAACTCTCAGGCGTGCAGGTTTCCTCACGATGTTTTCCTTCAACGTTAAAGCAAGTGATATTTAAATACTTAAAACGCACATAACTCCGAAAAGTTAGAGGTGCGTGCCCGGGATCGAACCCACGACCTCCGATTAGAAGTCGGTCGTCCTAACCACTAGGCTATCACATACTCTACACTAGGCTATTACTAAGTATATAAGCTTAAAAGATTTTTAATGAAAAGATTTTTAAGCTATAATATATAGGTAGCTCGAAGATAAAAATCCATGGACATAAATTGCTCTTAAAGCCAATTATAGTTCAAATAATTTTTATGGCTATACCATATTATAATATGGTGATAGTAAGAAAAGTAAACCCGGCTGAGTTTCTTGTGGGCCCTTCTCAGACCAGTGTGCTTAGTCTAAAGCGGAGCACTCGAAAACGAACTCGAAAACTATTGATCGATTTCAGAGTAAAATAGACCTAAAATGGCTTGTATTAAGGTTTGAGTTCGCCAATACATTCAGAATTCGAACAATGCTGAATGTATTGGCGAACTCAAACCTTAATACAAGCCATTTTAGGTCTATTTTACTCTGAAATCGATCAATAGTTTTTGAGTTCGTTTTCGAGTGCTCCGCTTTAGACTAAGCACACTGGGCGCGTTTGGAAACCTCGTTAGGTAGTTTTAGTTTTAAGTTTCCGTAAGTAATTATCACCATTACCTGTTCTTACATTGACGTTCAAAAAGTATACAGTGTACCAATTTTGAATAAGGTTTATTTGAATTTGAAATTTTAATTTGAATATATTTATAGACCGTTCTCTGACTCTACTTGGAAGAAAAAGAAGAGAGATACTTTGTCTTAGACTTAGCCTTGAGACAGAGTTAAAATGTGATATTTAAATCAGAGACATAGACTAAATAGAGTGACCATTCGAAGTTGTACCTATGTATGAATGAATACGTGAGGAATTTTTTTCTGCGTAAAACGGTTCTAACACACATACGGACAAATTTTGCTTGCGGATTTGACGACGCTCTAAGGTTTCCATATTTTAGTACGAAACTTTAAAACAGCGGCAAATATTACTGCTGTAGTATTTCATGATTCTTAGCGTCTAACAATACAAAATAAAAGTGTACTAAACTACCTATTTAAGAAAGAAAACATGGAAAAGAAAAAAGTTTTAATACGAAACGTAGCCCAAAACAATTCAGAAAGATTAAAGAACTTATAGCCATAATCCAAATCATAAACTTCTTAAAACTTCTTGTAAACGACTAATTCGGGAGAAACATGCTAAAGTTGAACGTACTATATTAATATTATAATGTTACGCTTTTGCCCACGACTTTGTCCGCGTGGAGTTAGGTCTTTCAAATATACCACCTTTTTTTAACCGACTTCAAAAAAAGGAGGTTCTGTATTCGACCCGTATGTATGTATGTAAGTCTGTATGTAAGTATGTATGTATGTATGTATGTATGTATGTAAATATGTTCGCGATTATGTCCGCAACTAATGAACCGATTTTGATGATTGTTTCACTATAGTAATCTACATACTTTCAGGAAGGTTTTAGTATATAACACATCGAGTTATCATTATACGATACGAAGTTATAACCATAAATGTAATACATATGTCACTAACATGTTCTCACTTCTCTGATATTGCCAGACCTATTGCTAAAGTCTAATATACCTATTCTGTCCAAAGACTTCACTCTGCTACGCCTACGTAACATTGACCTTTTGCAAAAACTTTTGAGCTGAAGTCAGTACAGCTGTACTATAGAGTGATTCCTTGGAGTTAGTGCACGGTTACGTGTATTTGCATCCTATACAAAGCCAAACCGCAAGGGTGTGAAACTGGTCGCGTATAGATTGTAAATTACTTTTTAGTCAAGGTCTTCCAAATTATATAAGAGTACCTAGTACGCATACAAACTAATCTTGTATAGATCGGAAGTTAGGTTAGGTTGGGTTAGAACATTATAAAACCATTCATCTGTACTTAGTATGACACATAAAATGTATGTAATATGTCACAGGATATTTAATAATAATTAATAATATTATATAGGTCATAATCTATTTTACATAGTTCTCATTTATATTACCTATTATTAATATAAAGAAAACAAATCACTAAAAAGCATAAAATAATTTTTTTCAAAGAAAAATGAACCGACTTCAAACCATTCGAACTAAAAAGTTTAAAATAATTTTTTATTCATTTAGATTGACGATTAAACTACCTAACTCAAATAATATATAATTTTTTGGAGTCGGCGCCAAACCACATTCAATTCGTCGGAATCGAATTCGGGAGCATATTTTTAACTTAAAAAGTATGAGTCATTTGGCGCCGACTTCAAAAAATTATATATCATTTGAGTTAGGTAGTTTAATTGTCAATCTAAATGAATAAAAAATTATTTTAAACTTTTTAGTTCGAATGGTTTGAAGTCGGTTCATTTTTCTTTGAAAAAAATTATCTCTGGACAAAAAGGTATCTATGTCAATCTCCACTCCAGGTCATATAATATGCAACAAATGTAAATAAAAAATTTAAAAACCCCCGACATTCGCCATTTTGTGGCGACGGCCATCTTGGATATGCATAGTGCTACTACTAGTCAAGCCCTTTCATTTGATACCCATATTAAGGGAGTTGTGAAAAAATATGTAATCCACCATTTTGTAGCGGCGGCCATCTTGGATCGATTTTTATCAAACAGCTGACAACACTCTCGACCAATTCACCTTTCAAACAAAAAAACTGCATCCAAGTCGGTTCACCCGTTCGAGCGCTACAGTCTACACACACCCACACCCACACCCACACCCACACCCACACCCACACCCACACCCACACCCACACCCACACCCACACCCACACCCACACCCACACCCACACCCACACCCACACCCCGTCGTTTTTGCGTCGGGGGTTAAAATATCAACTAACAAACCAGGCTTTTCATAATATGTTTGCCGTATTGCGAACGGCTTTGCATTCAGATGCCCACCAAACTCACGCAAAGCATCCGATGTGTTCCAGCAGCGAGCTGAATAGCCAGTCCCCTTCCTCAAAAGCCGGCAACGCATTAGTGGTTCCTCAGGTGCTGTTAATGTTCATGGGCGGCGGTAATCACTTAACATCAGGTGACCCACTCGTTTGCCCACTATATTATTGAAAAAACCTATCTACTTATTTATCAAATTACGATTACAACATAAATATGACGAGTAAGTACCAGTGCGTACAGTAATACATTAGTACACAACGCAGCAAAATTCCTCTTTTTTGTTGAAAAAATATATATTTTGTGTTTAATAATATTTACATTATGACTTAGTAATGTTGTTCCTCAACTTAACGTGTCATTTCTACAGTGTGCTAATAGCTGACATAAGGCTGAGAAGTAGTGGACAATTTTCAGGAGGTGCTTGATAAAAGTGAAATTTAATTCAGACTTTTTTCTTCTTGCTTACTGAACTTTACAATAATGCGGGTTGACTTATTATTAGGCATTAGCCTGCTATTCCTCTTCTTAAAAGACTTCATACTTTCAAGACTATTAATTCTTGTAAAATAACCTAAAACGAAATGAAAAGGCATTTTCTAGGCTAGCGCGGTCCACCTCAGACTGCATTTTCACTTACTATCATGTATTATCGCCGTCAAGCGCGTATATAAATTACAAAAAATAAAAATAATGTATATAAAGTAAGTAGTGACGGGTCTGAGCTCTAAATCCCTCTCTCCTATGAGAGAGAAGACCTGTGTCCAGCAGTGGGACGTTAAAAGGCTGTAGTGGAAGATATAAAGTAAGGAAAAAACCACATGACAAATTTTTTGTATGAACAAATTTCCTACAGTCTCTTTATTTACTCCTACTCTAGCGGCACGCTATGATGGCCGGTTTGACGTTTGTCCGCTCATGAAGTTCCGTATTAATTGATAACGACTTTGAAGGAAATAATTGTATTACTTTATTGACGATAGTGATGTGCAGAGACATAAATTTTATCGAATGTAGTTTCTCATGAAGTTCCGTATTAATTGATAACGACTTTGAAGGAAATAATTGTATTACTTTATTGACGATAGTGATGTGCAGAGATTCATAAATTTTATCGAATGTAGTTTTAGGTTTAGGACTCAAAATTTATTTATTAAATTGATTTCTTAAATGTATACAAGTGTAGAAAAATCAGTTTGCACCATTTAAGGGGTGAATGTACTTGTGAATATGAACAATTTTCACTATGTGGACAAACCTCTGAAATCGCAAAAAAATATCAATAAATTTTTAAAAATGGAATCTAATACGATCGTCACATAGGATCGCTGGCTAGCACAACTACTACCTCCGGCAAACTCGCGTCAATGCTCAATGCAAAACAAAGCAGTTTCGAATTGACGTTGCTTCGAAAAGTATAAACTGTCAGTGCAATGCGATTGTGATATAGTTTTGACCTGGCTTTGGATTTCAAATATTGATACTGCATTACTGTTGACCCTTGCTCGTTAATTTGGACTCTGTTCAAGCCCTTTGTTGTGGATTTCGTCGATATGACCGAACGTACGCAGAGAACTGTTCTAAATAGTCAGACACGTGAGTTCGTAATACGCCTTCGTAACTATTTCGATCGTGAAGCTCAAAATGGAGGGCCAATTTTACCTATAACGTCAGTGGTTGAACGCGTAGCTGATGCGCTTAATATTGGACAACGAACTGTTAGATGGATAACTAAAAAAAAATATGGCGAGACTGGCACAGAAGAAAATAAACTTCACACACCAAAAAAGAGAAAACGAGCAAAACCAGTCGTAGGCATCGATAGCTTTGATGCCGATGCTATCCGAAGACATGTTTACGGCTACTATTTACAGAAGGAGTATCCAACAAGAAAAAAGTTGGTGCATTCACTGAAGGAAGCTGGATTATTCTTCGGTGGGGAAAGTTCTTTAACGAAGATTTTGAAGACCATTGGATTTCGATACAAAAAATGTAACAAACGCAAAATATTGATGGAAAGATTTGATATAGCGATGGCAAGGTATACTTTTTTACGGCAAGTGAAAGAAATCAAAAATTGGCAAAATGTTGTGTTCTTGGATGAAACATGGCTTAATGCTAACCATACTGTAGGCCGTTCTTGGAACGATGACACAGCAGCATCTACTTCCAAAGTTCCTGTAGGAAAAGGATCGCGACTTATAATTTGTCACGCCGGAACCATCAACGGGTTTGTCGAAGGTTCTCTCATGGCTTTTGCGTCAAAAACCACTGGAGACTATCATGAAGACATGAATGGAGAAAAGTTTACTGAATGGTTTACCTCAATGTTGTGTAGCCTCCCTGAACCATCTATTATAATTATGGACAACGCCCCATACCACTCGATGCAAATTGACAAGCCACCTGCCCAATCCCAAAAGAAAGCTGATATCGTCGCATGGCTTCGTAAAAATGGCGTAGATGCAAACATGAATATGTTAAAAGCGGAATTAGTACGTCTTTTAAAAGAAAACAAACCAACCAAGATCCGATACGTCATTGACGAAATAGCATTAGAACATGGGCACAGAGTTATACGGTTACCGCCTTACCATTGTGAGTATAATGCGATTGAGTTGGTGTGGGCTCAAATTAAGGGATATGCTGCAAGACACAATACAGAACCCCCATTTACCACAAAAAAAATGCTAAAATTATTAGAAGAAGCTTGTGAACATGTGACTAAAGGAGACTGGGAAAAGGTTGTGAATAGAACTGTTAAATTAATAAGGGAAGATTATGAAAGAGATGTGAAAATAGATAATATTATAGAAAACGAACATATAATTATTAATGTATGTGATGATAGCAGTGACGACAGTGAAAATAGTAGTATGGACGAATCTGATTAATTATGGCCTTTTGTGGCACCTTTTTTGGTATCTTTTGTATTCATATGTTTCTTGTGTGCATATAAAGTATGTATATTCATTTTCGTTCAAATATTCAGTTCGTTCAAATCTATAATATAATAAAACTGTAACAGATCCAATTCTGTACATTGAAGATATTTTGAAATTTTTTATTGGAGGGCATTCTATAATCGATACTGAAGCCAAAACTGCAATTTTTTTCATTTTTGTCTGTCTGTCTGTCTGTCTGTCTGTCTGTCTGTCTGTCTGTCTGTATCTTGGCCGCGCATCACGCCGAAACTACTGAACGGATTCAAATGAAACTTGGTACGATTTGAGTTTACTGAGTACTCCGAGGTAGGACATAGGATACTTTTTATCCCGAAATTCAGCACGGTTCCCTTGGGAAAGGGGAAGAAAGTTAAAACGTGTATTTAGCTGTAATTCATTAACGGGTAGTTCGATTTAACTCATTCTTTTTTTGTTAGAAAGGTAGTACTTTAAGTATTTCCCCGTAAACATTTCAAGGTCATAGGTTTTTTAGTTTAGAAATGACAGACATTTATTGGGTTCCAATAACTTGGGACCCGGATCTTTGTATGTACGGCTTATTTTAAACTGGCGTGCATTTAAATTTATGTTTGTCGTTCTGTCTATTTGTTCCAGCTAATCTCCGAAACGGCTGGATCGATTTTAATGGAACTTTCAATGTTATAAGGAGTAACAGGCTACATTTAGTTTAGGTACATAAAAGAATTATGGGATCCGATCCGATCCTATATAAAACCTATAAACACGCGAACGAAGTCGCGGGGGTCAGCTAGTAAATTAAATAAACATATACATTTTTGTTTTATTAAACCTATTTAATCAGGTACAAAAACAAAACTTAATTGTTTTTTGTTCGAGAATAAATTGACATTCCACATCACTATTGTAATGTGTCAAACCGGCCATCATAGCGTGCCGCTAGTATAATTGTTGTTTAAATTTAATCTGTCAACTCGGACGGCTGTCCGAAAGATAACGTTAGGCATAATAATTAATAATACTGAATGATACTGAATACTGTACTAATTAGGTACGTTTTGGCGTACGATATTATTATTTGAGAACCGAAAATATGAGCTACTACAACTCATTATACAGGGCAAGATTGAAAGAAAACGAAGTGTGGGGAGAAAAAGAATATCTTGGCTGAAAAACCGACGCCAATGGTTTGGAAAAAGCACCCGTTGACTATTCAGAGCTGCGGTATCGAATATATTAGATACCTACAAGTTACCTTAATAATCGCCGACCTTCGAAAGAAGATATTTATCTAGATAATAGGTATCTAGATAAATATCAAATAATAATATCTCATTTTTCTTAAAGTGCCATCTTCATCTAGGGTTCCGTACCCTAGGGGTAAAAACGGGACCCTACTACTAAGACTCCGCTGTCCGTCCGTCTGTCACCGGGCTGTATCTCATGAACCGTGATAGATAGACAGTTGAAATTTTCACAGATGATGTATTTTTGTTGCCGCTATAACAATGAATACTAAGAAACAGAATAAAATAAATATTTAAGGGGCTCCCATACTTATTATTTTGCCGTTTTTAGGGTTCCGTACCCGAAGGGTAAAAACGGAGTCCTATTAATGTCACTCGGCTGTCTGTCTGTCTGTCTGTCTGTCCGTCTGTCCGCCGGTCACAGGTCTCTAGCTCGCAGACGAAATGAGTTACAAACCTGAAATTTTGGTGTTTAGTGTAAAACGTTAACCCAAAATCAAATATTGAATTAGAAATTGAATTAAATTATTTTTCAGGGGGGCTCCCGCCTCCCATACATGAAAAAGGAGCCGGAAAAAAAAAATTTTCTTTACCCTAGCTTGTGGGGTATCATTGTTTAGAGCTCATTAAGTAGAGTACAAATATATATTTTTTAATTTTTGTCTCAAAAAATAAGGGAATGGGAGGCCATCAAAGTTGTCAGTTTTAGACCATTTTTGTGACGGGGGCTATCTCAAAAACTAAACTAGTTGGGAATATGATATTTCAGTATATTATGTACTATATGCTCTATTTAAACAACAAATACTGAAAACAACGATTTATTAAATAGTTTATAAGCTGTGACCAAAATAAACGAACATTTTTTTGGGTTTTTCTTTCATGGTTTGTTGCGATGTCTAGCTCGGAAATTAAATATTTCTTAGACCCAAAATATTATATTGTTCATAATTATGTACGGAACCCTGAAAGAGCGAGGCCTGACTCGCACTTGGCTGATTTTATTATGGATAATGGTACGGAACCCTTCGTGCGCGAGTCCAATTCGCACTTATCCGGTTTTATTCCAAACCATTGGGGTAGCTTTTTTAGACAAGATGTTCTTCTTATAATATATTAGTGTGTCGTATAAACAGTAGGAATTATTAAACAGAGACGTCCATTAAACGCCGACTACTTCTACACATTATTTTTCTCATAACCTGACCAATATAATATACTTAGAATCCACTAAGTATTTTATTATTGAGTGGCATCAGGCGTGACTGAGAGACATAAAATTGGTTTTGTACTTACTACAGAATGAAGCTAACATCTATAAAATTGAAGAGTTACCAGAGATTTTGACATCTGTCACAACTTGTTTTTGTTGTTAACACTAATGGTCTAGGATCCCACCTTAGAAATTTCTACCCTCATCTGTTATTTAAACGAATTATATGTCAAATGAAAGATTATTTTATTCTTAATCGAACCGTATTTGGTTGCCTGGTCAAAAGTGGTGCTAAATCATGGTTGCCTGGATTTTAAGATATAAAATGTTCGGTGCGAGTGTTGAAAGTGACAGAAAAGTGTTGCGCGCGCAATTTCATTTGACAGACAAAGATGCAGTGAGGCAGGCGTGCACTCGGCAGGTGCTTAGTCTATACATAGATTAAAACCATAGACTTTCTGTGCCTGTCCATTAAAGATATTTACAAAAAAATAAGTGAGTGACGTAAGGGATAAGTAATAAAACGTAAAAAAGCTGTTTTTGAAAATTTTGTCTGTTTGTCTGTATGTTTGTGCATGTATTACGCAAAAACTACTGAATGGATTGAAATGAAACTTGGCATGATTTAAGTTCATACTACATAATAGCATATAGGATACCTTTTATCCCGAAATTCAGCACAGTTCCCTTGGAAGAGGGGATGAAAGTCAAAATGTGTATTTTGACTTTCATCCCCTCTTCCAAGGGAACTGTGCTGAATTTCGGGATAAAAGGTATCCTATATGCTATTATGTAGTATGAACTTAAATCATGCCAAGTTTCATTTCAATCCATTCAGTAGTTTTTGCGTAATACATGCACAAACATACAGACAAACAGACAAAATTTTCAAAAACAGCTTTTTTACGTTTTATTACTTATCCCTTACGTCACTCACTTATTTTTTTGTAAATATCTTTAATGGACAGGCACAGAAAGTCTATGGTTTTAATCTATGTATAGACTAAGCACCTGCCGAGTGCACGCCTGCCTCACTGCATCTTTGTCTGTCAAATGAAATTGCGCGCGCAACACTTTTCTGTCACTTTCAACACTCGCACCGAACATTTTATATCTTAAAATCCAGGCAACCATGATTTAGCACCACTTTTGACCAGGCAACCAAATACGGTTCGATTAAGAATAAAATAATCTTTCATTTGACATATAATTCGTTTAAATAACAGATGAGGGTAGAAATTTCTAAGGTGGGATCTCCTACTATAAATGGAAATAATGTATTATTTAACTTAGACCATTATTGTTACCCGCTATTTTTAACCCCCGACGCAAAAACGACGGGGTGTTATAAGTTTGATGTGTCTGTGTGTGTGTGTGTGTGTATGTGTGTGTGTGTGTGTGTGTGTCTGTCTGTTCCCCTGTGGCGCTCAAACGGGTGGACCGATTTGAATGCGGTTTTTTTTGTTTGAAAGGTGAATTAGTCGAGTGTCGTTAGCTATGTTTGATGAACATCGATCCATGATGACCGCCGCTACAAAATGGCGGATTGCATATTTTTTCAAGGGCTTGAGTAGTGAAACAGCACTATGCAAATCCAAGATGACCGCCGCCACAAAATGGTGAATGTTGGGGGTTTTTTAAATTTTTAATTTATACTTGTTAATCGTTAAAGATCCGAAAACCTTGTGTAGTAAATTATTCCAGTTAATTAACACTTAAGAGTAATGATTTATACTAGGAAAAACAACAATTTAATTAGAGTTAATGGTATCCATTGTTCTTTCCAGATTGTTTCAGGCTATTACCATTATTTTCTTTCCTAGGCAAGTGGGTAATTCTTCTGAAATTTCTCAAGATGTTTTCCTCCATCGTGAAGAGCAAGATGAATTGTAATTCTTATCAATCATCATCATCATCATCATCATGATCAACCCATTACCGGCTCACTACAGAGCACGGGTCTCCTCTCAGAGTGAGAAGGGTTTAGGCCATAGTATACCACGCTGGCCAAGCGGATTGGCAGACTTCACACACCTTTGAGAACGTTATGGAGAACTCTCAGGCATTTCTCCTCATGATGTTTTCCTTCACCGTTAAAGCAAGTGATATTTAAATACTTAAAACGCACATAACTCCGAAAAGTTAGAGGTGCGTGCCCCGGGATCGAACCCACGACCTCCGATTAGAAGTCGGTCGTCCTAACCACTAGGCTATCACAGCTTTTTTAATTCTTAATTTTTTTTTTCTTTTTTAATTCTTTTAATTCTTTTTTACAGCTTTTTTAATTCTTCTTCTTATCAATACAATGTTTCAAATAATTACTTTGTAAGCATTGGCCTTTCACAATACCATCCTATATTTTATCAATACTGTCATACCTTCAGACTCCAGATACTCATGCAAATTACAATGTCATGCATTTTTACCTACCACGAACCGGAAACAATATTAAGTGTTTAACGTAAGATATTATTTGTTTGTTCGTGCGATTCTATGTTACCATTTTCCTGAAAAACTACCGTGTCAATTTTAATGCAGTTTTGTGCATTAAGTAGGTACCTATACGTATAACTTTTAAGCAGGTTTTTAGATATTTTTGACGGCTACAGGCCACTGAAATCGTATTTTAATTGTTTACTATGTTACGGTAGGAACGGCATATCGAACCAGTGGTAGATTAAATTGACGATTCAAAATTACTTGTAAAAGTATATTTGAATAAAAAACTTTTCTATTCTATTCTATTCTATTCTACCAATTTCCTAAAAAACTACGGGTCTGATTTTGACGATTTTTAACCCCCGACGCAAAAACGACGGGGTGTTATAAGTTTGACGTGTCTGTGTGTGTGTGTGTGTGTGTGTGTGTGTGTGTGTGTCTGTCTGTTCCCCTGTGGAGCTCAAACGCGTGGACCGATTTGAATGCGGTTTTTTTTGTTTGAAAGGTGAATTAGTCGAGAGTGTTGTTAGCTATGTTTGATGAAAATCGGTCCAAGATGGCCGCCGCTACAAAATGGCGGATCACATATTTTTTCACAACTCCCTTAATATGGGTATCAAATGAAAGGGCTTGACTAGTAGAATAGCATTATGCAAATCCAAGATGGCCGCCGCCACACAATGGCGAATGTCGGGGGTTTTTTAAATTTCTAATTTATACTTGTTTTACATAATTTGTTCTAAGGTTATAGGGGCGCTGCAGTTAGTCGCGGCCTATCTAAAAAATTTCATTTTATTCATTTGGCTTTTGCCTTCTAAATGCCTTTGTTATACTTGAAGGATATACATATCTTCAAGGATAGAGGAATTTCTTCCCTCTCTCGCGATTATTTGTAGCAATTGTAAAGCTGAAATTTAGATATTATATTTCACAGAATATTTAGACCGTATATAGACCGATTTTTCTTTTCAAAAGTAGACACATCCACACTTTGCGAAAAATTTTCAGACGTTCTTTCTAATTTTAACGGTAGGTTAGGTTATAAATGCGAAAGTGTGGATGTTTGGACGTTAGTTGGATGTTTGTTACTCAATCACGCCGCAACTAGATACTGAACAGATTTGGCTGAAATTTTGAATGGACATAGCTTATGCCATGAATTTAAACTAAGCTAGGTTTTTACCCCGAAAAAGTATTCCTGTGGGACTAAAATAGATATAGACCTCCAAAACGCCATAGAGGGTGCTGACTGTTCTTAGGTAAAAACTGCAACTTTTTTAATTTTTGTCTGTCTGTCTGTATCTTGGCCGCGCATCACGCCGAAACTACTGAATGGATTCAAATGAAACTTGGTACGATTTGAGTTTATACTCCGAGGTAGGGCATAGGATACTTTTTATCCCGAAACTCAGCACGGGTCCCTTGGGAGAGGGGATGAAAGTTAAAACGTGTATTTAGCTGTAATTCATTAACGCGTTGTTCGAATTCACTCATTCTTTTTTTATTAGAAAGGTACTTTATAAATATTACCCCGTAAATATTTCAAGGTCATAGGTTCTTTAGTTCAGAAATGACAGACATTACAACCCTCAGTATTGGGTTCAAATAACTTGGGACCCGGATCTGTGAACGTACGGCTTATTTTTAACTGGTGTGCATTTAAATTTATGTTTGTCAGTCTGTCTATTTGTTCCAGCTAATCTCCGAAACGGCTGGATCGATTTTGTAAGGAGTAACTTAGGCTACATTTAGTTTAGGTACATAAAAGAATTATGATCCGATATAAAACCTATAAACACGCGAACGAAGTCGCAGGGGTTAGCTAGTACAAAATAAAAGTGTAGTGTCTGTCTGTGATTGTAAAATAACTCTTTCTATTACGCTCATATCACTATTTGAACGATATCAAGAAACACCTGTTTGTACGTGCGAATGGCTGAATCGATTTTGACTACATTTTGTCCTTCATCATTCGTAAGAAAAATAAGAGCTGTTGATATGTGGTCTTACTGCTGAAACGATCTTGGCGGGCGATAGTTTGCATCCCGGAAGCAAATTGTGTTATAACCCCCGGCACGTAAGTCGACCGGTGACCTTCAAGTGCGCGCAGCGTCGTACGAGTGAGCGAGACACAATACGATTGGAGAGCCAATCAGCGCTTACGAGGGATCCGCGAGAGCTAATCAGTGCTTACGAACGATCCCCACGCCCTCCCCGCGACCCCCTCACACCCCGAGATACCTTTTTTTCAACTTCTGCGCATTGAAGGTCAACGGTAGACTTATTTGCCGTGACTTGTACTTTTATTCCAACTTTCCAAACTTGCATCCTTCCTTCAAGGCTTCCTTTTTATCCGAGTTTCCATGGGATGAAAACCTACATCGAATTCGTGAGCATCACCTAGTCCTTGATAAGATTTCAATACGTTTATCTGTATTCGGTAGGCACTCACCTGTTTTGTTCTTATTGAGAAACGTTTTTATTTTATTTTATTTACTACGCACGGAGTTTCAACTTAATAATTTACGTGTTAAGGTTGTTTTTACAATAGATTATTTTAAGGCTATCGACTCGTGCGCATGGCTCTACTATAATGTAGTATTTCAGGTCAGTACGCTGTCAAATGTCGAGTTATTCGTACTGTTGACATTTTTGCCAGGCTCGCGTAGAATTACGCGAGATTTTTTTTTTAATTTGTGTGTGAAAAGGTTTGTTGTTTATATCACATTTAAATTTAGAAAAAAATTATGCTTTATCCGTATCCAGGATACAATCTATCCGTGTGCCAAGTTTCGTCAAGATCGGTTCAGCGGTTGAGCCGTGAAAAGGTAACACAGTGATAGACAGACACACATTTTAGCATTTATTACACTTAGTATGTATATATGCATGCACTGCACTTTCCTTGGATTGTATTGATTAAAGTTTTTAGTAATAATAATAAATAGGTAATACGATGAGTTATTTTGAATAGGTAGTTTAAGATATTATGAATTCAGAGGTAATAACTTAGTTGATATTTGTACGAATATAATTTAAATAAATATTAATCAAACCGATATTTGACTTTCATCAACTCTTGAATGAATTAATGAATTAAAGATTTGTTCGTTACGGCGGACGAGCCACTCTTTTGGAAATTTAATTAGTACTTATCATTAACTAGCGGTCCGCCCCGGCTTCGCCCGTGGTACATATATAGCCTATAGCAGTCAAGGATCACTTACATACATATCCAACGGTGAAAGAATTTTTGAAATCGGTCCAGTAGTTCCTGAGATTAGCGCGTTCAAATAAACAAACTCTTCCGCTTTAATAGGTATATTAGTATAGATTAGTAGAGATTTGAGAGGGCATCTAAGTTAAATAAATATCTGTTTCGGTGTTAATTGAGTTTACATTTGCGATAAATGCAAATAAAATTAAATAATAATTAGCGCATAATTTTTTTTTTTCACATTAGTTCGGAACGAGGCCAGGGTCAAAATAGCATAATTCTGTGAGCGGAAAAACGCGCACGAGGAAATTTTCTTCTACGTTTCGTCCATTGCGAAACTGTTCAAGTACATAGGAGTGTACCTTTATTAACCGACTTAAAAAAAGGAGATTCTCAATTCGACAGTATGTATGTAATATTATTGAAACTAATAGCAAAATATTCACATAATATATGATAATAATAATCTATAATATTAATATGGCTTCCAAACAAATGTACAAAATTTCATAGATATAATATTATGTATGTTTCTCTGCGGATTTCTCCGAAATTGTAATCATTCTTTTTTTTATTGGCTTACATTTACTTCAACTTAGGTAACAGTGTAAGTTTTATCAAAATCGTTTCGGTAGTTTCCGAGATATGGACTGTTAAGTGGGTGGTGAAGTCGATTTAATTTTCAATCTTTTAGATTGTCACTCAAGTTTTTAAAATAAAAAGTTTTTCAGATACGAGAGATAGAAGGTAGGTACTAACTACTAAGGGCTCTCGAACGTAATAAATGAGAATAATATTTTACGTTCAGGGTACTCGAAGTTTCAAGTGGGGCCTCGTTGACTTATTCAACGCTCGTTCACCCTCCCTCGAGATCGACCCGTCGTCATCATCCAATACACGCCCACTGCTGGACATAGGTCTCTTGTAGGGACTTTCACACGTCGCGGTCTTGTGCCGCTTGTATCCAGCGACTCGTCTGATGTCGTCGGTCCACCTAGTCTGCCACCACTGCTCTTTCCAGTGCGATGCCGCCACTCTAGGGAACCTACGTCAATCGGTTCTTCAAACTATGTGCCACTTCAGTTTCGCAACCCGTTGAGCTAGAAGAACCAGGAAACCAGAGAAGAACCAGAGTCACTGACGACTCTGGTTCTTCTACGGATCTCCTCATTTCTGAATTGATCGCGTAGAGAAACTCCGATCTCGTGCATTGCTTGTGCGTTGTGGACGCGTTGATTTTACTATTTTATTTTTATTTTTATGTGCAAACGAGTTATACCGTACGCGGTAACCACCAAAAACGAGTTACACTCGGCCCTGGAATTTTGTACCAAAAGCTTTTTGTTCACTACCACAGAATACATATTAGTATGTACAAGTACAGAAGATTCACTCCGTAAAATCATTTAAGTAAATAGCGACTCTTGTTACGACACAATAAAGTGCAATTCGGGTCGCAGTAGCGCTGTTACTACTGAAATGATCATGAGTGAGTGGGTTCGCAGGAGTATGGCCATTACGTGCGCAACATAGATTTTTATGGTAACATTTTTACGTAGAGTGCACGGCATTTTTAAAGCTCCGCACCATATTGTCTATAAAAAAAAAAAACGCGCCGAATTGAGAATCTCCTCTTTTTTAGAAGTCGGTTAAAAAGAGCCATTCTGTTCACCTGTATACTTAGTAACGAGAGAGAATACATGATCCTAAACTTAGTAGGTACGACATCTCGACAACGATAATACGTCATTTCGAGTATCGAAACATTAGTGAAACACACTGGGCCACCACTCACCAGTGGCGACAACTCAGTACTCAGTAGTGGCCACCGCAAGTCGCGGAAGAGATTTTTCATACATTTTATATGGTACCGACGCACACTGAACGCTCGAGTGGCCGCGTTCGAGCCACAAACTATGGTGTAGTCGATGCTCGCTACTTGTGGCCGCGTCTAGTTGCCCGCCGCCCGCGCACACTGGACCACAATCAATCGCCGGTCGGCTTACCCCCCGCGTACGGCTTACGAGCTAGTAGTTCTACAAGTACCGTACGACGATGTCTTCATATACATAAATGCCAGTGTAATCGAGAGGTGCTCGATTTGTTCAAACAAACACGTCCAACTCCGGTCGAATAATAAATAAAGAATACTGAAGGAAATCTAGCTACCTGTGGCAACCACTGGTGGCCGCGTCTAGCCACTTGTGGCTGCGATTGGTGACCGCGTCTGATAACTCAGCAACTCAGCTTAGCCACAAGTGGCGGCCACTAGTCTTCGCTACCGGTGACCCAGTGTGCGGGGGCTCATAACGTCAAAGTAAAGTGGCCCTGTATTTTATTAAGGGTCGATACATACATCTACAACCAGTGCCTCAAGTAGAGTTTTTGTGAAATTAGCGAAATAAAAATTGGTGGGACTGAATTTGCAACTCTAACTCTGTAAGCGTAACTCATATAGAGTTACCTATATAGAATAGAATAGAATAGAATAGAATAGAATAGAATAGAATAGAATAGAATAGAATAGAAAAGTATTTTATTCAAATAAACTTTTACAAGTACTTTTGAATAGTCAAATGAATCTACCACTGGTTAGGAATGCCATTCCAACCGAGAAGAACCAGCAAGAAACTCGGCGGTTGCTCTTTTCCAAATTTACAATATCAATATAACAATAATTTTATGTTAAGTACATGATTGAATTGCCGTCTCGCGCATTGCTGGAACGAGTCAAATCCACGCCTTTTTATCATTTATATAAATCTTCAATTTTATTCAGATAAACTTTCACATGCGCTTACGAATCGACATGAAGTCGATATGAAGTCCACCTTGACTTAATATAACCCTAGATGGGTTATAAGTACCTACGAATCATTGAAATTGGTCCACATTTGAAAGGTTTATGAAATAGGTGAAATGGAAAAGAAATAAACTGCGAGTGCGTGTCGAACTGATAGCCTCAGATCTTTTATGATCTCAGAATTATATAAATGTACCCATATTTTATTATTGATTTTCGTTATTAAGTTTATACAATTCATTTGTACATTACAACACATAGCAAAGAATACGAACATACAGAAATGTATAAGAATATTGAAGTCATACAAAAGGGCCGCCTTATCGCTTGGCTACGATCTTTACCAGGCAACCCAAGGAGCTTGGAGCTTTTCCTACTCCAAGGAGCTTGGAGTAGGAAAAATTGAACACAAAAGAGATTGAACTTCAAGTTTATGAACAACCCTTCAAAGAACTATTTATTACTGAGTTCCTCTTTTATTGTATTTTTAACCCCCGACGCAAAAACGACGGGGTGTTATAAGTTAGACGTGTCTGTGTGTGTGTGTGTGTGTGTGTGTGTGTGTGTGTGTGTGTGTGTCTGTTCTCCTGTAGCGCTCAAACGGGAGAACCGAATGAATGCGGTTTTTTTTGTTTGAAAGGTGAATTAGTCGAGAGTGTTGTTAGCTATGTTTGATGAAAATCGATCCAAGATGGCCGCCGCTACAAAATGGCGGATTACATATTTTTTCAAAACTCCCTTAATATGGGTATCAAATGAAAGGGCTTGACTAGTAGCTAATAGCACTATGCAAATCCAAGATGGCTGCCGCCACAAAATGGCGAATATCGGGGGTTTATAAATTTTTAATTTATATCTTCTTATTATGCACCTTTTGTCAAGACCAAAATATGCCGAGACTATTAATTTAATTTATCTTTAACTTTTCCGATAAATCTTTTGGGTAAAGTCTTGATGACAGTCTTGATGTCTGAAAAACCACCACCATCTACACCACTTTAGAGTCCCACAACTGGGCACAGGCCTCCTCTCTCACAGGAGGGAGGTATTAAGAGCTAACAATCTATTATTCTGTATAATATTATGTATCCTTATGCATCTTAACCATTATCAAATAAAAAAACAACTTTTTCTGTAAAGGAAGATAGGTATATTATGTATTAATATATATATAGCTGTTCGTTCTGATTCACTGACTCATTCATCGCCTCTCCTGTAAAATTTTGTATGAAAAATTTTTTTTTCACAAATGGTTTCGTATAGAGGACAAAAATTCATTAAGAGGAAAAATATGGAGAGAGCTGATGATTGAGGATTTCAGAGACGGTTGAAGAGCACGCTTAAGGTATTGAAGATAGGTGGGGGGTGCTCGAACAAATGTCACTCGAAACGTCATCCAATTGGCAGGGAGCCGAAAAAAAATTCAAAATGGCGAAAAAAAGATGGCCGCCATACAAATTTCGTCGGTGTCCATCTCAAAGGGTATAAAAGATGGAAGAGTTGTTTCTTAGCAAAACATGATCAGGATCCAAAGATCTACTCGATGAATACAAAAAAAATTCAAAATGGCGGACTTTATTTTTCCATAGAAAATGTATGGCGAATATTGAAGAGACTACAAGTTGTGAACTATGCAAGGCTTTGATGCGGTTCTTTGGGGATGTCTCAAAGAAAAATATTCAAAAATATGATGACTGAGGGTTTGGAAGATGGTTGAGGAGCCCGGGCAGGGTATTGTAGATAGGTGGGAGTTGCTCAAACAAAAATTACTCGAAACATCATCCAATTGGCAGTGAGCTGAAAAAAAGTCCAAAATGGCGGATTCAAGATGGCGGCCATACAAACATCGTCTATCGTCATCGTGTCTATCTCACCAAGTATAAAAGATGGAAGAGTGGTTTCTATGAAAGATATGATCAAAAACTAAATGATGAACAGAAAAAAAAATCAAGATGGCGGAATTTACGTTTTTATACGAAGTTTTTTTTATTGATGCTTTCGTATAGAAGACAAAAATTCATGCAGAGGAAAATATGGAGAGAGCTGATGATTGAAGATTTTGGAGACAGGTGAGGAGCACGCTCAGAGTATTAAAGATGGGTGGGAGGTGCTCAAACAAAAATTACTCGAAACCTCATCCAATTGGCAGTGAGCTGAAAAAAAATTTCCAAAATGGTGGATTTAAGATGGCGGCGGATGAATGGAAAAAATATTCAAAATGGCGGAATTTATTTTTCCATAGAAAATGTATAGCGAATATTGAAGAGACTACAAGTTGTAAACTATGCAAGGCTTTGATGCGGTTCTTTGGAGTACTCTCAAAGAAAAATATGGAAAGACATGATGATTGAGGGTTTGGAAGATGGATGTGTTGCCCGGGCAGGGTATTGTAGATAGATGGGAGGTGCTCAAACAAAAATTAATCAGAATCTCATCCAATTGGCACTGAGTTGAAAAAAAAAAACCAAATGGCGGATTCAAGATTGCGGCTATACAAATTTCGTCGGTGTCTATCTCACCAAGTATAAAAGATGGAAGAGTAGTTTCTTAGAAAAATATGATCAAGAACTAAAAATCTACTAGATGAACAGAAAAAAACAAGATGACGGAATTTATGTTTTCACACAAATTTTTTTTTTTAGTGATGGTTTCGTATAGAAGACAAAAATTCATCCGGAGGAAAAATATGGAGAGAGCTGATGATTGAGGATTTCAGAGATGGGTGAGGACCACGGCCGCGACCAAGTTATTGAAGATAGGTGGGGGGTGTTCAAACCAGACTACTCGAAACCCCGCGGTCCGCTTTAGCGGGCCGCGCAGCCACGCGCAATACTAGTTAATATATATATAGCTGCTCGTGCTGATTGGGTCACTGACTGACTCATTGATCACCTCTCCTGTAAAATTTTGTATGAAAATATTTTTTTTTACTAATGGTTTCGTATAGAAGACAAAAATTCATTCGGAGGAAAAATATGGAGAGAGCTGATGATTGAGGATTTCAGAGACGAGCGAATGGCACGCTTAAGGTATTGAAGATAGGTGGGGGGTGCTCGAGCAAATGTCACTCTAAACGTCATCCAATTGGCAGTGAGTTGAAAAAAAATTCAAAATGGCGAAAAAAAGATGGCCGCCATACAAATTTCGTCGGTCTCCATCTCGGAGGATATAAAAGATAGAAGAGTGGTTTCTTGACAAAAAATGATCAGGATCGGAAGGTCTACTTGATGAATGGAAAAAATATTCAAAATGGCGGAATTTATTTTTCCATAGAAAATGTATAGCGAATATTGAAGAGACTACAAGTTGTAAACTATGCAAGGCTTTGATGCGGTTCTTTGGAGAACTCTCAAAGAAAAATATGGGAAGACATGATGATTGAGGGTTTGGAAGATGGATGAGGAGCCCGGGCAGGGTATTGTAGATAGATGGGAGGTGCTCAAACAAAAATTACTCAGAATCTCATCCAATTGGCACTGAGTTGAAAAAAAAAAAACAAAATTGCGGATTCAAGATGGCGGCTATACAAATTTTGTCGGTGTCTATCTCACCAAGTATAAAAGATGGAAGAGTGGTTTCTAAGAAAAATATGATCAAGAACTAAAAATCTACTAGATGAACAGAAAAAAAAAACAAGATGGCGAAATTTATGTTTTCACACAAAAATTTTTTTAGTGAAATTTCTTTTTTTAGTAAAAATTCATGCGGAGGAAAAATACTTATGGAGAAAGCTGATGATTGAGGATTTTGGAGACGGGTAAAGCGCACGGCTAGGGTGTTGACGATAGGTAGGAGGTGCTCAAACAAAAGTTACTCGAAACCTCATCCAATTGGCAGTGAGCTGAAAAATAAGTCCTAATCGAGGGTTTGGAAGAGGGATGAAGATAGGTGGAGGCTGCTCAAACAATAAAACACCCGAAAACAAAACCTCGCGGTCCGCTTTAGCGGGCCGCGCACCCACGCGCCATACTAGTTGTATTTATATAGTTACAGAATTATTCTTTGCATGTAGTTTTTACTTTTCTTTGTATACATAATTATATTCCGATGTTTTTCTAATAACGTGTTTATGACGTTTGTTATGTCCGTTCAATGTTATAAAATTATGCTACAAATATTTATCTGGCTTTTTATGGGTGTCTGTTTTTGTGTATTTTAACCGATTTCAAAAAAGGATGTTCTGTATTCGACCCGTATGTATGTTCGCGATTATTTCATTAACTAAGCTAAGATTAAGCTGAAAGAAAATTTCCGGGATGAAAATTATATCCATAAACCGTCTCCAGGATGCAAGCTATCCCTGTGATTTTCATCTAGATCCGTTCTAGGGTTGATCCGTAAAAAGCTAACAAAGACAGATAGAGTAACTTTTAGATATATTATTATTTAATACTAGCGGACCCGGCAGACGTCGTCCTGCCCGCTATTAGCGCCACCTACCGGGTCCAATTTTTCTACTTATAAACCTTCCTCTTGAATCACTCTATCTATTAAAAAAAACGCATCAAAATCCGTTGCGTAGTTTTAAAGATTTAAGCGTACATAGGGATATAGGGACAGAGAAAGCGACTTTGTTTTATACTATGTAGTGATAGTGATTAGTATCTATGAATATAGTATTAGTCTTGTTAGCCATTTAATTTACACTTCGAATTAGTACTTATAACGATATCTTTGATGTTATAGATAATTTGGTGACATGACGCAGAAAGAAAAACAGGCCGATAACTTCAATTCAACGTAAGTAATTCGTCTACACGAGTAAACGTCATATTTCAATCGCCTCTCATGTTAGGTACTTATTTAATTCTTATCATGAACAGGATCAATATAGAAAAAGTAAAAATTTAGGTTTGTTCTAGGAACAAGTAAGAAGAGGAAGTACTTATACTTTATCTTAAGGTGCGTCCAGACTTGAACATTTCACCGAACCGAACAGCGAACATTTCGGCGAACTTGTTACGCTCAATGTGGACGGCGCGCTTGGAGCGCTTGAGATGGGTTACTGCGTAACAGTTCGGCGAAACTTTCGCCGAACTGTTACGCAGTAACCCATCTCAAGCGCTCCAAGCGCGCCGTCCACATTGAGCGTAACAAGTTCGCCGAAATGTTCGCTGTTCGGTTCGGTGAAATGTTCAAGTCTGGACGCACCTTTAGAGGTTTGTTATGTTTACTCTTATAGACTTATTCGAATAATAACTGTCATATATTTACTTATGAAACTGTATATGTAGACCAGTGTGCTTAGTCTAAAGCGGAGCACTCGAAAACGAACTCGAAAACTATTGATCGATTTCAGAGTAAAATAGACCTAAAATGGCTTGTATTAAGGTTTGAGTTCGCCAATACATTCAGCATTGTTCGAATGCTGAATGTATTGGCGAACTCAAACCTTAATACAAGCCATTTTAGGTCTATTTTACTCTGAAATCGATCAATAGTTTTCGAGTTCGTTTTCGAGTGCTCCGCTTTAGACTAAGCACACAGAATCTCATGGAAAATAGGAAAATTAAATTTTGTAGTAAGCAACACTAGGTTAACTCGGCTGCCCTAGAGATAAACAAAGTAATTACATTCAGAACACTTTACCTGGGATCGTTTCACGAAACGAAAAATCAAGCAACTGCATTTTAAATACAAAAACAAAGTAGTCAACATCCAATTACTTTGTTTTTGTGTTGTGCTTGTTATTTACTTGGGTTTTTGCATTTATATTCTGGGTTAGTGTGTGCAGTTACTTTGTTTGGGCAATTCAAATTTCAGTAAACGATTCAAGTTATTTGAAATATTAAACTGTGGTAAAAAACTACTCAACATAAAACTTTTGTTAATGCAAAAAAGTCAATTTCACAAAAAATGTCAGTTACTTTGTTTATCGCTAGGGCAGCCGTAGTATTGCTAACTTTGGAATTTCATTTCCGTATTTTTCATAAGATTCTGGTCGACCTATAGTTTTGGATGGAAAATTTGTAACGACTTCTTTTAACAGAAAAATGTAATATTCCTTTCATCAAAATATTTACTTAAAATATTCACACATTCTTGCCATTTTAAGAGCAGCTTGCGGACTATTAAACGGATATTGACGAAGTCTTTATGCTTTCATTAGTGTCGGTTCGGAATTGAAGTTTTTACCTTGCAAAAAGTTATCCAAAAGGAAGAGTTATGATTTTAGCAGGATATGTATGTATGTACATAAGCAGATGACAGTGTGCTTTGATTTGAATCGACGCAGAGATTTGTGTGCGTTATATCAACGCAGATGCCAGTGTGCGTTAAATCAACGCAGACAAAAGTGTGCGTTGAATCAATGCAGACATCAATCAGTAAGTATGTGTTGAATAAACGCAGACAACAGTATGCGTTGAATCAACGCAGACATCAGTGTGTGTTAAATGAACGCAGATGACAGTGTGCGTTAAATCAACACTAACAGTGTGCGTTGAATCAACGCAGACGAGAGTGTGCGTTGATTCCGGGAACGTTCGGAAAATCATTTACATCCAATCAGTCGGCATTGATATTTATAGTGTACTATAAATATCAATGCCGACTGATTGGATCCTCTATCTGACCTTGAATTATGCATTGTGATGTACTTAATTGTTTCTCAGTGGAGTGGAACCCGTTTTTAGTGTTCAATATATCAATAGGAAAACGGAAACTAAGACGTCGCCTTAATCGCCTAACGATCGTACGATCAATACGATCGATTTCGTCGCACGATCGAATCAAACATATCCTCTAAAAGTGTCCTAATTGAAGCCCAAAAGTCATTGCACCATCGCAGTACCTATTCATCATGCGACAAAATCAATCATATTGATCGTACGATCGTTAGCCAATTAGGACGACAGTTAAGGCTGACTTTCCATCAAGGATAATTTGATGATTTAGAAGTCAGATTCTCAAAGATAACTTTTATTTGGTATAAAATTATTACATAATTTTGTCATATCCGCATTTTGGCATGACTCATGAAGCAATATAGTATAATACTTACTTATTTTATTAGGTACCCTGGCGCTTGATGAGTATGATTTTCCGCGGACAAAAAACTAGCTAATAGATTTATAGTTTACAATGTACTAAGAGTATGACGATTTTGAGGAAATCAACAAGCATACTTACATACGCACAAATATTGCTGAACACATAAACATATCACTCCCGCGATACACACTGCGGAAGGATTAAAAGGCAAAATTTGATACGGAACACCGTATAGTTACAAGCCCGACTCGCTATTGAGCATTTTTTGCGTCCGATTGCATTTGTCAATGGGAGAATTAGCTGGTTTTCTATAGAAGTTCCGCTTGACTTGTCAGACGTAGTTAGCCGTGCTGTTTGGAAATAGCACTAATATTAGACGCTTGAGACTTACAATGGGATGCTAATTAATTATTTTGGTCAGCGTCACGGAATAACGTGGGTGGTTGTTGTTATGAACCGCAAAAATGGTCTATGCTGTCAATAGTTGGCCAGTCACACTTCCGAACTCAGAGACAATCGTTAAATTAGTCTAATGATTCATTAACTAATTATCATTAAATCTCTAAATGAACTGTCATTTTGTTGTCATTTGTCTGTAGTTTTGGTGTACTAATGAAGAGCTAACTGATTTTTTTAAATCATTAAGTTCTTTAGGATTTACAGATGAAGACGGTAAAACAAGAATTTGCATTTTTGCAATGGAATTCATTTGCAATAGCATGCAGATTCAAAATAGACTCACATGATACCTATTTCAATAAACTAGCCTCACAACTCAAGGGAACTGGCAGCTTACAGTTCTCCAGACTAAACAGAAAAGTGTGATCCATTAAAGATCTGACAACGTGATGCGAATGAAGGGTCAATGGCTAATTTGCTCAAATTCAAACACTAGTCAGAAGTTCTTCATCAGTACGGATTATTGTTTCAGCAAAACATTGCCGCGACACAAACTATGACAAAGAAAAAAATAAGTTCTTTTTAATAAATAAAATCGAATAAAGGCTCTGAGCGTGGCAGTTAAACTATAGTTCAATGAACCGACAGATTTTGGAGTCCCAAGGTGTTGGTTGGAAACTACATCTACCAGAGATATCTATTGTTAATCAAAGGCGATGTCGAGCCTTGCGGCTGCCGCACATTGGGCCACCAGTGGCGACGACTAGTGGCCGCCACAAGTCGCGGAAGAGTTTTTTCATACATTTTATATGGTACCACCGCACACTGAGCGCTCGAGTGGCCGTGTTCGAGCCTCAAGAAAATGTATGAAAAATCTCTTCCGCGCCTTGTGGCGGCCACTAGTCGTCGCCACTAGTGGCCCAGTGTGCGGCGGCTGTTTAAGATAAACACAAACAAAACTTGTAGACTAGTTACAGTTTAACATTGTTTTTTGATTGTTTCAGAGCGAACTTAACTACCAACACTGGCTTCGTGTCAAGTCTGAGCATAGACTCAAAAGATATCGACAAAGATGAAAAGCCCTACAACCCCTTCGAGCACAGAGATGTGAAGCATCCCAATACGTAAGTCATAATATGGATAAATATAAATTAAAAATTTAAAAACCCCGACATTCGCTATTTTGTGGCAGCAGCCATCTTGGATTTGCAATAGTGCTATTCTACTAGACAAGCCCTTTCATTTGATATCCATATTAAGGGAGTTGTGAAAAAATATGTACCTAATTCGCCATTTTGTAGCGGCGGCCATCTTGGATTAATTTTCATCAAACATAGCTAACAACACTCTTATAACACCCCGTCGTTTTTGCGTCGGGGGTTAAAAATAAAGTTCGTAAACTAAAACCCGACTACGCAAGCGAAACCCGAAATCGCGGGGCAAGCAGCTAGTAGCGCCATCTGTTATGTCTATTCGAAACTAATAATTAATAATCTAGAAAGCCGCGCGAAGTCACTTCTCGATTTTTTTCGTAAATAAAATTTAGCCTATGTCACCCGGACCATAACAACGAATCAATAGACACCTCATTCACTCATTCATCAAAATCGGTCCAGTAGTTTAGGCGCTACGGTGGTACACGCAAAACCTCATACAAAAATCGACCACATACATACATATACATACATACATACATTCATACATAGACTGCTAAAATCATAACCCTTGCTTTTGGCTTTGCCGTAGTCGGGTAATAATACAGATTGTAAGAAATAAAATCTATAATCTATATCTATAATCTATCTATAATAATATAATAAAACTGTAACAGATTCAATTCTGTACATGGAAGACTAGTGTTGCGCTCGGTGCGCGAGCTGCAAGCAGCTCGCGTGCCTTGTAGTCTCTTCAATATTCGTAAAATAAACAAATGGGAGGCCATACCAAATACCAGAATATTCTGGAGAGTCTCTTGAAAGATAGAAAGAAATATTGGTATCACGTTTCGTATCTTTTCTGAAAAGACACTAATCAGTTCTAACTTCTATGCATGCGTTTAGTGGAAAAAAAGGATCTGGAGAGGATACAAAAATGTTCTGGAGAGCCACTTGAAAATTAAAAAGAAATTTTGTATGGACACGAATTTTTTTTGTTCCGTAGCTATCTTTTTTTTACTGGCTCACCAAAGGGCCTAAAGTCTTGAACATTTTTAGTTTCAGGACTATGCCTCTATGACTGATAGTTTTTTAGGGTACTCTGGTATTTTTTCCACATTCACTGCGTTTTGTGATTTTTGTGAAAAAAAATTTTCAAGTTCTATTTATAAGTGTAGTAGGGGGAAATTTTTTATACAAAAATGTCTAAGAGAGCCTCTTGAAAAGAACCCAAAAAATTTGTATGGAGAGAATTTTTTTTTGTTCGGCGGCCATCTTTTTTTTACCGGTTCACCCAATGGCCCAAGGTTTTTAATAACATTTGTTTGGGACCATGTCTGTATGACTGGTAGTTTTGGAGGACCCATGAGGTACTCTGGTAAATTTTCCACATTCATGACATTTCATAATTTTCCTGAAGGAAGACCCATAAGTTCTACACACATAAATAGTGAAGGGAAAAAGTTCCATACAAAATTGTTCTGGAGAGCCTCTTGAAAAAAATCCAAAAAATTTGTACGGAGAAAATTTTTTTTTGTTCGGCGGCCATCTTTTTTTTACCGGTTCACCCAATGGCCCAATGTCTTTAATAATATTTGTTTGGGACCATGTCTGTATGATTGGTAGTTTTGGAGGACCCATGAGGTACCCTGGTAAATATTCCACCTTCATAACGTTTCGTATTTTTCCTGAAAGGACACTCATGAGTTCTATGCATGCGCTTAGTGAAGTAAAAAAAGTTCTATACAAAAATGTTCTGGAGAGCCCTTTAAATTAAAAAAAAAAATTGTATGGACGCGAAAATTTTTTTTGTTCGGTGCCCATCTTTTTTTTACTGGCTCACCAAAGGGCCCAAGGTTTTGAACATTTTCAGTTTCAGGACCATGTCTCTATGACTGATAGTTTTTGAGAGCCTTTGGGGTACTCTGGTAAATTTTCCACATTCATGACGTTTCATATTTTTCCTGAAGGAAGACACATAAGTTCTACGTATATAAATAGTGAGTCGAAAAAAGTTCCATACAAAATTGTTCTGGAGAGCCTCTTGAAAATTAGCAAAATTTTTGTATGGAGACGAAATTTTTTTTTGTTTGGTGGCCATATTTTTTTCACCGGTTCACCCAATGGCCCAAGGTTTTGAACATTTTTTGTTTCGGGACGGTACCTTTCCGACTGATAGTTTTCGAGATCCCTTAGGGTACCCTAGTCAGTTTTCCACGTTCAGCTCTCTCTATAATTTTGTAGACCTTATATTTTTGAATTTTACACACATGAAAATTATGGTGAAAAAGTCCCATACAAAATTGTTCAGGAGAGGTGATCAGTACCTGACTTCAAGTAGCTTTATATATATATATATTTTGAAAATTTCTTTTGGAGGGCATTCTATAATCGATACTGAAGCCAAAACTGTAATATTTTTCATTTTTGTCTGTCTGTCTGTCTGTCTGTCTGTCTGTCTGTCTGTCTGTCTGTCTGTCTGTCTGTCTCTCTGTCTGTCTGTCTGTATCTTGGCCGCGTATCACGCCGAAACTACTGAATGGATTCGAATGAAACTTGGTACGATTTGAGTTTATACTCCGAGGTAGGTTATAGGATACTTTTTATCCCGAAATTCAGCGCGGTTCCCTTGGGAGAGGGGAAGAAAGTTAAAACGTGTATTTAGCTGTAACTCATTAACGTGTAGTTCGATTTAACTCAATCTTTTTTTGTTAGAAAGGTAGTACTTTAGGTATTGTCCTGTAAATATTTCAAGGTCATAGGTTTTTTAGTTCAGAAATGACAGACATTTATTGGGTTCAAATAACTTGGGACCCCGATCTTTGAATGTACGGCTTATTTTAAACTGGTGTGCGTTTAAAATGTTTGTCTATTTGTTCCAACTAATTTCCGAAACGGCTAGATCGATTTTGACGGAACTTTCAATGGCAGATAGGTGATGTTATAAGGAGTTTCGGTACAAAATGGATTATGGGATCCAATAAAAGTCTATATCCACGCGGACGAAAGTCGCGGGGATCAGCTAGTGTTTTAAATAAACATACGAGTAGTCTCTAAGTTATACCGTAGTGCTATTATATATTCTGTGGTTATACGGGAAGAGTTAGATTTACGAGTTTCAGAGTGACACCAGCTAAAGATTTGTATGTTAATTTTGGATCCTTGAGAATTGATGCGGAAAATAAAATGGACTTAAACTCCGACCGAAACTCGAATGAGCGAACCACAAATCGCGCAAAATGGTTTTTGCCACCAAAATCTTGACACATTAAGGCGTTTTTTCTTAGAGCAAGACGTCTCGTTTATAATAACCAACTTACCGCCCTTGTATCATAAATCATAATGAAATGAATTAAATGAAACAGAATTTAAAAAATATTCAAATACACTGATCGCATTATTATGTTTTTTGTACTAAACCAGTAATTTATGTTATGCAGTAGCGTGTTCTTGTCATGACCTCTTTCAAAACAATAAGAATAACAATATAAATATTTGCTTGAATCACATATTTGATACAAATATTTTTACCTGACACATTCAACTTACATATAAATAAATGTGCGTGTTAAGTGCAAGCAACATTGGGAGCGTAGCGAAGCGAAACGAGGTTCGTTTCGCTTCGCTCATTCCGCTACCGTGTCTTTTCATACTAAGTCTCACACCGCGAACGACAGAGCTAAGCAAAGCCAGCAATATGAACTTGCGAGCTCTCATAGTCTAGAGACATGAGCGAAGCAAAATGGGGTTTCGTTTCGCTCCGCTCCCAATGTGGCCTGCACTTTACAGTATGCGCGTTTGCTGTATTTTAAATATTATAGGTATTCTCGTACCTATGTGGGATATAGTGTGTCATGCGCCAGTTAGCTGATATTCTTATGTCGTTTCAAAAACTTGAAGTAGTTGTAGGTATTAGGTATTATTACTAAGTTTAAATGTATCAAAATCTCCTTTATTTTTAACCCGCGACGCAAAAACGACGGGGTGTTATAAGTTTGACGTGTCTGTGTGTGTGTGTGTGTGTGTGTGTGTGTGTGTGTGTGTGTGTGTGTCTGTCTGTTCCCTTGTGACGCTCAAACGGGTGGACCGATTTGAATGCGGTTTTTTTTGTTTGAAAGGTGATTAAGTCGAGAGTGTTGTTAGATATGTTTGATGAAAATCGGTCCAAGATGGCCGCCGCTACAAAATGGCGGATTACATATTTTTTTCACAATTCCTTTAATATGGATATCAAATGAAAGGGCTTGACTAGTAGAATAGCACTATTGCAAATCCAAGATGGCCGCCGCCACAAAATGGCGAATGTCGGGGGTTTTTTAAATTTTAAATTTACACTTGTAATACAGATGTTTTTATAATTGGACAAGACTTTAGTACTATGAAAGTGAGGACTTGCAAAGTCCTCTTTTTCTTCTTTTTTCTTTGATTTTTGTAAAAAATTATGATATTATATAGGGCGGCCATATAATATGTACTAGGTATTGCAAAATATATATTGTACCTATCTTACTTTACTTAACTTAGGTCAGCGTTTATAAAACCTTGAGTGAGCTTTGTTTGTTTCGTTCAGGTTTATGTCAGGACAGGTTTGTCCTGACATTTAAATTGAGGTCATTGGCCAACCCGCCCACACCATATTATTCATCTTCTATGAGCTACCTTAAATAGGTATATGAGGTGGAAAATTGTTTTTTACGAAGCCAATTAAATTATAGCAATATAAATGCCACTATACTATTCATAAGGCGTAAGGATGCCTCTCAGTAATGCCATCAAGACATAGGTTTCCAACCATTAAGAGCTAAGAAAAAAGTTGATTGGAGCCATAAAAAGTGACTAATTGCAACCGTCAAGAAATTCTCGCATTTCTTTTTTTTTATTTATCTACAAGTTAGCCCTTGACTGCGACCTCGTGAACATAATACAGTAATATCTACCACTAAGATCCACCACAATTAAATCCGTCAGTGATCACATACCACGAGACGTCCTGAAAGGCGCATTTTTAGGTTTCCATAACTTCCATAACAGTTCTAGTTCTAGGAACCCTAAATTTGTTCTGTCTGACTATTTGTCTGTGTGTGTCACTATATGTAAAACAAAGTACATGTAATGTATGTAAAATACAGTGTTGTCGGGAGCAGTTACAGAAACTTTTACTGCCGACAGAATCATTACTCAAATGAAAAAGTACAATTTCAGGGTACCTCCTCCCGACTTTGCTCCTGGAAAAGGACTCACTACATAGTATAAAACAAAGTCGTTTTCTCTGTCCCTATGTCCCTATATCCCTTTGTACGCTTAAATCTTTAAAACTACGCAACGGATTTTGATGCGGTTTTTTTTAATAGATAGAGTGATTCAAGAGGAAGGTTTATATGTATGACTAGCGGTTCGCCCCGAATTCGCCCGTGGTACATATAATATAGCCTATAGCACTCAGGGATTACGTACATATCCAACGGTGAAAGAATGTTTGAAATCGGTCCAGTAGTTCCTGAGATTAGCGCGTTCAAACAAACAAACTCTTCCGCTTTATTATATTAGTATAGATAACATCCATTAAATAGTGGAGAAATACTGTTATTTTTGAGGTTTCTAATGTGATGTCGTAAATAATTACATTTTTTCCGCTTACATTGCAAACGCAGGCTGAACCCTACGAGATTTATCAATATAATATACTAAGTATTGTACACATTGAAAAGGTCTATAGAAAACTCCGCGATGGTATATGTCTATCTCTTATGGATATCCCACAATAACATTTTTTGTCATTTACTTTTTTACGACAAATAATGGCTAATTTTAGAAGCGATTTTAACCAATACAGCATAAATCCTTATCTAATTAAATACCTTAAGTACATTGTTGATTTATTATAGATCTATATGGCCCTTTACAGCATATGATTTAAACGAATATTTTCGAAGATATTACAGATTTAAAAATTGCGGGACATAGACTTTGCGCGCGGCGCGCGGTTCCAGCCGGCCGGGGCGGCGATGCGTAAAGTTCTCCTATAGCATTTTGAATTTAGCAGCGATCGGACGCGTACCTATGCTATCGAGTATCGGAGCTTTCTAGCGAGGAAAATAACAATCACACTAATATTATAAAGGCGTTATTAAGTTATTAAGTTTGTGTGTATGTTTGTTCCTCTTCTCCGCCGCAACTACTGAACCGATTTGGCTGAAATTTTAAATGGAGATAGCTTATGCCCTGACTTAACACATAAAGTAACTTTTTATCCCAGAAAAGTATTCCTGTAGGACTAAAATAGATATAGACCTCCAAAACGCCACAGAGGGCGGGAACGGGAACCGGAACTCCACGATTCCCTCGGGATTTGTTCAAAACCGAAATTCACGCGGGCGAAGCCGCGGGCAGAAGCTAGTATTATAATATGTCTAAGTCTAAGTATGTAGTATAAGTACTTTTTATCCAACGGGTTTGGTTCTAAAAATTTTCTGTCGAATTAAAAATAAACACCTTAGCACATGCCATAAAAGCTAGTAAACAATAATAATGCTTAAGAGCGCTCTCCATGCAAGCGAGAAGTCGTTGGTGGGCGGAGCCTAAAATATTGCTGTCTCGTCCTGCATTTAGAGAGCGAGACATCGTCAGTAAAGAAGAGTATGCAGCTACCATAGCTACACGTAAAACTAAAGCGAGAAAGAATGACATATGGACCTTGGACAGTACAATGCACAATCATGCCTATTTCCTTTTCATTTACGGTTCGTTTTTCCTTTTGAGGAATGGAATCCTAAAAAATAAAGAAAATAATTGAAAATCCAGAGATACTACAAATGTAATTGATTACTTATCCCCCAAAATTATTTAAAACTAGCTTCTGCCCGCAGCTTCGCCCGCGTGAATTTCGGTTTCTCACAAATCCCGAGGGAATCGTGGATTTCCGGTTCCCGTTCCCGCTTCCTTTTCCAACCTTTATACCTACTTTTAAGGAAGTTTGCTATAGTAATCTACCTACAGCTGTTGCTATAGATTTGTTTTTTTTTTCAAAATCCCGTGCGAACTGTGAATTTTTCCGGGATAAAAGTTAAAAAGCCTATGTTTTAAGTCAGGGCATAAGCTATCTCCATTCAAAAGCTATCTCCATTCAAAATTTCAGCCGAATCGGTTTTGTAGTTGCGGCGTGATTGAGTAACAAACATCCAAACATCCACACTTTCACATTTATAATATTAGATATAGTTAGTAGGATAATGTGATAATAATTATTTTACAAATCGATAAAAATAATTGACAAAAGGGTGGGTCCAGACTAAGTAACATAATATTTTTTCGCTGTCAAAACTTTGTTTATATGTATATTCGAAAACCTACTTAGAATGTGCATATATAAAACAAAATCATACAAGACAATATTATGAAATGTAAAATAACAGAACTATGTGTATTTAGGTATAATATTTCACACATTTTTAAATGTGAATATATTATATTCTATGTAAAATACGGCTGAATCTACATTATATTATGAATAACGTGAATCCACCTTATTACATTGATGTATTCATGATCTTCGTAGATACTTACCAACTTTTATACTTACATAATATATGAAAAATTCAGTGGTGCCAGCGCCACACCGTGTCTCTTGCATGGTCGCTAAGGATACCAAATATTGGAAATAAAATAAGAAAGTTATTTAAAGTCATTTATTTAAACATCAAAAGTACTAAAATTAAAACTAACTTTTTAGTAATCGGTCTGAATGATGAGCCAAATGACACAAAAGAGAAAAAAGATATTAGGACACAACTAGATAGTTCGTACACAGTCGTATTATAAAATAAAAGTACTTATAATAATATGTATGCTATGCACGTAAGGGATCAAATATCAAGACATATTAGCGCAGAGTCAAAGCGAAATGACGTAACATGAATTTTGCTCAATGTCCTTTGAAACATGTAATGGATGGATGGATGGATGGATTTTTTTAATAATAATAATAATAATTTTCTTTATTCAGGTAAAAACCCAAGTAGGTATGAATATAGAAATAAAAAAAACATATCAAAAATTAATTAAATAAATTAAAATCAAATACAATAGAATAGGTGATATAGAATACTATATATATAAATTTACATATACCTATTAAATTAACGCTGCACACTGAAGGTGTGTAGAGTTATTTCCTATTTGGATCTCGATGCATCTTGATCCAATGAGCAATCATTGGACCGCGCAAGTCCTGGCTCACCACTTGGAGGATGCTGTTACTAGAGTTACGCAATCTTTCCCAGAAGGAAGCTATACGTGCTCTGATAACAGCAAAGAAATCAGGCACCCCCGACTCGGCAAACATACTCGATGCGCTGCAGTATCTGGGAAATTTCATAATGATGCGGTATGCGTTATTATACTGCACCCTTATGGTGCTGAAGGACACCCTCTTGTACCAGTACTACAACTGACAGGTATATAAACATTGACAGTAAGCCCTGAGGAGGGTGCCCCTCACTTCATTACTGCTTTTAGCAAATCTGCGCGCGAGCATGTTAGACCGAATCGACAATGCAATTTTTGCAAAACAAAATAATTTTTTCTGTACAAATTTGTCTATTACATTACGGTGGAGATAATGTTTCGTACACTTTGTAAGATAATAATATTATAAAATACATGTTAGTTCGCTTTGACTACCCTGTCCCAATATATTTTGATTATCATAATCATAAGCACACAATAATTATATAACAGTATTTTCATTGGTTTTTGAAATATTATTTACTCGTTATCATCATGGTTCTTCGCTCGTTTAGATATTTTCTGCCCTAAGCGCAATTCAAAAGGCTCCAAGAACATCTAAAAAGTAAACAATGTGTTTAGAGATTATAGGCGATAAAAAATTATCAATTAAAAAAGGGTGGTACTTAATCGTATATCTATTGATTCTCTTTCGCACACAAAATGTTCCGAAAGTAGCACCTAAAATACTGAATTGCACACTAAATGTGCCCACTATTAATATTCGAAAGTAGCGCCTAAAATACTGAATCGCACACTAATTTTTAACCGACTTGAAAAAAAGGAGGTTCTGTATTCGACCCGTATGTATGTAAGTATGTATGTATGTATGTATATATGTAAGTATGTTCGCGATTATCTCCGCAACTAATGAACCGATTTTGATGATTATTTCACTATCATAATTTACACACTTTCAAGAAGATTTTAATATATAACACATCGAGTTATCATTCTTACGTACGCAGTTATAACCATAAATGTATACATATGTCACTAATATGTTCTCTGATATTGCCAGACCTATTGCTGAAGTCTAATATACCTATTTTGTCCAAAGACTTCACTCTGCTACGCCTACGTAACATTGACCTTTTGCAAAAACTTTAAGGCCGAAGTCAGTACAGCTGTACTATAGAGTGATTCCTTGGAGTTTGTGCACGGTTACCTACGTGTATTTCCATTCTATACAAAGCCAAACCGCAAGGGTGCTAAACTGGTCGCGTATAGATTGTAAATTACTTTTTAATCAAGATCGTCCAAATTATACAAGAGTAGTACGCATACAAACTAATCTTGTATAGATTGGAAGTTAGGTTGGAGAACATTATAAAACCATTCACCTATACTTAGTATGACACATAAAATGTATGTAATTCTGCGGACCCAAACCTAGCCTACTCTACTACACTACCTAGGTAGCAGGTATAACAACTGGACACTATCTGCTTAATAGATATCTTGCAATAATGAGACTCGTAGAAGACCCATCCTGTCCAGAGTGTGGAGAAAAAGAAACTAGCTTTCACTTCATAGCTGATTGCCCTATGTACTTATTGGTAAGAAGGGAACTGCAAGGTAACGATATTATCAAAAAACTGGCCAAGTGCGAGTCGGGCCTCGCTCTTTTCGGGTTCCGTACATAATTATGAACAACATAATATTTTGGGCGTGAGAAATATTTCATTTCCGAGCTAGACATCGCAACAAACCGTGAAAGAAAAACCCAAAAAGTGTTCGTTTGTTTTGATCACAGCTTACAAATTACTTTATAAATCATTATTTTTAGTATTTGTTGTCTAAATACAGTATATGGTTCATAATATACCTAAGTTTCATATTCCTAACTGGTTTAGTTTTTGAGATAGCCCCCATCACAAAAATGGTCTAAACCTAACAACTTTGATGCCCCCCATTTCCTTATTTTTAAGCAAAAAATTAAAAAAATATATGTTCGTGCTCTGCTTAATAAGTTCTAAATAATGATACCCCACAAGCTAGGTTAAAAAAAATTTTTTTTCGGCTCCTTTCTCATGTATGGGAAAGCCCCCCTGAAAAATATTCCATGCCCCTCTGAAAAATAATTTACTTCAATTTCTAATTCAATATTTAGTTTTGGGTTAACGTTCTACACCAAATACCAAAATTTTAGGTTTTTCTACTCAACTCATTTAGTCTATGAGCTATAGACCTGTGACCGGCGGACGGACAGACAGCCGAGTGACATTAATAGGGTTCCGTTTTTACCCTTTGAGTATGGAACCCTAAAAAGAAGCCAACTCTCTATAGGGTATACATTCTTAGGTTTACGAAAGTCGTGGGAAGGTTTGAGGGGCTGCCCCCCTTAAACCGGTGCACAACAAACTGCCAGGACACCAGTAACCTGTGTCCAAATACGGGGAATTGGGTGAAATGGTCCTTACATAGGACTGATCACCCGCCTGGCGGCGTCCCCTCTGTAAATACAATACAATACAATCTCACTTGATGTTAAGTGATGATGCAGTCTAAGATGGAAGCGGGCTAACTTGAAAGAGGTATACATACCCCTGATTGGTTTCTACACAGCATCGTACCGGAACGTTTAATTGCTTGACGGCACGGCTTTTGCCGGTAAGGTGGTAGCCAACCACTGAAGCCTCCCATCAGACCAGACCAGAGACAATTTAGAAATTATAAAATCCCAAATTGCCCCTGCCGGAAATTGAACCCGGGACCACCCACTTTATGACCACAGCGCTCCGAATCACGGCCAAAGCGGCCAATCTCAACAGAAGCAGGGTCAACTACGCAGGAGATATTCTAGTGCACAAGTGTGTGCGCATACGCAGGGCACTACGCAGGAGATAATATTATAGTGGACAGTTATACAATATAATATTAAATCGTTAAATAGATGTTACCAAATGCAGTTGACGAAGCCTCGCTTCGCAGGGTTCCTTTTTCTGGGCAGTATGAAAAGAAAACAAAAAAATAACAACGAAGGTGATGGCGGAGTCTTATAGACCCCGCCATCCCCCTGTTCGTTGTCCCTTCTAACCTAACCTATCTGAGTTGGGGTGCCGCAAGTCCCGAGCTCGCTTCGCTCGTTCTTGGACCATAACTAAGAAATAATTTAGTGTGCAAATCAGTATATTAGTTGTACAAATTAATAGTAATACGGTATCATTTAGTATGCAAGTCAGTATATTTATTGCACGTTTAGTATTTTAGATGTGCAATTAAAAATTACCTATAAAAAAACCAGTTTGTAAAATGGCAATAATTTTTTCCTATTATACTTTATGTTTATTATATTTTATCCCTTAGTATTGAAACCTAATTTGCTATAAAAGTCTATTGTTATATTGCCTCGTTGATATAGTGGTTAGAGTATTCGACTGTGACGAGGTTACGGGTTCGATTCCCGGGTCGGGCAAATAGTTTTTAGGTATTGGGTTTTTCTGTCAAGAAATTCTCAGTGCCAGCCCGAAGTTGGTAGTGGGCGGTGTGAAACACCGCCAACTGCCCCCTTGCCTCGGAGAGCACGGCAGTTGTTCCCGGTTATTTTCACTATCATGTGACAAAAGCCCGCCAACCCGCATTGGAGCTGCGTGGTGGGTCTAAGCTCTAAATCCCTCTCTCCTATGAAAGAGGAGGCCTGTGCCCAGCAGTGGGACGTTAAAAAGGCTGTAGTGGCGGTAGTGGTTATATTGCATGTAATATAGTTTGAAAGGTGTTACTTAGTCTGGACTCGACCTTAGTTCGTTCGTTTCGGAACACAGACTGGGCGTAAAACTTATATTTAGTATTACTGTTTATAACATTTTTATTTCTAGCATTTTTATGAAGCAGGGGGAGTCAGCTTGTCGTCTTCGTCGTCGTTATCAACCGATTGACGTCCACTGCTGGGCATAGGTCTCTTGAAGGGACTTCCACATGCCACGGTCTTGTGCCGCTTGTATCCAGCGGCTCCCTGTGACTCGTTTGATGTCGGTCCACCTAGTGGGGGGTCTACCAACACTGCGCTTCCCGGTCGCCACTCCAGCACCTTGGGACCCCAACGTCCATCGGTTCTCCGAACTATGTGCCCCGCCCATTGCCACTTCAGTTTCGCAACCCGTTGAGCTATGTCGGTGACTTTGGTTCTTCTACGGATCTCCTCATTTCTGATTTGATCGCGTAGAGAAATTCCGAGCATAGCTCTCTCCATCGCTCTCTGAGCGACTCTGAGCTTTCTTATGAGGCCCATAGTTAACGACCATGTCTCGGATCCGTATGTCATCATTGGCAACACGCACTGTTCGAAGACTTTCGTCTTCAGGCATTGAGGAATTTTGGACGAGAAGACATCGCGGAGCTTCCCGAACGCTGCCCATCCGAGTTGGATTCGGCGGTTGACCTCTTTCTCGAAACTGGACCTACCTATAGCTGGACTGTGTGTCCTAGGTATATATACTCGTCTACAATTTCGAGCACCGAGTTCTCAACGATTATCGGGTGAAGCGGGACATGAGTGTTTGACATGATTTTCGTCTTACTCATGTTCATTTTTAGTCAGCTTGTACCAAGTAGATATGTAGATACTTACGCATCATTAGATGCTGTTTGTTCCTTTTTCTTCGTGTTTGTCGAGGATTTTTGGGGGCCCGGCTTGGAAAAAGTCTAGATTTGTATCCGTATCGATAATCTCTAGCTGACGAGTCTACAATAGAATAAAAGAGCAGTAAATTACAATTAGCAAAATAAGAAGGCAAAATAAACAACAAAAATGCTAATTATACGTAACGTGTGACATATTTGTTGTTTACGTTTCGTAGTTGACTAATTATGTCATAGATGATAGATCGTGCGAAATCGGCCGCTACTCGCTTTTCTTCGTGTCTAACTTGTAACCCCTTTCACCGCACTAACCGCACCTTTCCCCTGTAATAAATTTTGCTTGAGATATCATGATTTTTTAGTGAAAAATGGCAAAGTAAAAATATGCAAATCTAGGTTTGGAATTACGCCTATTTTAGCAAATACTTGGCAATTTATTACATAAACTAAATACATTTGTAATTATTATGAAGTAACCTATGACAAGACTTTGGTCGTTTTTAAATTTTCTGCTTTCTTATATAGTTTATTTACGCACGAAGTTGCCTCAAAATTTGCCCAAAAATAGTGATTTTTCAATGGTCATAACTTTTAAAATAAATATAATTTTACTAATTTTTTTATTTTATGGCATAGATAATGGAGATATAAATTGATATCTGGCTTAACTTTAGACCTATTGCGACAAATATTAGAATAATAGGCGTAATACGTTTGTATGGATAAGCGCGTGAAGAGAGTGGCCTTAATCAGGTAATGTAATTGCGACACCTAACTTGCATCAGCACTAGCTAACATAGTACACCTACTTAATTATTGTAACAAATGATTCGTATTTTTTAAATTTTTTTATGAACGAAATCTTTGTAATGAACACGTGTTTAAAGATATCTAAATGGTTACGAACGTGCGTATAAAACTACTTCTCAATCGTAAGAATTCAAGGCTAATAAAGACAACAAAGCGTTTGAATTTAATATACAAATTTTTCTGATCGTCCAAGGAGTCACCCTCGAGCGCCCACTTTATTTGAACGAAATTTGAATCTTATTTTAATATCAATCAATCGAACTCAATTTTTTTTTCTATTTCCATGATAAAATGTAGCCTAATTCAGTCCTTAACTAACCCGCTTGTGAAAATTCCATCAAAATTGATTCAGCCGTTCCAAATATTAGCCCGTACAAACAGTTGGATAGACAAAAATTTTAAAAACGTTATCCTATCGATCAAAATATAATTATTATGAGCTTATTAGACGCAATAGAGGCAGTGATTTCGAAAGTCATACTAATATTATAAATGCGAAAGCAACTCTGTCTGTCTGTATGTTACGCTTCCACGCCTAAACCATTGAACCGATTTTGACAAAATTTGGTACAGAGATACAATAGACTTTAGAAAAGTAGGTACTTTTTATCCCAGAAAATTATAGAGATCCCAAGGGCTTTTTAAAAAACCTAAGTCTACGTGGTCGAAGTGGCAGGATTCAGCTAGCAATAAATACAAACTTCAGTAACTAAGGACCTGTCATTTTAACCCCCGACGCAAAAACGACGGGGTGTTATAAGTTTAACGTGTCTGTGTGTGTGTGTGTGTGTGTGTCTGTTCCCCTGTGGCGCTCAAACGAGTGGACCGATTTGAATGCGGTTTTTATTGCTTGAAAGGTGAATTAGTCGGGAGTGTTGTTAGCTATGTTTGATGAAAATCGATCCAAGATGGTCGCCGCTACAAAATGGCGGAATACATATTTTTTCACAACTCCCTCAATATGGGTATCAAATGAAAGGGCTTGACTAGTAGAATACCACTATGCAAATCCAAGATGGCCGCCGCCACAAAATGGCGAATGTCGGGGGTTTTTTAAATTTTTAATTTATACTTGTTGTTCGTAAAGACGTGTTACATACTTCACAGAACGGTCGGTGCAACAATCCACCTGTTGAAAGGATGCCTCGGCTCGGGTATCCTCGCGATGCCGTCGGCGTTCAAGAACTCTGGCATAGTGGTCGGCATGATCGGAACTCTCCTAGCTGGGTTCATCTGTACGCATACCGTCGCTTTAGTGGTGAGGACTTTTTACTTTTTTCTATAATAATAGCGGGCAAACGAGCAAGCGCGTCACCTGATGTTAAGTGATTACCGCCGCCCATGAACATTTGCAGCACCAGAGGAACCACTAATGCATTGCCGGCTTTTGAGGAAGGGGACTGGCTCTTCAGCTCGCTGCCGGAACACATCGGATGCTTTTCGGTAGATTACAGCTGAAGTGTGGTCGCTAGCCAGGCGGATTCGGGGTAGAATCCTACCACAAAGCATATACCATCTACATTAAGTTGTGTGGTATCAGGCACAACGACCCGTAGAGGGGACTGAGAGCGTCAGAGCCTCGTTAGCATATTGACAGAGTGCACCGCGCGCAGGTGAGGTTGACTTTCTCCACATAGGTGGAATTTGGGTCACTTACACCCCAAAACTTTACTTATATATTTTTTTTTTTTTATTCGATGATAAGATCTTACCTGGTGATGAGAGAGTGACGCAGTTTATGGAAGCGGGCTAACCTGGAAAGGGTATAGCAGTTTTATTAAACCCATAACTCTATTCAGTTTGTTAACCCCCGACGCAAAAACGACGGGGTGTTATAAGTTTGACGTGTCTGTGTGTGTGTGTGTGTCTGTCTGTTCCCCTGTGGCGCTCAAACGGGTGGACCGATTTGAGTGCGGTTTTTTTTTGTTTGAAAGGTGAATTAGTCGAGAGTGTTCTTAGCTATGTTTGATGAAAATCGGTCCAAGATGGCCGCCGCTACAAAATGGCGGATGATATATTTTTTCACAACTCCCTTGATATGGGTATCAAATGAAAGGGCTTGACTAGTAGAATAGCACTATTGCAAATTCAAGATGGCCGCCGCCACTAAATGGCGAATGTCGGGGGTTTTTTAAATTTTCAATTTACACTTGTAGTTCTACGCAGCACTTACCGGTGACACGGCTTTGCCGATAGCTACGGAACAACCCTCCCATCAGAAGGGTTTAAAATGCGTTCGCAAACTGAATTTGGCACTATTCGGAAATGGGTATACCTACTAAGGATAATTTTCATCCCGAAAAACAAACTTTAGAAATCCCAAATCTACGCGCACAGTATCACGATTACAAGTTTCTCAAGGTAGGGTCAGAATACGTACCTAGTCTTTTAAAGAATAAGTAAGATTATTCAAGCAACAACGCGTCAACTAGGTAGGTACCTACGTAATACGATATATTTTGTGTTACGTAAAAACATTCTTTCTCAGCGTTTCTCCCTTTGGGAATATTGTTTGTTGTAAACATGAGTATAGCAAGCGTGTTTGAATAAGAAATGTACTTTTCAGGTGAGGACGTCTCAGGAAGTTTGTGTCATAGCAAAGAAGCCTTCAATGGGATTTGCCGAAACTTGCGGCGCCGCCTTTACCTACGGCCCCAAGAAACTGCAGGGATGGGGGACTTTTGTGCGGTAAGCGTTTTTTCAATACAATCACTAGTAAAATGGATCCTATCACACCTCAGTCAATGCTACAGACTTTTACCGCGCGAGTGCGATAAAAATGTTCTAAATAATATTAATAACTAGATGATACCCACGGCTTCGCCCGTGTGGATTTAGGTTTTTAAAAATCCCGTGTGTACTTTTGATTTTCTAGAACAAAAAGTAACCTCTCCGTCCCCAAAACGGAAAAATCCCGTGGGGTCCCCATGATTTCGGAATGCAATTCCTTACAGCATCAAGGTTGAGGAGTTGGATATGTACCTACTTGAGTTCATTCAACGATAAAGTATTTAATTGGTACCCCCAATATCAATTTAAATAACCGACAGTTCCTAAATCCCATTAGTTTTGGGGATCAGGGTCCCCTACAGCATCAGGATTGAGGAGTTGGAACCCAAATTTTTTACAGGACAATGTCGCAATGTTTCTCTATGGATTAAAAAAATAATTACGCAAATCGGCTTAGAAATCTTGGAGATATCAGTGTACATAGGTAGAAAAACACAACTCCTTTTTTGAAAGTCGGTAAAAAAGTAGCCTATGTTACTCCCTGGTTAATTCTCTACTTGTATGTGAGAGTCCCGTCAAAATCGGTTCAGCCGTTCCGAAGATTAGCCCGTTCAAACAGACAGACAGACAGACAGACAGACAGACAGATAGACAAAAAATTTAAAAACGTTTGATTCGGTTATGGTACAGTTCAAATAACCATATGAGCTTGATATGAGGTAGTTATTTCGAAATTACAGACAGACACTTCAATTTTATTTATTAGTATAGATTATTAAGCGTAGTCGGGTTTTAGTTTACGATTTTTATTAATTTAAATTAATTGGTAAACTCCTAGATTTAAAACCATCGGCTACAGCTCAGGTAAATTAATTATTATCATCATGTGTCGTAATTAGTAAGTATAGATTATTAAGCGTAGTCGGGTTTTAGTTTACGAATTTTATTAATTTAAATTAATTGGTAAACTCCTAGATTTAAAACCATCATAATAATTTCTTTGTAAGCCCCTGCCCGAGACTGTTCCTGTCCAAAACCTTGTCGTTACAAGATAGTGTAATATAGTATTCCGTCAGTGGTAGGTACTAATTATTTGATTAGTATTGACTCTATTATCACTATTTCATAATTATCCTCTCAATCGAAGTGAAAAGCAGAGTGTACCTATAACTCGGTCATAAAAGCAAGTTTATCTTCAAATTAAATATCGACACTCGCCGTGAGCTCGGGTAGATAAGCCACTCGGATAATGGCTTGCTTTATGCACGTATTTAATCTTCTATTTTTATTACAGAACAGTTATCGACTATTCCATGGTGGCGACGTACATAAGTCTTTTATGTGTGTATACAGTATTCATCGCATCGTCAATTAAAGAGGTAACATTATTAAGGGCTCCCTATACGATCAATCGCGATTGCCAATGTCTATATCCGAATTACTAATTCCGTGGAATTCTGACGTTTCGTAATGTTACCAGAGATAAAACAATTCCCATAAAAAAGATAAAAAATTCAAAACTGATGCAAATACAAATCAACTGCCGCATGTAGATATGACAAATGCTTGACAGACACTTCATTGTGATAATGTCATACATTTTTGAATAAATTTGTTCAATGCATTGATCTATTAACTAAGAGATCTGAAGCTAAAAATTAACTTGAGGTACAGTTATTGTACTCACCTAACCTAAATGACTCCTGTCTAGGTGTAAATGAAACACCGAATCGCACTTGCTTTTTATTATTTCTAACCGTGTCACTAAATTGATTGTCAAATGGACTTATTTGTTATATTTTAATAAATTTAATCCTACCAAATTAAATAGGTATGTCTCATAAATCATCATTACTATATTGTTTTTGGATGTGTCATAATTGAATTTAGTCCTTATTTAGTCGCATCATAATTTTCCAAAAACATCAATCACGAGGCTGATAAATGTTTATTATTTTGGTGTTCTTCTTCCAAGAATTTATAAATGTTTGATCTTAAGTTATTTTTGATAAATTTTCCGTAGTTTTATTATAATGTCCTGTGCTGTGAAAGAATGTAATTCCTATAGGGGCCGAAAAGAAAATTTTAAAGAAATATTATCATTTCATCGGTGAGTTTTGATAGTTTTGTATGTAAATATAATCTAAAATTATGTAACGTTATTTGTAGTTTTTGGAAACCATCATCGTGTTCAATTCTACACCCATTTTTGCCTATTTTTTAAATATTTTCTGTTGACTAATAAAGGTTATGTTTTTTAGCATAGTGATGTACTAAAATTGCATATCGATTACGTGCGATAAAATTTTTAACCTCCGACGCAAAAACGACGGGGTGTTATAAGTTTGATGTGTCTGTGTGTGTGTGTGTTGTGTGTGTGTGTATGTGTGTGTGTCTGTCTGTCTGTCTGTCTGTCTGTTCCTCTGTAGCGCTAAAACGGGTGAACCGATTTGAACGCGGTTTTTTTGTTTGAAAGGTGAATTAGTCGAAAGTGTTGTCAGCTATTTTGATGAAAATCGCTGCAAGATGGCCGCCGCTACAAAATGGTAGATTATTTATTATTTACAACTCCGTTAATATGGTATCAAATGAAAGGGCTTGACTAGTAGAATAACACCATGCAAATCCAAGATGGCCGCGATAAAAAAATGGTGAATGTCGGGTTTTTTTTTAATTTTTGAACATTAGATTCCGTAGCCACTACACACAATGAATACTTACGTGTATTTCCGCGTGCTAGATTGTTGTATCATGATCGCTAAATTTTTATTTGTTACAGATTTCCAAAGAACCCAAAAATAAGAAATGAATGGGCACAAAGAATAAGACCGCAATATTGGACATCGCAGAAACACAGTCATATTTGTTCAAAACACTTCACACTTAATTGATTTGTGCCCAAAAATAATTTAAAATGGAGGCGCTTAAAAGCAAATGCTATTATTTTTGCCGCATATAGACACATTGGTAATTATAATAATATCAAATATTTGTAATAATACCATAATTTCATGCTAGTGTTGTGTGAAGGTGCAAAATACATGCAAATACTAGGGTTGGACTTAATAGTCTTTGGCACGAATTCAGAGATAAAATAGTCATTAGTGATAGATGTTTGGTCCACGAGTATAATGCTAACACTCTTATAATAAGGTAATTCATCGTTTTCAAGAAAACAACGAAAATCAATTCTAACCTCAACACTGGATGATTTACCCTCTCCCTCCCCCCATCCCATAACCCATATCAAGGCGGCACGTTTTAAAAGTTTTACCCTAAAAGCTATTATTGGTGTATGAAAAACGCTGAAGCGAAACGTGAAAAATGTTCTACCACGTCTGATTTTTTTAATTTAAGGCAAGAGAACCGTTACCAATGGATGTCTGTAATGCAGAAGAAAATTCCGCCAATGAAGTTTCCATTCGCACATTAACTCCGTTAACATTAAACGTAATAAACGTAATAAACGACGTATAAACATTAATATTCAAAGAAATTTAGTAAGTGTATAATATTCGTTCGTTCGTTCGTTCGTTTCGAACAATGGACGTCCACTGCTGGACATAGGTCTCTTGCAAGGATCGCCACAGCACACGATCTTGTGCCGCCTGATTCCAGCGGCTACCAGCGACTCGCTTGAGATCGTCTGTCCATCGAGTGGGGGGGTCTACCTACGCTTCCTTTGCTGGTGCGAGGTCGCCATTCAAGCACCTTAGGACCCCAACGTCCATCGGTTCTTCGTGCAATGTGCAACGTGTGCAATGTGCAAATTGCACGAAGTATAATATTACTACCTATTAATATAAATAGGTTTAGTATTATGTATTTCGAGACAAAACAATTCACTATTGTAATCTACATAGTACTTTCAGGAAGGTTTTAGTATATGTATAACACACCTAGTTACCATTCTTATGTGCGATGTTACACGCATAAATGTACCCACATGTCACTAATATTTTTGACTAGTGCACCGCGGTTCCTCTGAGATTGCTGGACCGAAGTCGGTTTAATTTTTCTTAAAAATAGCTTGTATGATCGTATTTTCGAAACACCGTTTATAAAGTTTCATCGACTCCAAAAAGACTCGATTTTATTTCAGTTCTAGAAGGCACAACAAAGGTTCTAGAAGGATATGTATATTTTGTGTTTTTTTTATATATATGACGGAGCGCGTGGCTCCAAAGAGTTTTATAAAATGATGACGTCAGCATTGCTGACGTCATTCTCTTAATTATTATCACGACGGCATGGCGACAGTAATTAAACTAGTGACGGCAGGAGAAGCCAGAGACGTCACTGGAAGTCATTGTTATTTATGAGGGTAGATTGGAATAACTTGCTGTAGGTATAACAAGGGTACCGGACTATTTGAGAAGCCTCTTGTTTAACTGAGGTACTAAGTAACTACCCTAACCTACCTATCGGTCTCCACCACCCCTTGTAACCGAGCCATCGCCAACCAATCTAGTCTACACGACCTACGTCGTACAACAAACTAGGACATGGCACATTTTATGAAGGAAGTGTATTCGGCGAGAGCCCGAATCGGAATGTGTCGCTGCACGCTTGTGCCCTTCCTTTTATAATAAAAGGTTGGTGGGGGAATGACGTAATTACGTCATGCTTGATTGTTTACACTACAAGACGGCGCTGCCGTTAATTTACAGAGTTGTTGAGGGTATTTACAACTTGGTTGACAAAGTGATGTTTAATTCATGATTTAAGTAGTTTGACTGAGACGAATTATTTAATCTTGTCTTTCTTGACACTGCCAATTGAGGCTGAAAACGTCTTCGCTCCGACACGGCCATTCTGATAGGCGGTGCGCGCTCTGCACCAGCCTGAGGATTTGATGTTAATTCTGAAACAAAGAAATTTCTTTGAGCTTGGCATCTGTAAGCATCTAATGATGCTCAGTCATGTTTCTAATGGACCAGCACATCTTTCATGTTTTGGTCTTTAAGGATTTAGTAATGTCTCGTGGACAATTGTGAGGTCTACGTGTTAACCTACGTTAACACGTAGATCTCGTGGATTTCTCGTGGATTTCTCGTAGATTTCTCGTAGATTTCTCGTAGATTTCTCGTAGATTTCTCGTAGATTTCTCGTAGATTTCTCGTAGGTTCTCGGAGAGTCTCGAAGATTCTCGTATAGTCACAATCACAAAGTCAAAGTAATGTTTTCTCGAAGAATCTCGGAGATTGTCGAAAATTCTCGTTAAGTTACAGTCATAAAGTCAGTCAAAGTAATGTTTTCTCGAAGGTTCTCGGAGATTATCGTAGGTTCTTGTAAGTTCTCGGAGATTCTCGTAGGTTTTCGTAAATAAACTCGTGGATAAACACGTGGGTTTGGAGGAAGGAGTCGTTCAAATAATCTCGGAGGGTCTCTTAGATAAATTTGTGGATTCTCGTGGATTAACTCGAGTATTTACTCGTGGGTTTGGAGGAAGGAGTAGTGCTATGGTTTCATATGATCTCGGAGAGTCTCTTAGATAAACTCGTGGATAAACTCTTAGATAAACTCGTGTATTTATTCGTGGGTTTGGAAGAATGAGTAGTGCTATGGTTTCCATAGGGTCTCGGAGGGTTTCGTGGATAAACTCCTGAATAAACTCGTTGATTTGGACAATGGAGTAGTGCTATGCACAAGGTTTGAAGATGAAAATCTGGGGCGGAAGCTCACCCATAGACTAATAGGCACTTCATTTTGAGGTTTGGTGCCAACGTTGTTTTACTGGGGCATATCTGGAGATCGAGCTGATGGAACGGTGCTCGATCCCACTTCTGATGACGGAGCGGGTGGCGCCAAATAGTTTTTAAGAACGATGACGTCAGCATCGCTGACGTCATTCTGTTGATTATTATCATGACTTCATGGTGACAGTAATTAAACTAGTGACGGCAGGAGAAGCCAGAGACGTCACTGGAAGTCATTGTTATTTATGAGGGTAGATTGGAATAACTTGCTGTAGGTATAACAAGGGTACCGGACTATTTGAGAAGCCTCTTGTTTAACTGAGGTACTAAGTAACTACCCTAACCTACCTATCGGTCTCCACCACCCCTTGTAACCGAGCCATCGCCAACCAATCTAGTCTACACGACCTACGTCGTACAACAAACTAGGACATGGCACATTTTATGAAGGAAGTGTATTCGGCGAGAGCCCGAATCGGAATGTGTCGCTGCACGCTTGTGCCCTTCCTTTTATAATAAAAGGTTGGTGGGGGAATGACGTAATTACGTCATGCTTGATTGTTTACACTACAAGACGGCGCTGCCGTTAATTTACAGAGTTGTTGAGGGTATTTACAACTTGGTTGACAAAGTGATGTTTAATTCATGATTTAAGTAGTTTGACTGAGACGAATTATTTAATCTTGTCTTTCTTGACACTGCCAATTGAGGCTGAAAACGTCTTCGCTCTGACATATATATATATATGTATATTTTTCGATGTGTACACTAAAACCTTTCTGAAAGTATGTAGATTATGATAGTGAAAAAATCATCAAAATCGGTTCATTAGTTGCGGAGATAATCGCGAACATACTTATATACATACATATATACATACATACAACCTCCTTTTTTGAAGTCGGTTAAAAATATACTATAATATGAAACATATTATTCTTGTATTTCCTAACAAGATGATGCCCGAGACTTCATTCACGTGAGCTTAGGTTTTTATTTTATTAATCTTGTAGGAACGCTTTGATACTGCAAGACAAAAGTAGCCTTAGATATCGGTTCCCGGGATGCAAGCTGTCTGTGTACAAAATTTCGTCCAAATCGGATGGGCCCTGAAAAGGTAAAAGACAGAAAGACACACTTTCGCATAATGTAATATTAGAGTATGGTCCACATATTTAAACACGCATATTGTGTCCCTATAGATCCTCACAGTCAAAATATCGATAGTTACATCACTAGCACGTCACGTGTCATCGTCACGTATCATTAAAAAACTTGTGACCACAGACAGCTGTAAACTTGACATCTATTTAGAGTATATATTACAATATCTTAGGTTCAATGTGCTTCTTTTGTTTTCTATTGCTGTTAGTGTGCACTTTCTAGTTTGCACTCTTGGTGTTTTCTATTTTAAGGCGAAACGAGTAATATTATTACGCGAAATAATGGTTTTTTATGATGACAGGAAATTAAAGTAGTTTGGGGTAAAATCGTACTTCGTAGATGTTAACCCTGTTCTCCATACAAATAACTCATCTGTAAATGACAATGACAGCTGTCAGAATTCCACGGAATTAGTAATTCGGTTATACATACTTGTTTCTAGATGTTTACGTGATTGATGCTCATTGTCAATGTCGATTGATCGTTTACCGAACAATCGCAATAAAACGATCAATTATTGATCGATTAACAATTACGATTGATCGTGTCCGGCCATCTTTAGTTTTTGTTTTTCGTAGTTACTCCAAACTTAAAAACGAACACTCATAGACAATCCACACTAATAGATATTATTTATATGCGAAAATGTCTGTCCGTCTGCTAGCTTTTCCTGGCTTTACAGTTTAACCAATTTGGATGAAATTTAGCTTACATTCCGGGGGACGGAAATAGGCTACTTTTTATCCCGGAAAAGCAGAGAGTTCCCGTGGGATTTATTAAAAACGTAAATCCACGCGGACGAAGTCACGGGCATCATCTACTCTAGCGGCACGCTATGATGGCCGGTTTGACGTTTGTCCGCTCATGAAGTTCCGTATTAATTGATAACGACTTTGAAGGAAATAATTGTATTACTTTATTGACGATAGTGATGTGCAGAGATTCATAAATTTTATCGAATGTAGTTTTAGGTTTAGGACTCAAAATTTATTTATTAAATTGATTTCTTATATAAATGTATACAAGTGTAGAAAAATCAGTTTGCACCATTTAAGGGGTGAATGTACTTGTGAATATGAACAATTTTCACTATGTGGACAAACCTCTGAAATCGCAAAAAAATATCAATAAATTTTTAAAAATGGAATCTAATACGATCGTCACATAGGATCGCTGGCTAGCACAACTACTACCTCCGGCAAACTCGCGTCAATGCTCAATGCAAAACAAAGCAGTTTCGAATTGACGTTGCTTCGAAAAGTATAAACTGTCAGTGCAATGCGATTGTGATATAGTTTTGACCTGGCTTTGGATTTCAAATATTGATACTGCATTACTGTTGACCCTTGCTCGTTAATTTGGACTCTGTTCAAGCCCTTTGTTGTGGATTTCGTCGATATGACCGAACGTACGCAGAGAACTGTTCTAAATAGTCAGACACGTGAGTTCGTAATACGCCTTCGTAACTATTTCGATCGTGAAGCTCAAAATGGAGGGCCAATTTTACCTATAACGTCAGTGGTTGAACGCGTAGCTGATGCGCTTAATATTGGACAACGAACTGTTAGACGGATAACTAAAAAAAAATATGGCGAGACTGGCACAGAAGAAAATAAACTTCACACACCAAAAAAGAGAAAACGAGCAAAACCAGTCGTAGGCATCGATAGCTTTGATGCCGATGCTATCCGAAGACATGTTTACGGCTACTATTTACAGAAGGAGTATCCAACAAGAAAAAAGTTGGTGCATTCACTGAAGGAAGCTGGGTTATTCTTCGGTGGGGATAGTTCTTTAACGAAGATTTTGAAGACCATTGGATTTCGATACAAAAAATGTAACAAACGCAAAATATTGATGGAAAGATTTGATATAGCGATGGCAAGGTATACTTTTTTACGGCAAGTGAAAGAAATCAAAAATTGGCAAAATGTTGTGTTCTTGGATGAAACATGGCTTAATGCTAACCATACTGTAGGCCGTTCTTGGAACGATGACACAGCAGCATCTACTTCCAAAGTTCCTGTAGGAAAAGGATCGCGACTTATAATTTGTCACGCCGGAACCATCAACGGGTTTGTCGAAGGTTCTCTCATGGCTTTTGCGTCAAAAACCACTGGAGACTATCATGAAGACATGAATGGAGAAAAGTTTACTGAATGGTTTACCTCAATGTTGTGTAGCCTCCCTGAACCATCTATTATAATTATGGACAACGCCCCATACCACTCGATGCAAATTGACAAGCCACCTGCCCAATCCCAAAAGAAAGCTGATATCGTCGCATGGCTTCGTAAAAATGGCGTAGATGCAAACATGAATATGTTAAAAGCGGAATTAGTACGTCTTTTAAAAGAAAACAAACCAACCAAGATCCGATACGTCATTGACGAAATAGCATTAGAACATGGGCACAGAGTTATACGGTTACCGCCTTACCATTGTGAGTATAATGCGATTGAGTTGGTGTGGGCTCAAATTAAGGGATATGCTGCAAGACACAATACAGAACCCCCATTTACCACAAAAAAAATGCTAAAATTATTAGAAGAAGCTTGTGAACATGTGACTAAAGGAGACTGGGAAAAGGTTGTGAATAGAACTGTTAAATTAATAAGGGAAGATTATGAAAGAGATGTGAAAATAGATAATATTATAGAAAACGAACATATAATTATTAATGTATGTGATGATAGCAGTGACGACAGTGAAAATAGTAGTATGGACGAATCTGATTAATTATGGCCTTTTGTGGCACCTTTTTTGGTATCTTTTGTATTCATATGTTTCTCGTGTGCATATAAAGTATGTATATTCATTTTCGTTCAAATATTCAGTTCGTTCAAATAAATTAAATAAACATATACATTTTTGTTTTATTAAACCTATTTAATCAGGTACAAAAACAAAACTTAATTGTTTTTTGTTCGAGAATAAATTGACATTCCACATCACTATTGTAATGTGTCAAACCGGCCATCATAGCGTGCCGCTAGTGTAGTAATAAATTACTCATAGACAATACGGTCACAAGCCTCACTGATCTCTATTTAAATAAAACAAGTACACCGGCTATTAACTGAAGCAATTTGGTAATCACCATTTTAATGGCGCTGATTGCTGAGAAAACTGAGTGAAGGTTCTTTTTACCCGACTGGGTATATGTGTTTCACCTGTGTGTATGTATGTCTATTCCTATGTCCGCTTGTAACTAATCAACGGTTCAACGGATTTTGATAAATGATACGTCATTAGATTTGTCTCAATAACGCGAGTGTTATAGGGTACCTAAATTTAAAAAAAAATCAAAATGGCGGACTTTATGCGCTTTAATGTGCGAGCTGAAATAAAATTTTTTCTTCAAGACCCTCGAGTGGGGTATCAAAATAAAGGGATTCAAAAGGCAAATACGAAAATGTATAAATTTATATATTTGGAAACAATTTGGAGTGATAAATCGTAGAAAATGACCGTTTCCTATGTCAGTTCGTAACTACTTAACGGCTCAACCTATTTTGATAAATTATACGTCATTAGATTTGTCTTGACGGCGCAAATGTTACTGGGTACATAAAATTCATAAAAAATCAAAATGGCGAATGTTATGCACTTTAATGTGCGGGCTGAAAAAAAATTTTTTCTTCAAGACCCTCGAGTGGGGTATCAAAATAAAGGGCTTTAAAAGGCGAGTACGAAAATGTATACAATCTATATGTTTTAAATCAATTTGTAGTGACAAATCTTGAAAAACAAAATAAATAACAACTACACTGTAAGTGGTACGGTGGTAGTTTATTAATTTTTTAGTTCATTTTTTAGCATGGCAGTCGGGTTTTTTAATTTTTAAATTATAGCTTGTTAATTATTCATCTAGAAGTTAGCCCTTGACTGCGATCTCATTTGATGGTAAATGACGATACAGTCTAACGTGGAAGCGGGCTAACCTGTAAGAGGTATGGAAATTTTTATTAAACCCATACTTACTTAAAAATTCATAGACGTATATACGTTTGTAGGTATGAATGTATGTTTGTCCATGGATTTCTCCAAAATATTTATCGGATATATTAAAAAAAAAAGCTTTATTGTGTTACACTATTGTTCAACATTTAAATTACACATAAGAAAAACAGATAGAAGAAATTAAAAAATTAGAACGAACAACAAACACAATAGGTAGCAATCTCAGCTTTGTGCTGGGCATTGGCAACAATACCTTCTTCTTTTATTGGCTTACATTTACTTCAACTTAGGGAACAGTGCGAGATTCATCAACATCGGTTCACTAATATCCAAGATACGGACTGTTAAGTGTGTGGTAAAGTCGGTTTAACTTTTAATCTTTAAGATTATCACTTGTATTTCAGGTAATGGACGGGTGGTATCCAGAGTCCAACATCTCCTTCCAAGTGTACTGCGCGCTGTGCTTGGTACCGCTCGTGCTGATCTGTCAGATACGGAATCTGAAGTATTTGGTGCCGTTCTCCGCTACTGCTAACGCGCTGATCGCGGTGGTGTTCATTGTGACCATGTACTACATATTCATCGACCTCCCCTCCCCGAAAGAGAGAGAGATGGTCGCCAGTGTGACAACATGGCCCCTGTTCTTTAGGTAAGTCTTTTAAAGTAACATCATCATGATCAACCCATTACCGGCTCACTACAGAGCACGGGTCTCCTCTCAGAGTGAGAAGGGTTTTGGCCATAGTCTACCACGCTGGCTAGTCTAATCCGCTTGGGATTGGCAGACTTCACACACCTTTGAGAACGTTATGGAGAACTTTCAGGCATGCAGGTTTCCTCACGATGTTTTTCCTTCACCGTTAAAGCAAGTGATATTTAAATACTTAAAACGCACATAACTCCGAAAAGTTAGAGGTGCGTGCCCCGGGATCAAACCTACGACCTCCGATTAGAAGTCGGTTGTCCTAACCACCAGGCTATCACCGCTTAAAGTAAGTAACACTAGAGTAAAAATGGTGCTGAGGGTCATGACGTCTTTACATTAAATACTACATTAGTGGTAGAAATTTCTTGAAAGAAATAAAACGCGTTTATGCAATCGTGGCATCACAGACAAACGAATATTATGCCAACGTATCATTGTTCGTCTGTGATGACCCCCAGAATGGCTGTGGCTATACGCCCATTCTTTGTAGAACTTATAGTTCTTCGGATAATAATGCCGTGCGATTTCATTTTCGCTTAAGATTATATCAGGTTAGTGTTCATAACCAGGACCGAAAGCCTATCCGTATTCTGCGAATCTTAAAGGAAACGACAATCTTTGCAACTCTTTAAGTTAAGAGTGATGACTTGGGTCAATGTTGATTTCCCAACGCCGCTCCGTCGACTGAAATGTAAACAATCAAAAATTCTATACAAGCAAACAATATCATACAATCAGCCCTCGGCTTGTAATGTCGGGTTGCGATGTACAAAGTTGGTAACTCAAGCTGGTAAGCAGAAGTTAAAACTAAACTTCTCTTTCAGCACGGTAATATTCGCGATGGAAGGCATCGGCGTGGTGATGCCCGTTGAGAACGAGATGGCGAACCCGGCGCGGTTCCTGGGGTGTCCCGGAGTGCTGAACACGGCGATGGTCATCGTCATATCGCTGTACGGAGTGTTCGGGTTCTTTGGATATGTTCAGTTCGGCGACGCTGTCAAGGGCAGCATCACGCTGAACCTTCCTCAGGATCAATGGTACACACCTATTTATTAACCCTTCGGCGACGCTGTCTAGGGCAGCATCACGCTGAACCTTCCTCAGGATCAATGGTACTCACCTATTTATTAACCCTTTGGCGACGCTGTCAAGGGCAGCATCACACTGAACCTTCCTCAGGATCAATGGTACTTACCTATTTATTAACCCTTCGGCGACGCTGTCAAGGGCAGCATCACACTGAACCTTCCTCAGGATCAATGGTACTCACCTATTTATTAACCCCTCAGCGACGCTGTCAAGGGCAGCATCACACTGAACCTTCCTCAGGATCAATGGTACTCACCTATTTATTAACCCCTCGGCGACGCTGTCAAGGGCAGCATCACACTGAACTTTCCTCAGGATCAATGGTACTCACCTATTTATTAACCCCTCGGCGACGCTGTCAAGGGCAGCATCACACTGAACCTTCCTCAGGATCAATGGTACTCACCTATTTATTAACCCCTCGGCGACGCTGTCAAGGGCAGCATCACACTGAACCTTCCTCAGGATCAATGGTACTCACCTATTTATTACCTTTAGCGTCGGGCTATTATGAGATTAACGAGTCATTAGATTTGTTTTAATTGATCTAGCAATTAATTATTTTATAAAAGATTTTATAATAAAAGCTATGAAATTTAACGCTCAATTCTCCATCCCACTCGGCTAATTATCTCTATCGGGACGAACCATTCTCATTGCGGAGATAAATTACAATTAAAAAGTTTTGTGAGATAAATCTTCTATTTTAAAACGTTTTAATTTTGACTGTGAATGAAGAAAATTATCTCTAATAACATTTCTGCGGTTTGGCTGTGTTTGTCAGGAAAGGCGCTTGAGAGTGCTTGACGGATTTTGCAAGTCCGTTGTGAAGTCGAATGTTGTTATCATAATTTTGTTTTCATTGTACCTACCCATAGATTTTAGTTTTCAAAAATCCTTTCTTAGCGGATGCCTACATCATAAAAGCTATCTGTATGACAAAGAGCAGTAGTTTGACCTGTGCGTTCGTAGATCAGTCAATCAGTCACCTTTTCCTTTTATATAGTAGGATTTAGATTATTTTAGTGTGTGTGTGTGTGTGTGTGTCCAAGTATGTGTTGTGTGTTGTCTGATGTGTTCTACTTTGTGTGTATGATATAATCGGTCCAAGATGGCCGCCGCCACAAAATGGGGAATGTCGGGGGTTTTTAAATTTTTAATTTATACTTGTTTCATTACAGGGTAGCACAGGGAGCCAAGCTTCTCATGGCGGTGGTCATATACCTGTCGTTCGCCCTGCAGTTCTACGTGCCCATGGAAAAGATCAACCGCATGCTGGCCAAGCGAAAGTCTGAAAAATTCGAAAACGTTATACAAATTGGAATTCGAACTTCTTTACTCACTATTGTTGGTAAGTCGAAATTCTTCGTGCCCAGTTCGTGTGCATTTTGTTGCGAAAGCCTGGACCACAAGATTCTTATTAAAATTTATTTCTATTTAAATTTCAAATTAAAATATTTTAAAAAAATAAGGTAATATGAAAGAAAAAGTTCTATCTATCGAAAGTGAGAACTTTTCATTTTCAACATGAAAAACTTGGGAGGAACGTCAGGACATTCCTTTCAGTAGGTAAATAATCATTATGTTCAAGTTATATCTAGCAACTAAATCAACGAAAATTAAACTGTATCTCTTCGAAAATACGTCTGTTTTTACAGTAACGCGCACTGATGCTTGGCTAGTCATCTGGGCGGATATAAGCTCGAGCTCTCTTACCTTACCTAGTTTTTATTCATAAAATTTTGTCGAGTGAATCTACCACTGCACTGGTTTGAAATACGGTCCGTTCCAATCTAAAAGAGCCAGCAAGAAATTATGCGATTGCTATTTTTTAAAAGTAAACAAATTCCAATAGTTATTTTGTTGATTATTATCACTATCACTTCACTACATAGTATAAAAGTACAAGTGTAAATTGAAAATTTAAAAAACCCCCGACATACGCCATTTTGTAGCGGCGGCCATCTTGGATTTGCAATAGTGCTATTCTGCTAGTCAAGCCCTTTCATTTGATACCCATATTAAGGGAGTTGTGAAAAAATATGTAATCCGCCATTTTGTAGCGGCGGCCATCTTGGACCGATTTTCATCAAACATAGCTAACAACACTCTCGACTAAATCACCTTTCGAACAAAAAAAACCGCATTCAAATCGGTCCACCCGTTTGAGCGCCACAGGGGAACAGACACACACACACACACACACACACACACACACACACACACACACACACAGACACGTCAAACTTATAACACCCCGTCGTTTTTGCGTCGGGGGTTAAAAACAAAGTCGCTTTCTCTGTCCCTATATCCCTATGTCCCTATGTATGCTTAAATCTTTAAAACTACGCAACGGATTTTGATGCGGTTTTTTTTAATAGATAGAGTGATTCAAGAGGAAGGTTTATTAGTAGAAAAATTGGACCCGGTAGGTGGCGCTAATAGCGGGCAGGCAGAGGCGACGGAAGGCGTGGGCGATGTGGGCCCAGGCCCACGGCCTCGCGCTCCGGAGGGCCTCGCGCCCTGAGGTTACTTACATAGTATAGTAGGTGCCTACTATGATTTTGTATGAATAAAAATTTCAGAGGGCCTCGCAAAATATATCTTGCCCACATAAAATTTAGGTCTTGCCCCGCCACTGCGGGCAGGACGACGTCTGCCGGGTCCGCTAGTAAGTTATATTTTGGTAATTTATCTAAGAGCAAAGAAGTGCGGACTTTGCACGAAAGGAATTAGGCATTTTTTACTAATTTATTTTGGGATCTATAATATAGTTACTTAGATAGATAATTATATACGGTCTAGCTCTAGACTGTATTCAGCGTAATGGCCCGTAGTCTGAAAACTTTTAAACGGCCTAGTTTATTAGTTTAGTTGATTACGAATGAAAACTTCGGGGAGTGAGCAAATAAAAAGATTGAAGTAGGTTGTTCGAACAAAATCGCAACGGTATACTTAAACCATCGATGTCTAACAAACTGAAAGCGTGATGCAGCGAAGGAAGTAAAATTCCTTGCAAAATACCTAACAATGTTCATACATAAATGTCAAAATCAAGTTTCCCACGTCCCAGACATTCGCTTATGAAGCGCTAGAGGTTACACAAGAGAATACCTTTGCTTCATAACCAAACAGCCGATGCGCAACTGAGGTAAATGGGTTTGAATATTTTGGTCTACCTACCAATCCGCCATTTTCATTTTTTTTCCAAAATAACGGCCACGCATAAAAAGTGTTACGTTTTCGAGATATAAGCTACCAAAGTTGTACTGGTGGCTATCGTCAGTTAACTAAAATTATACGATACAATGAAAGTACATCTTTGAAAGCTTATATCTCGAAAACGCGATACTTTGGAAGATTTTGTTTCATAACAATAGTTGTTTGTATTCAAACCAGCTATTGATTTATGCAAGTTTTATGCGTGGCCGTTAAATTGAACAAAAAAAAGGAAAATGCCAGACTGGTAGGTAGGACAAGCTCCATACAAAAATATTCAAAGCCCTTTATTTTTCCTTAGGGAATCGCATAGAGTGCATAGAAAGTAGAAACTACGGCGGTAAACTTTACAACTTATACCTACAGCTGCATGGTTTACGAAAGTGTACGATGTCGCACCAGCTGTGGTGGCATGATATCAATAAAATATTACCTACGTGGCATCGCTCTCTCGCTGCACTTTGACAGAGTTGCAGTTCTCTACTTCATATAGTTCCTTGAGAAAATCGTTGTATCTACGTACTGGATTGCCAGATGCATTTTACGGGTTAGATACCCCGTTTTTCAAGCTATGAGAGCCAATTGCAAAAAACAAAATAGAAAACGGGGTAGATAAAGTTCCATGCAAATATTTTTATAAATTTGCTTCACAAAAATGAAGAGCATTTTTCTTCAAACAATGATCGTAAATTTAAAAAATTAAATTATCTTCATAAAACACTGCTGTTTTAATTGGCTCCCGTAAAAAAAATGTAAAAACCGTATTTTCGATGCTGGTAACCCTGGTAGTGGCGATTGGCAACCCTACGTCTGCATACGTACATATACCCGTATTACTAATTCCCTGGAATTCTGACGTTTCTTAATGTTACCAGAGATAAAACAATTCCCACAAAAAAGATAAAAAATTCAAAACTTATGCAAATACAAATCAACTGCCGCATGTAGATATGACAAATGCCTGACAGACACTTCATGATGATAATGTCATTCGACATACATTTTTGAATAATTTTTTTCAATGTGCTTCTTTTGTTTTCTGTTGCTGTCAGTGTGCACTTTCTAGTTTCCACTCTTGGTGTTTTCTATTTTAAGGCGAAACGACTAATATTCTTACGCGGCATATGGCTTTTTATGATGACAGGGAATTAAAGTAGTTTGGGGTAAAATCGTACTTCGTAGATGTTAACCCTGTTCACCATACAAATAAGTCATCTGTAAATGACAATGACAGCTGTCAGAATTCTGGGGAATTAGTAATACGGGTATAGATACAATGTACGTATGCAGACGTAGGGTTGCCACTCGCCACTACCAGGGTTACCAGCATTGAAAATACAAGCGTGCTCCATGTGTAGGTAGCTAACATCACGTGCGCCGCTTCTGTACGAACTCGTCGCAAATTGCACAGTCTTCGTACTCGCAGTTCTGCAAGTTCCGTATCGAGTTACCAACTTTATGAACATAATATTGAAACAGAATCCTTATTCCATGTCGCGAAGTTGCTCAAATGTACCAACTTGTTTGAATATGCTCACATAACAGTGTAAAACAATCCTTATTCCTTTGGTGTAAAAAGTTGCTCTAATCTAATATCGTAAACTACGAGATATTACAGTAATGCTATCTATGCTTTTGGCGAGGGTTGTCTTTGATCATTTTTTTTAACCCCTGACGCAAAAACGACGGGGTGTTATAAGTTTGACGTGTCTGTGTCACACACACAGTGTGTGTGTGTATGTGTCTGTTTCCCTGTAGCGCTCAAACGGGTGAACCGATTTGAATGCTATTTTTTGTTTGAAAGGTGAATTAGTCGAGAGTGTTGTTAGCTATGTTTGATGAAAATCGATTCTTAATCTATAATTAATAATCTTCCTTAATATGGGTATCAACTATCAAATGAAAGGGTTTGACTAGTAGAATAGCACTATGCAAATCCAAGATGGCCGCCGTCACAAAATGGCGAATGTCGGGGGTTTTTAAATTTTTAATTTATACTTGTTTAACTTATTTCTTTCTTTTTTACAGTTGCGGTAGCGGTGTTATTCCCCAACTTGGAGCTCGTCATCAGTCTGGTGGGCGCCATCTTCTTCTCCACCCTGGGTCTGCTCCTCCCAGCACTCATAGACACAGTGTACCGTTGGGACAGAGACCTTGGCAGATGGAACTATCTCCTTATCAAGAACATCATCATCATGATCATCGCTTTTATCGCTCTGGTATCTGGATCGTATGTTTCGATAGTTGAGATGATCCGTGATACAAACGACGTCAGTGATCATGTTATCAGTCATCAAAATGTCACTTTGACGTAATCCAGCAAACGCACTGACTTCTTTTAACGCTAGTAAAATTATACTCTGAAATAAAAATCAATTGCCTCATGTAGATAATATGACAAATGCCTGACATATTTCAGGTATTTTTGTTTGGGGTAAAATCGAACTTCAGGTAACCCTATGTTTCATACAAATAACTCACAACTGTCAGAATTATACCGAATTAAAAATCAGACTGTATACTCTGGAATGACTTTGACTATACAAAATTTTGCTGATTCTTCGATCCAAAGCGCTGCACCGAAAGTACCAGGAACTAAATTTGACTTGACGGGAATTAAATAAATAATCCCACTTATTCAAGGGGCGGATCAACAAATTCCTCAAAAGCCGGCAATGCATTGGTAGTTACTATAGCGCGCTGCAAATGTTCGTGGGCGGCGGTAATTTAACATCAGGTGACCTGCTTGCTTGTTTGCCTGCGATTTATACATTTATATAAAAAAAAATCATATCTCAATACAATTTATCACCATTCAAATTAGTTCCGCGTACCTTCACTCACATTATTGTTAGCGACAAAATGGCGATTATCAAATCGCTTCAGTCAATAGCCAGTGAAGTGTTACCTACTTGTATTATTAGATGTTAGTGTGTAAATACAATCACTGTCACCGCTATTCCAGTTTCTTTTAGCAAAAATACTGGTGGCACCTACATAGTAGGTCTTCTAATGTAGCGGCCACATTAACAGAAAATGCCATTGAACATAGCGATAACCGTAGGTGTGGCCGCTTTATTGCGATAAATCTGCCATTGAACTTCTTTGATCTGCCAAAATTTACCGCCACCCGACTTAATGCCCAATGACATTTCCCGTTAATGTGGCTGCTACATTCTAATTTACAAATTTGAGTTTTGAAGCTTATGAATAATAAGGTTAACAAGGTGGCAAGTTCGAAATAAAAATAAGTTTAATTATAATTTAAAAAAATATCCTCAATGATGATGGCTCTTGGCTGGCATTTAGTTAAAATATTAATTTGAGAGTCGAATAGGTAGGTACCTACTTGAAATTCTTATATACCAAAAAGTCAAAAACAACATTAAATTACCCAAACATTGACTGTGAAAGCTTTATCGAGGTGCTTTAGTTCAAAAAATGTCAGATCCAATCTGATTATTATTATGGATATTAAAACTAAGTACGTGTCATTATTTAGGTACTCAGCGATAACAGTATGCCAGAAGTTGATACAGAAAATGTTTGGCAAGCTAGCTAATGATTTATTTGTACACCATAATTCATTTGTACATCTCGATCACAATTATATCTGACTTTTTAGTACAAATAAATAGAAGAAATTTTTGAACTACAACATATGAGAAGTTGGATGTTTTTGTATCCAATTCGAAATATTATTAAACCAAAGAAGAAAAAGAGATATTTGAACCTATTTCGTACAATGTATTATTATATACCTATTGAGACCTTGGTTTATCAGCTTCTTGATCAAAGTGCCAAAGTCCCGCTATCAATTTGTTAGTCAAATTACTTTCACGTAAAACTATTTATGTACTTAGTCTAAGGCATTGTGATGTTAATTAATTTATTCATAACTTGATCAATAAAAGTTTTTCACATGTAAGTATGTACATAATATTTTAATAAATGATTTTATGACCAAAATAATTTTATTCTTACTTTTGTGACAACCCTCGCATATTTGAGTTAGGGTAGTGTATATAAACAGCGGCACGAAACTCGGGCGCTGAACTTCAATGCGCAGAAGTCGAAAATGAGGTATCTCGGTTGCTGGGGGGGTCGCGGGGAGGGCGTGGGGATCGTTCATAAGCACTAAGGGCGTTTGTGCACTTATTCGTTTTCGATTCGTTTTCGTGTTTCGTGAAAACAAGATTCGACATAGCCTTCCTTATAACTGTATGGGCGCTTGTGCACTTACTCGTTTTCGATTCGTTTTCGTGTTTATATATTCGTGAATTCTTCACATCGAATCGTTTTAAAATAAGGACGCGAGTGGAATGGTGTGTGGAAAGAGGGCAGAGATGAGTCCTGATGTTGTGAGGTATTTGGAAAACATAGGTATTTGCATTTCTTGAATTCCAACAAAACATGATTCAACGCAGTTGATTATTATTAAAAATTAATACCTACTTAGTTTGGCATTAAAATAAATCGTTTGTTTTATTCAAATTAGTTTTACTTCGAGTAAAATACCTAAATATTGTAGTATAATCAAAATTTCCATACCTGTGGTTGGTAGTCAAAAACTATCAGCAAAATATGAACATTTCATAAAAAATATCATTTCTGATACTTAGTTGTTACTGTTTTCTTACAAGAGCGTAATGTCCACTTGGGATGTTCACAAAATATATGACGTATGCTTAGATAATTTTGATACTAACCGTACCGTGTGAAATATTCATAATCACTTACCTTAGTGTTACTGCCAGCATTTTTTCTGGAGTTATGCATTCTCTAAAACGTGTGTCTTGCCGAGGAATCTTTTTTTTATATGACACAATATGAAATCGAAAGTAGCAACATTCTTTCGATAGTAATTAAAAAAAGTTTTTTCATGATGTCATGTCATGTCATTAAGTGATGATCGCCTACGAATGTATAAGAGAAGTGCGAAAAGCTGACGACGATTAAATGCAGCACACATTATGAACACGGTTTTATCTACGAAATGCTTAAAACGTATAGTGAAATCACGATTAAGTGCACAAATGTCATTCGTGAATTTCGTATACGTTTTTATGATGTTCATTAAAAAAACGAACACGAATCGAAAACGAATCGAAAACGAGTAAGTGCACAAACGCCCTAATTAGCTCTCACGGATCCCTTGTAAGCGCTGATTGGCTCTCCAATCGTACTGTGTCCCGTTCACTCGTACGACGCTGCGCGCACTTGAAGGTCAGCGCTCGAGTTACGTGCCGCGGCTTATACCTATACCGAAATATTACACAGGCGGCGGCATCGACCGAAATCAAAGGCGTTGCCTAAGGCGCAGGTCCCATTGGGAGCGAAGCGAAGTGGTTTCGCAACACTCATGTCGCTAGAGAGTAAGAATTTCGCTTCGCTCTGTCATTTGCAGTGTGAACTGTAAGGTAGTATAAATTAAAAATTTAAAAAACCCCCGCCATTCAATTCGCCATTTTGTGGTGGCGGCCATCTTGGATTTCAATAGTGCTATTCTACTAGTCAAGCCCTTTCATTTGATACCCATATTAAGGGAGTTGTGAAAAAATAATATGTAATCCGCCATTTTGTAGCGGCGGCCATCTTGGATCGATTTTAATCAAACATAGCTAACAACACTCACGACTAATTCACCTTTCAAACAAAAAAACCGCATTCAAATCGGTCCACACGTTAAAGCGCTACAGGGGAACAGACACCCACACACACACATACAGACACGTGAAACTTATGACACCCCGTCGTTTTTGCGTCGAGGGTTAAAAAGAAGGCGGTATAGGTACATTTCACATTGACGTCATAATATTTTGATACTCGAAATCTATCAATGTTTTCGAGATGTATAAACTCGTATTAACCCTACATCTATATTTTAAACCAGTAGTTCCCAAAGTGGTCCAGGAAGACCCCCAAGGGTCCACGGGAGACTCGACGGGGGTCTACGTTGGCATGACAAAAAAATGGGGGTTCACAAGTCGTAATTTTCGTGGACCCCCGGTCCACGAAAATTTATCTGCTTTCGATAGTGAAGATCTAAAATGTTGGCTTGACTTCACCAATCAATGAAGTGGCTTCACCTATCAATGTAGGCAGATAATGTTTTAAGAAGAATAGAATAGAATAGAATACTTAGTTTTTTATTAAAATAAACTTTTACAAGTACTTTTGAATCGTCAATTGAATCTACCACAGGTTCGGAATGCAGTTCCAGCCGAGAAGAACCTGCAAGCTCAGCGACTGTTACTTGTAAAAACTTGCATATTCCATATTCAGCGCTTTACTTGACAGAACTTTACTTTTTTGTCATCCACTCACAGTCACAGCACAATCAATTAAACAATCAATTCTCATTTTTTTCGAAAACTATTAATTCGTGCTTGGAACTCAGCCGCAACGCAAATTTCCATAGTAAAATCTAATCTTCATATTTTTTGTCGAGTTTTGGGAATATGGTAGAAATGTAGCTGTAGGGGGTCCACCGGTACTAGCTAAACTTTGAAAGTGGTCTATGAGAAAAAAAGTTTGGGAACCTCTGTTTTAAACTCACGTTTCACAAATTGCACGAAATCTTTGAAATGTCTACTTTAAGCGTCTCGAAAGTCCATCAAACAAATTTCAAGTGCCATTTATAGACTAACATTTCGAAGTTTATAATGGATTTAGCAACTTTGAATTATTATAGAGAAGATCAATAATAAGCTGGTTAGGGTTGAGCAGCTGAAGTGGTTATGGGCGGGGTGCATAATGAGAAAAGGGTTCGATTCCCGGCAGGGCAATTTTGAATTTATAATTAGACTGCATGTCACTTTACCATCAGGTGAGATCGTAGTCAAGGTCTATCTTGTAGATGAATAAAAAGCTTCAATTTTAACCTGCAAGTGTGAGCGTTCCATAATATTCTCAAAGTCTACCAATACGCATTTGTCCAACGTGGTGGACTACGGCCTAAACCCTTCTCCTGAGAGACCCATGCCTTGTAGTGAGCTGTAGTAGGCCAGTAATGCGATGATCAAAATCATGTTGATGATGATGAGACAAAAAAATTCTCTCAACTATTTTAACTACCTAATCGTATTTCTTTCATTTTGTAGCTTCTGCGATAGTAAATTGATGGTTACGTTACGAAGTAACTATGCTTAATCAGTAGTTTCGGGCTGTTAAGATGTTTTTAGTGGGTAGGTATCATTAATTATTCTTTCATCAAATAATAAATCCATACTAATATTATAAATGCGAAAGTGTGTCTGCCTGTCTGTTTGTCTGCTAGCTTTTCACGACCCAACAGTTTAATCGATTTTGATAAAATTTACTAACTACCCGGGGACGGACATAGGTTATTTTACTACGCGGACGAAGTCGTGGGTATCATCATCTAGTAACTAATAATAATTAATTATTATGCTGAACGAGCGTCGATTATCCTCGTAATTATGATATTTTTAGGCGATAGCTTGAAGAACTTTAATTGGGTTAGGAAGTTATTAACAAACTATTGCACACTGTGAATAGGCTTGAAATGAACTGTATAGGTAGGTACCCTGAAATGAAATTATACTTAGTTATGCAACTAAATTAAATTATTGATTTATACTTAATTAATTAATACCTACTTATTTAAATTAAAATTCAATTACACTCACTACTTACTCGTAGCTCTGCGTGTAATGTAATTTACCTATGTTTTATTTATTACTAGCTAATCCCCGCAACTTCGTTCGCGTAGATATAGGTGTTTATATAGGATCGGATCGGATTCCATAATTCTTTTATGTACCTAAACTAAATATAGCCTATGTTACTCCTTATAACACTGAAAGTTCCATTAAAATCGATCCAACCGTTTCGGAGATTAACTGGAACAAATAGACAGACCGATAAACATAAATTTAAATGCACACCAGTTTTTAATAAGCCGTACGTTCAAAGATCTGGGTCCCAAGTTATTTGAACCCAATACTGAGGGTTGTAATGTCTGTCATTTCTGAACTAAAAAACCTATGACCTTGAAATATTTACGGGACAATATATAAAGTACTACTTTTCTAACAAAAAAAAAGAATGAATGAAATCGAACAACGCGTTAGTGAATTACAGCTAAATACACGTTTTAACTTTCAGCCCTCTCCCAAGGGAACCGTGCTGAATTTCGGGATAAAAAGTATCCTATGTCCTACCTCGGTGTATAATCTCAAATCGTACCAAGTTTCATTCGAATCTATTCAGTAGTTTCGGTGTGATGCGCGGCCAAGATACAGACAGACAGACAGACAGACAGGCAGAAAGACAGACAAAAATGAAAAAAATTGCAGTTTTGGCTTCAGTATCGATTATAGAGTGACCTCCAATAAAAATTTTCAAAATATCTTCAATGTACAGAATTGGATCTATTACAGTTTTATTATATTACTAGCTGATGCTCGCGACTTCGCCCGCGTGGATTCTTATAAATCTCACTTGGGGGTCGAATTTGCAAAATTCTTGAAACACGTAATTCTTTATTTTTAACCGACAGTACAAATACCGATTTTCATTAATATAACTTTAAAAATTACGGACTTTCATACAAACTTCCAACTCCCATTTAACCCACTTGGGGATAGTTTTTGCAAAATTCCTTAAACTTTAAACTCTTTATTTTTAACCGAAAACCTAAGTACCAATTTTCATGGATATAACTTGAAAAATGACGGACTTTCATACAAACTTTCATCCCCTATTTAACCCTCTTAGGGTAGAATTCGCAATAATCCTTTCTTAGTGTGCGCCTACGTCATAAAAGAAAGCTACTGTGAAAATTTCAAGTTTCTAGCTTCAGTAGTTTTGGCTGTGCGTTGATTGTCAGTCAGGACAAGCTACTTTATATTATTATAGATAGATAGATAGATAGATAGATAGATAGATAGATAGATAGAAGATAGATGTTGAATGTGGATACACTCACGTGTGGGAATTTCCGTAGCAATTCTATTAATATTACCCTACACGAACATCTATATAAAACTTCGGTAGGTATTATTTAACTATTTACATAGACTGCTAAAATCATAACCCTTCCTTTTGGCTTTGCCGTAGTCGGGTAAAAAATAGAGCGAGTTATGGTCCGTTTCAATAGAGTTGAGCTAAAATGTAAACCAAGTCCAACACACCTTTTTGCTAAAAACTACAGAATGGATTGAAATGAAACTTCGCACGATTTAAGTTTATACTACAAACTTAAATCGTGCTAAGTTTCATTTCAATCCATTCTGTAGTTTTTTAGCAAAAAAGGTGTGTTGGTTTACATTTTAGCTCAACTCTATTGAAACGGACTATAGGTTTCGTGGCCTTCGCATTCGAATTCCAGGCAACCAAAGGCGTAAAGCAACTTGGCTACAGATACAAGGTAGGTGGTGCAATATAAACAAAATTATTTATGTTTTTTATTCATATTATATGTTTCAGCATTATTTATTAGTAGCATATTTTTATTTTTATTTATTCTGTACTAGCGGCTTCGCCCGCTTGAATTTTCGTTTTGAACAAATCCCGAGGGAATCGTGGATTTCCTGTTCCCGTTCCCGCTCCCTTTTTCAACCTTTATACTTACTATCCAGGAAGTTCGCTATAGTAATCTACCTATAGCTGCAGATATAGGTAGATATAGAATTCTTTGATTTTTCCGGGATAAAAAGAAGCCTATGTGTTAATCCAGAGTATAATATCTCCATTCCAAATTTCACCCAAATCCATCCGCTAGTTTTTGCGTGATTGAGTAACAAACATACAAACATCCAAACGTCCAAACATCCACACGTTCACATCTATACCTACTAATAAATAAAATTGAAGTGTCTGTCTGTAATTTCGAAATAACTTCCTCATATTAAGCTCATACGGTTATTTGAACTGTACTATAACCGAATCACACGTTTTAAAAATTTTTGTCTGTCTGTCTGTCTGTCTGTTTGAACGGGCTAATCTTCGGAACGGCTGAACCGATTTTGACGGGACTTTCACATACAAGTAGAGAATTAACCAGGGAGTAACATAGGCTACTTTTTTAACCGACTTTCAAAAAAGGAGGAGTTGTGTTTTTCTACCTATGTACACCGATATCTCCGAGATTTCTGAACCGATTTGCGTAATTTTTTTTTTTATCGATAGAGAATCATTGCGACCCTGTTTTATAAAAAAATTGGATTCCAACTCTTCAATCCTAATGCTGTACGGGACCTGATCCCCAAAAGTAATGGGATTTAGAAACTTTCGGTTATTTAAATTGATATTGGGGGTACAAATTAAAGACTTTATCGTTGAATGAACTTGAGTAGGTACATATCCAACTCCTCAACCCTGATGCTGTAAGGAATTCCAAAATCGTGGGGATCCCACGGGATTTTTCCGATTTGGGGACGGGTTACTATACAGATAAGCTACTTTTTGTTCCGGAAAATCAAAAGTTCCCACGGGATTTTTAAAAACCTAAATCCACACGGGCGAAGCCGTGGGCATCATCTAGTTTATAATATTATAGTAGGATTAGAATTTACTTAACTTCTTATGATGTGTTTGCGTTATTACTGCACTATCCTGTTATCATAAGTACTTTTCCTTTCTACACAAGGGTTGCCTGGAAGAGATTGCTTTAGCAATAAGGTCGCCTTTGCATGCTACCGTACTTACAATAATTGTATTCTTTCTTTGTGTTATTCATATTTTGGTATGCAATAAAGTGTTTCTATTCTATTCTATTCTATTAACATACATAGATAAATATATGGTACGTTTTGATAACATTTTACTAAAATGTATGAAACTAGTTTACCTGACTTGATGTTACTATTATGATAACAAAGTAGTTAGGAGGTACATTGCCCTCAATACAAGAGTCTAGACTATAATTTCAAACGAGGAATAATTTGCTTCAATGTAACGGAATTTGAGTTATTATCGTAATTCTTTTATCCCCAATTCGCCGTGTAATTTTATTTAATTCTCTCTGATTTCAGGACAGATTAAAGTGATTTACTTTTTGTTCCGTACGAAGAAAGACCTGTCCATTTTTTGCTGACCTATATAATGAAAATGAAACAAAATGAACCGCGAGTTTTATCCATTTTTATCCTCAATCTATACTAATAAATAAAATTGAAGTGTCTGTCTGTAATTTCGAAATAACTACCTCATATTAAGCTCATATGGTTATTTGAACGGTACCATGACCGAATCACACGTTTTTAAAATTTTTGTCTGTCTGTCTGTCTGTCTGTTTGAACGGGCTAATCTTCGGAACGGCTGAACCGTTTTTGACGGGACTTTCACTTACAAGTAGAGAATTAACCAGGGAGTAACATAGGCTACTTTTTTAACCGACTTTCAAAAAAGGAGGAGTTGTGTTTTTCTACCTATGTACACCGAGTAGCTGTGATAGCCTAGTGGTCAGGACGACCGACTTCTAATCGGAGGTCGTGGGTTCGATCCCGGGCACGCACCTCTAACTTTTCGAAGTTATGTGCGTTTTAAGTATTTAAATATCACTTGCTTTCGGTGAAGGAAAACATCGTGAGGAAACCTGCATGCCTGAGAGTTCTCCATAACGTTCTCAAAGGTGTGTGAAGTCTGCCAATCCGCTTGGCCAGCGTGGTAGACTATGGCCAAAACCCTTCTCACTCTGAGAGGAGACCCGTGCTCTGTAGTGAGCCGGTAATGGGTTGATCATGATGATGATGACACCGATATCTCCGAGATTTCTGAACCGATTTGCGTATTTTTTTTTTATCGATAGAGAAACATTGCGACACTGTCCTACGAAAAATTTGGATTCCAAATCCTCAATCCTGATGCTGTAGGGGACCTGATCTCCAAAACCAATGGGATTTAGAAACTGTCGGTTATTTAACTGATATTGTTATTGATATTGGGGGTACCAATTAAAGACTTTATCGTTGAATGAACTCAAGTAGGTATACCCATATCCAAGTCCTCAACCCTGATGCTGTAAGGAATTGCTTTCCGAAATCGTAGGGATCCCACAGAATTTTTCCTTTTTGGGGACGGGTTACTACAGATAGGCTACTTTTTGTTCTGGAAAATCAAAAGTTCCCACAGGATTTTTAAAAACCTAAATCCACACGGGCGAAACCGTGGGCATCATCTAGTGTAAAATAAAAGTAGATTTCGCACGCGCACATTGCTTCATAGTTAAATGTATGGAGATTGGAGAGCATTAGAAGTGGACGATTGCGACTAGCAAGAGTAAGCTTTTAAGACGGCAGTTGAACGCGCTACACTTAGATAAAGCCCGTCGCGGTCGCTTGTCGCGGTCGCGTGCCGCGCGCTTGTCTCGGTCGTGGCCCCACGATTTTCGCACTCGCTTCTTGCGGTCGCGGCTTTGTCTTTGCTATCCATGTGTCATAGGTTAAGTATTGTGACGTCATGAATAACCTAAAAATAATGAAAAAAATTATTAACCCTCTTCCCCACATATGCGTTTTCATCAGTCGATAAAGTCGCGATGTCTCATTGCGATATCTCATCACACCTGTGACACAGCAGTGTGGTACGGACCCCTAATAATCAGTGTTCAATCAGCAGGGCGATTCAGAACACTTCGATTCGGTTCCGGTTTCGACAACTACCCTGTCGATACGGTTATTCTGAATTGAAAATACATCTTATCGTACGATAAGTAATTCAGAACACTTCGATAACGTAATTATCGATCGATTCGGTAAGTTATCGTACGATAAGATGTATTTTCAATTCAGAATAACCGTATCGACAGGGTAGTTGTCGAAACCGGCACCGAATCGAAGTGTTCTGAATCGCCCTGCAGCTTTGCAATCAACGTTAATTGCTGCCAAATTACAAGTGTCTCGTCAAAAGTCAAGAACAAGGAAAGATAGAGATTAACGAACGGTGGAAAAAGACGAGGCACCTGCCCAAGTAGCCAGTATACCACTTAAAAAAGAAAAATGTTGATGTCGCAAATTGGAGACTGACCTCAGTAAGCGTATTCGGACTAAAATTAACGTAATTTATGTTTAACTAGGTGATGTTCGCGACTTCGTCCTGGATTTTGGTTTTAAAAAATCCCTTGGGAACCCTTTGATTTTTAGGGATAAAAGTTTGCCTAATCTAAAGCCTTTGTCAATTTCCAGCACGCAAGCTAACTCTGAACCAAATTTCGTCAAAATCGGCTAAACGTTGGTTCGTGAAAAGCTAGCAGACATACAGACAGACACTTTCGCATTTACAATATTAGTATGGATTGCAATCGCGTAAATTTTTTTCAATTCAATTTTCAATTTAAATTCACTAGAAGTAATTGAAGATTACATTCCAATTTAAATATTACATCTCCAGCGGATGCCTTTGACTCATTTGATGCTCTTTGCCCACCTGTGTTAGTGGAGAATGCACCAATTGTGCGCGAGGTTGCCATTACCATAAGTTATTAATAACTTTTAATATTATTAATAACCAGCTAATTTTTTGTATGCAGCCTCGTAAATACTTGTATAATAAAATGGCCATAATATAGTCCAACAAATTTAGTGGAACGATTTCCCACCCGAGCGAATCGAAATTTTTAACACCTCCCCACTCGAGTAGCTACCTCCATCGAGAATTTTCATGGATAAAAAAATGGTTCGTCTTGTCTAAACGAACCTACTGGCGAAAATTCAGCTTGTTATTAATCACTAAAAAATTTGTTCCAGGGCTGCCGTACTAATAATACAATTGCAAAGTTTTATTTCGACTTCTAAGATTTATTTACATACATGGCTACATATTCACATGTGAGGCTAATAAAAGTGTAATAAAATGTAAAAATAGATATCGCACAAAGTAAAGGACGCAATGAAGGTTTTAACCGTTCTTGCGTGGTGATGTTTTTATAGAGAAGGTTGTGGTTGGATTTTAGTTTCTGTTCAAAACACGTACGTGTCTACAAACCAAAGTGAACCATTCAGTTTCCTTATCATTGTCCACGAAACCTATGTAAGTACTAATTTAACTCGTTCCAGCAATGCGCGAGACGGCATTTCAATCATGTACTTACATAAATAATTGTTAGGTATATTGTTATTTTAAAAAAAGAGCAACCACCGAGTTTCTTACTGGTTCTTCTCGGTTGGAACGGCATTCCGAACCAGTGGTAGATTCAATTGATGATTCAAAAGTACTTGTAAAAGTTTATTTGAATAAAAAACTTTTCTATTCTATTCTATTCTATTCTTTTATTTGTAGGTAGGATAGCCTAGTGGATAAGATAGTAGTTAAGATATCGGTCTTCCTTTTAGGGTGATCCCCCGCACGTACCTAAAACTTTTCGAGTTATATGCATTTTAAGCAATTAAATATCACTCGCTTTAACGGTGAAGGAAAACATCGTGAGGAAACCTGCATGCCCGAGAATTTACCATAGAATAGAATAGAATAGAATAGAAAAGTTTTTTATTCAAATAAACTTTTACAAGTGCTTTTGAATCGTCGATTGAGTCTACCACAGGTTCGGAATGCAGTTCCAGCCGAGAAGAACCTGTAAGAAACTCGGCGGTTGCTCTTTTTAAAAATAACATTATAACAATTATTATTATTAATGTACATGATTGAAATGCCGTCTCGCGCATTGCTGGAACGAGTTAAATCCAAGCTTTTTTATCGTTTATATAATCTTCAGTTGTATAATAAGCTTTTTTTATGAGCATACTTTTAAGAAAGTTCTTAAACTTGTGTAAAGGCAAGTCTAAGACATATTTTTTATTCGGATAAACTTTTACAAGTGCTTTTGAATCGACAAATGAATCTACCACTGGTTCGGAATGGTGCTTACAATTCTACACGTTAAGAAGGGCAGACAAAAGTAGCCCCATTTCCGACGGCGGCACCCGTTCACGAGCATGACGCATGATCCAGCCATTGCTTCGCTCAACCATATTTGAGGGAACGTAACAACCCGCACCACACGACACCACCACAGAAATGTTTAAAGAGAGCGTGACATACTTAGGCTACCCATGATTAAAGCATCGAATTGAACACCAATAATCGAATACTCCTCAAGTTATAATAGCGTATAAAGCGAATAAATTAAATCCATGCTTTTTTATCATTTATATAATCTTCAATTGTATAATATGCTTTTTTCATGAGCACGCTTTTAATAGAATTCTTAAACTTGTGTAAAGGCAAATCTAAGATTTGTTGTGGAATTTTGTTATAGAACATTACGCCCATTCCCACAAACGACCTTTGGACCTTTTTGAGGCGTAATCGAGGAATCACTAGTCCATCTCTATTTCTTAACCGCCTATCGTGTAATTCACACTTTTTATTGTAACTGTGAATGTTTTGCTTAACAAAAATTATGTTGTTATAAATATATTGAGAAGCTACTGTAAGAATACCTATTTCTTTAAATTTCTCTCGAAGGGAATCCCGCGGTTTTAAATTATAAATTGCGCGAATTGCCCTTTTTTGTAAAACGAAAATTTTTCCAATATCAGCTGCTTTACCCCATAGTAAGATTCCATACGACATAATACTATGGAAATATGCAAAATAAACTACTTTTGCAGTTTCTACGTCTGTTAACTGTCGAATCTTCCTAACAGCGTAAGCAGCAGAGCTAAGCTTGCCAGCAAGTGTTGCTATATGGGTGCCCCATTGAAGCTTTGCATCTAGGGTTATTCCCAAGAACACAGTTGTGTTCTCAGTTTTCAATGGCTGACCACTTATCTTTAAATTGTTGCTAGTAATCCTTGTATTGGGCAATAAAAACTCGACACACTTGGTTTTTTTAGCATTTAAAAGTAGATTATTTATAGTAAACCAGTGTGAAACTTGAGATAAAGTATTATTTACATCGTCAAAATTGTCTTTAGTTCTATCGACTTTAAAAATTAAAGACGTATCATCAGCAAATAGTACAATATCGCAAGCATTTTTGACGAAATGTGGTAAGTCATTAATATAAACCAGAAACATGAATGGACCTAGAATAGAGCCTTGGGGGACACCCATTACTGAGGCTGATCCGGATGACTTAACATCATTGATGCATACCCTTTGTATACGATCACCGAGATAAGACGCAATGAGACTGAGTGCAGATTCTTTAATACCATAGTGGCCTAATTTTCGTAAAAGAGTCTCGTGCTCAACGCAATCAAATGCTTTTGACAAATCACAGAAGATACCAATGGCATTCTGTGACTTTTCCCAAGCATCGAAAATGTGCCGTAACAGCCTTGCGGCCGCATCGGTTGTTGAACGACCCTTAGTAAAACCATACTGCTCAGAGTGAAGTAATTTATTTAAATTAAAGTGCAGGAGCAGTTGGTTGAGCATTATTTTTTCAAATATCTTGCTGAGAGTTGGTAGAATTGAAATCGGCCTGTAGTTATTTGGATCAGTTTTACTTCCCGACTTAAACAGAGGTATCAATTTACTACATTTCATGAGGTCGGGAAATGATCCCGAATCTATGGACTTGTTAAAAATTACAGCAAGATATGGCGCAATAACATCAATAATATTGTGAATTATTTTTACTGATATTCCCCATAAATCTCCTGTTTTTTTGTGTTGCAAAGATTTAAATGTTTTGATAATATCATATGGGGTTACGTATTTAAATCGAAATAATACATTGCACTCAGAAACATTGCCCCTCAGGATATTATAGGCTTCTGTTGGCGAGGAATTCAGGGAATTAGTCGTGGTAACTGGAATATTTTGGAAGAAGTTCTCAAAAGTATTTGCTATCTCTATATCAGAGTCAATAATATGATTATTAATTTTTAACTCCAGTTTATTAGTATGTACTTTATGTTTCCCCATTTCATCACTGATGATATCCCAAGTTGCTTTTATTTTATTATCAGAATTCATGATTTTCTGTTTTATATAAAGAGATTTTGCCTGTATGCAAACATTTCGAAACAATTTGGAATAATTTCTTACGTATTCAATAAACGCGGGGGTATAATTATATTGTTTTTCTGCATACAGGTCAAACAACTTGTTTCGACTTTTATAAATGCCAACAGTTGCCCAGTCACTAAATTTAAGATTTTTAAACAATCGTTTTTCTATGATTTTAAAGATGGAGGTAAATTGAGTGTTTATTACATCAAAAAACGTGCTATAAAGTTCATCCGGATCATCCTGCGTAAGGTCAAGTGTCGGTAATATAGTTGAGATAGTATGTTTGAATTGCCTTACTTTTTTAGTGGTAACTGGCCTATATTTTATTACTTTTGCTTTATTCTGTTCACTACTAGGAACAGATATCATTTGTCCGCAGTGATCAGATCTTAGATTACTGATAATTGATTTTTCGATGATTTTACAATCACAGAAAATGTTGTCAATACAAGTAGCTGTGTTCGCAGTTATTCTTGTAGGTTCAACAAAAATATTCTCTAAATTAAAGCTTCTAAAAAGATTTAGCAGTCTACCCGTAAAAGGAGTGTGGAGCAAAATATCAATATTAAAATCTCCACAAATTATTATTTTTTTTGATGACCTACATATCCTCCTTAGAACCTCCTCCATGATATCCTCAAAGAGCACAAAGTCACCTGTGGGAGGACGGTACACGCAAACTATAATATATCGCTCCAGCTCAACACAAGACAGCTCAGTAATGCGTTCAAGAGAAAGGCTAACAATGTCTTTTCGTTCTTTGTAATTGATATTGTTTCGCATCATTATTAAAGATCCCCCGCGTATAGCCGTTTTTCTTGAGAACGCACTTGACAGAGAGTAATTTTGTAGATGTACAATTAATTGATAATTATTGAGCCAATGCTCAGTGAGGCATAAGATGTCAATATCGAATTCTTTAATGAAAAGTTCAACCTCATGTTCTTTGCCAGATAAGCCCTGTATATTTTGATGCACAAGATGAATTTTACATTGCTTATCTGTTGTCTTATTTCCTAGTTTAAATTTGTACAAGTATTTTCAGTACAACAAGAGTTAACTTCTAAGGTCAATAAACCTGGATTACTACTATTATTAATTAAATCTATATTATTTGTACAACATGTACCATTGTCAATCAATGTCAAAATACTGGAATTAGTACTATTACTAATTATGTCAATGTCATTTGTACAACATGTACCATTGGCAGTCAAGCTTAAAGTAGCCGAATCCTGTATATTACAAGCTACTAATGTAGCTATTTGTTTTCTATATCTAGCGGGCAGATACATAGTATCTCTTGTCAATTTAAAATTTTTAATATATTTATTTGTATTAAAGAAATTAATATATAAATTTAATTAAAATTAAAACATAATATTCTCAAAGCCGTGGAAGTCTATCAATCAGCATTTGGCCAGCGTGGCGAAATTACACCGTAAACCCTTCTTATTCTGAGAGAAGACCTGTGCCTTGTACTGGACCGGTAATGGGTTGCCTGTGTCTATATTAAGAAAAAAAAAATGTAAGACCTATGCCTTGTACTGGGCCGGCAATAGGTTGACTGTGTATATTAAAAAAAAATTATACCTTAAAAATATGCATCTTTTCGTATGAACTATTGAAAGTACTCAATCCAACTTAAGTATATTTTAGTGATGTCGGTAAGTAAGTACCAGTTTTTTATAAAAACGTCTATAAACATGATGTTTTTATGATGACTGGTTTCCTTCTTACACAGTGTTTAGAAGACAATAATTGTTGTTAAGATAAGAAAATAATTGACCGTTACGCTTCTTGAACGGAATTATTCCTAGTATTTACTTATACATTAAAATAATTTCAAACTCTTCGCGCCTCGTCGGCTTGCGCGTTGACATTGTGTGAACCAGTCCATAGAAAACCATTTTTAACACCCGACGCAAAAACGACGGGGTGTTATAAGTTTGACGCGTCTGTGTGTGTGTGTGTGGGTGTGTGTGTGTGTGTGTCTGTTCCCCTGTGGCGCTCAAACGGGTGGACCGATTTGAATGCGGTTTTTTTGTTTGAAAGGTGAATTAGTCGAGAGTGTTGTTAGCTATGTTTGGCGGATTTAAAATGGCGGATTACTTATTTTTTCACAACTCCCTTAATATGGGTATCAAATGAAAGGGCTTGACTAGTAGAATAGCACTATTGCAAATCCAAGATGGCCGCCGCCACAAAATGGCGAATGTCGGGGGTTTTTAAAATTTTAAATTTATACTTGTTATATTGTAATTTTTTGTCATCATTGTCATCAAAAACCGTAAGGTCGACGATTCAAACCCCACCCATTTCACTATTGTCGTACCCACTCCTAGCACAAGTTTTCACTTAATTGGAGAGGAAAGGGATTAGTCATGTTCACCATGGCTAAAACGCTTTAAAAAAATCTAGGTTTACGGAAGCAGTAGTAAAAAATAAATTTTAGCAATAAAACCCGACTATAGTTACTACTCTGGAGCGATGGAAAGAGCTATGCTCGGAGTATCCCTGCCGGGTGAAATCAGACGTGAGAATATCCATAGAAAAACCAAAGTTCATAGCCAAGCGGAAATGGGCGGAACACATAGCTCGAAGAACCTATAGACCGTGAACAGTAAAGATTATTATTATTATTACTACCACCGTTGGGGTCCCAATTTTCTCGAATTCGAATGACGACCCCGCATCGACCTCCTACTAGACCTCCCACTAAGTAGACGGATTATTTCAATCGAGTCGATGACAGCCGCTGGACACAAATGGAACAAGATCCTGTTCTGCAGCGGTCTTTGCAAGAGACCTTTGTCCAGCTGTGGACGTTTAACGTTTGAGACGGCGATTTACTACTCTTAAAAATTATCAATATGAAATTGACACATACTAAACAGGATTCTTTCAGAATAGGTAACAATTCTCAATGAAATAAGTACCTGAAACAACTACATAATTATTTATATTTATTTAACTTGAGCATTAGGATCGAATGTTAAGTATATTTTTATTAATTTGGAAAATGAATGAACTATATATCATGTAGGTATATAATATTATACATAATATAGTTTAGCAGTTATGAGAGAATCCATAAACCGAGAAACCCCTCGACATAGTCGTGTAAAAATGTATCAAACTTTATCCTTAACAGATTGTTGCCGGTCAGGGAAGTCCGTCATTGTCATAGATTCGTTCTGTGCAAATACCTACTTACTTGGGTATTAACCCGCAGAATTTTAGATTTTTCCTCCTTTCCCCTCCAACATACCGTAAAGCAACAGGTGGGATTTGAACCGTAGACTTTTAAGTTTTCAGTCCACACCATGACCTCTACGCTATTGAAGATATGTCAGAAGTTTATCATCAGTTTATAATTCATTAACAATTCTCGGTAATTCTCAGAAGACACCCGCAGTCAGGAAATTGGTCGTTTTACACCCAATGATATAACACCCGTCACGTAAGTCGACCGGTGACCTTCAAGTGCGCGCAGCGTCGTGCGAGTGAGCGGGACACAATACGATTGGAGAGCCAATCAGCGCTTACGAGGGATCCGCGAGAGCTAATCAGTGCTTACGAACCTTTGATCGAACGATCCACACGCCCTCCCCGGGACACCCTCACACCCCGAGATACCTCATTTTCGACTTCTGCGCATTGAAGGTCACCGGTCGACTTATATTACGCGGGTTATAATATAATATTAAGAAAGTGTTATACACCCCCGTGCCTCGGTAAGTTTGTACAGCTGTCGGTCTTGGCGTCTGATCTCTTTCCAGGCTTCCAGTTGAACTAGGAGAGTGAGGGAATAGAGTCTGCATATTGTTTTAGTGCTAGTCTCCGTTAAAAAATCGTTCGCGTAAGGGAAATTCCTTTAGGAGAACCCACAGGAGAACCTTAGCATACAATGCTAAGTAAGTTGTTTGGAGTTATCCTTAAAAGTTAAACTCTGACACGATTTTTTTTTATTTTAAATATTAATTATAAGTAGTAGTAGGTACATAAACAGGATTCTTACAGAATTTTTTAACAATAAATTTTAAAGTACATAATATACTTAATATCTACATAGCCAACTTTTCCACATTATAGATATAGGAACGAATACTATTAGGTATTTTATTTTATGATAAACAAAATTAAAGAAAAATGAGATGTATGCAGACTAGCAATAAAATACAAATTTACCTAATCGGCTAAATATTTTTAAATAAATAAATTAATACATCACCTTTCCTATAAGAAATAAACACAGTTGAATAAATAGCGTTCCTACTGGCATTTATAGAGATTTTTAAAATTAAGTTTATTTGGTAACAAATTTAAGTAGATAGTTATATGTAATTAAAAATGTAACAACAATTAGGATGATATTTTATCAAGTATCGTTTTTCCAGGATCAATTGAGCGGTACAGTGCGCTTCAAGTTGATCACGCGGAACTGGTCAACGTTAGTTTTATCACCCAGTCGCACACTCACCGTGCCGTCGGGGAAATACCTACTGGACATTGTAGTTTCACCGGCACCGCAGAATATTTCAATGGAACTTGCATCGATATAAATATTCAGCACGAGTACACTCGTCGGTCGCCAGTCGGTGCGTCGAAGGCCGTCGCTGCCGCCGCGGTCAAGCGATATTTTGCCACTTGACGCATCGTAATAAATTCGGACCGACGCATTTCCTCCCTCTATATACAACTCCAAATCACTGGACGCAGATGCTCTGATATTCAATTCGCCAGCTTTATCGGCTAACGTAACACTGGTTCCTGCCTTGGCTCGTCCAGTGTGAATGACGTTGGCTCTAGCCGCTCTTACTTCGGGCACAGGCTTTTGGAGCAAACGCAGCTCCTTCGTGAGAGTTACAACTCTCGGTATAGTCAACATTCCAGTGAAGCCGTCATGTTGTTCGGGATAGTTCGTGTCCCACATGTCGAGCCACGCCAGAAGTAATCTCCTACCTTTTTTGTCCAGTACAGTCTGCGTTGCATAAAAATCGTGTCCTTTATCCAATTCCTGGAATTCTGTCAACGGCTTGAATTTGTGCGTCTTGTAATCGAAATTTCCAACTTTGTAGCCGGTTTGGTAGAGATTTCTATATTTATCGCCTTCGGCCGCGACTCCTTGTGGAGAAAATAAAAGAACGAAACGGCCGTTGAGCTGAAAAAAGTCGGGGCATTCCCACATGTAGCCGAGTTTTCCATCGGACTCATCGATGATAGCGACTTCCTTCCAGTTGAATTTGTCCTTTGATGAATACAAAAGCACGCGGCCGAGGTCGGTACCATTTCTAGAAAATTTATTACCCATAACCATGTAATAGGTGTCGCCGTGCTTCCAAACTTTCGGATCTCTTATATCCGGTTGACGACCAGTTCCGGGGAGGATGGGATTGTTTTCGTATTTAACCACATTAACTCCGTCCGTGCTGATAGCGAGGGCCTGATTCTCCTCGTGGTCGGGCGTCTTTCCGGGATGGTTTATGTGAGCCGTATAGTACAAATACATCTTACCGTCTTCTATTAGAGCGCTCCCCGAGAAAACTCCACTTCTGTCGTAGGTATCGTTGGGGTACATCGCGATCGGGAGGTGTTTCCAGTTGACGAGATCGAAGCTCTTCGCGTGCCCCCAGTGAGCTATTCCAGGCTCCGAAGCGGACTTCGGATTGTACTGGTAGAAGGCGTGGTAATTCCCCTTGAAATATGAGAATCCATTGGGATCGTTCATCCAGCCGTACGGCGGCGCCAAATGGTACCGTGGATAGTATCGATCGTTTGTGATCTCCGCATTGCTTCTGCAAAGAAACAGAAACACTGTTAAGGTACCGCAAAACGCCCTCATACTTGCAAGAATGAGGAGCGAAGACAGTTGAGACAAGAATAATTTGTTTTCGCTTCTGTAGAGTTATTTTATAGCGGGTAAGTCGTGTCATAATGTTACCTGCTTACATTGCGGATAATGGATTTTTGTTATACAAATTTGTGACGCTGTGCGATTACAAACACGGTGACTAGATGATAGCAGGTGTAGAGAAAATGTACGGGTTAATAGCTTTGATATAATACGACACGTGAGTTCAAGGTTTTAGATTACTGTCACGCTAAGTAGGCATCGTTCGATTATTTCTGCCACTTTTCGGCAGTGGCAGCGCAGGTAGCGGGCAAACCGTAGCAGAAACAATCAAGAAGGTCAATACCTATATAAGGAAACCTACGAGAACTCACCGATTGTATTCAGAACGAAATATTTGATTATGATCGTATGATGTAATTTTTTTCTTAAATAAGTGCTGTTTAAATTTTAATAGGTACGTATCTACGTATAATTGCGTACCTGATAATGAACTGATATAGCTATTCATCCACAAAAAAATTAAGAATTATTTTTAACCAATATTCAGCCTTCAAGAGCATCCGGATGCAGTTCAGCTAGTATTTAAAACAACCCGTCATATACACAAGACGGAATGTTTTGAGTTTTATACCTTTATACATATTATATATATTCTACTGTCATGTATATTATGCTATATTTGCATGTATATTAAGTATATTATGTCAATTGTACATTATGCTGTCACGATCGGTTTTGTTAATGACAAAATGCATATTATAATATTGTTTCGGTAGAAACTACTCTATAATAATAATTTTACGTTGCACATTCTCAGACAAGTATCAAACAGTAATATTGTACCTATATTGAAACAGTTGTTATACCCTTCTGTTGTGGAAGTTATAGGTACATGTTACAGTCAAAATTAAATACAACGGCGCACCATTATTGACCTAGGTAATCCTCAGTAGGCCCAAAAATCCTTAGTTCAAGGCGAAAACATCTATGTGGCCCAAATTCCACGTATGTGGCCAAAGTCAACCTCACCTGCGCGCGGTGCACCCTGTCAATATGCTCACGAGGCCCTGACGCTCGCAGTCCCCTCTACCGGTCGTTACGCGTGATACCACACAACTTAATCTAGATGGTATCACCGCTTTGTGGTAGTATTCTACCCCGAATCCGCCTGGCTAGAGACCACAATTCAGCCGTAATCTGCCGCAAAGCATCAGATACGTTCCGGCAGCGAGCTGAAGAGCCAGTCCCCTTCCTCAAAAGCCGGCAACGCATTAGTGGTTCCTCAGGTGCTACTAATGTTCATGGGCGGCGGTAATCACTTAACATCACGTGACCCACTTGTTTGTTTGCCCGCTATCATTATAAAAAAAATCCTTCGGTTTCTGCCCGGTGAATTTTTAGTTCAACTTAGGAGTGCCTTAAGTTTTACCACCTTCACCACTAAACTATACCTGTGTTAAAAGACGAAGTGGTGTTGCTCGTGGCACTATTATTTAACCTTTCATCATCATCATCATCATCATCATCATCATCATCATTTTACGGTCCACTACAGGGCACGGGTCTCTTCTCAGAATGGCCATGTGCGGATTGGTAGACTTCACACGCCTTTGAGAATATTAAGGATGACTTCCAGGTATACCGGTTTCCTCACGATTTTTTCCTTCACCGTTAAAGCGAGGAGGTACGTACCGAGGATTCAACTCGGTCCCCCCGAAAGGGAGACCGAAGACTTAGCTTAGCCACGAGGCTTCAACCTTTAAGACGAATTATAATACTTTATAGGGCCAATCTTAGAGCTCCTGTATTATTATAACAGTGTTTTATTCACACTATAAGTAGCTCTTTTTAACCCCCGACGCAAAAACGACGGGGTGTTATACGTTTGACGTGTCTGTGTGTGTGTGTGTGTGTGTGTGTGTGTCTGTCTGTTCCCCTGTGGTGCTCAAACGGGTGGACCGATTTGAATGCGGTTTTTTTTGTCTGAAAGGAGAATTAGTCGAGAGTGTTGTTAGCTATGTTTGATGAAAATCGGTCCAAGATGGCCGCCGCTACAAAATGGCGGATTACATATTTTTTCACAACTCACTTAATATGGGTATCAAATGAAAGGGCTTGACTAGTAGAATAGCACTATTGCAAATCCAAGATGGCCGCCGCCACAAAATGGCGAATGTCGGGGGTTTTTTAAATTTTCAATTTATACTTGTTCCCTTTTGTTCTTTTAAATATCGTGCAATCAAATTCTAATCCGGTATTTCACACCAATTGGTATTTTTCGCAGCGTTCGAAACCATCTACCAGGTTGACAGACGATCTCGAGCGAGTCTCTAACTCTCGCTGGATACGAACGGTGCAAGATCGTGTTCAGTGGCGATCCTTGCAAGAGACCTATTTCCAGTTGTGGACGTCTATTGGTTGAGACGACGATGAAGATGATTATCCGTAATCTATCTTCTATCTAAATATAACCATCTAAATATATAAAAGGAAAAGGTGACTGACTGACTGACTGGCTGATCTAACAACGCAATGCTCAAACCACTGGACGGGTCGAGCTTAAAGTCATACAGGTATATATATGTCGCTATTTCAGACGTAGGCATCCGCTAAGATAGAATTTTTGAAAATTCAACCCTTAAGGGGGTTAAATAGTTCCGATCCGATCCGACGGCGGACGAAGTCGGGGACATCTGCTCGTTTAAAATAAAATTAGATGTTTCCCACAAAGTCGTCCGCGCAATCTATGACTACCGCAGACGGATATTTTTTGTATGAGACCGACTTTCAACCGACATGCAATTATGTATTTCAATTCATGCAGCAACTGTGTCCTTTAGATAATAATGCAAATGAGCTATAATTTAAGAAAAATTAAACCGACTTCAATTTTAAGCCAAGCCTTTACACTTACACGTATTAATTGACCATATCTTGAAAACTGCTGAACCGATTTTGATGAAACTTGTACTGTGCCCTAATTGAAATGAATGTAAACTGTTGAAATCAATGAAAAAGAATGGTTACAATCCGACTAATAGTTCCGAAAAAATGCGTAGACAAACATACTTACATGCACCTCTAAAATTTTATGTATAGTGTTCATGTATAGGTAAATAAAATCGAGGTCAGCCGAGCCGACCTTCTGAATCTTTTTATTTAGTGCCAATAACGAGAATGTCGGCCAATTAGAGTTGATTGCAAATTGCATAAGATTGCAGTTGTCAAATTTTGGTGCTTAAAAAATAATTTCTTCTGTCCGACAAAAAACAAAAAACAGATCACTTGGTCGTACTTACTTAGACTTTGGTTGGATAGACTAGCTATTATTTACATCGGTTTGTTTTATAATGTCTTGGCTAAATATCCTATAGCCAGAAGCTATAGCCATTTTGTGGTGGCGGCCATTTTGGATTCGCATAGTGCTATTCTACTAGTCAAGCCCTTTCATTTGATACCCATATTGAGGCAGTTGTGAAAAAATATGTAATCCGCCATTTTGTGGCGGCGGCCATCTTGGACTGATTTTCATCAAACATAGCTAAGAACACACCCGACTAATTCACCTTTCAAACTAAAAAACCCCATTCAAATCGGTTCACCCGTTTAAACGCTACAGTGGAACAGACAGACACACACACACACAGACACGTCAAACTTATAACACCCCGTCGTTTTTGCGTCGGGGGTTAAAAAATGACTTTTGTCGTCTCCAAAGCTTGTCGGACTACTTATCTCAGAGTTTTTTTTATCAGTGGATAAGCAATATTTTTTTGTATTCATCTACAAGTCCTTGGCCCTTGACTGCGATCACAGCAGATGGTAAGGGACGACGCAGTATAAGATGAAGGCTGGCTAACCTGGAAGAGGTGAGGCAGTTTTTAACCGACTTCAAAAAAGGAGGTTCTGTATGTATGTTCGCGATTACTTCAAAAACCAATGAACCGATTTTGATGATTTTTTTCATAATCATAATCTACATACTTTCAGAAAGAGATTATGGTAGATATATAACATACTTACTTATCATTCTTATGTACACGTATAAATGTAACCATATGACACTAATATTTGTGATTGGTACCCCGATTTCTCTGAGATTCCTGGACCGTAATCGGTTTAATTTTTTTCTAAAATATAACTTCTTATTAAACTCATAATTGCTTGGCAGTGCGCTTTGCTAGCATAAAAGACGAGTGGTAACCACGGCTTTTACAGGATAAAAGTAATCTGTGTCCGTCTCCAGGATGCATCTTTGTGGCAAATTTCATCCAAATCCGTTCAGCAGTTGAGTGGTTTAACGGTAAAAGACAGACAGTTACTTTCGCATTAGGTATTTACAATATTTGTATCGAAGTATATATGTAATTATGTATGTAAATAAGTACCTACGTAAGTACTATAAATGGGTAACGTACTTTATTAAAATAAATAAGGAAATGCTTTTCCTCATTAGGTAATTTGCCCCAAAGGTTTTACGAGCTTCTTAGAACTTGTAAGTTATAAATCTACTTTTGATTTACATAATAAAAAATTACCAAAAGGAAAAAGGAAAATACATATTATAAAAACCTGTTAAATTACATTATTAACAGCCGACCAGGTAAACATAACTCCAATGTAACAAAAACTACCCTGAACATTTTTAACGAAGCAACATAAGCAACGCACATCTATAGTGACTTTAAAACTTTTATTAGACAACAGATATGTACTTCACGAGGTTGCTACAACTTTTAAGGCTTTATTTACGGATATTCCTGTTCCCACAACAAAATCATTGAACGCTACAACGGCCGCTGCTCTCTCATTATTTATTATTGAAGGATAATGATGTTGAATCTCCAGTAATTTAAACTTAAGTTTTAATCTCAGTCTGCATTTCCGTTATTAAAGCCTTTAAATAAATCTATACTTATAACAAAACTATAATTATAAACACAACTGTAAATGATTTGTGTCCATGTTTGTGTAAGTATTTTGAAAATGTAGGTACATGATTGGAGGAAGCATTATTATCGGTATAGAAGATATATTTAAATATAGATAGAGATAGTGTTTTTTAATTTTTGTTTGTCTGTCTGCATGAGTCAGCTCAATAGTTTCAGCGTGATGCGGATCACGCTGAAAATATTGAAAGAAAGAGGACAAAACTCCCCAACGTTATACTTAACAGCAAATCACCACATAATCGCCCGGGTTCTGACTTCTGATCGCTAACTTTACCACATAATAGTAGGGAGGTGATTTCATAAAAACCCTTTTCGCAAATTAAGTCGCAATGTACAGTTACAACTTTCTAAGCTTCTTTATTTAATGCAGATTTCACAATCATCAAAAACAAATGACTTAGAAGGAATTTCCTATAACGTTATTTAATCGTATTGCGATAACGTTATTTACATCGTTGTTCTAGCGGTTAGCACGTATGACTGTGGTTCACGAGATCCTGGGTTCGATTTCCCGCGGTTTTGTCAAGAAGTTCTTAGTAGAGGTACTAACTAGGCTGGATTTGGAAGTTGGTGGTGTTAGATACACCCTTGTGCCTGGGAGCCGTAATGCCGTCGGTCCTACACTTGATCTATTTCCGGTTGTGTCGTATTGGCGTCCCATCGGACTATGAGAGTGAGAGAATAGAGTGCACCTGTGTATATTTATAGTATAGCGTACACACTTTTGCACTATAATATTCCCTGCGTATATAACGGTTGACAAAAAAAAAAAAAGCTGTGATAGCCTAGTGGTTAGAACGACCGACTTCTAATTGGAGGTCGTGGGTTCGATCCCGGGCACGCACCTCTAACTTTTCGGAGTTATGTGCGTTTTAAGTATTTAAATATCACTTGCTTTAACGGTGAAGGAAAACATCGTGAGGAAACCTGCATGCCTGAGAGTTCTCCATAACGTTCTCAAAGGTGTGTGAAGTCTGCCAATCCGCTTGGCCAGCGTGGTAGACTATGGCCAAAACCCTTCTCACTCTGAGAGGAGACCCGTGCTCTGTAGTGAGCCGGTAATGGGTTGATCATGATGATGATGATGATGATATAACGGTTATATTGATTCGGTCGGGAGGACATTAGATATTATTATTTAATCATAACGTATTTCTTATCTCGGGCAAAAAACTAAGTGTGTTAAATTCGCTTTGTCAAATGTTAAACAAGTGAAAACCAGTGTAATACAACTTAAGAGAAGAGAGAAGAAGAGGAATAAGTTTTATTGTTTTTCTGAGAATATCAATAGATTCTAAGCTATGTAAAAAAATAACTTATCAAACAATCCTTGTTCTGCTTTATACACGCTTAAAATTATTCTCCAAATCAAATGAAATCAAATCAAATAAACTTTATTCAAAATTGGTACACTGTACACTTTTTGAACGTCAATTTAGGTACAGGCAATGGTGATAATTATTTACGGAAACTTAAAGCCAAACTTCCAGCCATGACATACCTATTATTATGTAGAGAATGCGGGATAACAGGTTACAGCATTAAATAATATAGGTCACATGGTAGATTGATATGAGCTAATCCTGCTGAGTTCCATTTTCGCGCTGCAGAAGAGGCCTTGTCATGAGAAATCTATACTAATAAATAAAATTGAAGTGTCTGTCTGTAATTTCGAAATAACTACCTCATATTAAGCTCATATGGTTATTTGAACGATACCATAACCGAATCACACGTTTTTAAAATTTTTGTCTGTCTGTCTGTCTGTTTGAACGGGCTAATCTTCGGAACGGCTGAACCGATTTTGACGGGACTTTCACATACAAGTAGAGAATTAACCAGGGAGTAACATAGGCTACTTTTTTAACCGACTTTCAAAAAAGGAGGAGTTGTGTTTTTCTACCTATGTACACCGATATCTCCGAGATTTCTGAACCGATTTGCGTAATTTTTTTTTAATCGATAGAGAAAAATTGCGACACTATCCTACAAAAAATCTCGCATATTTTCCGAGATATCGCGAAAAAAGTGTTTTCCAAGATGGCGGCCGGGGGACAAGGGTAGCGACCCCACAAACTTGAGGTTAAGCTTCTATTGACCCAAAAATAAAATTGCGTCCTCTAATAAATGCAATATTCGGTCCTTAAATTGTAACATTTCAATGGATTATGCATTGAATTTAATATATGCATAAAAACATCAATAAATCGACGAAAAAAATGTATACTGCCACCAAAAATAAAAATGTCTGTCAGAAAAAAATTAACAACAAAAGGCAATAGATAGGTATGTAGGTACATAATATGATGTCTAGTAGAGTACGAAAGAATCTACCTACTATCAGAAGACATTTTGGAGACGTAATCTCAATAAATCTATATACTAATATAATAAAGCGGAAGAGTTTGTTTGTTTCAACGCGCTAATCTCAGGAACTACTGGACCGATTTCAAAAATTCTTTCACCGTTGGATATGTAAGTAATTCTTGAGTGCTATAGGCTATATATGTACCACGGGCGAAGCCGAGGCGCTAGTTGTTTATAAAATGCAGACTTATTGAAATAACTTATATACGAGTTCTCTACGTCTACTACTAAACTAAGTGTGATATGATTAGATGGTGACATTAAACCACCACGCACAACAAACTTTTGCGATTTTGCAAATATCTACCTAATTTGAACAGGAAGAAGAAGATTAATTAATATTATAGTCGTCTGACTTTGTTGTGCGCTCCTCTCGCTGCGGGTTGAGATATCTGTGTCTGTCTGTGTACAAAAACACGACGGAGTTGTGATGGGTAAGTACTTGTCTCGTTCCTATGACCACTTCCCGGCTCCATCAGGAGACCCTGGAAATCATCTAGGGCTATAAGTAGTATCTACTTGTCAACACTAATCTAACGAGCCCAAACACAATGCATGATGCAGGTTCTACAGTACAACTACTTACAGTTTTGTCGGTTTTAGTGGACTACAGAAAAAAGTTTGCTTTTCCTCGTGCATCATGGATTTTCGCAAAGTAACGCCAGGTTTTATTCAATTAGTGTTGTTTAACATGGCATTACTTATATTCTTACAAAAATAAGTAAGAATCCTAAATTGCCCTTCGTGAACTAAAATATTTTTCATTTTGATGGTGCTCATTCATTGAAATACACTGAGAAGTTTAGAACTTATAATAATTCACAGGCAAACGCGGATCGCCGCGACATTGTTTAATACTTTTGAGTAGAGATTAGACAAAGCCCGCCAACTCGTATTGGAACAGCGGCGTGGCGGGTCTAAGCTCTTAATCCCTCTCTCCTATCAGAAAGTAGGCCTATGCCCAGCCGTGGGACGTTAAAAGGCTATTGGTGGTGGGTGGAACAAATGAACAAAAGCACGCATGCGTAGGACAATGGGAAAGCAGCAGGTAGAAGGGAACTCGGCAGTACTTCGGGAGCTTTCGGTACTTGTGCAGCCTCGAGATTTCTAAGTTCCATAAAACTTTCCCGGTAAATTACGGAAACTTAAATGTAACTATAAATTTTAATTAATTAGTGTTCAATTAAACGATAATATTATAGTGTTAACAATATAATTAACTCATTCATATTTTAGTGTTAAAAACAAAACAAAGTGGATGAGTGTAAACACTTTTCCGATAAATTACGTGAACTTATTAGACAATGTATATTAATATTATGTACTTAATTGATGTTAAATTAAATGAAAATAATATAGTGTAAAGTTTATATTATCCATTTAATCAATAATTAAGTGTTAAAAACAAATTAAAGTAGGTAGATAAGTGTCCAAACTAAGTATTATTTGTATAAAAAAGTAACGATGAAATTGGATTGTTGTTGTTTTGTAAACTTTAATTAAACCCAAATGAGTTTCAATAAATAGATGTAGTTTTAACTAATAAAAGTTTGGGGTGAAAAAGAAGTTTAATTTTGGGACTACTGTAGTTTTAAAGGTAAGATCCGTACTATATTATAAAAGTTTGTCTGTGTGTCTATCAACCAATCTTGATTTTTGGCATGGCTTACGTTTTTAAATTTTCTGTTCCGACTTCCGAACATGATATTTTTCCGAGATAAAAGTTCCCAGTTATGTCCTGGATGCAAGCTACATAACTGGGAACATAACTGGGAACTATTATCTCGGAAAAATATCATGTTCAGAACAGAAAATTTAAAAATGTACGCGTCTAATTGAGAAGCTTCTTGAAGTCGGATATAAAGCATAAATAACGCGTAAGGTTAAGGTAGACATCTTCTGTCCAATACAAGCACATATTTAATCTCGAAAACACAAAGAGGAGGAAATACGAGTAGATACAGGAATTAAAAAATTTGGCTAAGTGCGAGTCGGGCCTCGCTCTTTTAGGGTTCCGTATATAATTATGAATAACATAATATTTTGGGTGTAAGAAATATTTAATTTCCGAGTTAGACATCGCAACAAACCGTGAAAGAAAAACCCAAAAATTGTTCGTTTGATTTGGTCACAGCTTACAAACTACTTTATTAATCGTTGTTTTACGTATTTGTTGTTTAAATACAGTATATGGCACATAATATGTCGAAATTTTATATTTCTAACTGGTTTAGGTTTTGAGATAGCCCCCGTCACAAAAATGGTCTAAATGTAACAAATTTGATGGCCCCCCATTTCCTTATTTTTTAGCAAAAAATTAAAAAAAATATATATTCGTCCGCTCAATGAGCTCTGAACAATGACAGGGTAAGAAAAAAAATTCATAATCATCTAATTCAATATTTGGTTTTGGGTCAACGTTCTACACCAAATACCTTTCAGGTTTGTAACTCATTTCGTCTGCGAGCTAGAGACCTGTGACCGGCGGACAGACGGACAGACAGACAGCAGAGTGACATTAATAGGGTTCCGTTTTTAAGCAATGGCTGGATCATGCGTCATGCTCGTGAACGGGTGCCGCCGTCGGAAATGGGGCTACTTTTGTCTGCCCTTCATAGCGTGTAGAATTGTAAGCACCATTCCGAACCAGTGGTAGATTCATTTGTTGATTCAAAAGCACTTGTAAAAGTTTATCTGAATAAAAAATATGTCTTAGACTTGCCTTTACACAAGTTTAAGAACTCTATTAAAAGTATGCTCATAAAAAAAAAGCTTATTATACAATTGAAGATTATATGAACGATAAAAAAGCTTGGATTTAACTCGTTCCAGCAATGCGCGAGACGGCATTTCAATCATGTACATTAATAATAATAATTGTTATAATGTTTTTTTTTAAAAAAGAGCAACCGCCGAGTTTCTTGCAGGTTCTTCTCGGCTGGAACTGCATTCCGAACCTGTGGTAGATTCAATTGACGATTCAAAAGTACTTGTAAAAGTTTATTTGAATAAAAAACTTTTCTATTCTATTTCTATTCTATTCTAACCTTCGGGTACGGAACCCTAAAAAACGTGAATTCACAGACCTACTCGCGTTTAAAAATAGTGCAATTAAGTTGTAAATAAACTAAAGTTCTCTTTGGTCATATTTTTCACGCCGACCTAAATTTTACGTTGTCGTCTCAAACTCTCACCCGATGGACGTCCATAGCTGGACGCTAAATCGCTTGCCGTGCCGCCAAGCGATTTAGCGTTCCGGTACGATGCCGTGTAGAAACCGATCAGGGGTATGCATAGTGCATACCTCTTCCAAGTTAGCCCGCTTTCATCTTCGACTGCATCGTCACTTACCATCAGGTGAGATTGCAGTCAAGGGCTACCTTGTAGTTGAATAAAAAAATAAAAATCTAAGAACTTATATATACGTCTTACTATGATCAATACATTATTTAATTTTATTTTCATTATTATTTTATTATTTCTACTGTATTTCTGTAACAGGAAAGATGATAATAATCTGAATGGGGCATCATCTAGCTGTGCCTGACACTAAAATAATAGCAATGACAATAAAAATGCACATACTACCTTGCATTTATTTGTGTTTTTAAGAGCAGTTTTACCTTTTCTCTGAAAAATCTAAGATTTCAAGCTCCAAATTTAGCATCGTAGGAGAGACTTTCACACATTTCAATACATGTTTTAAATAAACTAATCCTTCATATTGACATTTGTCAGACCATATTTACAAAAACTATTTTATTTATTTTGTAATGATCAATTTCCCACACCTCGTTTTAATAAAATAAATAACAGACTCAACTTTGAAGCTCTATATCTGTCCTTAAAAGTCATCTAATTTACTTGAAAAAAATACTTAAATATCAGACATATAGTCCTATTGACACATTACAGAGCAGAATATAGATTTTTAATCAAATTAATGGTTAAAAAAAAAAAGAACTTCCGCCAAATTTCCCGAATTATACGGTTACTTTAACACGATTTTTTGTATTGAAAAAAGCATAAATTCAATAAAATTTTTATGTAGAAATAAACTACGTTCTTTAACGAATCTATATATATAGTTTAATTAACAATCCATTTATTTGATCAAACATAAAAACTTATTAAACATCCCCCTAAATTACAATAAATAGCTATGCAATGTCTTCGCTTATTTAGTATGCGCCCGGCGCTCGTTAGGGTAGGACCTGTGCAGTTTTTGCCACCATCCAGATGCACGTACGAGAGTCGTGTAAACACTAATTTATACAACGACTGCAAAGTTTTGAGCATGAATATTTTTCTAAAAAATATGCGTGAGTATTTTTTACATTAGAGAATTTTGCAAAATAATAACTGGGAAATGTTAGGGTTGAGTAATAGAACGATAAAAGCTATTTTTGAAATTTTTGTCTGTTTGTCTGTTTATCTGTTTGTCTATTTGTCTGTATGTTTCGTGTGCGCGCATCACGCAAAAACTACTGAATGGATTGAAACAACGAAACTTGGTACGATTTAAGTTTATACTACGGAGTAATATATCTATCTTATATACTATATACTTTTTATCCCGAAATTCAGCACGGTTTCCTAGGGAGAGGGGATGAAAGTCAAAACGTGTATTTAGCTATAATTCAATAACGCGTGATCCGATTTCATTCATTCTTTTTTTGTTAGAAAGTAGATACTTTAGAGATTACCGACTATTTTCTAAAAGGCTGGATCGATTTTGATGGGACTTTCACTGGTGGATGTTTACATTTTGATCTACCTAAACATCCGCCAGTTAACTTTTAACAGGTTTTAGCATGATATGAGCTCAAAGGAACTTAGGAAAAACAAAATGATTCCCACGGGATTTTTAAAAACCAATATATATCCACGCGAACGAAGTCGCGGGTATCCGCTTGTTACTATAATAAAAGTCGCACTTGCACTTCTGACTAAACCGACATTTTAGCAGTAAACAAAGATTGCATACTTTTTATTGTTCTATTGGTAAACTTTAAATAATTGTACCTACTCTTATCAGAAAAGGTATTCAAGAACTTCAACAGGTGCAATGCAACAGCTCTGTCATGTTATTTTCAGACAGATGATTTGAAATATAATAATAATAATAATTGGTAGGTAATTGTTAAATAATTAAAAAAGGTATTTGTTTCTTTTATTAGTTAGTTTAGAAAAAAATGGTTGAAGGCTAAATATGCGTGACACCTATGATATAAATACGGAACCCTGCATGTCTTCATAGCGAAGAACATCATATTATCCTGGTCGCTTTTGTTTTGTAAGTTCAACGTAGATTCATGAAATACTTATTCGATAAAGTCCCACGCGAAGTCATTTAATTAAAAATATTTTATAATAAACATTATATATATAATACTACAACATCAAAGAAATAATTTAGAAATTTATATTTAATACAAGTACCAAAACTAAATTCATGGTCGCGCTATATGCAAGTGGTCGTCCGTGCAGCACGCCGCCCGACTACCTGCCGTTAGATACCTAAACTTCCATAGCGCGAAACTGGGAGAGGGGTCTTAAAAGTTGTCGGGCTCGGTCCTATCAACCACAAAACTTTCTGTTACTACATAAACCTACCTGCCTATTTTCCAAAAGTTAATAAAAACTAAAGGCAAGGCAATTCGTTAAGTACCTATATTAAATTAATTGTACGAGCTTTCTATTAGCTCACTTTTTAACCCCTGACGCAAAAACTACGGGGCGTTATAAGTTTGACGTGTCTGTGTGTGTGTGTTCGTGCCTGTCTGTTCCCCTGTAGCGCTCAAACGTGTGGCGGTGTGCAACCTCATGGCAGCGTTGCAACCTCCACAGTTTTCCTGGCTGGTTTTTCTCGCCGGCCGTTTTTTGTGTGTCAAGAGATTATAAGTGTTTATATTTTTCAAATGTAGAAGCTGTCTCAGCCTGCGCCTTCGATGTGCGCGGTGTAGTATTATTATTCCGTTTTTAGAGCCGGAAGGTCGGCTCCAGATTCTGTTTTGATATCATTCTATTTTGTTATCCCGGTGAGATCAGACCTCAGTGATGGTCCTATAGCCTGAGACAGTTTCATTTTCCAGAAGATTAAACCTGTACTAAATAATAACTCTAAAAGTGCGAGAATACAACATATGTCCGTGAAAGCTCTATTGGATTTTATTTTATTACTTTCACTGCACCTATAAACGGATGGACCGATTTGAATGCGGTTTTTTTTGTGAATTAGTTGAAAGTGTTGTTAGCTATGTTTAATGAAAATCGATCCAAGATGGCCGCTGCTACAAATGGCGGATTAGATATTTTTTACAACTCCCTTGATATGGGAATCATATGAAAGGGCTTGACTAGTAGAATAGCACTATGCAAATCCAAGATGGCCGCCGTCACAATATGGCGAATGTCGGGGGTTCTTTAAATTTTTAATTTATACTTGTCACGTAACAAGCTGCTTATTTGGCAAATTCTCTAGCACACCACTATTATGATATTCTTAACCTTTAACTATGGACACTTATTTTTTGTAACACTATCATGGACATGGGGTCTCACAGACCCCTAAATTGTTTGGCGTCATTTATATTAATATGTAATAAAACTTATTAAAAAAAGCAGTTAAAGTGAATGTAAGGATTATAAATAATAAGATTTTAAAAATATATCAGAAATATTTATTACAAAATACAAATTATTACATTAAAAACGAAAACTATCACTTTTCAGGCTAAATTGGCAGTGAGATCACTTAAAGTTCTATAAAATAATTTTTTCTTTGAAAAATCAATGTTAATGTAATTTTTTATTAAAGTTTAATCAATTTTTATTCAAAGAAATAAAAAAGTTCATTCTTAACTGTAAACAAAAAATTTTTGACGAAGAGTCAATTACCCTATAATTATGGACATTCAATGGGGGTTTGAGCATTGCAGATATTCACACATTTGTTGGCAGTCTTTCTATGTAGTTTTGGTGGACTAAGGTTACATTTTATTGGTCTTCTTCTTGAGCTTCGACATCTTCTGGAGGAACTTCATCATCAGGCGGATTATCTAAATGCAATGTTTCTGTCGTCTTCTGCTTCCCAATCGTTTCATAAACCGGTATTTTTGAACCAGAAGTATTTGGTTTATTATTTTTGACCATTTTGAACCTAAAATCTAAAACAAAAGTAAAAATATAAAAATATTGTTTCAATAAGAACTATGGACATGGGGTCTCACAGACCCCGTTTAAACTTTAAATGCGTGTTACTTACGTATATGGCACCGGATAGCGCAACTTCCTGCCTCGTCGAGCGTTTGGTGACTTAACTCGAAGCTACTGAAACGGTCACTCGCGTGGGGTGGCGGGAAATATGTTATTTTAAGAAATCAACAAGAGCCAAAGGTCTGTGAGACCCCGTGTCCACAGTTAAAGGTTAACACTGCCAAGATTTTCTTACTTATAGATGTTATCAGTAAAGAAAATGTTGGCAGCCGAAAGTGGTTCAGGCTGTATTGCAGCGTTGATATGATAGCATTGGACGCAGTCCAATACACTTAAATAACACACATAATATGGGACCCTGCTGAAAAATAACTAATTTAAGTAATTAAATTTCTATTTCAATATTCGATTATCAGCTTAATATTGTATCCCAAATATGAAATATATTCCAGGTTCATGAGTTTAACTCTTTCCGTCTACGTACTACTCTACGAAATAGAGATGCGTGACACATGGACGACCGGACAGACAGACAGACAGCAGAGTGACACTAAGGGACCGTTCAGATAGACCGGCGCGGAGAGCATCGGAGAGCATTTCTTTTTTCACACAGACCGGCCGTTCAAAGCTCTGCTCTCCGCGCCGGTCTGTGTGAACGGACACGCGGATGCGTTCGGAGCCGAGCGTACTCTCTTGGGCCGGACGGCAGAGCAATTCGGCCTACGGTCGGCTGTGCGAGCATGAAAGAGCACGCGAACGGAGCCGGTCGGATGCTCGAGCGCGAAAGTAGCATAGAGCAGCCGACCGGCTCGACGAGCAGCCGAACGGCTGCTCTTAATATTTCACACAGAGCGTATTTGGAGCATCCTCTTTTCATAAAAGAGATAAAATGTAAAAATAAAGCTTATTTCAATGTCTTAAGATTCTATTTTAAATGCGATTAAAATTTGCTCTGCTCTCCGCGCCGGTCTATCTGAAAGGTCCCTAGGGCTCCGTTTTGCCCTGTAGTTATGGAACCCTAAAAATACTCACCCAAGTAAGAACCTCCTCGTTTCGTTAGTGGTTAAGTCTGTTAACATGACTCTACCCTTAACTTTGACGTAAAGCTACAACATCGTTTCACAATCTTATATTGAGAAGAAAAACTTGTACTAGTTTCTAGTATTTAACAAGTACGAGAGACTTTAACTTGTATAGTACTTTACAAGTACTTACGAGATAAAGTTACAAAGGCCAGAGGCAAAAGACGGAAACAAAGAGGTACTGAAAATAGATTTAACCCTTACTTATTAATCTGCAAGAACATTGTAAAAGTTTATTTGCATTAAAAACTTTTCTATTATATTTTGTTCTATTTATTACCTAAACGCTCATGTCACGTAAGCTAACTTGAAAAGTTAGGGCCTGAGGTTAGTTTATTTATTGCAAGATTTTCTTTCAAGCCACACGATTGTCGTCAACGACAGTCATAGTACTGGCCAAGGCTTAAAGACTTGGCTGTCAGTGTTGATGTTGATTTTAAAGTTTGTTAAAATTGACACCAATCTTATATTCGTTCCTGAGCTGAGGTGCGAGAGCGAACTCGCGCTGTGCCGGCTCCCTTCCTTCTGTGCGCCCACTGATATCTAAAATATGCTATTGCGACGCGTCTTGCGGCTATATTCAGAGGCGAATAAATGATTGGCTTCTACTCTATCTGTCTGTTGGTCATTGCTATGACTGCGGTTATGATTCCAACACACTCTGCTTGTAAACAGAGTTGTCCTTACCAAGTGCACGGCTTATCTTTATGTTGAGTTCTTGGCGGTAGGCTCCAGCTCCTGTGTCAGTTTTAGTGTTCTATCCTTTGGTATACACTTATTGTGTCTTGGGCTGGCTTCGGATTTGTGTTTTTTTTTTGTTATTTTGTAGTTTCTTTCTAGTGTGTTATGCTTACTTGTTTTGTCACAATCCCACTCTAAACAAGGTTCTAACTCAGGGGGTTAGAACTTTGGTGTATAATGTGTCTTGCTCTTCCGATAGACTCAAAGTTTTAGGTCTCAGCGTTGCGAGTGATGCGTACCTTCTTGTAGGGACGAGATTCCCAGTCACCCGGCCACTTCGAGTTCTATTGTTGGTGTTGTAAGTATCTACTCGTACGCCAGTGAAATTGAAACATTAAATCGGCTGATATCATGTAAATAATATTTAAAATTACATACTTACCTAATAGACATAATTTAATCTAAAAATTTCATCAACCCATGATACCTACTGACAGCATTGTCCCTTTAGATCGCCAAACTAATTCTTTGGCCAAACAGCTGCCAGTTCTTGGGTCCCCGGTCAGATATAAAAATTAATATAAAATGTGAGATGCCTACCTATATGTATATATAGATAAATAATAATCATTACAATTAAAAGTCATTAATTCTTTTGCAGCTACAGTCTGTATTTTTCTTGCATAGTTCCGTTGGCCATCCTTATATTTTGTGTCAAACGCAAATTTAATTGTTGCAGACAACAACAATGGATCCCAACATTACCTTGGATTACAACACCAGCTCGCTGCTGCTGCGGGAGACAACAACAACAGCGCCGGTTGTTGTCAGAAACACAACAATGGCCGGCAACGCGTACGAGTGGCGTTACGTGTTGCCGCCGTACTTCCTTATCTTCCTGCTATCGATAGCGGGGAACTGCCTCGTGATCGCAACACTAGCGAGCAACCGCCGGATGCGCACAGTTACCAACGTGTATTTACTGAACCTGGTGAGTACTGAATATGCAGTATGTTGTGGTTTTATGAACTGCCTCGTGATCGCAACACTAGCGAGCAACCGCCGGATGCGCACAGTTACCAACGTGTATTTACTGAACCTGGTGAGTACTGAATATGCAGTATGTTGTGGTTTTATAAACTGCCTCGTGATCGTAACACTAGTGAGTGAGTAACCGCCGAAAGCGCACAGTTACCAACGTGTATTTACTGAACCTGGTGAGTACTGAATATGCAATATGTTGTGGTTTTATGAACTGCCTCGTGATCGCAACACTAGCGAGCAACCGCCGGATGCGCACAGTTACCAACGTGTATTTACTGAACCTGGTGAGTACTGAATATGCAATATGTTGTGGTTTTATAAACTGCCTCGTGATCGTAACACTAGTGAGTGAGTAACCGCCGAATGCGCACAGTTACCAACGTGTTTTTACTGAACCTGGTGAGTACTGAATATGCAATACTAGGATCTGCCCGCGGCTTCGCCCGCGTGAATTTCGGTTTTAAACAAATCCCGAGGGAATCGTGGATTTCCGGTTCCCGTTTCCACTCCCTTTTCCAACCTTTAGGGGAAGGTGGGGCATGACGGGGTGGTTAAGGTTTGATGATGAATAAAACACAGTTTTTTGTATTCAACTAATTAATTTTATTCTTTAACTATTCTTTGGTTATCAATCTTTCAGTTTAAGAAAGAATTAAACATTTACTTAAAGTTTTAAAAATAATAAATCAACAAATACACAAAAAGTCCTTTCTCCCCATTTTGCCCCACGGGTGGGGCAAGACAGGGTACCCCCATGAGCAAGATGGGGTACCTAACAACAAACAGGTATAGGTGTAGCGGAAATGAAACAAGTGGCTACATCTTGAATACAATAACTCCGTATATTTTGTGATAAACAATACAACAATAAATGGACCAAAAGGATTTTAGGGCTCCGGTCCGGACAGGAGATTACTCAGGTATATGCACAGTACAAGGAACAGAATTGAAGTGTTCTCTCGTAGCTAATTCTCGGTTGCGGCTTCGTAATTCGAATTCTTAAAATGTTCTCATTGACAAACTCTTTTCTTCTGGTGTAATTGGCCAGCGCACACGAATTAACAGAGGTTGCATACCTCGACATAGGTATCTAATTATTTATTGGCTTGACAGTGGAGAACTGGAGACGTATATTATGTATGACTTCATCGTCGTCGTCTTCTACATCGGCACACGAGTAATGAGCCCATTTGCTACATACCTGACAACATAGCCATCAATCCACTGATTCCAATTATAGTTCAGTGCAATACAAACATGCAGGAGTCTTGTTTTCTCTTCTGTATCATCTGATTCTGATGAAGACTGCCTTTTTTGTTTCTTTTCTAGTATTTTGTCCGATTTTTCATACCTTTAGTTTCGTACTTGATACATCCTTAAGTTTTTCTTCTCTTCTTTCTCTTTTTCTATCCGTTTCTTCTTTTTATTACTATCTTCTAGACTTTTTTTTTACTGGGAGGACGTAATAATTGCAGTACTTGTACGTTGTCTTGAGACACGAGTCTTTTATTTTGTGATTGGCATAAGAATTATTTATTGTGGACTAACCAATAACAAAACCCCATCATGCCCCTTATCATTTTTCACAAAATATTTTAATACTGTTAGAAACATTATTTAAAAAAGCATGAACTAGAATAAGTATCTTATAAACAGTTAAATTCTGTCTCAGAAACACTCACAGCTGGCTACGATATTTTATTTAATTATGTTAATGTCACAACTAGTGAAAATTAGAAAATTTTAACATTATCGTGCATTTGACAAATATCGCTATAACTTTGTCACTACACCACTCGTTTAGGTGACTCGCCACACGCCGATGACGGCGGTGACAGCACGTCTAACGCATATGCTCAATACTGATTGGTGAATTGGTATCACGATTTACAGGCAAAACTTCATCTTGCCCCTCGCCCCGTGTTGCCCCACCTTCCCCTATACCTACTATCAAGGAAGTTCGCTATAGTAATCTACATATGTATAGCTGTAGCTATAGATTTCGGGTTTTTCAAAATCCCGTGGGAACTGTACATTTTTCCAGGATAAAAAGTTAAGTAATAAGTTAAGTTAAGCCTATGTTGTAAGTCAGGCATAATCTATCTCCATTCAAAATTTCAGCCAAATCGGTTTAGTAGTTGCGGCGTGATTGAGTAACAAACATCCCAACATCTAAACATCCAAACATCTAAACACCCAAACATCCAAACATCCAAACATCCACACTTTCACATTTATACTTAATATTAGTAGGATGTTGTGGTTTTATAAACTGCCTCGTGATCGCAACACTAGTGAGCAACCGCCGCCAAAGCTTTAAATCCCTCTCTCCTATGAAAGAGGAGGCCTGAGCCCAGCAGTGGGACGTAAAAAGGCTGTAGTGGTGGTAGTGTAGTTTTATAATCGATAGGTCCCGGGCTCGAATCCCGATTGGGGCGATTTGGAAATTTATAATTTCTTAATTGTCTCTGGTCCAGTCTGGTGAAATGCTTCAGCCACTGGACCTACTAGCAAAATCGCCAAGCGGTATAGCTGTTCGGCACCACGCGATGTCACGTAGAATCCTATAACGCGTATGGGGTTCAAACTGCCATAATGTTTCTGAGTTAGCTCATTTCCATTTGTAGCCCCCGACGCAAGAATGACGGGATATTATAAGTTTGACGTGTGTGTGTGTGTGCGACGTCTGTTCCCCCGTAGCGCTCAAACGGGTGAACCGATTTGAATGCGGTGTTTTTAGGGTTCCGTACCTCAAAAGGTAAAAAAAGGAACCCTTATAAGATCACTTTCTTGTCCGTCTGTCCGTCTGTCCGTCTGTCTGTCCGTGTGTCACCACCGATTTTCTCAGGAACGGGTGGACCTAGCAAATTGAAATTTATACCAGATACTAAAGTCTATGGTCCCTATTAGGTGTATAAAAATTAAGGTCCTGAGTCCACACAATAAAAAGATATGGGCAAATTTAGATTTTCACGAAAACTTGTAAGTACCAAAGTTTACCTTAATTTTCAACTTTTTTTATTTTTTGGAATTTTGCCTTTACTTGATCTGTAAGACCTTGCTATTGACCAAAATTGACAAATCTAGGTCAACCGGAAGTACCCTATAGGTTTTGGGTCAAAAACGTAAATGGTAGTTCCAGTTGACCTACAATTACGAAAGGCAAAAAGCCAGGTCTTACAGCACAAATAAAGGAAAAATTCCAAAAACTAAAAAAGTTGGAAATTAAAGGGTTTCCCCATACATACATAGTTGAGCCAAAGCCAATACGTCTCACGTAAACGGCCAAGGGCGTCGCGCAAATTTCCCGCCACGGCTCAAAAAGCTAAAACCCAGAGTCATGACCCGACCAGACCTGTATTTTAATGAAGAAAAAATTATTTTAAAGCATTATTTTGCAAGAATTTCCTAACAAAAAAGTGTTATAATGTTTTTTTTTTTTTTAATATTATAAATGTATGCGAATAAAGTAAGCCAATATATTATGATACATTTTGATTTCTTAATCAGGATTTTAAGATATGAGAGTAGATAATAGTTATTTATGCAACTGTTGTATAATATGAGGTATTAAAACATGAATGTGGGTTTAAATACCTAATTATCAATAGTTGCATACAAGACTTTATCTACACCCATAATATGAATCCTTACTGCTAACATTAAAGCAGCCAGTCCTAGTAACCATAAGGATTATGAAAACGGATGTACTGAATTTCATTATAACACTCCTTTGGATGGTATAATGGTTTTTTTTTTTTTTTTTTTTTTTATTAATATCTTCCATGATGAAAGATGACTTGTACCTCCGACGCGGTGGTCGGAGTCCTTGTATATCTGTTTTGTTTTGGCCTTCTTATTTTTATTAATTTAAATTTTTCATATCATATTATTTTAATTTGGCTTTTAAATAGTGTCTGTCAGCGATTGTAAGTATGAAGTTTTATTTATGTTAGTTCCTATATTCTAATAATATAAAGTCAACATAAATCTTTAACGTTGCATACATTACTGTTGCTGTGATTTTATGTTTTGCATACTTGTGTTCTTTTATAAATGAAATGAATCATCTAATAATTATTATTAGTGGGTTCATTTTTAGGGTTCCGTAGTAAACAAGGAACCCTTATAGTTTCGCCATGTCCGTCCGTCTGTCCGTCTGTCCGTCTGTCCGTCTGTCCGTCTGTCCGTCTGTCCGTCCGTCCTCGGTTAATCTCAGAGACTATTAGTGCTAGAAATCCGTAATTTGGCATGAGTATAAATATTAATCACGCCGACAAAGTGGTGAAATAAAATTTTGATAAATATTTTTTTTTAGGGTAGCTCCCCTACATGTAAAGTGGGGATGAATATTTTTTTTCTCGTCTACCCCATAGTGTGGGGTATCGTTGAATAGGTCTTTTAAAAATACTGTGGGTGTGGGAACATCATTTTTCGATTTCTAGATCCGTTTGTAAAATATGATGTTTTAAAGTGCAAATTTTTATTAGAGTCAAGTGTCCCCCCCCTCTATCAGCCAAATGGCAGTATATAGGAACTTGAAAAAATTCACAGCAGTAGGGTATATAATCAATTTTAAAGGAAAACTATCACGGCTAAGTAGGGTTCACAGGTTAAGGAGTTATATCTGTTTTTCGAGGATTGTGACTACGGAACCCTACACTGCGCGTGGCCCGCCACGCACTTGACCGGTTTTATTATCTATAATTTGGTTCGGCTATAAGGGCGGAGGTTATCTTTTCTTTGGGTTGTTGAGATTAAAATCATTAATTTATGTAGGAAGTTTTTATTCAAGAAAGTGAAATTTCCGTAATTTTCTAGTTGACCGGAGGTGTTTACAGGCAATGTCGTTCTTGTGGACCGGTTTACTGCATAACTCTCATCTCGAAATGCTATACAATAAAACTCGAGCCAAAATCCTTTATACTGTTTTTTGCCTCTGTTTTCGCAATTAGGCGGAGTTGCATCCAGTTCGCTCCCTGTTTTGACATTGTTCATAAACGTCTCCGGTTCAGTCATCTCATCAGCTCTATATATCCTAAACCCGTAAACGTAAGTCATCTTTCTGTGCATGTCCTCAAATAAGCAGCCACAATATATATTGTGCTCCTCGTATTCATTCTGGATGATCCCCGGGACGCCCTCAGCAATATGCCACCTTTGCCCTTGCCAGAGCATCCCATTTTGCCTTAATAGGACAGCATTCGTCGAAGGCGTTGTGGTCTACACGGTCTAATTTACTGCTCTGACAGTTCCGGCATGTCGGTGTATTACCTACTGCGTACACTGGGCAGTCGCTGCGCAGGTGGTGGCCCGGGCAATGGCTACAGGCGTCCGTGGTTTCCTGGCAAAGTTTCCGGCCATGTCCGTACCCCAGACACCTGGAGCACATCACTAAAGGTGATTGGTCCTTGACCACCACCCGCTGCAGATCTACATGCGCCTTCCCCGCGCTAGTAAGATTCTGCCATACTGGTGGCGACACCTGTAGGACTACATGGCTCTCCAGCGGGTTCCTAGCCTTTCTGCGGTACCTTACGCTAGCCCTGTAGTCGCCTTCAGGTATCGCCCCCAGTAAGTTAGAGTTCTGGTTCTTGAGGGCACCCAGGATGTCATCGTCTGGTATAATGGTTATTAGAACATTTTGTAATTATAGGTCTGTTATATAGGTAGGCTATTTATTCTAAAAAAGCAAACATCTTGAATATCATTGGGGTAGTAGGTTGGATGCCCAACCCCCACTCCAAGTCGGCACTCCGTCTATGTCTGTCGATGTTAGCGTTTATAGCGCGGACAATAATGGTTGAAGCCCGCTAATCCGCATTGGAGCCGAATGGTGGGTTCTCCCCCCTAACTCCCTCTCTCCTATTTAGAAAGGAGGTTCGAAAATCGAAGTTCGAAAACAAAAATCGGTCATACAAACATACACTGCTAAACTTATAACCCCCCGAACTTAGCAGTCGAAGTCGAGTATACGTCCATTGTCTACACTCTACAAGGACGGCGAAGGCCGCAATTCAATCTGTCAGACCCAAAAACCAATGCGGCTGAATTATTGATATTCTTTATGTCCATATTCTTTTTATTCCAATACATTGACTTCTAATAACACAAGTACTGAAGCATAATGAAGCAATTTAGGCGATGATTGCTAAGAGAACGTACTCGGAACTTTTTTTTAACCCCCGACCCAAAAACGACGGGGTGTTATAAGTTTGACGTGTCTGTGTGTGTGGGTGTGTGTGTGTTTGTGTGTGTGTGTGTCTGAGTGTGTGTGTGTCTGAGTGTGTGCGTGTGTGTGTGTGTATGTGTGTGTGTGTACGTGTGTTTGTGTGTGTCTGTGGCATGTAGCTCTCGAACGGATGAATCTATTTTGATTTTGTTTGTTGTTTGAAAGGTGAATTAGTCGGAAGTGTTCTTAGCTATGTTTGAATAAAACAAGATGGCCGCCACAACAAAATGGCGGATTACATATTTTTCACAACTCCCTCAATATAAGTATCAAACGAAAATGCTTGACTAGTAGAATAGTACTATGCAAATTCAAGATGGCTGCCACCACAAAATAGCGAATGTCGGGGGTTTTAAATTTTTTAATTCAGATATACTTGTTATTCATCTAAAAGGTAACCCTCAGCTGCGATTTCATCTGATAGTTAATGAAGTTGCAGTCCAAGGTGGAAGCGAGTTAACTTGGAAGAGGTATGGTAGTTTTTTAACCCCCGACGAAAAAACGACGGGGTGCAGTTATAAGTTTAACGTGTCTGTGTGTGTGTGTGTGTATGTGTGTGGGTCTGTGTGCGTGCGTGCGTGCGTGTGTGTCTGTCTGTCTGTGTGTGTGTGTGTGTGTGTGTGTATGTATGTGTGTGTGGGTCTGTGTGCGTGCGTGCGTGTGTGTCTGTCTGTGTGTGTGTGTGTGTGTGTGTGTGTGTGTGTGTCTGTCTGTCTGTCTGTCTGTCTTATGTATGTTTGATGTAAATCGGTCCAAGATGGCACCATCTTGGACCGATTTACATCAAACATACATAAGACAGACAGACACGCGACGTCGCCGCGTTGAAACCTAAAGTGTAAATTAAAAATTTAAAAAACCTCCACCCATGGCGGTGCCGCCATGGGTGGAGGTTTTTTAAATTTTTAATTTACACTTTAGGTTTCAACGCGGCGACGTCGCGTCGTGCCGGAACGCGAAGTCGCTTGAGTGAAAAGAAACCCTGAAAGAGGGGTGTTATAAGTTGACTGCCTCGTTAGTCTAGTGATTTGAATTAGTTAGATTAGTGATTTGAGGGATCAAGTCTCGGGTTGAGCCGAAAATGGTGTATTTTGTCAAGAAATTTTACATAGCAGCCCGGTATTGGGATGTTAACGGGATTACACCCCCGTGACCCCCGTGCCTCGGAAAGCACGCAAAACCGTTGATCCTGCTCCTAATCTCTCTCTTTTTTATTTTTATTCGAAGGACGGTACTTAGTTTTCTCGTTTCTAAGTTTAGTTATGTATGTATGTATGTATGTATGTATGTATGTATGTATGTATGTATGTATGTATGTATGTATGTATGTATGTATGTATGTATGTATGTATGTATGTATGTATGTATGTATGTATGTATGTATGTATGTATGTATGTATGTATGTATGTATGTATGTATGTATGTATGTATGTATGTATGTATGTATGTATGTATGTATGTATGTATGTATGTATGTATGTATGTGGCCGATTTTAGTATGAGATTCTGTGTGTACCACCGTAGCGCCTAAACTACTGGGCCGATTTTGATGAATGAGGTGTCAATTAATTCTTTGTTATGGTCCGGGTGACATAGGCTACATTTTATATACGAAAATAATTGAGAAGCGACGTGCGAGCGGCAAAAGTTTATTATTATTTAGTTTCGGATAGACATAACAGATGGCGCCACTAGCTGCTTGCCCCGCGATTTCGGGTTTAGCGTAGTCGGGTTTTAGTTTAACTTTATACTTGTGGTTCAAAATAATACGAACTTCACCACCTCTTTTCACTCCTTTAGGAGTGGCGTGTCAAAAGACCCTTCTTTAGTGTAGTTAAATATAAAAAAATCTTTTCAATCTTAGTAACTAAGCTCCTGAGCGTATGTTACTAATTTCGAGTCGGCACGAAACAAGCAAACAACACGTAAAGTGTAAAATGATGTACAGCGGCTTGTTTGTTTGGTGCCGACTCATTGTTAGTAAATAGGTACATACAATATCCACCTTGAAATTGGGTCAAGTAGGTACGTGGAAAGCTCTAAATTCAAAAGGAAAGCAATTATTTTGTACAAAGCACCCTTCATTGTGGTCCCTACAGAGCTTATAAGAAAGCGTTTTATTACTTTTTTTTAGCCACGAAGCGTGTATTTTAATATAAGTAACGTCAAGGAATTTATTCGTTGTTTAACATTGTTCTACCAACGTCGTCAAATTTTGTTTATTTTCTTATATTAAGAAAACCTCACGTACAAGAAGGAATTTCACGCTCAGTCTTTGATTTTACGGTAAAGAGAATTAATATAGATTGACAAAGGTCGTTTGAATCATTTAATTAGCATTTGACAAAGCGTTTTGGAGAGCGATTAAATCGCCGGTCGCCGATGCAAATGGATGAATTGTGAAAGGCTCTTGAGTATTTCAGAGACAATTGAATTAAATTGGTTAAGTAAGTACTTAAGTTCAATGTTTATGAAGATAAATATTTATAGCTCATTCAATGAAACCTCCTTTTTCGCTACCATAAAAACAAATCCCCCGCCGCGCCGCGTCTGTCTGTCCACAATCAAAACTACTGAACTAAATCTTCATGCAATTTTCACCAATAGACAGAATGATTCAAGAGAAAAATTTAGGTGTGTGATTTGTTAGTTTTGTGTAAATTGGTTGAAATATAATGGTAGATATTGTTGAAATTATTGGTAAAAGTCAAGCCGCCTGAGAGCTTTCATCGAAAATGCTGCGTAACTCCTTTGGGATTATATCCCAAAAGGCCAAAACTATGTATGGTGGGATAATAGCGGGTGATTACAACCCGTGTGGAGAATAAAATAGAATAGAATAGAATAGAATAGTTTTTTATTCAAATAAACTTTTACAAGTACTTTTGAATCGTCAACTGAATCTACCACAGGTTCGGAATGCAGTTCAAGCCGAGAAGAACCTGCAAGAAACTCGGCGGTTGCTCTTTTTTAAAAAATAACATTATAACAATTATTATTAATGTACATGATTGAAATGCCGTCTCGCGCATTGCTGGAACGAGTTAAATCCAAGCTTTTTTATCGTTTATATAATCTTCAATTGTATAATAAGCTTTTTTTATGAGCATACTTTTAATAGAGTTCTTAAACTTGTGTAAAGGCAAGTCTAAGACATATTTTTTATTCAGATAAACTTTTACAAGTGCTTTTGAATCGACAAATGAATCTACCACTGGTTCAGAATGGTGCTTACAATTCTACACGTTAAAAAGGGCAGACAAAAGTAGCCCCATTTCCGACGGCGACACCCGTTCACGAGCATGACGCATGATCCAGCCATTGCTTCGCTCAACAGGGCAGATCAGAGACAGGGCGGGTCGCTAGTTCTAGTTTAAAATAGAAACATTTAGTTGTCAATACCTATTCCAATATCAAGTAATGTTTTAACCAGACAAACTTAACAGCTTTTCGTTCTACAACTTTTGTCATTATGAAGCAGCTGGTTCTACAGTACCTATTGAAAGACATTTGAAAGTTGCTCTGGACTTGGTAAAGTTTTCTGCTCCCAAATCGTAGTTTTCGAGAACATTAAGTAAATAACGGGGAGTGTTCTGAAGAGTTGTTTGACTTAATTCCGCCTTCTATCTTTTATCACCGCACCGCACGCCACCGCAAATGTTATCATCCTCACCACCTGGATCATTGGCGGACCACAACCAAGCGGTGTGCGAGGTCTTTCCTTCCGCGCACTCTAAAACTGTGGAACCAACTCCCTTCGGTGGTGTTTCCGCATAACTTCAACATGGGGCTATTCAAGGGGAGGATCAACAAATTCCTCAAAAGCCGGCAACACATAAGTGGTTCCTCTGGCACTGCGAATGTTCATGGGCGGCGGTAATCACTTAACACCAGGTGACCCGCCTGCTTGTTTGCCCGCAATTTTTATTTAAAAAATAATAATAACTGTGGGGTTATGCCGAATTCGCAAAGTACGGTAACTTTGATCGATTTCGAGTATCGAAGCACAATTACTTCAGAGTGAAATGGACCTAAACTGGCTTGTTTTAAGGTTTCAATTCGACCATAAATCTACAGCCAATGCCCCAAGTGTAAATTTTACAAAATAAGAATAGGAAGTACTGAATGTACGACTTTAATGCCTGCTCTTCACCATTGCGGATACTATCGCTGGTAATCGTCAATCATCATGCAAGCATCCACACAATCGTCAGTGATCATTTATTGAGCGGCTAGCGGCGTGAATTTCCTTTGATGCGTACCCAAAAACTGACAAATCGCCGATCGCCACGAGACAATTGTGACGACGACGATCTTGCACACGTAAAGTCGTCTATAGTCACCAATTGTGAAAAGAAGGTTTAAAATAAGAGACTTTGGGTCTATTTTGCTCTGATATTGTAGTTTTTAGATATTCGAAATCTAGTAACGTTGTTGAGATGCACAAACTCTGCATAACCCTACTCTCATTCTAACACTCATTAAGCACTATCAAAAGCTGTTTCAACTCCCTTTTGTTTGTCATTTCCTGCACAATTTGTAAGCGAAATGTCTCATTCCCACGATTTCCGAGACTGCAGTTTGCGGAAATGTTATACGTAGGTATAACGTATGGCGTCCCTAGGGGACGATTACAGAGCTCTGACCTTAATCTAACTTGAAGTCATTCAATACAAATGCTACCTCCAAGGACGCTTTTATCGTTCAACGTAGTAACTTATCAATGTAATTTTTTTATAATGTCATGCCACCAACTGCCTCGTTGGTCTAGTGGTTAGCATGTTCGACTGCATGAGCACGAGGTCCTAGATTCGATCTTCGGATGGACCAAAATCACACTATCACACTAATCACACTAATATTATAAAAGGCGAAAGTTTGTGTATGTATGTGTGTTTGTGTGTATTTTTGTTGCTCTATAACGCTGCAACTACTGAACCGATTTGGCTGAAATTTTGAATGAAGATATGTAGGTTATGTCCTGACTTAACACATTTTATTAGGCTACCGCGTACTTATTTTGTAAGACAAAATACGGGTTCGCTTCCTGACCTGAAAAAACGGGTATAGGTTTTCTTTTTAATCTATTTAAAATCAACACCATCGAATAACAGTACCTACATAATAATAGTACAACATAAAATAACCCACATAGTCCCACCTACTTCCTACAGGAAGTTTGTTCAGCACATAAACGTTCTATAAAATACTGTACATGCGGCGCTAGTTTTCTAAGTGCATCGTTATTTATAACTTATCTTCTTCTCGCCTGTGCTGAAAGTCGTAAATATTCTACTTTATGTTTGCACCTCTATTAGGTACCTACACTTCCTGCAATAACTTACGCCGGGAAAGTCTTCCCCTAATATGAAAGGAATATCTAAATAAACCTACCTATCTAGAGAATAAAGTTTTATTACTTTGCGTAAGTTTATATTATAGCTGGTATAGCACACATTTAAAAAACTTTTACCGCAGTTTACAGGTACTCCGTTATATCCCTACCTCGGGAAAATCATGAAAATGTAGTTATAATTAAGAAAAACATCTTCAAAACATGATCACCATCAACCATTTTTTATCAAAAAAAAAAAAAGGTTTATTTCGGTTTAAAACGGATTGGTTTCATTGGGATTAAACCGGCCTTACATCTGTTTTTGAACTGAGTTTTGAACTTTCTTTTAATTTTTTGAAGGATTTTTTTTTTGTTTTAAATACCTATTGTAACGAAGTTTTAATATGAAGTACTTATAACTGAAGGAATTTGAATTGTTCAACATACTGCTCTGACTGCAATTTTACGGTGGACCTTGGTGCACTCCGTAGTACTGTCGGTATAGCGGTTAAAATATTCGATTGCGAATCACGAGGTCCTGGGTTCGATTCCTGAGTCGGACCAAAAAAAAATATTGTGTTAAAAAAAGTATTGAGTTTTTCCGTCTAAAAATAGCCATTACAAGTTAGTATAATATTGTACAGACAACAGTACCTACTTGCGGCGGTCACGCACATGGCTTAATAATTATGCGTAGCGTTGCTGCAATGTGCGATCACTTTTATGTAGCGGCCACATCTACGGGATATGCCATTGAATAGCGATAACCGTAGTCCGTAGGTGTGGCCGCTTTAATACGATAAATCTGCCATTGAACCTCTTTGATCTGCCAAAATTTACCGCCACCCGACCCAATGCTTAAATACTTTAATAAATTAAACCGCGGCTTCGCCAGTTTCGGTTTTTCACAAATCCCGCGGGAATCGTGGATTTCCGCTCCTTTTTCCCACCTTTATACCTACTTTCAAGGAAGTTGGCTATAGTAATCTACCTATAGCTGTAGCCATAGATTTCGGTTTTTTGAAAATCCCGTGGGAACTGTAGATTTTTCCAGGATAAACAGTGTATGTGTTAAATCAGGGCATAATCTATCTCGATTCAAAATTTCAGCCAAACCGGTTCTGTAGTTGAGGCGTTAAAGAGTAACAAACATACACACACAAACTTTCGCCTTTATAATATTAGTGTGATACTTACCTAACCTTTTTTTCTAGGCAATATCAGACTTCTTGCTCGGAGTTTTCTGCCTGCCCTTCACTCTCGTCGGTCAAATATACAGGAGGTTCCTGTTCGGGGCCACTCTCTGCAAGTTGATACCCTTTTTACAAGGTATGTGTGTGTTTTTATTTAACTAAAAATAAGTATTAAGTACAAGCTACTTAAGTATATTTTAGAAAAATAAAAAGTGTGTAAAAATTAAACCAACTTCGGTCCAGTAATCTCAGTGAAATCGGTGTACCACAAATATTAGTGACATTGAATATTGAGTACATTTATATGCGTGTGTAACTACGTACATAAGAATGAAAATCTTTCTGAAAGTATGTAGATTAGGATAATGAAAAAATCATCCAAATTCCTTAGTTAATTGGTTTTGAAATAATCGTGAAAAACTGAACATACATAGCTGATATAGTATGTAAATACGGGTCGAATACAAGAACTTGAAATTAAGCTAAAATGATATAGGGCTAAAATCTGTTCTAATCTCTTTCACAATGCTCCCTGCGGAAAAAGATAGCGCAAACTTTAGACCTGTCAATTTAGTTTAGAGATTGTGTACAACAGAATTGGCCACAATGTCCACTTGTATATTTTTTATTAAATCCTGTACATTATCACTTTTATTACCTGGGTAGTTGTCTCAACCGATCGATGTCCAAAGCTGGACATAGATCTCTAGCAAGGACCACCACAGGTCACGATCTCAGAGGCTGCCAGCGACTCGCTTGAGATCGTCCGTCTACCGAGTGGGAGGAGTGGGTCTTCCAAGGCTGTGTTTGCTGGAAAGAGGTCGTCTGTCGAGCAACCAAACCGATTTCCATACAATCTACTTTAGACGTTTGAGGGGTCATAACTCGCAAAACAAATATAATCTTATTAGATATTTTGTTTACGGCAAGGCATAGGATAGGAAGAAAAAAGGTTAGGTGAACAAAAACGTCATGAGGAAACCAGCATACCTGAGAGTTGTTCACAATGTTCTCAAAGGCGTGTGAAGTCTACCAATTCGCACTTAGCCAGCGTGGTGGACTACGGCCTAAACCTTTCTCATTCTGAGACCCATGCTTTGCAGTGGGCCGGTAATGAATTGATACTGGTGATGATGAAGGCACATATAGTGAATTTTAATTCTAGAATAATAGAAAAAATAAACTCATCAGTGTAATAAGTATACCTATCTACGTCATTTGTATAAAGAAACGCCAACTATTAGACTAAGGCCTCTTGTTAACGATCCCACGTTTTATCCACGTTTTATATGGATAATGCGCTTTATCCATACAAAACGTGAGTTTCCACGGCGTGTTAACAAAGGGCCTAAGAGATACCTTATAATATTCAAATAGGAACAGTTAATTATTCAAGAGAAACTCCCCTTAATGTTCTCGTTTCAACCCTCGTACCTACAAAGGGACGAAATTGTTTGTACAGCACTACTGGTACATAAAAATATTTAATTTAGGTCTTTTGAAACAGTAAGGACTTTGTGCGTTTACCCACAGCGTTAATGAGGATGGATAAAACCCACGCTTTTCGTCGCGTAAACAGTTCTGAGGGTTGATGAAAATTAACCCTGTTTTAATTTTGTCATACGCATATGGACCAAGCGGCAGCCGCGAAAACCCTTTTTTTAAAAGGGTCGTGGATAATAAAGTAAGGTTGCCTCGTTTGTTTGGGCGATGGAAAGAGCTGTTTCTGTACGTGATAAAATCAGTTATGTTGAGGTTTTTAGTCTAAACTGCCTCGTTAGTCTAATGGTTAGCATATTCGACTGCAGATCACGAGGTCCCGGGTTCGACTCCCGGTCGGGCAAATCATTGTTAGTTATTGGGTTTTTCTGTCATGAAATTCTCAGTGCGAGCTCAAAGATTGGCTTGTTGGCGGTGTTTCACCCCCGTAGCTCGGAGAGCACGTTAAGCAATCGGTCCCGGTTATTATCACTGTGACAATAGTCATTGGAGCACCCGCATTAGAGTAGCGTGGCGGATCTAAGCTTTGAATCCCTCTCTCCTATGAGAGAGGAGGCCTGTGCCCAGTTATGGGACGTTGAAAGGCTGTAATGGTGGAGGTCTTTGGAAGAACCAGAGTAACCGATATAGCACCCCTTATCAGGTTCCCTGTCCCCATACAAATGTGTCATTAAAAGGTTCTACGCTCACTTAGTCCTTTCAATATTATCTTTTGTGTCAAAACAAAAGTTGTGTAGAAACACTTTTCTAAGAAGATTTTTGTAAAAAAAATAATAAAAAACAATTTTAAAAAAATGATCACATGTGATTCATGGCACGCATGGCAAAGGATCTAATATACCACGCTTTTTGAATCAAATATGATATGATCAAATATGATTCAAATGCGTGATATTCAAGCGTGATATGTGTGTGCATTTACAATACGCTCATGAATCTTATATGCACAAAAAATTGATTTTGATGATGTGTCCTGTCACGTACCGTACAAAAAACGAAATTAGCCCGCCACGTTCTGATACAAAAATGTATCGGAACAAGCATCAAAAATTGTGCATATATGATTCATGAGCGTAACAGACCGAGTGAAAAAGCGTTCCAATGAATCATATATGATTCATTGAACAAGGAACCTGTTATTATACAACAGTTGCATAAATAACTAATTATGTAACTATTGAGCGGAAGTTTTACATTAGTAATTTTGTTGCAGCCGTCTCCGTGTCGGTCGACGTGTGGACGCTGGTGGCCATATCTCTGGAGAGGTACTTCGCGATATGCCGGCCCCTCAAGTCCAGGAAGTGGCAGACGCAGTGCCGCGCGTACAAGATGATAGCCACCGTGTGGATGCTGTCCATAGCGCTCAACTCCCCCATACTGATCGTCTCTACGCTGCAGCCGATGAGGGGCAGTGGTAAGTATTTTTTAACCGACTTCAAAAAAGAAAGTTATCGGTTTTGATACAAATTTACACTGTTCCCTAAGTTGACGTAAATGTAAGCCAATAACAAGTGTAAATTGAAAATTTAAAAAACCCCCGACATTCGCCATTTAGTGGCGGCGGCCATCTTGAATTTACAATAGTGCTATTCTACTAGTCAAGCCCTTTCATTTGATACCCATATCAAGGGAGTTGTGAAAAAATATATCATCCGCCATTTTGTAGCGGCGGCCATCTTGTACCGATTTTCATCAAACATAGCTAAGAACACTCTCGACTAATTCACCTTTCAAACAAAAAAAAACCGCATTCAAATTGGTCCACCCGTTTGAGCGCCACAGGGGAACAGACAGACACACACACACACACACACACACACACACACACACACACACACACACACACACACACACAGACACGTCAAACTTATAACACCCCGTCGTTTTTGCGTCGGGGGTTAAAAAAAGAATGGTCACAATCCGATTAATAGTTTCGGATAAATCCGCTCACAAACATACATACATACACTTTGAAATTTTGTATTTTTAACCCCCGACGCAAAAATGACGGGGTGTTATAAGTTTGGCGTGTCTGTGTGTGTGTGTGTGTGTGTGTGTGTCTGTCTGTTCCCTTGTAGCGCTCAAACGGGTGGACCGATTTGAATGCGGTTTTTTTTTGTTTGAAATGTGAATTAGTCGAGAGTGTTGTTAGCTATGTTTGATGAAAATCAATTCAAGGTGGCCGCCGCTACAAAATAGCAGATTATATATTTTTTTCACAACTCCCTTAATATGGATATCAAATAAAAGGGCTTGACTAGTAGAATAGCACTATCTAAATTCAAGATGGCCGCGACCACAAAATGGCGAATGTCGGGGGTTTTTAAATTTTCAATTTATACTTGTATTTTGGGAGCCCATATAGATAATCATATGTGAATATTTTGAGGTTTTAATTATATTACATACCTATTTACTGTTGAATTGATAACCTCCTTTTATGAAGTCGGTTAAAAATAATTTTACAGATTATTGAAGAGCATAATATTTTATTTTATCGAGTTAATCTCCGAACTCTGGATTTACTTTCGGCGCAGATAGTTGAGCATATTCTACCGTTTCATTTAATTTTATAATTTCATTTCATTTCATTTCACATCTCTTTATAAACGCATTGAAAAATAGTATCTATTTTAGTTTATTAGTCTCCAGATCTAGTGAGGAACCAAGGCGACTAATACATTTTTTATTCATTTTGTAGCGAAGCACTTTAATAAGAAATGTGAAAGAAAAAATCAAAAGGTTTGTTGTTTTTTTGAATTGAGGAATCAGACATTACGTGTCTTAGCGTACTCCGTGAGCTTCTCCGTCTTCCAAGCGTGACGGTAGGACTATAGGAGATTCCACTGTGTTAGGCGGAATGTCCCAAGACCGTCCCATCTCGCCTCGTGGCAGGGTTTGACAACCACCCTATATACCACAAGCCTTCGTTGGTCGCACTTTGAACCCCCGCTTTTCGGCGGTCTGTGTGATGTTCCAAATACCTTCACCAGCCTTTGAGGTAACTTGTAGGTAACTTGTATGAGAAATGGTTGTAGGGATAGGGTAAGTTAAAGGACGTGCTAAGCGGATTTGAAACCCACAAGACCATCCGTCAGCGAGGGGTGGCGACCAACGAGTCGGTTAACGTAGAAGCTCTTATGCCTCCTCTACATGTCTGCAGATGCGTCCGCGGACGCCCGCAGATACATCCGCAGATGGATCACTACGAGCTGTCCACACGTCTGCAGATCGATCAGTCTAGGTTCATTCTCGACAGACGCAACACGCACGTTTAAAAATGGATATTGAGACCGTAGCTGCCGCAACTATTTATTTATTTAGTACTTTTAACTTCTACGTGAATGTGCATCCTCGGTGCTCTTATTATTAGCCATTTAAACAAGAATTAAACCGCAAGAAGCGCGCGTGCACTCTCAATCGCAACTCCGATGAAACTGATGCGTCACCAGACGTGTGGACAGTCGCCGGACGTCCGCGCCGAAACCCTTTGATCTGTGCCACAAAAACCGCCAACAATCGGATTCGAGGCGGACGCGTCTGCGGACGTCTGCGGACGTTAAATACCTACAGCAGATGCACAAATTACCCCCTCTATACGTCCGCGGACGCATCCGCAGATGACGTCCGCGGACGCGTCTGCAGACATGTAGAGGAGGCTTTAGGAGGACCGACGGTGATACAAGTCAGTTGATACATATATTAAGCGCATTTTGTTCAAAACTCCAATAGCGCGATTCAGGATCAGTTCAATGATTGGTCGGTGAGCGTGACGTGTTTGTTTTGAATGCGTACGCAGCTATAAGTGACGGGGAATTCCCGGTTGTATAGTTCTTCGCGTTAGCTTAAGAGGCGACGGCCAGAGATCTGACAGCAGTCACAATAAAAAATCAGCCAAGTACGAGTCGGGCCTCGCTCTTTCAGGGTTCCGTACATAATTATGAACAATATAATATTTTGGGTCTAAGAAATATTTAATTTCCGAGCTAGACATCGCAACAAACCGTGAAAGAAAAACCCAAAAAAGTGTTCGTTTATTTTGGTCACAGCTTATAAACTATTTAATAAATCGTTGTTTTCAGTATTTGTTGTTTAAATAGAGCATATAGTACATAATATATTGAAATATCATATTCCCAACTAGTTTAGTTTTTGAGATAGCCCCCGTCACAAAAATGGTCTAAAACTGACAACTTTGATGGCCTCCCATTCCCTTATTTTTTGAGATAAAAATTAAAAAAATATATATTTGTACTCTACTTAATGAGCTCTAAACAATAATACCCCACAAGCTAGGGTAAAGAAAAAATTTTTTTTTCCGGCTCCTTTTTCATGTATGGGAGCCCCCCTGAAAAATAATTTAATTCAATTTCTAATTCAATATTTGATTTTGGGTTAACGTTTTACACTAAATACCAAAATTTCAGGTTTGTAACTCATTTTGTCTGCGAGCTAGAGACCTGTGACCGGCGGACAGACGGACAGACAGACAGACAGACAGACAGACAGACAGACAGCCAGCCGAGTGACATTAATAGGGCTCCGTTTTTACCCTTCGGGTACGGAACCCTAAAAACGGAATACAACAAAGCATGGGTATGTCACCAAGACCCTTGGTGTTAGCATCAGTCTACATGCCCATCGAAGACCAAATACCAACAAAAGTTTTGATGGACCTCATCATGCACTGCGAGAATAACGACATAGACATAATCTTCTCTGTCGACAGCAACGCACACCACAACCTGTGGGGATGTACAACCAACAACAATAGAGGTGAGCAACTTGTCTCCTACCTACTAACAACTAACCTCACCACCTTAAACATAGCCACCGAATCAACGTTCGTATCAAGTACGTACCAAACCATAATCGATCTAACTCTAGCAACATCCACGATGGCAGACCAGGTTAAAAACTGGCATGTCTGTGATGAACCATCGCTCTCAGACCACAGGCGTATATGCTATGACTTAGATCTAAATATAACCCAACATAACACCGAAGAGAAATCCGAGGACAACCAACAGATTAAAATACAAAAACTTGCTGACCAACAAGATCGGCTCAACAAGACTACTTGATATCGATTGCATCGATAAAATAGAAAACAACGTAACAAAATTGACAGAATTAATAAAGACATGTTATGAACAAGCCTGTCCATTGAGAAAAAACAACACTAAACTAACCCCAAAAAACAACTGGTGGGGCCCTGATCTGGAAAGACTCTTAGACACCTCTTCAATAAAGCCAAGAACACCAGAACGGAACATGATTGGGACAATTTCAAGGAAGCTCAATACAAATACAACAAACGTGTCAGAGAAAAAAGCAAGAGGTCCTGGCAAAAATTCTGTACGAACATAGAAACGAACGACACCGCTGCCAGGATCCGTAAAATCCTAGCAGCAGATAACACCCGCACCCTCGGCTCACTGAAGCAAGCCGATGGAACCTTTACCAAAGATGATAAAGAGTTAAGCGAAACGCTAATTGAAACACATTTCCCAGGATGCAGAATTGTAAATTCACCAGACTGGGCGAACACAACATATACCCATACAACGGAACAGAACAGAAACCGCACTGCACTCAGTTATAGCCAAGATAGAACACGGACTTGAGAACAAACTGTCAACTCTAGGAATTTTCATAGATATTGAAGGTGCCTTTGACAAAACCACATTCGACAGCATAGACAAAGCCCTGGGTCGATATAACGTACCAGGAACCCTACGCAGCTGGACAAAAGCACTGCTTGAACAAAGAATTATAAAACTGGACATCAATGGCACCACGAAAGGCATGGTAGCGAGAGGCTGTCCTCAAGGAGGTGTCTTATCACCAATCCTGTGGAACCTCGTGGTTGATGACCTTATAACGAAATTAAACAAAGATGGATTTTACACAATTGGTTATGCCGATGATATTACTGTCCTAATTAAAGGCAAACTCGAAAAAACACTCTATGAAATTATACAAAGAGCTTTGAAACTAATCGAGAGATGGTGCAAAAAAAATGAACTAACGGTTAATCCCAAGAAAACAGAGATGGTTCTTTTTACAAATAAAAGAAAAATCGAACTAAACAATCCACCAACCTTGTTCAACACAAGCCTTCAACTATCCAATAAGGTAAAATATCTTGGAGTCATCCTGGACTCCAAGCTCAGTTGGAAAAGGCACATAGATAACAAAATCAGTAAATCAGTCATAATACTATATCAATGCAAACGCATGCTGGGAAAAACCTGGGGCCTAAAACCAAAAATAATCAAATGGCTTTACCTAGCAGTGGTAAGAAGTGCACTAACATACCGCATTAGTATGGTGGCCGAGAACACTTCTTATCACTACCCAGCTTGAACTACAGAAATTTCAACGGCAGGCATGCCTCGCCATCACTGACTGCATGAGCACAACGCCAACAACAGCACTAGAAGTGATACTGGGGATCACACCTCTACAATTACATATTAGGGAAGAAGCAACACTTGCGGCCCTCAGACTCAAAACACTGGGTTTATGGAAGGGCTATGACACAGCACATACCAAAATTCTAACTCAGGGGATCAATAAAGAGCCCCGTTTAGAGTGGATATGCGACAGAACTATCAAACAATTTACACTAGAAAGAAACTACAAAATAAACACGGAGGAATACAAAAACCCGAAACCAGCGCAAGACACGATTGAAGTGTACACCGATGGGTCCAAAACCAGAACTGGCACAGGAGCTGGAGCCTACTGCCAAGAACTCAACATTCAGATAAGCCACACACTCGGTAAGGACAACTCCGTTTTCCAAGCAGAGTGTGCTGGAATCCACAACAGCAGTCATAGCAATGACCAACAGACAGGTAACAAACTTTAAAATTAACAATAACTCGGACAGCCAAGCCGTTCTCAAAGCCTTGGCCAGTACCATGTCAACATCCCTACTCATACAAAACTGTCATAAAGCCCTGGAAGAACTCTCCGTCTCCAATGATATCACCTTACGGTGGATCAAAGGACACGCGGGAGACCTGGGCAACGAAGCAGCTGACGAACTAGCACGTAAGGCCACGACACTGGGAGTTGCAGGGCCGGAACCTATGGTACCTATTCCTTTCAGTGAGTACAAGACCTGGTTGCATGCACTAACACGCAAGGAACATTCCACACTCTGGAACAATACCACAGACTGCCGTCAGACAAAGGAAGCCTTTCCTACTCTGAACCAACAACTAACTAACAAACTACTGCACCTAGACAGAGGTAAACTCAGGAAGGTGGTGGGACTCATAACAGGGCACAGCCCACTAAACAAACACCTTTTCATTATAGGTATCACAGACAGTCCTCTATGCAGAGCATGCATGGAGACAGATGAAACACCAGCGCACGTGCTCCTAGAGTGCACGGGCGTGACCGAACAACGCAGGATTCATCTAGGATCCCCAGCCTCACTCCAAGAAGTCCTCGGCAACCTGGGCGGCCTGCTAGGCTTCTGGAGCGATCTCGGATGGCTGGAGTGAAGACTTCAACGCAAGAGGCACATCACGCACAACAGACCTGTATTGTTTACGTGCGGACACCTGCCCAGAATGAAGATGAAGATCAGGCGACGGCCAGTATTTTATTTCGAATCGGTTGCATTATTTTGCTGAAAATATCAGTACATAATATTATTGTAAAACAAAGTTCCCCGCCCCGTCTGTCTGTCTGTTTGCGATAAACTCAAAACTACTGTACGGATTTTCTTTCGGTTTTCAGTTCACCAATAGAGTGATTCATGAGGAAGGTTTAGTTGAATAATTTGTTAAGGTTTTGTGTAAATTGGTTGAATGTTGGAAAAAATCAATCCACCTGGGAGTTTTCATTGAAAACACCCTTTGTGATATTACAAAACAATGTAATGAGGGATATTGGTGCGATAGTAGCGGGCAATTAATACCCGTGCGAAGCCGGGTCGGGTGATTACTTACTAAATTTTTTAGAACGTTATTACGAGTCAAATCATGTTTTAGTATGACTAAAATGGATGACCAAGAAGTCAAACTGAGAATCTTCTTTTATGAAGTCTGTTGAAACACACGGCAACATAGTAATTAAGTAATTAAACGAAGTATTATTTTTGTTAGTGCATTACATATTTATTTATATTAAGAAGTAATCAGTATTGAAGACAAAAGTCTTCGAACAGTGCGTGTTGCCAGTGATGACATACGGATCCGAGACATGGTCGTTAACTATGGGCCTCATAAGAAAGCTCAGAGTAGAATAGAATAGAATAGAATAGAATAGAATAGAATAGAAAAGTTTTTTATTCAAATAAACTTTTACAAGTACTTTTGAATCGTCAATTGAATCTACCACAGGTTCGGAATGCAGTTCCAGCCGAGAAGAACCTGCAAGAAACTCGGCTGTTGCTCTTTTTTTAAAAATAACATTATAACAATTATTATTATTAATGTACATGATTGAAATGCCGTCTCGCGCATTGCTGGAACGAGTTAAATCCAAGCTTTTTTATCGTTTATATAATCTTCAATCAGAGTCACTCAGAGAGCGATGGAGAGAGCTATGCTCGGAGTTTCTCTACGCGATCAAATCAGAAATGAGGAGATCCGTAGAAGAACCAAAGTCACCGACATAGCTCAGCGGGTTGCGAAACTGAAGTGGCAATGGGCGGGGCACTTAGTTCGGAGAACCGATGGACGTTGGGGTCCCAAGGTGCTGGAGTGGCGACCTCGCACCGGGAAGCGCAGTGTTGGTAGACCCCCCACTAGGTGGACCGACGACATCAAACGAGTCGCAGGGAGCCGCTGGATACAAGCGGCGCAAGACCGTGGCATGTGGAAGTCCCTTCAAGAGACCTATGTCCAGCAGTGGACATCCATTGGTTGATAACGATGACGACGACGAGTATTGAATTCTTTTGGTGTTTTTGCTGGGTAACTGCCTCGTTGGTGTAGCGGTTAGCATATGAATCACTGTGGATCACGAGAACAGGACATCGTGACAAGAGAGTCTATGCCCAGCAGTGGGACGTTAAAGGGTTAATGTTGTGATGGTGGCTGAGTTCAATTCACTGTCTCTTATACTACCGTGTCCGCTTAATTATTCAAGCAACTATTACTTATAAAAATATGTAATTAAAGCCCATATTTCTTTGGACGTACATCACAGTTACGTCGTATATACTATGAACTCAATTAGGTATGTAGATAACTTCCACGAAGAGGATGTTGATAGTAATAATATAACAATGACACTGTTTTAGTTTAGACAAGCGCTCACGAGCACGCCCCATACAAACGAAGTTTGATTCTTATTCGCTGAAAGTGCATGCCGCCATTTATAGTTGCAGCTAAATTTCTACAATGTATGGAATAGTAATATGTTAACACCAGTGCTGGTGCGTGTCTGCTGCGTATTGCAGATTCAAACAGAGCTTTGTTCGTATACATTATACTTACTATTGGAAATTGGAATAGTCTGTTGTTAAAATCTATACTAATAAATAAAATTGAAGTGTCTGTCTGTAATATCGAAATAACTACCTCATATTAAGCTCATATGGTTATTTGAACGATACTATAACCGAATCACACGTTTTTAAAGTTTTTGTCTGTCTGTCTGTCTGTCTGTCTGTCTGTCTGTCTGTCTGTCTGTCTGTCTGTCTGTCTGTTTGAACGGGCTAATCTTTGGAACGGCTGAACCGATTTTGACGGGACTTTCACATACAAGTAGAGAATTAACCAGGGAGTGACATAGGCTACTTTTTTAACCGACTTTCAAAAAAGGAGGAGTTGTGTTTTTCTACCTATGTACACCAATATCTCCGAGATTTCTGAACCGATTTGCGTAAATTTTTTTTTAATCGCTAGAGAAACATTGCGACACTGTCCTACAAAAAATTTGGACTCCAACTCCTCAATCCTGATGCTGTAGGGGATCTGATCCCCAAAACTAATGGGATTTAGGCACTGTCGGTTATTTAAATTGATATTGGGGATACCAATTAAAGACTTTATTGTTGAATGACCTCGAGTAGGTACATGTCCAACTCCTCAACCCTGATGCTGTAAGGAATTTCATTCCGAAATCGTAAGGATCCCACGGAATTTTTCCGTTTTGTGGACGGGTAAGTAGTAAGTAGTAACTTACTACAGATAGGCTACTTTTTGTTCTGGAAAATTAAAGTTCCCACGAGATTTTTACAAACCTAAATACACACGGGCGAAGCCGTGGGCATAATCTAGTATAAAAATAAAAATTGTTGTCGTCCTTTGTCAAATTCTCGGAATTTTACCATAATTATTCTACATAGGAATATTAAATTTTACATTTTAACGTGAAAAAGTTTTGTGAAAAATAAGAAGAACAGGAAGACAGGAATACCTACTGACGCATTTCAGGCGGGATGCATTGTTCTAATTTTAATTTTACGAAAAACGACTCAAGACTTTTAGTTAGGTACTTATATTATATTAACGATAGTCGCATAAATAATTAATACGATCGGCGAGAAATCAGTAAATTATACATAATAGACTAGTCAACAAGTTCAAAAACGTGAAAAATAGAGATAAAGGTGCTAAAAATATGAGCGATAGCTCATTTGATTCGGAATCACCTCTAGAAAAATGTTTTTGAAGGATTTTGGTGCAGGTAAAAAAATTCGATTGTTATTAATAAAATAAGATGAAAAAAAATGATATTTCGTTTTATGTTAATACATAACTCGAAAAATATTTATATTTAAGCAATTTTGAAAAAAGCTCATTAAAGAGGAGGATATATGTATATATGTATGTATGTATGTATGTGATATAAGTATACCTATACTTCATAAGATCCTGCGATAAATTTTCATAAATGTTTATTAATTTGTTAATTATACTTAATGCTTTGTCCTCGAGATCAGCATAACACATGTAGTCACACATACGGTGTTGCCATCGCGCACTGAAAGTTGAAAGCCCTAAACTAAAAAATAAAAGTTTTTTATATTTATTAGGTGAGGGTACACACACCTCCGGTCTATATATACGTCGGTATTGTGTTCCGTTGCTCATTCACATTTCAGTGCTCTGCCGGAGCGCACGTATTTTAAAGTAATTTCAAATAATATCGTAAATTATTAAATTATAAATTTAAAAGTGTTTAGTGTCACGGAGAACGGAAGTAATCATGACAACTTAAGAAAATTGGAGAGAAAAATCTTCGATCAACATCGAGTTTCAGAGGTTAGTCAAGTGTTTTTCAATAATATGTATACAGATTAAATTACTTACCTAGCTTTGATGCGGTTAACTTTTGGGGTTAACACTTCAAAACACAAGCTATAGGTAAGCGCGTTTTTTCACGGGCTGGGCTAATACTGCGAGCAGTTTATGGGACTGTTACTTTATTAGTATATGACGTGAACCCATACGAGTGATGCGGGCAGTCTGTGGGACTGTCACTTCACCGTAAACGCGATATACCGCCCGACAAGTGTTATCACTTTAAAGTATACGCGAGGCCAGAAGAGGCCATATCGCATTAAATCTTCACGTGTAAGACTAATACTGCGAGCAATTACAAGGACTGTTACTTTATTAGTAGACGTGAAGCTATACTAGTGATGCGGGTAGTCTGTGGGATTGTCACTTCACTGTATACATGGAATACCCGACAAGGATTGTTACCTTATTAGTATACGTGAGACCATACAATAAATTAATATGCCGGCACACCGGCATTGATATTTTTAGTGTCGCTGTAATGACAACGTCAGACAACGATTTAACCGTTACTAAAGAAAAATAAATAAATAAACAATCCTTTCAAAGAAGCACTCAATCAGAACCAAATGTGTTTATTAGCTCGTCACAACCGTGGTAACAGAGGCCCTGGTTCCAACTGATGACGTACCTCCGATTATCGAGCTGGCCTCTGAGAACTTATGGAGATTTGGGAATGACCCATCAGTAGAAAACTATACGAAAGGGAAATTCAAGGCCTTGCTATTTGTTTACAACAAAGGGCGTACCAGATGAACTATGCAAGGAGTTACGTTAAAATACCTATTTCCTAGTAATTGCACGCCACACGCTAGTAGATGCGCCAGCGGCCGCGCCCAAATCGGAAATATATATGAAAATAGGACCACTATTTTGGAAAGCGACGAAATGAGCCAAAAGCAACTGGGCTAGGCTATTTCCTGTCTAGGAAGTACTATTGATAATTGCACTAATAATTGCTAAAGAAGACAGGGACACACAGATAACTATCAAATCTCTGTGGAATTCTATTAACCAATTATTAAAATCAACATTCCGATTCAATAGTTCGTCGGATATTTATTCCCCACGTTTAAGACGAGGATTCAAGGACGCGAAGACTACGTCGAGAACTCCGCCTGCGAGTAAGTTTGGCAGTGGACAGCATCGCACGAGTCATTTTGGTGCAGTCCTGGTACGGGTTCCGAGGCCTGGCCTCTTTGCCCGGGTGGAGCGCGAGATTACTCTGCGCCCACGCTGATCTGCAGCCACCACAGTCGTCGCTAGAGGGCAGGGTAAGCAACAACGCTGGGAGATTTTTTATAAATCTTGGTCCCTAATGTAAGTACCCACTTCGGGTCCTATTATATTATGTTGGCTATAAAATACCCTTGTCATCACGTGTTATACAGAACACGATCCGTGCAACGAGCGCTTTATATCAAGCATATTCTTGATACCGAAGCCAAACGGTAAAAACATTCTTAAATTCTTAATTTGAAACTTAAATTCTTAAGAAAATTATATAAACAACATTTCAACAACTAAGCTTGTTTCAGTGAAAATTTTCAGGGAAACAATAAACTTAAAAGATCCTTAATTTATAATTAAAACTCATAATAATAAAAAATATCTAAGATTCAAATTTAATAACAACTTGGTGGTGTAAATTTTTTCTTTTTCGTTCAGCTTGAACACTGCACATTTTGTATTCAAAAAATAACGAAATTGGTTGTCGCGCGCTCAGATCCTGTGGTTGTCATCATCATCATGATGAACCACCTAGCCGGCCCAACACAGGACACGGGTCTCCTCTCAGAATGTGAAGTCTTTAGGCTATAATCAACCACGTTGACCAAATGCGGATCAGGGGACTTCACATGTCTTGAGCGTCATTATAATAAACTCAGGCATGCCTCACGCTGTTTCTGTCATCATTAAAGCTAGTGAAGTTTAATTGCTTATGAAACGCACATAACTCCGAAAGATTGGAGTTGCATGCCGAGAACCAAAATCGGTTTCTCCATAATACCTAAATGCTATTTGGTACCGTACATATTGCATGTAGGTTATAAACTTTACCGATAGCTGTACATAATATGCAAGTTTTACTTTTAAAAATAGCCAAGAAAACTATGACTATTTTATGAAGATACCTAACATCATTTAGGTACCTACCGTCCGATTTCAATCGAGGGTTAGTGCTAATAAATAAGCCTATTAGCTAAAACTAGATACGATGAGTATCTACAGTTAGTAAATTTTTTGCGATAGTTCAACTACGGGGTAGCACGTAGGGGTCACGACTAATGGAGCTTAGACAACCGAGGAACGCTCTTATCATATCGACTGTTTAGAGCTTGTTTTAATTTTTTTTTGGTCAATAAAATAATAAACAACTGACAAATGATATTATACACATCAACAACACTACTGCCAGAACTTGGGGACAACAATCATCCCCATCTAATTTGCATAACCAAAGAAATTTAAAAAAGGTGTCAACCTGGAAATATATTCCTAATTCTATTAATTGGTTTAATATTCATTAATATTACTTCGGCATATGTGGGTCATTTACATACGCATATGTTTGGCATACATTGTAGTAGCTGACGCATACCTAATCGCGTAGAATTCATCCAGAAATCAAAAATGGGAATTGAGCGATTCTGTTTTTTTTTTCAAACAAAATATATACAATAAACACGTTCCTGTTTCCCGTTGTAGATATTTTCAATTTATGTCAACACAAGTGTTCTAACTATACATAGGTACATCCTAGTTTAGAAATCTTGACACTATAGCCATAATAGGTTATGCAGATACCTTATCAAGATCAGAAACGTTTTATCTACCTACGGGTTCCTCCTTTTTACTCTACGGTCCTAAAAGCGTTACAGAATATTGTATAAAGTGTCAGGTTTTGTAGTGGTCCCTTTTATGGCCCACCCAACCTTAATACCGCTTATTTAGAAAGCTTCTTGTTTTCAAAAATTTGGTCCAAATAAACAAATTATTCTATTCCCCTCCAACAACCACGTACGCCGTCAATTTACCCTGTCTACAGGTCTCTTATCCGGGTCTTGTTGTTGTTGGAAAAGCGTCCCTTCAGCGGTCCTTAACATTATGGTGGCTTCATTCTCCAAATCATCGATAAAACAATACTTAAAAAACCTAAAGAAGTGACAAAAGTTTTTGTTCATTTGGAAGTGTTAATGCTTTAATGCCTCAGTCAGCAAAGTGTTGTTATTCTGACTACTTTATTCAAGGCAGGTGCCCAATATGGCACTATAAGCAGCTGATGATCATCAGCCTTAACCCAGTTTTTTTTTCCACTATATTTAAGCGACAGTGAAGCTGAAAAATGATTTTTCCGGAAACGGTATTCCGAACCAATGGTTTGATGATTCAAAAGTACCTACCTACCTACTTGTGAAAGTTTTTTTTCTTTGAATAAAGAACTTTTCTATTTTATTTTATTCTAACTAAAGGTATCCTTAGATTTCGCTTGCCCTTACCGAAGTATAATATTATTACTTAGAAGACATCTGAAGTTTTTAAAACAGATTGTCCTTGTGGTCTCCTAACGATAGTTTAGGGTTATATAAACATTTACGAAAATAAGTCCCTTTATTATCCCTGGTGAGAAGTAGCACAATACTTGTGAAATAATAAAAACATTAAACCATATCTCATCTCCCCACTTTTTGGCAAAAGATCAGATATTTACCTAGTCTTAACAGTATAAGCATATCTTAATTTTACCAGTTCACTTCGGGACAATGTCCATAACCTGTTTATCAACCTAACGAAATCACAAAAATTACCTACTTTCAGCTTAGACATTGGACCGCGGGTTTAACCAGCTGCTTACAGAATGTGGAATACATAATATTATACCTAACGTATGTACACAGCGCAAAGCACCCGAGATGCTGTCAAAGCGCGCAAATTAGGATTGATTTTTAATTGATTAGAAAAACCGCGCTGGAGCGGTCTTCTCAAGTAGGTACTTATTTGTTAAAATTGACAATAGTGTGTACCTACATTGTGGTAATAATGATTCCTTTACAGGTCAATTCTAAATAACAGTAATCTAGATGAACATTGTGGTAATAATGATTCCTTTACAGGTCAATTTTAAATAACAGTAATCTAGATGATTATTAATTGTTATATAAATGCATAAGAATATCTTACATAATTATTATACATTACAATCCTAGAAATCATTAATTACATTGTATTCTACAATATTATTGCAATCAATTATATAATCGAGCATCATAAGCCAGTTCACGTAGTAGTTATTTCTACTGTAAGATAAACTGGCTCAAGTAGATAATTATTATTAATAAATTTTTTAACTACATTATTATTAATAAAAAATATAATTAATAAAAAATAATTAATTTAAAAATAAAATCATATAATTGCTTAATGTTACATTAAAAAATGTTACATTATCTGGTGAATAATCACAATGATTGCAATACATTTTGATTAAGGATTGTGATATTTCAGAAGCTCTCAAAGTCTACATGTGTTATGCTGATCTCGAGGACAAAGCATTAAGTATAATTGATGATTAAACGAACTTACCTGTAAGTGAAGTTCTATCATAATTATACGAAGGCTTTGTCCGAAGAGATCAGCAACCCACCCTCCCACATTTTTTCCCCCAAAAAATAATCCCTTCAATATCTCCTGAAATATCAAATCAGGAATGAAAGATCGAGGCTCTGAACTAAATGAGCAACGGAACACAATACCGACGTATATATAGACCGGAGGTGTGTGTACCCTCACCTAATAAATATAAAAAACTTTTATTTTTTAGTTTAGGGCTTTCAACTTTCAGTGCGCGATGGCAACACCGTATGTGTGACTACATGTGTTATGCTGATCTCTTCGGACAAAGCCTTCGTATAATTATGATAGAACTTCACTTACAGGTAAGTTCGTTTAATCATCAATTATGATTTTTTATAACTATTGAAAAATCATAATAATCATGTAAATCATATGATTTATATTAGTTCTCGTCCTAGACATAGAGACGAGAAACTCCACGTGTAAACGCTTTCAGTTTCCCACACGAGGCGATCGTTCGCTTCTACCCACTATGGAACACGTGACGCGCGATCGTTCGCTTCTACCCACTATGGAACACGTGACGCGCGATCGTTCGCTTCTACCCACTATCATGGAACACGTGACGTGCGATCGTTCGCTTCTACTCACTATGGAACACGTGACGCGCGATCGTTCGCTTCTACCCACTATCATGGAACACGTGACGTGCGATCGTTCGCTTCTACCCACTATGGAATACGTGACGCGCGATCGTTCGCTTAGTACCCACTATGGAACACGTGACGCGCGATCGTTCGCTTATTGCGAATTCCACCCCTAAACAGGTTAAATAGGGGATGAAAGTTTGTATGAAAGTCCATCATTTTTCAAGTTATACCTATCCATGAAAATTGATATTTAAGTTTTCGGTTAAAAATAAAGAATTACGTGTTTAAGGAATTTTAGAAAAACCACCTCCAAGTGGGTTAAATGGGGAATGAAAGTTTGTATGAAAGTCCGTCATTTTTTAAATTATATCAATGAAAATCAGTATTTGTATTGTCGGTTAAAAATAAAGAATTACGTGTTTCAGGAATTATGGAAATTCCACCCCCAAGTGGATTAAATATGGGGTGAGATTTATAAGAATCCAAGCGGACGAAGTCGCTACCTATTTAATCTAAGGTTGACATATACGTTCTTAAAATGACTTTCAAAAAGTGTACAGTGTACCTACCATATCTTCTTCTATATCTATATACCTATATAAAAATCAATGCCACATTTCGTTGTAATTTAACTCAAGAACGGGCTCACCTATCCAAACCAAATGTTTATTCTTTGTTTGGACTATTTAGTAGGTTTATGTGAAGTTTGCACAAAATCGGTCGAGCGGTTCTTCATTTATTACATTTTTCATTTTTATCAATGGGTTCCTGGATATTTCGAAAACACAATTACCGGGTAGGTACAGGTAACCCACTGGGTCTCGGTAGGTGGCGTTGATGTCGTTATGTCACCGGGCAGGATGACGTCTGCCAGGTCCGCTAGTTTTGAATAAAATTTGACTTTGACTTTAAACAGCCTATTATGAATAGCGTGGTAAAGGTACGTACAGTAACCCTCAAATTATCCCTCGGGAAACAAAACTCTACCCTGCCCCGCTATATCTAAATATAGAATTTAATCACTTTGATGGCATTTGAGAGTAGGTATGTTTTGCTACATTTTCCATGGTTTCTAATACTCCCGAGGGATGCCGGACGGGAAATTTATAACTCGAAACTTATAATAAGATTAGATCGAACAAGAATTTAATAACTTCAATGTTTTCTATTTCTCCCGCGGAAAGTCTCTCATATTGGAGAGTTTTCTTTCCGAGTGGAAATAACTCGCTCTCATTGGGATATAATTTGTAGTTGAGGTTGAATTTATAATGATTGATGTCTCTTTGGAGGTACATATCTATACCTATCAAGTCGATCCATTGCTCCGTTGCTGCGTGATTGAATGACAAAACTACAAACAAACACTTTTGCATTTATACCTAATATAGTAGCAATACTCGTAGTAACTAATAAAGACTAACCAATCAAAATCAAAGTTTGTATACAGGCGCTAGAAAGTAATATCTGTGTTTACAGTTTATAATTCGTATTCGTAAAAATTTGTATTTTCAAAGTTGTGTAACTTTGAAAATACAAATTTTTACGAAAACGGGTTCAAAGATTAACATTCAAATCTACATAGAGACCGTGTAACTTCGAAACAGATAAGTACTTAGGTACATATTTTCGCGGAAATTTGGCAAACCACAGCAATTTTACGAAATTTCATTCAGTTTTATTGCTTAGAAGTAAAATACAAACTTCAATAAATTGTTACTGCATACTTGGGCTACAGAATACAAACGTAGTCTAGACAATAAAAGCATGATTGGCCGAACTTGAAAGGCCTGAATTCGATCGTTTACATTCCTTTTGCGTCCCGAAAAACACATAAAACCCTAGTGTTCGTGAAAAAAAAATGTAATTGGTTTTTCAAGACTGTATCACTTTTTTAACTTTAATACCTGGGGATTGAAATGAAACTTGATCAATTTAATACTAATTTAATTAGTTATAGCGATTTTCTCTCAGTACCTGTAGACCAAAGCATTCGAACAGTGCGTGGTACCAGTAATGGCATACGCGAGATATGGCTGCTAGCTATGGGACTCACAAGAAATCTCAGTCGGTGATGGAGAAAACTATACACTCGTATACTCTACATAATCAAATCAGACACGAGGAGATCCTTTTAAAAATCAGACTAACAGAGATAATAATCAGAAGCTGAAGGGGCAATGGGCGAAGCACATAGTTCGAATAAATAATAATTAATTTATTGTAATATTGCATGCCGTAAGGTTTAATTGGCAATAAATAAATGAAAAAAAAAAAGAAGATAGGATTGGGGTTACAAGATGCTGGAGGCTACGACTACGCATTGGAAGGCGTGGTGTTGGCAGACCCTCGATAAGATTGTCGGACAATATCAAACAAGTCGCTGATTCTAGCGGCGCAAGCCCAAGACGTGTGGGAACTCCTCCTACGTGTCCAGCAGTGGATATCTGCCGGTTGAAGAAGAAGAACAAATTTCCTAAAGGGTCCAATAGAAAGAAAGTTTTTCGTCGGTAACAACAACAACAGCAGTGATTGTGGCAAACCCTTTCACCTAATGGGCCCTGAGTTTTTAAGAGCGTTGATGCGTTCTGCGCCATTTTAGCTCATTTTTAAGCTATTTCGACCCTTCATATGTTGTTAATCTATGCATTTACTTAAAAACTTATTTATACTTACTACATTGTAGAAAATTTTGTGTTCTAGGGAATTGGAAGACAACATTTTGCAATTTATTGATAGTTTTTGTCTTATTGCCAAAATACCAAAAGCCTATTTATGAATTTTGGTATTCGTGGAATCTTTGACGTTCACTACGTCAAAAGTTACTTGTTCAATTCAAACACAAAGATATATTTATGAAAGGAAATGTCCTGAACTAAAGACATGGAAGAAAACATTTTTTAATTTGGCATTTTTTACATCATAAAAATCCAAGCAAAGGAATTATAATTTCAGTAAATTATAGACATATAAAACCGTCATTTTAGTAGATTATTTTTCGCCATTTATAAGTAAAATTAAGTACATATAAAAGTTGACCATATTTGCAATAATATAAGTAAAAAAAAATCTTAAATTAATTACTTTTTGTTTCCAAAAAATAACTTTGAAACAGACACCAAAACGCAGAAACAGGCAGTAGGAAATTGAACTAGGAAACTAGTATGAGCCGAGGCCTCTCCGCGAACGGACGTAACGCTTTTTGTCTCGGCAATTCTTATTGGATTACATGGAATATACGTAAAATTGTAGTGCGACTGTCACTATTCAATACTAGATATTTTTAATGCTTGCTATTTTTTCTTACAGATAGATGAAAACTTTTTACGTATTTTTAATAATTGTAATATATTATATTATATATGATCAAACGAACTTCTTAAGTGAAGTTCGATCGATATAATATGAGTGGTTCCATTTGAAGATATAAATTAACAAGTAGTCCTTTGACTTACAAGGCAACACTCGCACGCTTTTAAAAGTTATTTTTAATTAATTTGCATAGATACCTAATCGTTTTATTTTTAAAATAAAAATCGATTAAAGTATCGACTTGTTCCCTATACATACTGTGACGTGTCACACTATGACAGCTCATTATTTTAGAGATACGACTTGAATTCAAGTCTTCTCGTGTTAGTGAAAAATCTGGGTTTCGGGTGGGTTGGGTTATTTATATCTTCAAATGGAACCACTCATATTATATCGATCGAACTTCACTTAAGAAGTTCGTTTGATCATATATAATATTTCGTGGTTCCATTTTCGATATAAATTAACAAGTAGATGTTCAGAGACTGAGATTTTTTACGTTACTGTATGCCTTTACTATAGGCGTACTTGAAACACGAGAATATATAAATCATATCTTGTATTATAATAATTAATTTAATTAATTATATATTTATCTATTTAAGTATTACTGTTAATCATTTTGTTAAGCAAACAAACAGATTTTGCAAAAGTAGATTTCTCTGCAATAATGATACGCTGATAATATTATTAGCAAAGGTCTGGGAGGACGTGGTCTAGTCAGCTGTATTTCAGATGAGATCAAAACTAAGGCCAGCTGCGCACGCTGTCGACGTGGCAGCGTGACGGGCGCTGGGTGCGCCGTACATAGGCCGTAGGTACACTGATACGTCCAAGCCGCTTGCACACAGCGTCTGTTTGATCCACCTAGTTATAGTCTGTGCCGTCGCGTTCTTATAAGGGCGCTAATTGTTAATTGATAAAATTAAAGGATTTTCTATCCGAAGGTCTCAAGTCCTTCTTCGCTGACATTTAGTCGACTAGCGTTGTGGTTGGACACATAGAAAGATTTTCTCGAAAATAAGGCAAATACTAAAGTGGTTGATCTCGTCCTATCCCTGAGGTTTTAATACTATCCGGAATAACAATTTCAATATCACTTGTGTTGATTCTTATTATATTATTACTAATCTTAATCAATGAAAATGTTTGCACTCTATGTGCAGTTTGGTATTTTTTTCTAAAATAAGCTGATTATGTGGAAACCATACCGACACATGTATGGTCTAAAACTATTTGAGGATTCCACGTAACACTCGAGTACCTACTTAGGTAAAGATATCTAAGAAGGGATAGTCTCAGTTTGAATACCTCTTTGAGGAGACATTTGACACACTCGTCTGAAGCTAAATTGCTTCCTATGAGCAAAGATAAAGCTTAACGATGTCTGTTTATCATGCCATAAGAAGCGCTTTTATCGTATTGCTCTGTAATAAATGAGTCTGTATTAAATGATTCTGTATTAAAATGTGAGGGATGGAGAACTCGAACACATCAGTTGTTTCCTTGGCAGTATTGCTACTTGTAACAACTTGTAACAAACGCTATATTGTTCTAGAATACTATCTAATATTGCGGCGAGCACCAACCCTTGGACGACTGGTGGTGCACCGCGACGGAAGAACGCGAGCTCGGGAGCAGCGCTGCTCCCAGGGTAAAGTTTTGGTGGAGCGGGTTTTGCTGTCTGAAATGTGACAATACTAAGTTTGGATTTGGTTTCAAACAAGTATTTCTCGAACTAATAGTGGATACCAAGCCTGTGCAGGCCACATGGAAAAAGAAAGCCAGGATACCCGTAGCTTTATCATGTATAAACTTTTGTAAACCGTTTAATATAAAAAAAAAATGGTAGAAAAGCATAAAATTCTGGATACATCTCATCGTGAATGCGTCAATGTCTATTGCATCTGGGTCCTGTTTCCAGGACACATAAATAATTGGGACACTTTTTATTGATGCGAGAAGCGAATAAGTCAATCTCTAGTTGACTAAACCTCTTTACAATATAATGGAATGCAGACAGTGACAGTTCCCACTCCACGTCAGGGTTCACCCTGCGTGACTCTTTATCAGCCTTGATGTTGTCCTTCGTATTTATATACATAACAAATAGCCACAGTTTTCTCATCTCGCACCACCAAATATCATGCGGGAGTGCGTTTACGTGTGGAAATCGATTACCGCCTGTGTGATTTACGTAAGTCATTACCGTAGTGCTATCCACGCGGAGCGGGATAGCACATTAGGAGAGGAATATAGCAAAAAGTTTTAAATAGTTAATTTGAAAATTAGTTTCACTTTCTTTCCAAGCACATTGACTCTTAACCCATAACTATATGCACCCCAGCCTGTGCGTAATGCATCAGTTTAAATTTCCAGCGCATAACATTAGGGATTAATTTTTTTTTTTTTTTTATTAATTTTTTTTTTTTTTTTATTATTTTTTTTTTTTTCGATCACTAGTTCAAATCACTTCCATAACATTTTAACCTTCACGTCGAATGTACCATGATGCTGTAGAAATAAATATTTATTCCTCTTTATCATTTTGGTAGGTATGTACAACCAACCGTAACGCACCACTGCGCTGGGCACGCTGCTAGCAGTACCCCAATCAACTGGGAGAAATCTCTAATTAAAACAGTCTGGAATTTGGAAAAATACTTTGAACTGAAAGGACTGTGTTTATCGGTATCAGTGTATTAACGGTAACGACAACGTCATATCATTGGTGTCATAAATAAATCCTAAAAAATTTTTTGTTTGTAAAAAAGTTTTTTGAGGTTGTAAATTGCTTCTTTCATAATTTATTAAGAACGCCAAACATTCTAATAGCGCTACAGTTTCCTTAACATTACGAAGAAATTCTTCATAACTAGTCCCTAAACTTAACCAAACATCTAAATAAGATACGGAATTAAACTTGCGACCACGTAAAAAACCTACAACCTCTCAGACAATCTAAGTAAAACAACTAAGAGCTATAGCGAGTCCGTAAGGTAATGCACTAATCTCACAAGTTATTGTTTCGCTTAAGTTCTCCGCGATTTAATGGAATCGAAGATATTTGCGAAACTCAGCTTGCGAAACTTTGCGAAGCAACAGGGATAAGAAGATAAGATTTCTTCATATCTATGGTCGCCAATCACCATAACCCAGTTAGGTTTAACTAATCTTATAGGCAGTTTTACTATATTCCATTTTAAACTGCATTTCAGGTATATAGCTATTTATTTAGTGATTTAAATTCAGAATGAACCTTTTACCGCCATTAGGTTTTGGAGCTAAAAACGTACTAGAAATAAACTGATAAAAAATTGGCTCAACTTGTGAAATAGCATCAAGCTCGAGTAACTAGTAAGTTCTCGATAGCTACTGACATGTCACGCTGTTCATTCAATGACCACGTGATTCAAGGAATACTAGTTTAAAAAGAAAATAAAAACGGGATAGGTATTCCCTTTATCCAATTAAGAATACCCGTATTATTAGTGATATGGGTCCAATATTTATAAAAAAAAAAAAAAAGTTGTACATACCCTGCCCGCATGTACCTGTATTACTGGCGTGCAGGGGCGCGTGACTGGCTCTGGCTTGACTTGGACGTCGTCGCCGCCGTCGTCGTCAGTGCTGTATGACCCGCTGACGTAGGGAGTTTTCGCTGACCTCCTCGCCCCCCCCTGTTCGTCTGGTACCGAGGAAGACCGGACCATTTTCCCTAAAATTGATGGCGCGCTGAATTTTTGGGCTGGAAAAACTGCATTTGATCATGTTGGCAGCGGCGCAGTGTTTTTTATCTGCAGCCCTTGTTTTTCAATAGGATAAATTCGCCTTCATTTTCTCCGGTAAACTGGAACCAAATAAGGTATCGACTTGCTCACTGTCCTGTATGACGTGAGAAGAGGTTTTGCCAGTTAGGGTGTGATCATTTTAATTCGAGCTTGGGTTTCAGAATGATGTAGATCACATAAAATGTGACAGCTATCACTAAGTGTCTTGATAGCTTGCTATCACTTATAATTAATGACGTCATAGTCTTGCTGACTGTTGCGATGTGGATACCAAATGGCAGTTGCGATGTCTCAACGTTTTCGCGTAACCTAACCATTTCTAAAATTGCGGCCAATATTTCAATGTTTAATTTTGGCGCTTGAAGCAATATACAATTGCTGGGTACTGTTTTAATATTTTCTCCTCGTCTTTTTAACCATTCCCTTTTTGAGCAATGGTTTGGAGTTTTGAGCATGATTTGCTTAAACTACCGTGTATTTCCTGACCTCATGCGGGTCCAGGGCCGACAGTATCTCCAGATCCAATGGTGGTTAGACGCGCGTAGGCGCCGATGCTCCGGCTGGCTGTAATTTCAAGTCATTTTGCTGGGTCGAAACAGACTCCAGTAAAATTTCACTTTCAGTCGATAGCTCTGGTTAATTCCACATCACAGTTGGAGCTCCAAGAGAACAAATGTAATAAACATTACGTTACCATAGGTAGGTACACGTAAAATAATGTAGTTATGATTCGAAATTCGAATACAGAAAAATAAATTCAAATGCCTCGTTCGCATACGGAATCTATGGCGGGTAGAATAATAAAATTATTTGCCGTGTTCAGATTTGAATCTATGGCAAAGTATCGTATTGCCGTGTTCAGAATTGAATCTATGGCAATGTACCGTATCAAGACTTTCATTTCGAACAGTGATTGAACGGTAATAACAAAAGAAAATAATACTTGCTAACCTTGTTGGTTACCGCCATGCGAAGACAAAGAGTCCTCACGACGACGTCGTTTGTGACGGGAGAGAGCGTGCACTCGTTGCCCCGCACGGAAAAAGAATGAGCTGTCATAGTGTGACACGTCACAGTATGTATAGGGAACAAGTCGATACTTTAATCGATTTTTATTTTAAAAATAAAACGATTAGGTATCTATGCAAATTAATTAAAAATAACTTTTAAAAGCGTGCGAGTGTTGCCTTGTAAGTCAAAGGACTACTTGTTAATTTATATCGAAAATGGAACCACGAAATATTATAGTTATAGTTGAGGATTATAGTTGTAAATCAGTAATCCATACTATATAAAATTATAATTGCGAAAGTGTGTCTGTCTGTCTGCCGATTTTTATGTAATTAGGTACAGAGTTAGCTTACATCCTGGGGACGGATATAGGATACTTTTTAACCCCCAACGCAAAAACGACGGGGTGTTATAAGTTTCACGTGTCTGTGTGTGTGTGTGTGTGTGTGTGTGTGTGTGTGTCTGTCTGTTCCCCTGTAGCGCTCAAACGGGTGGACCGATTTGAATGCGGTTTTTTTTGTTTGAAAGGTGGATTAGTCGAGAGTGTTGTTAGCTATGTTTGATGAAAATCGATCCAAGATGGCCGCCGCTACAAAATGGCGGATTACATATTTTTCACAATTCCCTTAATATGGGTATCAAATGAAAGGTCTTGACTCGCAGAATAGCACTATGTAAATCCAACATGGCCGCCGCCACAAAATGGCGAATGTCGGGGGTTTTTTAAATTTTCAATTTATACTTGTTATCTCGAAAAATTAAAGAGTTCTCACGGAATTCTTAAAGGTCCGTCCATTTAACAAATTCGTTATACAAAATTTGGTAGTTACAGAGGTAGCTTGCGTCTCGAAAATTGACATAGTTCCCACAGGATTTTTAAAAACCTAAATCCACGCTGACGAACTCGCGGCCAACATATAGTACATAATATTATGTGGAAAATGAACTAGAAAATAGCTATCGTATACAAAAACTATCGTCCGGTAACAACGGTTTTCAAACCATCCAGGAACCCATTGAAATATTATACACAAAATATTATACAAATCAGTCTAGCCGTTTAGGAGGAGTTAGGTGACTAACATACGTACCAAAGAATTATATAGGTACGGGTGAGAGAGTTTACCGTATCGACGCGATGGGTTGTTTGACAGTTACGAATCCCTTGAACATTTTGTATGGGAAAATGTTTTTCCTCTTGTTTTATTTTTTCGTCAATTTTCCAATGTTTTTAATAGTTATTATGCTATTCTGAACGGAGACAAATCAAAAACCATGAAAATCGCTCCAGCCGTTCTCGAGTTATAAGTGTTCGAACTAACACAACTTTGTTTTATATATATAGATTTTATTAATTCTAATATTTTAAGGTACACTGCGTCATTACAATGAATGATTTCTAATTGCATTTTTGTATTAGCGTTATATTTAATGTTCAAATTAAGTATACCTACAATCTACATACAGAAAATGTATTTATTACCTGTTTTGAATTACTTTAGTAATAATTTTATTTTGTAAATATGTAAAAAGATCCATGATTCCCTTAGGATTTGTAAAAAACCGAAATTCACACGGGCGAAGCCGCGGGCAAAATCTGGTATGTAATAAGTAAATTAACAAGATTTTGAATGAATCTGCAATCTGCATTTTTCTTCACTATCTTACCCTTACACGAGTACGGAGTAGGTATATAAAAAAATCAATATCAGAAGCTGTACTATATTCTCCAATTATAATTTTTATGTACGGGTCTACTCTATAAGGTCTTTTTCAAGCATTATACATTAATTATGCCTGCTATATAAAATTAAAAATCTACGAACTAAAAACTTAGGTATAGGTGCCTAAGAATATTGAAAAAATAAATAGCCCGTTTGAAAATGGTAAAAAGGTCAAAACGGTTTGTTACACTACACTGCATTTGGAGCGGCGCGTTCATTTACGTAAACAAAGAATCCCAGGTAAATGCCTAAACTTGCGAAGCGGGTCCGTGCGTCAACGCTCTTAATGAGTTTGATGATAATGAATTAATTTATTATTAGAACACGATTGACGTTTGTTAGTTTAACGATGGCAATTTTGCTAACGGATAAAACGTTTCATTCAAACACTGAAGCAATTAAGCAAGGTACCATTATTGTAATTGATCCATAAGAAAGTGCTCATCGAAAATTAATCGAAGGAGTGACGCCAGCTGTCTAGACTCGAGCCTATTTAAAATTTTATTACTACCTTAATATTAATCATTTCAAATTACTGCCTTTTATGTTAAATTAAGCGTACCTTAATGATAAATAATAGTCATTCAAAGTAGAAATTTTAGATATTTTACTATTCTAGGCTAGATTCTAGGGTACTCGAATGACAGCCTAGCACTTGGAATCACAGTGTCAGATGTTAAAGAGCCTGTTTCACCACCTTCTGATAAGTGTTGGATAGCTTATTCACAACTTTTGCTTTGTGACTTGACCTAAGTAAGGAAGAGACAAAACTTACGTTTAGGCTATCCGGCACTTATCGGAAGGTGATGAAACAGGCCCTTAGATATCTTGATTAATAGTTAGCACTTGCGAGTTCTGGTGCTCTGGAGAAATAGAATTTTAAAAAATCACTATCAACTAACCTAACTTTAACCGCTTATGGTAACTTAATAGTCTGTGGGAAGGTCCTAGGAACTATGACAGGCCACGGTCACAGCATAAATCATGCATGAACGGTGTGCATGCATAATAACCATATACTCGTGTAGCTCGTGCAGTTGTATTAGTCAGTAAATGTATTGATATCTATCGCATAATATTTTATTGTTGAGACTATAATATTGTAACTTTTTTTTAATAGTTAAAAATTACGAAACAAAAAACTTGGATTGTGATATTTCGTGATCATCTAAAATCTTTTCTTTCTTTTTTTTAAATAAATCTATTACCTAACTCACCTAGACGCGGTCTGTATTCTAGCATTTTCTCGCTCACTATGGCATCCGAAGCCTATAGACTCTCAAATCTGTTCTCACGACGTCTATGGCTTCGAGATTTATCTATTAAGAGTGCTCTCCATGGCAGCGACAAATCGTTGGTGGGTGGAGTCTAAAACAGTGATTTCTGCATTTAGAGAGCGAGACATCTTCAGTAAAGAAGAGTACTAAAAATAAATAAATAAATAATTAATTAAATAAATAAATTTTGCTTGAGAAATCATGATTTTTAGTGAAAAACGGCAAAGTAAAAAGATGCAAATCTAGGTTTGGAATTACGCCTATTTTAGCAAATATTAGGCAATTTTTTACATAAACTAAAGACATTTGAAATTATTATGAAGTAACGTATGATATGACTTTGGTCGTTTTTCAATTTTCTAGTTTCTTATATAGTTTATTTACGCACGAAGTTGCCTCAAAATTTTCCCTAAAATAGTGATTTTTCAAGCGTCATAACTTTCAAAATAAATATAATTTTACTATTTTTTTTATTTTATAACATTGATAATGGAGATATAAATTGATATCTGGCTTAATTTTAGATCTATTGCGACAAATATTAGAGTAATAGGCGTAATACGTTTGTATGAAGAAGTGCGTGAGGAGAGCAACCTTAACAGGGACGGCGATGTAAGACGTCTTTTACATGTTGATGTCAGTGTCGTATAATAGTTAAACTATACCTTCCGCGGATTTGATCATTGATTTGATACGGTTGACAGTTACTATATTATGTCCTAATGCACATCTAACCACAGCATTAACATTTCTCTGGATCGAAAACCGGAGTTCTCGCACATGCCTCGCGAAGGCCGGGCATATTTCACAGAAATAGACAAACTATTTTTAGTATGTGTAGCAAAGCATAATATTCTTCTTTCCACCAGCATACAAATGCAGAGAGGTCTGGACAAGCTTGGAGCTGGAGCGGACGTTCAACCTGGGCTTGGACGCTGCCCTGCTGCTTGTTCCATTTTTCATCATGTCCTTCGCATACTGTCTCATCGTGACCAAGCTCTGGCGCGGGATGAGACATGAAATACAGCATAACTTCAACTGGCAAAGAAATTGTAAGTCATCAACATGTTTAAGTTGAACCTGGGTATATTCTGCACTTGGCCAGCGGCGTAGTGGACTACGGCATAAACCCTGAGGTCTCATATTGAGACCCGTGCTCTGTAGTGGGCCGTTAATAAGTCGATAATGATGATTCCATAACAAGTTCGATTTTGATTGCAATCTGATCTGGAGTTTAAGACAATGCAATCTAAGCTGGAAGCGGGCTAATTTGGACGAAAGGATATAAGAATGGTTCTAATTGACTTTTTCGCTGCATCGTGCCGTTAAATATGTTTTGACGGTAGAGGACAACTAACCAAGGTTAAATTGTCCCAACAGACCAGACCCAATTTCGAAATGGTCACCGTCACTGCGTCAGATGTCCATTGATGGACTTAGGTCTCTTGTAGGGACTTCCACATACCTCGGTCTTACTGCACTTGTATCCAGTGTCACACAACAATTTGTCTGATATCGTCGGTCCACCTAGAGCGGGTCTGCCAATACTGCACTTAGTGATGCGAGGTCAGAATTCCAGCACCTTGGGACTCTCGGTTCTTCGAAATATGTGGACCACCTTTGTCACTTCAGTTTTACATCCCGTTGAGCTATGTCAATGACTAGTTCTTCTACGGATCTCCTCATTTCTGATTTTATCACGTAGACAAATCATAATTATACTCCCAAATTATTCTTGTTGGCTACCAAACCTACATCCCACTTTTAAGACCATATGGAGGTCGTCAAATCCCTCATGATAAACTAAGCATTTTGTTTGCAGTGACTAATGAAGGCGCGTGTAAAAATAACCACTCCCTGGCCACCACACCTATATTACAAGGCAACGACTCAGAACTATGCTGCAGAAACGGCTGCAATTTGAAAAAAATTACTAAGGTTAGTTCCAATAATTAGTAATTATAATTTATTTCAGAAATTGTTCTCAGAAACTTCACAACCTTGTTCCTCCTTCGTCGTTTTTCCACTAGTACTGCTAGATGTGAGCGTTGGCATCTTTATGTGATTTACGTCCCTTCTATTCACAAGAATCGTTTTCCTTCAATCCGCTAAGGTATAATGTTTTATATGCCTTGTGGCGTCCATTTTTCCTGCCACTTTCTTAAATACCTCAATAATACGAGAGTGAGAAGGCATCTTGAAAATGAAATCCATTTTAAAATCAAAGATGTACTTATCTCGAATGTTTTTTTTTAAACTGTAACTGAACCATGTAAATTCCAAGCGGACCCATGGGAGAAAATGTAGAACCACACGATGACCTAGCCCTAGGTTATGTACCTATTGTATGTTAATAACGCTTTGCCATTAGATACTGAACACGAAATGAGCATTTCTCACGTATCTAGTATAAATCATTTCAGTCCGATAAATAACTTCAGTGCATACTTTAAACCCCTGAGTTTATTTATAGATCCCTGATAGATTGTGAACCCTGGTACGACAAAATAAGGGTGAAAATCAACTGCAACGATTTCAAACAAAGAAACCAAGCTTGTGCTACCTACGTTAAATGAAAGCAGAGTTAATTTTCCGCATTTTATTGTCCGGTTTGTTTCTACTCTCACTTAACTTTACCCGATTAGTCTGAGGTATTTTAGTTTGTTCACAAAAAATGCTCAGCAGTTGTTTGCTTTATTTTTTAAGGGTTCTGTAGCCAAAGGGTAAAAACGGAGCCCTATTAATGTAACTCTGCTGTCTGTCTGTCTGTATGTCTGTCTGTCCGTCTATCCGCCGGTCACAGATCTCTAGCTCTAGCAGAAATCGGACCATGCGTTATTGAATTACAGCTAAATACACGTTTTGACTTTCATCCCCTCTCCCTAGGGAACCGTGCTGAATTTCGGGATAAAAAGTATCCTATATGTTATTCCGTAGTATGAACTTAAATCGTACCAAGTTTCGTTTCAATCCATTCAGTAGTTTTTGCGTGATGCGCGCACAAACATACAGACAAACAGACAAACAGATAAACAGACAAACAGACAAAAATTTCAAAAATAGCTTTTTACGTTCTATTACTTATCCCTAACATCCCCCAGTTATTATTTTGCAAAAATCTTCAATGTACAGATACGGTAAGTCTACGATTTTATTATATGTATAGATAGATGATAGATGTATAGATTCAACATTTTACCTCTATAATTCGTACCTACTAAGTAAACCTACGTTATATATTTGAAAGGAGTTACAGAGACGACAGGTTTTGTATAATGAAATCTCAAATCGTGAACGCTTATCTCAACACTGAACACAGTCCTTCGGGAATACAAGGGCGGCGTGGCACTCCGAGTGAAAATGCCAAATAAACAATGGTAATTGGACATGAAATTGGTTCCATGTAGGTTACAAAGGATCTTGCAAAATAAACAGCAACTGTTGAATTTTTTATTGAATAAAAAAAACATTTGCATGACGTTACCTGCGTAAAAATTCAATATTCAAGAGGCGATAGTATTTCTAAAGACTGCAGTGACTTATAGACCGGCAGTCCTAAAACAATTTTTTAGTGATTATTAACAAGCTGAATTTTCGTGAGTAGGTTCGTTTCGACGAAACGACCAAGTTTTTTGTCTAAGAAAATTCTTGATGGAGGTTGCTACTCCTATTTGGTATTGCATTATACAAGTATTTACTACTTGATTAGTAAATATTTGTATAATGAAATGGCCATATAGCCCTACAAAAGTGGACCGATTTTCCACCTGAGCGAATCGAAATGTTTAACACCTGCGTACTCGGATGGAAGCTACTTGAGTGCGCAGGTGTTAAACATTTCGATTCGCTCCGGTGGGAAATCGGTCCACTTTTGTAGGGCTATATGGCCATTTCATTATACAAATATTTACTAATCAAGTAGTAAATACTTGTATAATGCAATACCAAATAGGAGTAGCAACCTCCATCAAGAATTTTCTTAGACAAAAAACTTGGTCGTTTCGTCGAAACGAACCTACTCACGAAAATTCAGCTTGTTATTATAATCACTAAAAAATTTGTTCCAGGGCTGCCGGACCATTAACATCAGTTGACCCGCTTGCTTGTTTGTATTAGACGATATTGATGGTATTTTTGTAGTTAATGCACAACATTTAGCCCCTTTGACTTATTCCGGATAGGAAACTGAGTCGAAACTGGACGCTGAGAGGAAAACGCAGACGTGCTGGCTGCACACGGACTTCGAGTTCCGGCACGTGGTGCGCTCCACACACATCGACAAGAGCATCGAGGCCAAGCGAAAGGTGAAGCCAAAGCCAAATGAAAATAATATTATATACACTCAATAAACAAGTATAAATTAAAAATTTAAAAAACCCCCGACATTCGCCATTTCGTGATGGCGGCTATCTTGGATTTGCATCATCATGATCAACCCATTACCGGCTCACTACAGAGCACGGGTCTCCTCTCAGAGTGAGAAGGGTTTTGGCCATAGTCTACCACGCTGGCCAAGCGGATTGGCAGACTTCACACACCTTTGAGAACGTTATGGAGAACTCTTAGGCATGCAGGTTTCCTCACGATGTTTTCCTTCACCGTTAAAGCAAGTGATATTTAAATACTTAAAACGCACGTAACTCCGAAAAGTTAGAGGTGCGTGCCCGGGATCGAACCCACGACCTCCGATTAGAAGTCAGTCGTCCTTATAACTAGGATATCACAGCTTAGATTTGCAGAGTGCTATTCTACTAGTCAAGTACCTTCATTTGATGCCTATATCGAAGGAGCTGTGAAAAAATATGTAATCCGCTATTTTGTGGCGGCGGCCATCTTGGACCGATTTTCATCAAACATAGCGAAGAACACTCCCGACTAATTCACCTTTCAAACAAAAAAACACATTTAAATCGGTTCACTCATTCATCAGTTCACTTTGAGTGTTACGGTGCCACAGACAGACAGACAGACACACACACATACACGCACGCACGCACACACACATACACACACACAAACACACACACACAGACACGTCAATTTTATAACACTCCGTCGTTTTTGCGTCGGGGATTAAAAACTAACGCCAAATGAAATAATAAACACTCGCTATAATATGAAAACTGACAAAGTTAGTTTTGGTGGTCCGTTGTTCGTTAAAATAAATCAGCAAGCGCTGACTTGCGCGGTGTAATAACAAACACCGGCGTAACTGGAAAAGTAGTGTTTCCCACTTCATAATATATTTTTGGGAAAAAAATATAGCATCAAAATTATTGCAATCGATTGGGATACTGATTTTAAACAAACTTTTTTCGAGTTTCTCATAACAAAAATAATATAAATTATCTATACTCTGATTTTTACTTCCGTGGAATTCTGACGTTTTTTAATGTTACCAGAGATAAAACAGTTCCCACAAAAAAGATAATAAATTCAAAACACACATAAACATATTATAAATAAAAATCAATTGCCTCATGTAGATATGACAGATGCCTGACAGATACTTCAGATATTTTAATTTGGAGTCAAATCGAACTTCAGGTGGTAACCATTTTCATACAAATAACTCATTCTATTTTTAAATGATAACTGTCAAAATTCCACCGAATTAAAAATCAGACTAGGTATAATTTATAAAGCCGTGGTATAAAGTGAATTGTTTTGTCAGTGTGACGACTCATACGTTTTGTCGCAACTAGTCGAGACGTATCTCCGGCCTGATGAATCTTCTATTTCCCAGGTCATAAGGATGCTGTTCGTGATCATACTGGAGTTCTTCGTGTGCTGGACTCCGCTCCACGTCATCAATACGGTGAAAACACTTTAATCTTTGACAACATTTATTCGAAAACAAATCCAGTGTGGTTAACCACAAACCACCAAAAAACCTTTAAAAAATAGAACTTTTTGGTATTTTTTAAATTGAGTACATGACTAGTACATTTACTGCAATTCCCTAATACATAAAACATTCCAGAATGTGTATGGGATTTAATATATTTTGTGTGTCTACGTGCGTCGTTTTTTTTTTTACCAAAGATTAATGGAATCTGGTAGATTGACAGCTTTTAAATTAACGCCGTTCATTTTTCCATGCAAAACAAATGTTGCCCTGTAATAACTTCTTTTAAGTGAATCTTTTATCTTCTCTCCGAGATATTGTGACGCAAATGGACTCATCAATCAAAGGAGATGAATGTTAGTGGTAGCAAGAGCAACTTAAATCTTTCAAAAGGACAAAGCAACAGCTGTGTCCGAATGAGTTATATTAAACTTCGACTTCTAAAATAAAAAGACACTATATTCAAGACGACCAAACAGGCAGACGGATAGACAAACGAACTATGAATTAACCTTTACTACTAAACACTAAAAAACTAAAGTTGTACTTTTATAGCAGGATTTTTATTTTTACCCAACTACGGCAAAGCCAAAAGGGTTACGATTTTAGCAGTCTAAACATACATACATACATGTTTGTGGCCGATTTTTGTATGAGATTATGTGTGTTCCACCGTAGTGCCTAAACTACTACGCCGACTTTGATGTTATAGTCCGTGTGGCTACATTTTATATACGAAAAAATCGAGAAGCGACGTCCGAGCGGCTAAAGCAAAGTATTATTTAGTTTCAAATAGACATAATAGATGACGCCATTCGCTGCTTGCCCCGCGCTTTCTGCACACTAAATTATTATTTTATATTAAACTAGAGAATACCCGCGGCTTCGCCCGCGAGAATTTTGGTTTTTCACAAATCCCGAGGGAGTCGTGGATTTCCGGTTCCCATTCCCGCTCCCTTTTCTAACCTTTACACCTACTTTCAAGGAAGTTTGCTATAGTAATCTACCTATAGTTGTAGCTAGAGATTTCGGTTTTTTTCAAAATCCCGTGGGAACTGTAGATTTTCCGGGATAAAAAGTAGCCTATGTTTTAAGTCAGGGCATAAGCTATCTCCATTCAAAATTTCAGCCAAATCGGTTCAGTAGTTGCGGCGTGATTGAGTAACAAACATCCAAACATCCAAACATACAAACATACAAACATCTAAACATCCAAACATCCACACTTTCACATTTATAATATTAGTAGGATTAGTAGGATAGTAGGAGGATTAGTAGGATTAGTAGGATAGTAGGATTAGTAGGATTGGTATTGTGATTATGTGTGATAGCTTCTGCCCGCAGCTTCGCTCGCGTAAATTTCGGTTTTGAACAAATCCCGAGGGAATCGTTGATTCCCGGTTCCCGTTCCCAATCCCTTTTCCAACCTTTATACTTTCTATCAAGGAAGTTCGCTATAATAATCTACCTATAGTTGTAGATATAGACTTCGGGTTTTTCAAAATCCCATGGGAACTGTGCATTTTTTCCAGGATAAAAAGTAGCCTATGTGTTGCCAATGCATGCAACACAGCAAACTATTGCAATAATGTGTTATGTGAACGTGATTTACCTAAGAACAGTCAGCGCCCTCTATGGCGTTTTTGGAAGATTATATCTATTTTAGTCCCACAGGAATACTTTTCCGGGATAAAAAGTAGCCTATGTTTTAAGTCAGGGCATAAGCTATCTCCATTCAAAATTTCAGCCAAATCGGTTCAGTAGTTGCGGCGTGATTGAGTAACAAACATCCAAACATACAAACATACAAACATCTAAACATCCAAACATCCACACTTTCACATTTATAATATTAGTAGGATTAAATTACTAAGCGTAGTCTGGTTTTAGTTTACGAACTTTATCTCTTTTTCTGATCAGGCTTTATCTATGCATACATTTGTTCTCAGATTTATCTCTTCTATCCCGAGGAGTTGTACCAGTACATTGGCTCGAAGGGCATCGTGTGCCTGCAGTTGTTGGCGTACTGTTCCTCCTGCTGCAACCCCATCACGTACTGCTTCATGAACAGGAAGTTCCGGCAAGCCTTCATTATGCTCTTCAAAAGCTGCAAAGTATTGCGGTAAATATATACGTACTATTCTTTCTCTGTCTTTACAGCTTCATCTTAGTTTGGTTAGTGACTTTATGTCACGCCAGCACGGCATATTTCACTTCGGAAATATCACGTAGCTTCGAGGAAACAAGGTCTTTGCATCGTTAGTTATTTCTGATTGCTATTCTGTTCTATTCAATCAAGCTTCATTATCATCAATCAATTTGGTAGCCCACTACAGGGGTCTCCTCTTAGAATGAGAAGGGTTTGAGTCATAGTCCACCACGTTGGCCAAGTGCGGATCGATAGACTTCACACGCCTTCGAGAACATTATGAAAAACTTTCAGGCATGCAGATTTCCTCACGAAGTTTTCCTTCACCGTTAAAGCGATATTGACAATTCAATATCGCTATAAGCAATCTTAAAACGCACATAGCTCCGAAAAGTTGAGTTGCGTGCTGGGGATCGAACTAGAACCTCACAAAAGGGAGGCCGAAGTCTTAAGCACTAGGATACTACCGTCAACCGTTACTGATCAACTTAATGGCCCAATTTATATTTACTCCTACATCACAAAATCCTCACAATCAAACGGCGTCTGGAATTCAATCATCGTCGAACATCTGTAATTTGATTGCGACAACTGAATACTGCCTTAGCCTTAATCGGGATTTCTGCCGTAGGCGTACTCAAAGGGCTCGTGTAAATTACATACTCCCAGAGCAGAGGCGACTTTGTATGCACGGAACTTCGCTGGCACGAAATCGAAGCAATTATTTGGACAAGTATAAATTTTAAAAAAAAACCCCGACATTCGCCATTTTGTGGTGGTGGCCATCTTGGATTTGCATAGTGCTCTTCTAACAGACACACAAACACACACACATACACACACGCGCATACGCACACGCACACACACACACACACACAGACACGTCAAGCTTCAACCCATCGTTTTTGCGTCGGGGTTTAAAAATGAAAACTCAAAATCAATTGTTTTATGCAGGCAGACTTGTAGCTCTTGTGACGAGTCGAAGACAACTATAATGACAAACGAGAAACTCGATAGTGTTGTTCTTTTCAAAACACAAAACCAACAACATGTAACTATATATCATCGAAAAAAGAAATTCTTTTAACAAAATATACCTTTGAGCAAATGCCTTTGGCAAAGAGTCGTTGGCAATGGATATTTATGCCGCGCCTTCATGATAATGACCATGAATTTATTGAAGTGTGCATAAATTGTTTTTAACCCCCGACCTTAGAATTCGATGCCCCCGACCCAAAAACGACGCGGTGTTATAAGTTTGACGTGTCTGTGTGTGTGTGTGGGTGGGTGTCTGTTCCCCTGTAGCGCTCAGACGGGTGAACCGATTTGAATGCGGTTTTTTTTGTTTGAAAGGTGAATTAGTGGAGAGTGTTGTTAACTATATTTGATGAAAATCGATTCAAGATGGCCGCCGCTACAAAATGGCGGATTACATATTTTTTCACAGCTCCCTCAATATGGGTATCAAATGAAAGGGCTTGACTAGTAGAATAGCACTATGTAAATCCAAGATGGCTGCCACAACAAAATGGCGAATGTCGGGGGTTTAATTTATACTTGTTGTTCTTCGTCGTAGTGAAAGTTGAAACATAATTTTCTATCAGTGTACATAATATTATTAATTGTTATACGAACCACGGGCAGATCTCAAAATTTGGCAGAAAATATTTATCGCGCATCCATACGTCTAAGACAGACGCTTAGTTAGATCAGCAATTTCAGCAACGACGGGCTTTACCGTGGTGCTGTGGTGTAAGCGGTCAACACCATAAATAAACCGATATCTGAGAGATGTGGATTTGAAGCCCGCTGGTTCCGCAACTTTTGATGTGTATTTAAAAATTTATTCAGTTTGATTTTACTTCCACCACCACAAGCACCACTACAATCTATTAACGTCCCGCTGCTGGGCACAGGCTTCCTCTCTCATAGGTGAGAGGGATTTAGAGCTTAGACTGCTCCAATGCAGGTTGGCGGGCTTCAACGACTATTGTCATATAGTGATAATAACTGGGACCGACTGCATAACGTGCTCTCCGAGGCACAGAGGCATTCAATTTTAATACTAACATAACACATTAACATAACTACACTTATGTTAATGTGAATTTAACATTTAAGTTAATCTCACATTAACATAATTTTATTACTTAATACGTGAATTTTAAAATAATGGAAATAATAATAATTAATCAGGTGGTAAACCTACGAAATCTATATCTATAATATATAAAACAAAGTCGTGTTAGGTTAGAACACTTATAACTCGAAAACAGCTGGAGCGATTTTCATGGTTATTGATTTTTTGTATTTGTCTCCATCCCGAATAGCATAATAACTATTAAAAACATTGGAAAATTGACGAAAAAATAAAATAAAAGAAAAAACATTTTCTCATACAAAATGTTCACGGGTTTCGTAACTGTCAAACATCCCGTCGCGTCGATACGGTAAACTCTCTCAACCGTACCTATATAATTCTTCCGTATGTGTGTGTGTCACCTGACTCCTCCTAAACGGCTGGACCAATTTGGAAGAAATTTTGTGTGTATATTTCAATGGGTTCCTGGATGGTTTGAAAACACAATTACCGGGTAGGTAGGTACAGGTAACCTACCGGGTCTCGGTAGGTGGCGCTGATGTCGGTATGTCACCGGGCAGGACGAAGTCTGCCGGGTCCACTAGTTATAAATATAAATGTGTAGCTTTACACGTAAATAAACCAGATTCAAAATAAATAGCATTTCTATTTCAGATATACATAGTATGTTTGCGTACATAAATTGTTAGCGTGCAAACAACAAACATATTATCGTCGACATAACAATTTTCCCATCAATACTCAGATTTTATGTAGCCATAAAACGAAACATGCCTAAGATGCCTACAAAAAAGCAATAAACGGATCTATACAAATCGAATTTACACGAGAAAGGGATGTCAGGAATTTTATAGATAAAAATTCTGATCCCCGAATGAATTTCTCTATTCAATCTTTGGTAACGTTTTACAAAAGATTTGAAAAACATTTAGAGTCTGTTATCGTCATTGTAAATTACGAATCCACTATAATTGGATATAGGCTAGAGCCAATCTTCGCATACGCCACTTTTTTTGACCCGACGTATGTATGTATGTTTGTATGTATGTATGTATATATTTATGTATGTATATATATGTTTATATTTGTTTTTTGTATCAGATTCTGTGTGTTCCGCCTAAACTATATGGTCCAATTTTGATCATTGAGGTGTATATTGGTTCGTTGTTACTTGTTATGGTGCGGTTGACATATAATGCATTTTATATACGAAAAAATCGAGAAGTTACCTTCGCGGCTTAAACTAGAATATTACGTTAGTTTCGAATAGACATAACAGATGGAGCCACTAGCTGCTTGCACCGCGCTTTCTTCCGTTCGAATTCTCATTAGTAGGTACGCAGTTGAAATTGTCTCACCACCTTCTGATAAGTGTTGAATAGCCTAAACGTACTTTGTCACTTTCTTACTTTGTGTCAAGTGACAAAGACAAAATTTGTAGATAGCTATCCGATACTTATCAGAATTCAGAAGGTGGTGAAACAGGCCCTTACAATCGTAGAGTAAACATGGCGAAGCCGCCATTGGTGCGTAAAGAACCGTATTAGCATTAAATATGCTCTACTCAACTTAACTGAACAAGCCATTTACTGGGGAATAGCAAACATTATTTAGGGATTTAGGCCCGCACGTTTCCTGACCACATCTGGATATGCGGCGCCCCTTCCGCATCCGCATTACATTATTCATATAGAACCGAGTAGTCGTCATGTTGGGCGCAATAATTCGGCGAATACAAATGTCTAGTAGGTAGGTAATTTAGGCAAAGCCGTAATGGGTTTTTCGCAAGCGATTTTGACGAAATGTTACCTAGTACAGTTTTTAAATATTGAAACGTATCCTTTCGATTGTAACCGATATAGCTATTACCGGTCGTGTTGCATTTGCGTCCCATAGAACTACGAGAGTGCGGGAATAGCGAATGCACCATATTGTTTGCGCACACACTTGTGCACTATAGTACCTATCTCCTACGTAGGTTGTCTCCGCGTCCGTTACGAACGTCCGTAGCCGAAATTTGGTCGGGAGGGACACGTTATTAGGGTCAGGGCATACAAGCACAGCGTCTTCACAAGTTGCTCGAATGGGCGCGGATTCTCGCGCCTTGGGTCTACCCGACCCTTGGGTATTCATCGATTGGCCCGTAACAAATGCATAGTATTTCAGGTGGTGTTTCCCCGAGCAGGCGGACGGCGGCAAGCAGGCCACTCCGCCGCCTTCCAGCCAGGAGGTTACGGCGTGCGTGATCCGCGGCAGTCAGACTGGACGCACAGGTAGGTACAAGTCACGGTAAATAAGTCGACCGGTGACCTTCACGCAGAAGTCGAAAATGAGGTATCTCGGGGTGTGAGGGGGTCGCGGGGAGGGCGTGGGGATCGTTCGTAAGCACTGATTAGCTCTCGCGGATCCCTCGTGAGCGCTGATTGCCTCTCCAATCGTATTGTGTCCCGCTCACTAGTACGACGCTGCGCGCACATGAAGGTCATCCGTCGACTTACGTGCCGGGGATTATGAAGAACTAAGCCACACTAAGCGGTTTAAAAAAACGTGTAGGTATTTAAATTCACTTTACCCAATGTTAAACAAGTAAAAACACTGTACAACTTAATAATGAGATGATAATTTGATTTAGTGGATACGGTTGTTCATAACAATATCTACTACTTAAACTCATACATATCTACACAAAATAAGTTACCACGAAAATAATCCGAATTCGAACTCTCCAAGTCCCAAACCTGATGCTGCAATGATACCTATGAGTTAAAGACGAGGGTCTGACAGCTGGGAATAAATATTACTTGAAGCCCGGATGCGGGGTACGTCATGCGTGAACATCTTATTTGGATTTAAATACGCTTAGTGCCATAACCCACTGGCGCGACACGTCGCGTCGCGTGCGGCAAGCCGCGAGTTGTCGTGCGCGGTTTTATTTTCCATATAAACTTTATGCAAACGCTTGGCACAAAACCCACTAGCGCGGCACGGTCGCACTGTCGCGCGCGGCTTGTCTTTGAATGAAAAACCGCGCGCGATTTCTTCGACCTCAATTTTGAGACAGTGTTTTTTGTCGCGCCCTATCGCGCGTGCTGCCGCGCCTCGAAAAAAACGCGCGCGGCAAGCCGCACGCGACGTGTCGCGCCAGTGGGCTATGGCACTAAAAAGGCCTGGAACTCTTTGGCCGGCATTGTGAATAATATTCTTTCAAACATTCTCTATAAACGCGTTCACACGTGTCCGTATCAGTGACGACACTGTGTTTCAGTGTCAGTTCATAGAGAATGTATGAAAGAAATTTTTTACTGTGCCGGAATTGTGCTAGCACTGATGCTTCGCTGATATGTACGAATCGGCGTTAAAGGGACACTACTCGTGCGTAGCATCATCCGCATTTCCCAGAAAAGGCTCAGGGAAAGTCAACCATACAAATTGACAGAGACGAGTAACTCTAAAACAATTAATAACATTATCGTTTTATTTACTCAAAAACATACAGTCACGGGTCGTATGGGAAAAGCTATTGATGTAACTATTATTACTTTCCATATTAATTTGTTATTATGACAATGCAACTTTTTTACATAATACCTATGAATATAGCGATACATAATATACGAGGTACCTATGGAATATATTATTATCTAACGCAACTAAGCCGCGTCCATTTAGGATTAAGTAATCCAATTCCAGTCGTAAATGTAAATCGGAAATACCATTTTAACGGTTGGTTCTCTTGAAATGGCCACTTTAAAGACATTTGAATAATACAAACGTATTATGTGAATCCAAGCAGGGCAGCGCAGAAGCACACGAGTAGATAAGTACAGAGGGGAAGCTTCTACAAGCGGCCCGCTGTAGGTACACTCACACATATGCGCACGTTTGTCACCCAACTGTAGCGGTTGGGGGACCGAGCGGGCGTCCGTGAACCGTTGGTGAGTGTGTTTGTGTGAGTGTACCTACAGCGGGCCGCTTGTAGAAGCTTCCTCTCTGTACTTATCTACTCGTGTGGCAGAAGCGCCCTGCTTCTTTTTTTTTTTCAATTTACCACAACACAATAAAATAAAGAACATTTTATAACTAAACTAGCGAACATTGTTTTGTTATAATATGTCAAAGGGCATTAGGCAGCGTTTTCGATGAAAGCTCCCAGAAGCCTTGACTTTTTCCGACATTTTCAATAATTACTGTCATGTTTCAACAATACCTACCTGCAAATTATAATATTCTAACAAATTATACACAACCTTCCTCACAAATCACTCTGTCCATACTCTGTCTATTAGATAGATATAATGCACGTGGTCCTTAATCTATGCTACTGGTGAAAACCGCATGAAAATCCATTCAGTAGTTTTTGAGTTTATAGCGAACAGACAGACGCGATGGGGGACACTGTGGCCAATTCTGTTGTACACAATCTCTAAACCTAAACTAAATTGACAAGTTTAAAAATAGTGCTATCCCCTTCAACAGGGAGGATTGTGAAAGAGACAGGAATATATTTAGACCTGTCATTTTAGTTTAGATTTAGAGATTGTGTACAACAGAATCGGCCACACTGTTTTACTATAATTACTGTTTTACTGTAATATGCAGTGATTACTTTTTGTTACGGTTAATACTTTAAATTGAAATGAAAATCTAATAATAAAACGTATTTCTTAGAGTAATTTCCTAAATTAAAAAAAAAAACTGTGAGTTAACCGTCTCGAAAGAAAGCCCTATAATACCTACTTAGCGAGGCTCGAAGAGCCTGCCTTTAAATTATCGTCGCAATCCCTTTTCTGAATTAAACTGCGATGAAAACGTTTCAGAATTTTAGATCTTTTATTATATTTTACGACGAATTAGGTACGTACTAAAAATTTAATTTTAAACTAAAACTTCTACCTACATAATACGTATTTTAATCCAGTGCTGCGATGTTCTTTGACGGTTCTGTGATGGTATTAGTTCTATTACAGCATCATCATCATCATCATCATGATCAACCCATTACCGGCTCACTACAGAGCACGGGTCTCCTCTCAGAGTGAGAAGGGTTTTGGCCATAGTCTACCACGCTGGCCAAGCGGATTGGCAGACTTCACGCACCTTTGAGAACGTTATGGAGAACTCTCAGGCATGCAGGTTTCCTCACGATGTTTTCCTTCACCGTTAAAGCAAGTGATATTTAAATACTTAAAACGCACATAACTCCGAAAAGTTATAGGTGCGTGCCCCAGGATCGAACCCATGACCTCCGATTAGAAGTCGGTCGTCCTAACCACTAGGCTATCACAGCTTTTTTTATTTTACAGCGTTTTAATATATTATTATGAAAGTACTAATAAAATCTTTAAACGATTTTTTTGGTTTCTCGACAAATAACAAACCCCACCAGTCACCACACTTACCTATCTACCTCTTAGGCTCTCATTATTAATGTACAAACAATTATTTAAATAAATCGTTTTTTTTCGGACTCTACGATTTTACCGTGCACTTTTTACCTAAAGTTGTCGCCGCGTTTTGCACGCTATACATTGCCGGTTTGAAATATACTAAATACTTACTAAACAAAGTTAATGATTTTATTGATATTGGATTGTGTTTAGGTAGTATAATAATAGCGCCAAGTTATTAGCGGTCCCCTTATACCTTATAATGAGGTAACGATTTGAGTTTGATGTTGTCCTCAGAGCTCGACGGACTAGAGGGGGAGGATTGTGTTTAGCAGCGGCTCGCAAAGCACTGCTTTGGGAAGCGGCGCGCACCCGGCGCTGCCCGCGCCCGTCGTCGCGAGGCCCGTCACACAAGTAAGCGAAACCTGACAACTCTAGCACATGAATATATGGAGGGGAAGCTTTTTAACAACGTCCATTTTAAATACCTAACCTCATAGGGTTGCCACCTGTTGCATGTGAACTTAAACATACTGTTAACTGGTTAGGCATTTTTGTCTAAACACAACATTTAAGTCTAATTTTTTATATAATGTATACTATTTTACGCACGACCCACACTAATTGCTGTTGTTTGCCTCACAACTGAGCCCCAGTAGAGCTTCTGTGAACCATTGCGTTGGTGAGAGCTCATGTGTGCGTGTGCTGCGCTATGTGTGAGTGTACTTACAGCGGGCCGCTTGTATGAAGCTTCCTCTCTGTAAGGATATCTACTCATGTGCTCATAGCCCCTTTACACTACTCGCGAAGTTGATCGAATTTGGACGAGGAAAATAGTGTTGACAGGTTCGATTCGGTTCGTGCAACTTCGCTTCGCCTCGGGCGTCTTCCGATCGCTGTCGGTTTTTGCGCCCGAGTCAAAAAACATCGCGAGATGTTTCGAAGTTACATGAAGCGTCTCATTTCACTACTCGGCGTTCGTCAGTCAACGACATTTGTCGGCACACCTACACGGCATTGTCATTTGCCACATTGACGTCCTATACTGTTCACACGAGTCCGGTCACAGGTGACAGGTCCCTGGTCTCAGGGACAAGTTCTTTTCTTCCTGGAACCCTACAAACACTTGAAATAGCAGCTGTCTCTTAAACGTTATTAATGTCAAGCGTGGGTGGCTCACGACGACTTGGCTCTTCGCGAAGTTTCACGAGTGTGTAGTCACTAATCACGTTCTTCAGACTGCGATCGTTTTGACGAGCAAATCGACGAGATAACTTCGCGAGTAGTGTACAGGAGGCTTCACACTTTCGCCAATTGATTAGGTGGAGAAGTACTTCGCATAAGTATCGTTCGCATAGTGGTGACCAGGAGACAACCCAATTATTCAATTATCTCAGTGAAACGGCTGACACCATCCAACATCGATATCCGTCCGCACAACTGGTGTTTCTGGGGGACTTTAATGCCCACCACCAGGAGTGGCTGTTCCCATACCAGAAAACTGATCATGCTGGGAGAGAGGCGCGCAAATTTGCATTATCGCTAGATCTCTCTCAGTTGGTTCAGGAAGCCACCAGGGTACCGGATGTCGATGGACATACACCCAATTGTTTGGACCTTCTGCTGACAACCGATCCAGATAGGTTTTTGGTATCTGTTTCTGCCCCCTTGGGCACCTCAGATCACTGTCTGGTGAAATCTGTATCTAACTTCTATCCTCCTGCCTCTGACTCATCTGTTAAGAGGCGGGTGTGGCGATACAGGTCAGCAGATTGGGATGAGATGCGGCACTTCTTTGCTACTTATCCATGGCGGCAAATTTGTTTCTCTTCCAACGATCCGTCGAGCTGTGAGAGTGCTATATCAGATGTGATACGCCGGGCAATGGAATACTTTATTCCATTTTCCGACGTGTCTCCTGATAGCAAGATTCCCCCTTGGTACAATGCTGAGTGTGCTGTTGCAGAAGCCCGTAAACAATCAGCGTTTGTAACTTGGGCGGACGCTCGCGCTCTCAAAGCACCGGACGTAAAAATCAAGAAGAGAGATTTCAATATTGCCACCAAGTCCTACAAGAAGGTTTTGGAAAGAGCCCGTTTCGACCGAACTAATCGCATTGGACGTAAGCTCGCCACTTACCCAAGTGGCAGTAAAGCTTTCTGGTCCCTTGCGAAGTCGGTTGAAACCAATTTCTGCCGTTCTTCACTGCCGCCTCTGCAGAAACCTGATGGATCACTGGCCATAACTGCAACAGACAAAGCCAACCTGCTTGCTTCTCTGTTTGCAAAAAACTCACGGTTAAATGCTGGAAGCAACCTCCCACCCACTCTTCCACCATGCGACTCCAGTATGCCGGAGATACGCATACACCAGCAAGAGGTCCTTAAAACTCTTTGGAACCTCGACGTGAGTAAGGCCAGTGGCCCTGATGGTATACCTGCTATAGTCTTGCGGAATTGCGCCCCCGAGTTGTCTCCTGTGCTAACACGCTTGTTTCGCCTCTCTTTGGAAACTGCTCAAGTCCCCAAATCGTGGAAAGTTGCAAACGTGCAACCAGTACCAAAAAAGGGGAGTCGTGCTGACCCGGCAAATTACAGACCAATTGCGATCACGTCCATCCTCTGTAAGAGTATGGAACGTGTTCTCAATAATAAACTCCTCGCATACCTAGAAGCTAACGATCTCCTGTCAGACCACCAGTACGGATTTCGGAAAAATCGATCTACGGGAGATCTTCTAGTGTATGCCACACATATCTGGGGTGAAGCCATTGAGAAATACGGAGAGGCGCTAGCCGTTTCTCTCGACATCTCAAAGGCTTTTGACCGGGTCTGGCACGGCAGTCTTCTCAGTAAGCTTCCAGCATATGGAATACCCACTGGCTTTTGTAGCTGGATATCAGATTTCCTGAGTGACAGGTCTTTTCGGGTAGTCGTCGACGGCTACTCGTCTGACTTAATGGCTATCAATGCCGGTGTCCCTCAGGGATCTGTTCTATCCGCAACCCTTTTCCTGCTGCACATCAACGATCTGCTTAAACCCGGTATCTTTGGGTACGCTGATGACAGCACCGTTACGGATAGATACACGTCCAGTTCTCGAGCCAGTGCTACTGAGATCCTTGAGCAAAGAGAGGCAATGGTGAATCGCATTAACTTGACTCTCAAGGAGGTGTCTGATTGGGGTGACGCCAATTTAGTTAAGTTTAATGCCACCAAAACTCAAGCGTGTTTATTCACCGCAAAAAGGAGCCCTTTTACCTTGGCTCCTACTTTCCAAAGTGTATCCGTTCCGATTAGTGATCACATTGAGCTTCTGGGTATTGACATCTCACCCAAACTCAATTTCGGGAAATGCATCGAGTTGAAGGCCAAAACAGCTGCCAAAAAACTTGGTATCCTGAACAAGGTAAAGCGGTACTTCACACCTGCACAACGCCTCACACTTTACCAGGCTCAAATCCGGTCAGGCATGGAGTACTGCTGCCACCTCTGGGACGGCTCTGCCAAATACCAACTCGATGCATTAGACTCGGTTGATCGCCGCGCCCGTAGAATCATAGGCGATCGGTCACTAACGCAGGCGAAATTGTTCAGTTTACAGCACCGACGCAATGTCGCTTGTCTATCGGTCTTTTATCGGATATACTTTGGAGAGTGTGCTCAGGAACTTTTTAACCTAGTTCCTCCTTCACCATTTCACCACAGAACAGCGAGAAGTCGAGAACGATGGCATCCCTATGTGGTTGACGTTCAGTCGGCTCGAACAAAGCGCTTTCGGTCGACGTTTCTGATACGAACCGCTAGGGTGTGGAACGCCCTTCCGGCTTCCGTGTTTCCCGCCTCGTTCGACTTAAGTACCTTCAAGGCAAGAGTGAATAGGCATTTTCTAGGCAAGCGCGTTCCAACTTAGACCTCATCATTGCTGTTCAGGCATGATTGTCGTCAAGCGTAAGCCTATTTCACAATAAAAAAAAAAAAAAAAAAAAAAAACTTTGAGCACTTTAAGCTTCGCCACCTCATCCATTGGCCTCGAATCTCGATCGATAGTTACTACATTATTGATGAGGGCGATCGTCCGTCGCTATTACATGACACCGTCCCATAAATATCGACCCACTGTCGTCCCACATTTGAGAACATAATTTACTGACCCACCCAAACAACCCGATGCCAAGTCGTCTTGTCTTTGCCCTACTTTGTCTTGTGTTTTGTGAAGCACGAACGCACTACCGCCTACGACCGCGTAGGAGGTCTTTAACAAAGGCGGAGCAGGTGATACTGTGGCTAATTATGTTGTATAAAATCTCTAAACTAAATTGACAGGTTTAAAAATAGTGCTATCCTTTCCCGCAGGGAGCATTGTGAAAGAGATAGCAATAGATTTAGACCTGTCATTTTAGTTTAGTTTAGAGATTGTGTACAACAGAATTAGCCACACTGTGTGAAGAGACGACGCACGGAGCGAGTCCACTGGCGTAGGTGTAGCCTGTTAATTTTCTCCTTTGATCATACAATCACTCTAATGCATGAACAAGTTGCCGTCGGCATAGATATGCCACGACTGTATATTATGTTTAATAGGACTGAGCCATGTTTATGCTTCATTGTAACATAAAACATTTCAACATTAATAGGTGTAACTAGTTACAATATTTTCTTTAAATAATCTTGTATTAAATTCCTTATTAAACATTAAAGTTGTTAATCTCTCGTATTTATTTACTCTTCGAAATTGATTAGCGGGAGAAACGTGATAAGGTTTGATAAACCGGGGTCATGGCCTTGCTGCAGAAGCGATAGCTTAGTCGGGTACGACAGGCGACAAAAATAAATGTGTAGAAACGCCTTGCTCGCCTTAGGGTTAGGTATGTGATCTAACCCTAACAGCTTCGTATAACGTCTCTATGCATTTGTTTTGTGCCACTTAACTGCCATAATCGCTTTTGCAAAGTCGTGGCCCTGCGGCAATGGATCATGGTATAACAGAATATTAACTAGAAATACGAGTCAGTTTTGTAATGAATATCAAAAATGACCTTAGATACCATATAATATTCTGTGTAAAATTCACGCCAGGAGACTAGTTTTGTCATTTCTTTATTCATCTTCGTATTCGACATTCGGTCCGATACAGATGTCAGGGGCTTAGCTTCGCGATCAGACAAGACTACGTGGAGTCGGGGTGTTTGGATTAAACTTCATTAAACTCCATTCAAAAGTACGTTCAATTGGTTAAGAGTCCGGACTGTAACAAACATAATCAATGATGTATTTGGCAGGTTATCGAGACAGGCGAGGAAGGCAGTCAATTCCTGTATCGCATTACATGGCCCAGGCCGGGCCACGCAAAAACTACGGTGCCAACGCAGCACCTCTATGAATAAGTCACGCGGCTCGGCACGGGAAGGATATGTATATATGGCAAAGGCTCACAAAAAGTGTATTATATAATTATTGATAACACACGAAAACTTGTAGCATACACGCAATTGAAATACGTACCTACACACGCGAAGTATTGTTCGGGCACATTTAAATTAACTAGACAAAATAATGAAATGGTATTTTTGATAAACAAATGATGCAGAAATAATCTAGTCTTTCCAGAAGGTCTCTCTCGGATTTTATGTAAGATACTTCTCTGAGAGACTTTTTATATTGTATTGTATTCGTGTGAACTTGAACAAAAATTGTTCAGTACTTTTTAGATTGGTGTTAAAAGAAAAATACACGACTTTGATTTTGACTTTGTAGTGATACAGATAAGGTTGTCTGGTTTCCTTAGATTAGATAGTTCTACAGAGTAAAGCCTAAAGGATTTATGCGATGAGAGCACTATTATATGATTTTTTAGTGCTCCAAATTAGAAACAAAAAACAGAATAATTTTAGAATTTGTCTGTCTGTCTCTGAATACCTACTGTTTATTCAGAAATTCTTCAAATTTAGTACAGTTAATAAAATCTTTTTACTGCTGCACAGATGAATATTGTGCGAAGAAGCAATTTTTCAGGATATCACGCGAACGTGAAAGTGAAAGAAGGCTTTTTGTGTTGACCGTTTATAAAATATAATTATGGAAGAACGAATTTATTAAATGAAAGTAGGTACTTAAGTGTAGGTTTGTGGATGTATTATAAATTACCTATCACAAGCTGCAGTCTTGATATTCTGCTGTTACATTGATTATCTTGCATTAACAATACATGGTTTCGAACCACACGACTAATCGGACCTTATTGAAATGCCCAAACTTTTTTTTGGTTAAACACATTTTTATTTTTTACCCGACTGGGTATATGTGTTTCACATGTATGTATGTCCATTCCTATGTCCGCTTGTAACTAATCAACGGCTCAACGGATTTTGATAAATGATACGTCATTAGATTTGTCTCGATGACGCGAGTGTTATAGGGTACCTAAATTTAAAAAAAAATCAAAATGGCGGACTTTATGCGCTTTAATGTGCGAGCTGAAAAAAAATTTTTTCTTTAAGACCCTCGAGTGGGGTATCAAAATGAAGGGATTCAAAAGGCAAATACAAAAATGTATAAATTTATATATTTGGAAACAATTTGGAGTGATAAATCGTAGAAAATGACCGTTTCCTATGTCAGTTCGTAACTACTTAACGGCTCAAGCTATTTTGATAAATTATACGTCATTAGATTTGTCTTGATGGCGCAAATGTTACTGGGTACATAAAATTCATAAAAAATCAAAATGGCGAATGTTATGCACTTTAATGTGCGGGCTGAAAAAAATTTTTTTCTTCAAGACCCTCGAGTGGGGTATCAAAATAAAGGGCTTTAAAAGGCGAGTACGAAAATGTATACAATTTATATGTTTTAAATCAATTTGGAGTGACAAATCATGAAAAACAAAATAAATAACAACTACACTGTAAGTGGTACGGTGGTAGTTTATTAATTTTTTAGTTCGTTTTTTAGCATGGCAGTCGGGTTTTTTTAATTTTTAAATTATAGCTTGTTAAAGACAAAAAAGGATGGGTCAGTACAGTTACTTTGATGAGGGTTCGTCTGTATTGATGCAAATATATATAATACTAGTAGGGCGCGTGGGTGCGCGGCCCGCAAGCGGACCGCGAGGTTTCGCTTTCGGGTATTTTGGTTTGAGCAGCCTCCACCTATCTCTCCCCTATCCCTAATTCTCGATCATTATCACTCTCCATATTTTTTCTTCGAATCATTCTGCTCATCAAGTAGATCTTCAGTTCTTGATCATCTTTTGTCAAGAAACCACTCTTCCATCTTTTATACTTGGTGAGATAGACACCGACGAAATTTGTATAGCCGCCATCTTGATCCGCCATTTTGATTTTTTTTCAGCTCAGTGTCAATTGGATGAGGTTTTGAGTAATTTTTGTTTCAGCACCTCCCATCTATCTACAATACCCTGCCCGGGCTCCTCAACCATCTTCCAAACCTTCAATCATCATGTCTTCCCATATTTTTCTTTGAGAGTTCTCCAAAGAACCGCATCAAAGCCTTGCATAATGCAGAACTTGTAGTCTCTTCAATATTCGCCATACATTTTCTATGGAAAAATAAACTCCGCCATTTTGAATTTTTTTTCTATTCATCAATTAAACCTTCGGACCCTGATCATCTTTTGTGAAGAAACCACTCTTCCATCTTTTATACCCTCCGAGATGGACACCGACGAAATTTGTATGGCGGCCATCTTTTTTTCGCCATTTTGAATTTTTTTTCAACTGACAGCCAATTGGATGACGTTTCGAGTGACATTTGCTCGAGCACCCCCCACCTATCTTCAATACCTTAAGCGTGCTCTTCAACCGTCTCCGAAATCCTCAATCATCAGCTCTCTCCATATTTTTCCTCTTAATGAATTTTTGTCCTCTATACGAAACCATTTGTGAAAAAAAAATTTTTCATACAAAATTTTACAGGAGAGGCGATGAATGAGTCAGTGAATCAGAACGAACAGCTATATATATATTAATACAAGCACCTGTATAATGTATATACTATATTATACGTCATAATAATATCTGATTATAATTATTATCTTTGTACTTACTATACTTACAAAAAATAGCTTCTGTTACGAAAGTTAATAAATTGGCGAACTCTTTCCTGTGCCGTTACAGGGTATAATTTACCAGGTAGGTTATGAAAGGTGAATAATTAGATTATCATGTACAAAGAAAATAAAATAATAATTTGGTATAAGTAATTCAAACACAGTACCTAGTTGATTAAATTAGAGTCTAGTACATAATAAATGGTACCAAAAAGTATATTTTTAAAACTGATATTTTATAAATTATAATATTATTACTTTGTATATGTGTAATTATGTTATCTAAAACTGTAATATATCATTTTTATATATGACCAAGTATTAATTATTATTATAAGATAAATGAAATTTATAAGCAAGTATTATTTAGAAATTTCAATTTGCTGGTCAGTGTGAAATAACAACAACTATTATAAAACTTCATGTTATGCAAATTCAAAATTCATTTAATTCAATAAAATAGGTACATGAAAGTGAGGTAATGGTGATAATTACTACGAAAACTTAAAACTAAAACTACGTGGGTTCCAAACGTGCCCTGGTCTCAGAAGAGCACACAATAAAACTCAGTCGGGTTACTTTTCTATTATCACCATCATCAAACAATTTCACTATATTTTTTTTATATTAGGTCAATAATTTATTAAAATCAGGTATAGCAATGACATTTTTTGGTTGTCATTACAATTTAAATGTAATTTACATATACTTACTTTATATGTATATTAACATGTAAATTATAGTTTGGTTGTTTAATACCTAATACTGCAAAAATTATTTCTTTCTTTCCTCAAAAATGTGGTTTCCGGCGAAGCTATCTAATGTAATTTTAATAATGTTATTTTCCTGTTAATAAAATTCAACGAATAACTAATTTTAAAATTATTGTATACACTTAATGTACATAATTAAAATTAAAATTAGTATTAATATAGTAATTTAATTTTTTTATTATAATTTTTAATAATAATTAATAATTGTGGTGTTCAGATCATAGTTGTGATTATTATAAATTTGTCATAACTGAATGAAAATATGTTTTTTTTCGTATTGATAGTTTCTATATCAGAAGGAGTAGTTTTTAGAGAAATAAATGTATAGCCAAAAATATTACTATGATCAACAAATTATTGCAAATTTAAACATTTTTGCTCCATGGTATGAAAATGTAAATGGAATTATTTGAAATAAATGTTATAATTAAATGGAAACTTGAAGTTTATCTTAGTTATTATTTTATAATATAAAATATCCCCAATATTTCGGTACAAGAAGATACAGTATACAAATTAAAAAATATGCTCATTTTCATCGATCAACTCGATCGTCGATTGACTGGATGGGTATTAACCTAAATCCATTCTCTGAATGCATTCTGTATCAATGGAAAATATTATGCTTAATTTCCATTGGTCGGAAAAAACCTAATATTTATATTTAAATATTAAAAGTCATTGTTATAATAATTTTAAAGTTACGGAAAAACATAACAAACAAAAAATCGCATAAAATCTCAATGCTCCCTTCACATGACTGCATGGTACCTACGGCTACATGAATCTATACTAATAAATAAAATTGAAGTGTCTGTCTGTAATTTCGAAATAACTACAACATATTAAGCTTATATGTTTCTTTGAACGATACCATAACCGAATCACACGTTTTTAAAATTTTTGTCTGTCTGTCTGTCTGTTTGAACGGGCTAATCTTCGGAACGGCTGAACCGATTTTGACGGGACTTTCACAGACAAGTAGAGGATTAACCAAGGAGTAACATAGGCTACTTTTTTAACCGACTTTCAAAAAAGGAGTTGTGTTGAAATCGGTAAGTACCTATGTTAAAAAACACCCTGATAGGTATTTTCGCTGCGCGCGACGGCCGCGTACGCGGTGCGGCGGTACGATGCCGCGCGGCGGGCGGGTGCGGTGAAGAGGGTGCATGCTCCAATCCAATTCCAACCTCCATTTCGAACGAGGGAGCTAATGCGTGCGGATGTGTACTGCGTTTGTTGCGTGCGTTTTCGTAATTTTTATTTTGAATCGGAGATTTTGTTTTTATTAGGGGTTATGATGTTTTTTATTTCTTTAGTTTGTTTTAGTCGTATGTATGTCGAAGGCAGGGTCACTGCCTACCGCGCCAACGGGCCAGTCAAAACTACTGAACAGATTTGGCTGCAATTTTGAATGGAGATAAAAAATTCCCTAAGTAAGTATAAAGGTTGGAAAAGGGAGCGGGAACGGGAACCTACTTATCCCTCAGGATTTGTGAAAAACCGAAATTCACGCGGGCGAAGCCGTGGGCAAAAGCTAGTAGGTAATAAAATTCTTGGCATTCAATGTTATATGTACAACTTCATAAAAGTTGTACATATAACATTGAATGGAAACATTCTACCTTCACTCTGTGATATGTTACAATAAAATGTTTTGTTAAAAATGATATAAAACCTAAACCAGTTTCCAAGCACTTTTTATGTCTAATTTCGTCTGCCCCGTTATGACACCCCGCATACACTACACTTAATCTTTATGACAAAGTTATTGTCAATAAATAACATTGAGTTGATGGGTGAGAAGGTATTTGATGACAGCCGAGTTTCTATAATATAGGTTTACCTTTATATAGGTACCTTTTGATTTAACTAGTCTCCTGCTCAGGCATATATTAATGACTCATCATGATCAACCCATTACCGGCCTACTACAGAGCACGGGTCTCCTCTCAGAGTGAGAAGGGTTTTGGCCATAGTCTACCACGCTGGCAAAGCGGATTGGCAGACTTCACACACCTTTGAGAACGTTATGGAGAACTCTCAGGCATGCAGGTTTCCTCACGATGTTTTCCTTCACCGTTAAAACAAGTGATATTTAAATACTTAAAACGCACATAACTCCGAAAAGTTAGAGGTGCGTGCCCGGGATCGAATCCACGACCTCCGATTAGAAGTCGGTCATCCTAGCAACTAGGCTGTCACAGCTTATTGTGACTCAAATGTCAAATAATTAATGACTCAAAGAGCTCAAATATATTCAAATGATTCCAAGAACCATGACTCGTAAGAGTAAGTAAGTAAGAGTCGCGAGTCGAGTCTCAAGTCTTTTATAACAACACTTGGCTGCGATCTCAACTACAAGTTACAACCCAAGCATAATAATCAGTGCTATGCCATACCTCTCGTGAATGATAAGATGATAAGATGAAAGCAGTCGAAAGTCAAGAGTAGGTATCTACCTTCATTGCGTACGTGCATTTTGTTTTTTTTTTCTATAATTATTGCGGGCAAACGAGCAAGACGGTCACCTGATGTTAAGTGATTACCGCCGCCCATGAACATTAGCAGGTCCTGAGGAACCACTAATGTGTTGCCGGCTTTTGAGGAAGGGACTGGCTATTCAGCTCGCTGCCGGAACGCATCGGATGCTTTGCGGCATATTACGGCTGAAGTGTGGTCGCTAGCCAGGCGGGTTAGGGGTGATTCGGGGTAGAATCCTACCAAAAAGCGGTGATTGCGGTAGTTGTGTGGTATCAGACACAACGACCCGTAGAGGTGATTGAGCAAGGCGTCGTTAGCATATTGGCAGGGTGCACCGCGCGCAGGTGAGGTTGACTTTGGCCACATTGGTGGGATTCGGTCCACTTACACCCCAATTCATTTTATTTTTAGCGACGTTAGAAGGCCGTGTTCCCCATTAGGCGAAGAGTGAGCAACAGACTGTTTGCCTGGCTGTCTGAGCGGGCGTGTTGGTCGCAACTCGCAACTCATACCTCTGGATCTCTCATATAGTTTTAGAGGCATTTGGAGGCGAAGGAAGCAAACTACCCGCTCACTGTTCGCCTAATGGAGACACGGCCTAAGTGTTCCGTACTTAAAAATTCAAAAAAATGGAAATTCACAGCATCACCTGTTTTGTGTGGATATCCGTTTCTCCAACTGTAAGTACGTCATAACTGTTTTATTTCATCTTAACAAATATATACGTCACAGCTGAATCAAAAAAGATTGTAAGTAAATAACAAACGTCACGATAAAGCCGATTGGCGTGAAAGGTGCGTGACAAGTTTGAGAATGGCTTTCCTGGATGTCTAGCAGTGTAAGTATGAGTCTACCTATAACTCGAGTATGTAGGTAAATATCTACTCGTAAGTACATATAATAACTAAATATTATCTAGCTTGGATGATATTATCCTCATTTCATAACACTGTGAGACACAGTATGATACAATGTGATATCTACTTTGATAAGACAATACTCAAGAGATAAATCCGTACACCATCACTTATTCCGTAAGAAGTTATTTTTTCGGATGTATGCCACACTATGCGTCGCTTCGCAAGGATATATCTATGTAAGTCACCATACTTACTCGTCGATGTGCCTATTGCAACTTGTGCACCATTTGACTACAAGAACTGCCGCGGTGTCACAATAAAACGTGTGTACCTATGTTTCTCGGATTTTTCGCACCCCCATAGCAACGTAGAGATGCTGCAACGTGCGTCATATTACGGATTTCTCTAGAATTAGATAGAACGCGCGGTGGCCCGTGTGGCATCGCCTTTCCGCTTCGAAAACAAAGAAATAGCTATACGTTAAAATCCATTATGCTTGGACGGGACTTCACAAACTCTTGTCTTTCAAGATTAAATAAAAGATTAAATAATTGATGCACTAAAAGATTTTGAAAATTAGACAAAGATTACTTAATAGTCATCTTTAAGTAAATGAGCTATCGTCAATTAAGTATATATACCGTCGGTGTGACCATTTGTGGCAGATTTCAAGGAAATGTGCCACAATCTGCCACTTTCTTAAATCGTCAGTTTATTCTGCCACAGTTATTTCGGAGCCAAATGGCAGAAATCTGCCACAAATGGTCACACTGTATACCGTAAGAAACGCGTAAGCGATGCAATGTGCACGGTGCATATGACGTTCTTACCGCAAACTATTAATGAAGCCATGATACAAGAACGTTTAAAGCGCCGGGAAAGAGCGTCACTTAGAGCGTTTCTCAGAGAAGTTTTTTGCGATTTTTTTGCCTTTTAAGACACACACACAGACACATCATATTTCAGGACGCATAAGTTGCTTAACTTGCAAATTAGATTGCACTACGCGAACTAGGTTAGTTTAAATAGCGGTGATGCTTGCGTTTAATGGAACGGAATCTAGAAGTAGAGAAACCGATAATTTCACGCACGGCTACACACCGTGTGGTCACCACACAAATTCGTAACAAGTATTCCAAGACACAAGATAGTTATCATTCCTTTCCTGTTCAGTACCTTTGTGCGTTGATAGTCTGAATGCACGTTGATAAACAGTACAAAATTTTTAAGTTAATACCCAGTCCTTTCAAAAATTCTGAAGTTGTATGTATATGAAGTAATATTACGTAATAAGTTACCTACGTGTATTTTGTGTGTCCGAGTGTAAGAAGGATTCAAAATAATATGGCGCTGGATCCGGAGTAATAACTTTTATTTGATTTTTTTATTTCCAATAGAAATAAACAACAGCTATTTTTCAACTTAAATGTCAAACGAAAGTGGACTTTGTTAAATCGGGTCTGTATAAAGCGGACTTTATTAAAGTAAGTCTTTGTTTTAGTATTAAACGAGCTGCATTTAGATTACAAGTCAACTGCAAAATTTTTGTTCGAATGTAGTTTTAGTGCATTTGACAGAAGTGCATCGCAAATACCGACTGAGTGCACAGACCGCGTACAGTTCACACTGTAGGTATGCTTGTGCTAGAAACTGACAGACACTGCGCAGTCGATCGACATTTGTATGACTACATTAGAATCGCATCAAAACTGCAATTTGCAGTCAGCTGACGGGTTTAATGCACTCCATCTATCTGTATGTAAACATACACACACAGCATGTGACAGCACTATGTCTATTCCCAGTTACCAGTGTGAGGTTGGCATTCTAGGACTGGGAGTTGCGACCACATATAGGTGCTCGCTGCTATTAAAAAATTAGGTACCGGACAGAAAATCCCAATAACTTTTTGCCCCGATCCGGGACTTAAAACCGGGATTTTCTGTATCCCTGAAGTCCCACTACGCAATAGGCTGCTTGTGTCACGCTGATCGTCGGCGCTGACAGGCCAATAAGTATGGTTGCTACTTGCTATAGAAGCGTTTTAGAATGACGCCGACTGATCAGCGCTGACGGGACACAACGCGACACGCGAATAAGCTAGCCACTTGGCTATTTCTGATTTGATTAAACGTAGAGTATCACTACGTTGTACATGGCTCTAGGTTTTTTTTCGCACAAAAATTTTTTTACTCTGAAATTCGTCAGAGACGAGATTTTTGTAGTGAGTTTTGCCCTAAAAAAACCGGTCAAGTGCGACTCAGACTCGCGAACCGAGGGTTCCGTACTCCAGAAGTATAAGTACAATCTGTTTTTCATTAGTTTGTTGAATTTCTTTCTTTAAATATTCATGTTACTGCTCCATAAAAGATATGGAATTTGTAACTTGTGTGAGTTGATCGGAGATATCCTTTAGTTCTGTCCAAACTGAGACATTATATTTGATCTGAAAATATCTAGTAATGTTTTGAGTTCTTCTCTGATAACCCGACAGACATCCTCTATTGACAAGTCATTTCTCGCACTGGTATCACTATCAGAAAATTGAGACTTTTTTCTTTTGTTTCTGTTTTTGGCATTCACATTATTACCGGTGTTATTATTTTTCTAAGAGCCACGTAATGGAGTATTGGTGTTGTCCTTACCAGACCGTGGACGGTTACATGATGGACATAACCAAGTGATTAAAAAATCCGAAGATAAGTCTTTGTATTGAACATTAGACGTTTTGACACAATCAAAGTGATAATTTTTCATGCACGATGAACATTTCAGTACTTCCTCAGTCATCAATTGGATAGTACAACATTCGAACTTCTTGTCATTCTCTTTAGTAGAGGCGGACATTACTTTTATCAATTTTTTAATATTTATTACCGTACCTATTAACTTAAAACTGCGCCATCCAGTCATTAACGATGTGGTCGAAATTCATTCGACATTCAATGTAATTAGCTCGTATATCCAAGATTGTCGGAAATTGTCGTCACTAAATTTATTATTGTACCGACACCAACCAAACAAAAAATAATGATATATTTTTGAGAATTTCTTAATAAAGAGCACAGCGAATGTTGAAAAGTCGTATTGTTTTCACTTCGTAATATAAAGCACAGTAAGTTTATTTTATTACTTTAGGTTATTTACTTAATTAGCACTTTGTAAATTACGGTTGTTTGTTGAATTCAGTTAGAGATCATAAACATCGGTCGATATATTTGGGTTGCACAACAGTAGTGCTGCAGGAGCACAAAAACACACTTTCTTCATAATCCTTATTGTAGAAATAGTAGTTAAATATTTTACGATTAAAATAAGTACTAAATGAATACTGTTTATTGTATTAAACAACAAATAATAAATTAAAATTTCGGGAGAACTTTATTACGTTGCAATGACAGCTGTCAAACTTCAACCTACTATAGACCTTAGTAACTACTATTATAGACCTTAGTATCTGGTATAAATTTCAACTTGCTAGGTCCACCCGTTCCTGAGAAAATCGGTGGTGACGCACGGACAGACAGACAAGAAAGTGATCTTATAAGGGTTCCTGTTTTTTACCTTTTGAGGTACGGAACCCTAAAACGGAACCAACTCACGATGGTGTTGTTTAAAGTTGTTGTTGTTTTTTTCTTTTTTTTTTCTTTATCCCTTTAGGTACGTGTCTCCAACAGCCAATGAGTGCTCAGTTAGTTAATTTAAAATTTTATTAATTTAAAATTTAAAGTTACTTTTAAAATTAGAATATATTAGTAACTGCTTTGTTAGAAAATTTTGTGTCATAATATCATGTGATACAGTAAGTTAAAATAAATAAAAAAGTCAGTGCAGATGTTCACTTCGTCAATTGATTAGAATATCCAACAAGAATAAATTAAAAATTTAAAAAACCCCCGACATTCGCCATTTTGTGGCAGCGGCCATCTTGGATTTGCAATAGTGCTATTTTACTAGTCCCTTCATTCGTAGCCCTTTCATTTGATACCCATATTAAGGGAGTTGTGAAAAAATGTGTAATCCGCCATTTTGTAGTGTCGGCCATCTTGGATCGATTTTCATCAAACATAGCTAACAACACTCTCGACTAATTCACCTTTCAAACAAAAAAAAACCGCATTCAAATCGGTCCACCCGTTTGAGCGCCACAGGGGAACAGACACACACACACACACACACACACACCCACACACACACACACAGACACGTCAAACTTATAACACCCCGTCGTTTTTGCGTCAGGGGTTAAAAAGGGTACATAATCTACTAATAATGAGGCTTGTCAACAGTTCGGCGGACAAGGGCGGGGACGTGCTCCGTATGGAGTCCACCGTGACCCTCGACAGGGAGAGTGTGGACGGGAAGGAGGAGTACGACCCGTTCCAGCATAGACACGTGGCGCATCCCACATCGTGAGTACACAATATCCTAACTAGTATAGTATTAAGGCGAAAGTGAGTTTGTTTGTTACGCTTTCACGCCTAAACCGCTGAACCGATTCTAACAAAATTTGGTGCAGAGTTAGAGTCAACTTAGAAGAAGGATATAGGCTACTTTTAATCCCGGAAAACCATAGAGTTCCCAAGGGATTTTAAAAAAACCTAAATCCATGCCAATGAAATCGCGAGCATCAGTTACTACAATAATATTGAAATTAAGAGTATGAATAGCAATTATTATCACTTATATTATTATTGTAGCTGTGATAGCTGATTAAGACTTCGGCCTCCCTATCGGGACTATCGGAACTATCAGGACTGTCGGGACTTTCGGGACTATCGGGGTGACCGATTTCGATCCCCGGCACGCACCTCAACCGTTTTAAGCAATTAAATATAAGGGAAAAATCGCGAAGAAATCTACACGATAGAAAGTTCTGCATAATGTTCTCAAATGCTTGTGAAGTGCTTGGCCAGCGTGGTGGACTAAGAGACTTCTCATTCTGAGAGGAGACCCGTGCTTTTTAGTGAGCCGGTAATGGGTTGATGGGTGATTATCGATTTTCGTTTTAATTTCGCGGTTTTGAAAAAAAAAATTTTTTTTCTTTTTATTATTATTTTTTGTATATACACTTATAGATTACAGTATGAGAAAAAATTACATGTACAAGGCCTCTTCGTAACTCTAGCAGTTTTCCGGAAAATTAATGGAGTGTAATGAACCAGTGGAAAGAAATGAAAATCACTTGGAGTGTAATGACCTATCGTCGGATAAAAATGAACTCGAAGCTTTTTAGTAGCCCATCTTTGATTATTTTATGAAATAATGAATAATTATATGAAAAAAAACGAATAAAATTGAAATAAAATCTAAACCTTGAGTTTAGATTAACAGTAAACAAGCATAATCATTTTAAATAAATTAAAAAAATGAATTAAAAATTTTAGATTTGATGAGGCTGGTCTTGCAGAAATTTGACGTCTCAATCTTTGTTAAACCGATTTAAGTAGTCGCCTGTCTGAGGAGATAGGTTTGACAATAATTTGATTGGTTTCTGTAATTTCAGGTGAAATATTTCCAGTTTAATTCTCTTTTTGAGGAACTTCAGGGGTATCGTTGACCAATACTCCTCTCTTTAACTTTATTTTGCCCCCTCTTTTTTTTCTTATATTTCAAAGAGTTTTTTTCTGTTCATGTTGTGCTCAAGCGGACATTTCAATGATGCTGCGAATCTTTTTCTGTTCTTTTCTTAAAAGGTAATTTTTTCGATATTTTTCTATCTTAATTTTAATAATTCCTGAATTTTTTTTTAATTTCTCTTAATTTTGGCGTTTTCTGGCTCTATCTTTAGCTAACTTTTCTTCTTTTGTAAGTTTTTTCTTTGTTTTACTCATGTCCACTTGTTTTTTTGGAACGGAATGGATATAAATGAACTGGAAACAAATGACCAAATCGATTTTAAATTTAAAATACTCGAGATACGTGAATGCATAAAATCTCCGAAATAGAACTCTGAATAGAAACAAAACATAAATCCTAGTACTATATCTAGAAAAAATTAAAAAAATTAAGTCACGTTGAAAATCGATGGAACGTAATGAACTCTATCGCGTGACAAAATACTTCTGACTACTCGCGAATGCAATTTTTTTGTGTTAATTGAAAGATCACCATACTTTAACAAAACATCAGCGGCACTAACTGAGACGCCGGATACGCAGGAGGGTAAATCGTTGCTGTACACGTTTGAACACGTCGTGAAGTAGCGATTCCATTACCAGAGAACGTAATGACCGTTTACGATTGACAAAATTAAAAGTTGGATTATTTCAGGGTTAGAATGGCTTTATAAATTACAAAGGGTAAACAGTCTAATCTTATATCATTGTTTAATTTGAAAAACAAATTAACTAATTCGTTTGATGCACACGAATTGAGTAAAAAAATATGTAATTCAATACATGGACATTTGCACACGGAGATAAATGACTTTTTCACAGGATTTTCCTAATTTTCTTTTTACCCTGAGCATTCAGCCCTTTTGTAATAGGATGCCTTCTTGCATCGTTTGTGTCTTAACAAGATAATCAAAACCATTTTTTCCATAATTGATAAAACATAGCGATTTTAGCCTTTGCAAGGTGTTTCGAACGAAAATCGATAACCACCCTGATCATGATGAAGCAATTATTTGATCACGTTGTTACAGTCAAAAGTTATTTTTCATAATAAAGTCATATGTAGGTAATTTATATGCGACAAATTATGCTGCTTCCAACAATGCGAATTAAAACGTGGTTGAATGTATTTGGTTTTGTAAAAAAAAACGTTGAGAAAAGGTATGTACCTACAGAAGTTGCCTGTTGAAGGTTGTTGGTATATTTATCCTGTAGAGTGCAGACTTATATAAAACAGAAAATATTATCTACCTACCTAAGACTTAGCGGACCGAGCAGACATCGTCCTGCCTGGTAACATACTGACATTAGCGCCACCAACCGATGGTAGAAGAGTGAAAATTTAGAGTTATAAATGTATTTTTAATACCGAACCATAAAAAAATAAAAAAAAATCTCCAAAAAAGAAGTTTTTTGTTGGGATGGACCACCCTTATCACATAGGCGGCGGAATGGAATGGAAGCGACTTTTTGCAACGAAATTGTACATAGCTAAATGAACTTTATGTCAATTGCATAACATACAAATTAAATAGGAGCCAAAAAAAGGTCGCGCGTCTTCCGCGGAATTCTCGCGCATTCTCGAGAATTCCCGTAGCTACTGTCGGCGCCGTCTGTGGAATCACAGCAGTGCCGTGCCAAGCGTTTAGCTGGAATGCGCGCGCCTTCCACGTCATGAGGCGAAATTGACGCTTCCATTCCATTCCATTCCATTCCGCCGCGGTGTAAATTAAGCCTTTCTGACATTACCACGGAATTCTGTATGGCGTGTTCCGAGTTCCGAGTTGACACCAACTTGACCACTTATTGTTTACGAACGAACACACCGCACACCATCAAAACTAATTTTAATAATTTCCTCTTGATCAATGGGCTGCCTCGTTATTATGATTAAGAATAATAATTATCATTATGATGATTACGATCATGAATAATAATGAACAATCATTTATTTATAGTATGAGTCATCACCGTTTTATTAAGTGGCAGTTATAGGGGTAGGAGTACCTAAGGATTTTTTTAATTAGCCATGATGTTAAACATGAATAATATTCCTCTTTTCCCCCTTGTTTAAGAATGTGTAAACAACCTGCAATACTACTATGGGCCTACAATACTAAAACTATTAATGCAAAAGCGTGGGATTTTATCGGCAGCCTTTTGGATTTCGGACAATAAGCGTCAATTTACACTGCGGCGGAATGGAATGGAAGCGACTTTTTGCAACGAAATTGAACATAGCTAAATGAACTTTATGTCAATTGCAAATTATAAAATTAAATAGGAGCCAAAAAAGATCGCGCGTCTTCCGGGAAATTCTCGCGCATTCTCGAGAATTTCCCTATAGCTACTATTTTGTATGTTATACAATTGACATAAAGTTCACAATGCTTTGTACAAAAAATTCGCTTCCATTCCGCGGCGGTATAAATTGGGCCTAATAATTATTGTTGTCTGAAAATAATAACATTTATTATTGTACAAATTAATTACCTCCAAGATCCATGACGGTACATTTACTTGTTTTTGATATTATGTGAACAGGACTTTAGGCTCTTTCTTCCACCTGCTGAAGTCTTCGCTGGGGTCTGGCCTGCTCGCCATGCCAGCAGCCTTCAAGCACACGGGTCTAATACCAGGATTTATTGGCACAATGTTTGTGGCTGTGATCGCTACGCACTGTGTACATATTTTGGTAAGTTTACTGTTACTGTACGTTTATTGTAACTCTTTAGCGTCCCACTGCTGGGCACTGGCCTCTCTAATAGCGGAGATATTGTCAGTTCTTCAGGGACTGTAGGTATTCATGGACAGTGATAATCATAATTATAACATCAGTGGGGCTATTCTCTAACTTATTTACCTACAGAAAATAGTTGCCAGCGAATTAGTTCCATATACATTGCTGTTTTAATGTGTGAAATGAAATCACTGTTTATATTTCACACAGCAAAGCAGCAATGTATATCGAACTTATTCGGTGGCTATAATTTTCAGTTGGTAACTAAGTTAGAGAATAGCCCACCTGCTGGGTTATTCTGTAACTTAGTTAGCAACTGAAAATAGTTGCCAACGAATTAGTTTGATATACATTGCTGCTTTACTGTGGGAAATATAAAGTGTTTTCATAATTTTACACAGTAAAGCAGCAATGTATATCTAACTAATTAGTTGGCAACTATTTTCAGTTGCTAACTAAGTTACAGAATAACCCCCCTTGTGGGTTATTCTGTAACTGAAAATAGTTGCCAAAGAATTAGTTCGATATACATTGCTGTTTTAATGTGTGAAATGAAATCACTGTTTATATTTCACACACTAAAGCAGCAATGTATATCGAACTAATTCTTTGGCAACTATTTTCAGTTGGTAACTAAGTTACAGAATAACCCTGCTGGAAATCCGTTTTCTCAATTGAATAATAAAATCAACACAAATTGCTTATTTTATTTGTCATGCCTGTGGGTATTTGTGGCTGTTTTTCATCACAATTTGCCGCGGGAAGGAAAATTATACCAATTCGAAACTCGGATGGCAATCAGAAAAATTTAAAGCCGCTCTCTTCACGCGCTTTTCCATACAAACGTATTACGCCTATTATTCTAATATTTGTCGCAATAGGTCTAAAGTTAAGCCAGATATCAATTTATATCTCCATTACCTATGCCATAAAATAAAAATATTAGTAAAATTATATTTATTTTGAAAGTTATGACGCTTGAAAAATCACTATTTTTGGGCAAATTTTGGGGCAACTTCGTGCGTAAATAAACTAAGTATATAAGAAACTAGAAAATTGAAAAACGACCGAAGTCTTATCATAGGTTACTTCATAATAATTACAAATGTCTTTAGTTCATGTAAAAAATTGCCAAATATTTGCTAAAATAGGCGAAATTCCAAACCTTGATTTGCATCTTTTTACTTTGCCGTTTTTCACTAAAAATCATGATATCTCAAGCAAAATTTATTTATTTAATTAATTTATTATTTATTTATGTATATATTTTTAGTTCTCTTCTATACTGAAGACGTCTCGCTCTCTAAATGCAGAAATCACTGTTTTAGACTCCACTCACCAACGATTTGTCGCTCCCATGGAGAGTGCTCTTAATATCGGTAATTGACACTAGGCCATGATTTTAATGATAAAAATTAGATTTTCCGCAATTACGACAATCCAGTCTAATATTATGAATGCGAAAGTGTCTGTGCGTCTGAAACCTGTTCGAGACCTTAATAGAGTTTGACATAGAGGTAGTTTGCATCCCTGAAACCTACTTACACTAATTTTCATCCCCAAAAATCAAAAACTTTCCAAGAAATTTTCGAAAAACTTAAAGCCACTTGGGCGAAGTCGCGGTCACCGTTTATATTATAAACACTGTTTGCACAGCACGCCTACTTTATTTAATTACGAGTATCGAAACACTATAAATTATAATGTAAGAGGAAACACCTAAAGTCTAAAAATCAAAAAAGTGATTTTGGTAATGAAAATCCAAGATTTAAAAAATTGGGTCACGACTCACTTGGCCAGCGAAGTGGGGGCTCCAGCATTAAGATTTTACCATAATAAATTAAAGCTATTAAATTTACCTACTGAATATGAAAATATTATGGTAAATTACGTGTCAAAAGACATAATACATCTCGACATCTAATCAAAGATTCAGAAAATTTCCCTTGCCGAGTACCGATCCATCTCAAATAACATCCAATAAAACATTTTTCATATAAATCCAAAAAATATTACGTAAAGATTCGTATTTGTACCTATCCCCGGAAATGTTACGTAAAGATTAAATTCATACCCTCGACTTCACTGGCTCCTTAAGTTGTAAAATGTAAACAAAGTTCATTAAACAATTTTCATAGAACAGGAAGTTTGACCCATTCAAAGTCCAAATAACTAGTTAATAGTTGATTGTAGTAGTCTGAAAGGCAATATTTGATAGTTCCGATGTTTTGCTAGATAAAGTTTGCTTAATGAAATGGTATTTGATGTATGAAATTGAATATCAAAGGGAATGAAGATAACGCAAATATTGAATAGGAAGGTTGAAGACTGGTTTGTGATGGATGGTATAATGCATTGACATGGTAGGTAATGATGTTTAACATTTTCAGGTGAACACTTCACGGGACATATGCAAGGAATGTCGAGTCGGCTTCCTCAGCTATACCGACACATGCGTGAAGGTTTTCAAACACGGCCCCAGAAGGTTGAGGAAGTACACTGAATTCGTAAGGTAGGGGCATAGATAAATAACGACGTGTATTTTGAGTAGGGATTTGTTTTGTAGTAGTACTTAGTTACGTCATCATCATCATCATGATCAACCCATTACCGGCTGACTACAGAGCACGGGTCTCCTCTCAGAGTGAGAAGGGTTTTGGCCATAGTCTAACCACGCTGGCCAAGCGGATTGGCAGACTTCACACACCTTTGAGAACGTTATGGAGAACTCTCAGGCGTGCAGGTTTCCTCACGATGTTTTACTTCACCGTTAAAGCAAGTGATATTTAAATACTTAAAACGCACATAACTCCGAAAAGTTAGAGGTGCGTGCCCGGGATCGAACCCACGACCTCCGATTAGAAGTCGGTCGTCCTAACCACTAGGCTATCACAGCTTTTTTCTTAGTTACGTGTGTACTTCAAAATATTATGAGGAAACAAAATATAATCCCTTTGAGTTTTACATAATATTTTCAAAGGCGTGTAAAGTCTACCAATCTTTTTCATTCTTCTTCAAATCAAATTCGATCTTCTTCTTCAAATCAAAGGAACTTGGCCAGCGTGGCTACGGCCTAAAACCTTCTCATTCTGAAAGGAGACCCATGATTTGTAGTAGGCCCTGTAATGGGTTGATAATGATGATAATGATAATGTTGTGTACCTACTTTACTTCAGCGGACGATGATGAGAGCTATATGCTTATTAATTTTCCTACCAACAGACATTGAGACATTCTAATATAATATAAACCTTCCGTAGTTGGATAAAAATCACTTTTATCATAAATAAAATCATGACATTTCATAGTCTGTAAGAGCGATGCCACACAACGCGTTGCGGCGCCGCGACTTAGGCGTTTTATCGGATTGTATGCCATGCAGCTTGTGCCGCATTGCAAATAACAATAGGGCAGTTGATTATTTTAGAAAATAAATAAACGTTCAATAGCGCTTTATAAAATGTTTAAATAGACTGGCTGAAAAAATAATCAAAATCGATCAATAGGTAAACCGGAAAATAATACGCTTTTGAAATTTTTTTCTTTGTCTTTTTCTCACAAAATAGATATTTCTATTGAAATTTTATGAAATTGTTAGCTTGAGACGTCATAATTTCATATAACCATCCTTGTCAAATGAGCAATCCTAAAACTTCTATAATTAAGTTCGTAATTTTCAATGATATATTTTAAATTATATTTTCACTGTTAATTATACTTTTTCGAGCAGGTTTAGCTTTAGTTTGGGAAAAAACAGTCCTATTGTATTATGTTTTATAGCAGCTTACCGAAAGCAGGCATAGGTACCACAGATTTTTCTATGCAGGACGCCGCCGCGGCGGCACAGAAACAAGTGTGGCATGGCTCTTAGAGCAAATTAGCACAATTGAAACAGGAACCTTACGTAATTTAATTTACAAGCTGAATTTACAAGAACATAAGCATTTTTCCAACATTGTATTTAAAAGAATTATTTCTGTCTTGAATTTTTCCAATTCCGTGCTTCAATAATTTCAAAGGTAAGAAAATATATAAAGAAACTAATTTAAGTACTTTCGTAGTTTTTCTTTTATTTAAGATCGACGGAGTTGGCAGTTCCTTCAGTTTTCACCGCTGACTCACTCCCAAATTCTAATTATTTATATGCATATTTTATAGAAATATGTACGTAATTAGTTATCCTTACTTGTTCGCAGACATTTCGTAGACTACGCCATGGCTGGCGTGTGCCTCGGTGGGACGAGTGTTTATGTTATTTTCATCGCTTCCTCCTTGAAAAACGTGAGCTATATTCTGAAACAATTCGAATCAATAAACAATTAAGTAGGTATCTCATTAAGGACCCCTTATGATTTTACCAGTCTTGAGTTCTTGACGTGTTTAATAATAATACATTATGACAGTAATATTTTTTACTTATATAATAGGTAGCATCAATAATAGGTAATTGATTTTCAAGATAATCTGTCAAAACATAATTAGCACAATAGGTAATTCTTTGTTGAGTCTATCTGTAGTTTAATTATTACGAAATATCAGTTACCAGGGACTTTGTTTTTCGAGTGTATCTGCCTAACTATTTGTTGTTTGTTTTGTAAAGAAAATCCATTTAAGGTAGCCATCTGAGGTAGGCATTTTGAAATGTTAAAGCAAAGTAAAGTAACAATTTTAATTAATACAATCTAATAAAAGAAAATAATGTAAATGAATGTACTGAAATCACAAAGCGTAATAAACATTATTCTCTGAGCCAAACCCACATAATGCCGTACGGCCAGGATTGGTATTCGGTCGGCCGAATTTCGATTAAAATTTCACTAAATTCCTGAGTTATTTAAGTATCCACTAACCATTCATAGGTTGCATTATAGGTACATTATACAACTATAGGTAGGCATACATTAAACAAAGGTTGCTGTAATCCTTATTCATGCGTTTTCTAATTCATTCAGGGTTCCTTTGGGCTTCTTTCAGAGAGTGCTCTTAGCTAAATTACTAATTCATGTAAATTGTAATTTGAACATTGGAGACTTGGCAAGAAAAAACTAGCGTATGTATTAAAAAGTTTAATCAGCCTCCACATATGGAATGTGCCTCTTCGTTTGACAAATCTGACATCCTTAGAACAGACCGCATATACAGATATATTGTGTGTCATAATCAGAGTTTTACCACTATCTGACTACCCACCACCACTTTACACACAGCCTTTTAACGTCCTACTGCTAGGCACAGGCCTCTTCTCTCATGGGAGAGAAGGATTTAGAGCTTAGACCACTTGCCACGCTGCTCCAATGCAGGTTGGCAGGCTTTAACGACTATTATTATATTATGATAGTGATAACAACTCGAACCGACTGCTTAACGTGCTCTCCGAGGCACGGGGTTGAAACAGCGCCAACTACGAACTCCGGGCTGGCACTGTGAATTTTTTGACAGAAATTCCAATACCTAACATTAATTTGCCCGACCCGGGAATCGAACCCGGGATCTCGTGATCTGCAGCCTAATATGCTAACCACTAGACCAACGAGACCAAATTAATAACCCCTAAATACATTACTCTGCTGTAACTTGTCAAAGAGTTAGGTATGCGCACTTTCCTGTTACCGTCATTAGGTCAAGGCCGCCACATAACTATTTTCAGTTCCATGGAGTTTACAAGTATACATAAAGTATGGAAGTAAAATAATATTCCATTATATGACCGAGTTATATATATTATATATGACTGAGTTCCATAGACCGACTGACTAATTGTAAAAAGAGCTGGTAATCTTAAAAAGACTGAACAGACTTTTATCAAAAAGCTATAGAAACTATCCGCTTTTAATTTATTTTTAATTGTGATCCGCCCATCCGTTTGAGCATTACAACGCTATCGATAAGCACGCAGATCGACGAAGCGTCAAACTCTTTTTAACCCCCGACGCAAAAACGACGGGGTGTTATAAGTTTGACGTGTCTGTGTGTGTGTGTGTGTGTGTGTGTGTGTGTGTGTGTGTGTGTCTGTCTGTTCCCCTGTGGCGCTCAAACGGGTGGACCGATTTGAATGCGGTTTTTTTTGTTTGAAAGGTGAATTAGTCGAGAGTGTTCTTAGCTATGTTTGATGAAAATCGGTCCAAGATGGCCGCCGCTACAAAATGGCGGATGATATATTTTTTCACAACTCCCTTGATATGGGTATCAAATGAAAGGGCTTGACTAGTAGAATAGCACTATTGCAAATTCAAGATGGCCGCCGCCACTAAATGGCGAATGTCGGGGGTTTTTTAAATTTTCAATTTACACTTGTTACGTCTGATGTTAAAAATGAAAAAAAAGTTAAGTATGAAGATTTATTAAAATAAAAGCCAAATGAGCTTAAAATAAAATCAAAATGAGCTTATCAGCTTCTCATCGATATAGGTTTTTGGAATAAAAATCGTTTTTCGACTTTAACGTAGCGCAACGTTTTCGGATGAAAGTTGGATTAAAAACTTAAAGAGCATAGTTAATAAGTACTTACAAAATTGTGAAACGATGTTTCAGCCATTCCCAGTTATAGGTAGGTACTTCACACGGTTAAAACTCTCCTAACAATGCGCGTTTATGCACTATAAGTTTGCACAAATCGACCGAAACTAAGTAATATAAATTATACGTATGGTTATCACAAACGCCAGCAGTCGGTCACTAACCTAGCCAATGATTGATATTGCGACATTATGATTCTCGACTTTATGACAAAAGTTTAGAGTATATTTTAAAACAAACGTCACTCTTGTCTGCCTGTCTATTATTATAAAACTGTAGTGGAAGTACCTATTGAAAGATGTTCATGAAAAAACAACCTTGAAAAAATCTCTTTTACTATTTTAAGATTGAAATATTATTTCTATTTACCGGTGCGCAGTGCGCACGCCACGCAAAGGAGGAACCACTGAACCATTTAGGATAAGATTTTCGCAATTTCAACGTAGGTAAGTATAATGTAGTCAGACTTAGTGCATCGGTTCTTTGATCGAAATCAGTAGACTACAAGCTTAATAAGAATTGGGTGGGAAGTTAATGCAAGCTAGACGTACCTACAGTACCTTTTTTTTTTTTGACGTGGTGGAAAAGCTTTATAGCTACCCCCGTTCTGCCCAAAGAAATGTGGGAATGTAGGACTCCCCCCTCGAGTGAAGGGTATACCCTAACTAAAAACCACCACGGCTGTTCCCTCTTGCTGACTGTGCTGGACGCCTGGGGAACCCGTTGTATACCTCCCAGGCGACCTACAGTAGGTACCTAACTACCTACCCAAAGACAGGAAAACATGGACATGGAAAACAACTGAACCACGGCTCTATGTTCCCAGTTCCATATAGGAATAAAAGGACCCAATTATCATTTCAACTCGTAGCTAAGAGTTGCAATGATGATTGGAACATAGAGCCATGGTTCAGTTGTTTTCCATGTCCATTTTTTCCTATCTTTAGGTAAGTACTGCCTTGAGATGATTCCATTAGAGTCCCGCTTCAATGGATCACCTCAAGTTGGTCAATGAAATATCTATTCACAGATCACAGCCGTAAAAACTCCGAAGAACGAGTAGATATATCTACGTATAGCCATGACGCTGATGGCTGACGGCATTTAAGCTAATAACTTAATATAACTGCTTAATGTTTATTACCTTATGCTACATAATAGCAAGTTTTATTACGCTTTCCAGTTAATTGAAGAACATTATAACATTGTGGGTAAATGCTCATAAATACGTAATTATACCCACCTATACTATTCTATACTATGTTGTACAGATCCCGAAAGGTTGGCTCGGACTGGGTTTTTTTTGTTTAAGTACAAGTTAGCCCTTGACTGCAGTCTAAGATGGAAGCGGGCTAACTTGGAAGAGGTATTCATACCCCTGATCGGCTTTTACACGGCATCGTACCGGAACGCTCAATCGCTTGGCGGCACGGCTTTGCCGGTAGGGTGGTGACCAGCCACGGTTGAAGCCTCCCACCAGACCAGACCAGAGACAATTTAGAAATTTTAAAATCCCAAATTGCCCCTTCCGGGAATCGAACCCGGGACCACCCACTTATAAGGCCACAGTAATACTTTAGGCGTTTTTTGTGGTATTTTGTCAGTAATCATCACTATTACCTGTCTTGGTTTCCAAAAGCAGTCCCCTTACACCCGGTATAACTCGTCTGTTTCCAGATCTGCGATTACTTCTACCCGGGTAACATATACCCGGTGGAGATGTACTGCGCCGCGCTGCTGCTGCCTCTGATACTGCTGACTCAAGTGAGGCACCTCAAGTTCCTCGTGCCCTTCTCGGTGTTCGCCAACCTGTGCCTGCTCGTCACCTTCGTCGCGACCTGCTACTACACCTTCCAGGATATACCCAACGTGTCCAATGTGAAGCTTTTCAACAGTGTGCAGAAATGGCCCTTATTTTTGAGGTAAGGAAATGTGCTGTGTGTGTGCCATCACACTAATATTATAAAGGCGAAAGTTTGTGTGTTTGTGTGTGTGTGTGTATGTGTGTGTATATGTGTATATGTGTGTGTCTGTGTATGTGTGTATGTTACTGTTGACTCAAGTGAGGCACCTCAAGTTCCTCGTGCCCTTCTCGGTGTTCGCCAACCTGTGCCTCCTCGTCACTACACCTTCCAGGACATACCCAACGTGTCCAATGTGAGGCTTTTCAACAGTGTGCAGAAATGGCCCTTATTTTTGAGGTAAGAAAATGTGCTGTGTGTGTGTCATTTGGTAATATTTTCGATTTAGTGGTAATATTTTCGATTTTGGTACTTTATAACTCTTTGCCAGCTTATATTGTTGAAAGTGTACCTACCTACCACAATGATGCTACATAATTACGTCGCTACCAGTCGCTAAAGACTGCAAAACAAATATACATACACAGGTACACATAGGTACACACTGACCTCTTCTTCTAGACGCTTTCCCCACCACTGAAAGGGGAAACATTATATAACCTTTTATTCTTCCTATCAACTAATCTACAAAGTCTAATAGGTATAAAATCTAATAAAACGACGCTCGAGTAAATCCACATTTAGCATCATCGACTCCCCTACCATAGTTGTTATCCCTGTTACTTCTGATAACAATGGTATACCGTAATCCCGTACTCTTAGTTGTTGGTCGTAGCGAATAAATGCATGATTTTACAGCAGGGAATGTTTCGTTCGTTCATTATTATTTTATGTTATTCATACGTATTTGGGTTCATAAACAACGTCACAGTATATATCTTAGGTAGTTTAGCAAGCTCGCACACAACATTAGTCACCGTAGCGTAAACCACGTAAACCACAGTTAATTAATTATTTATTTCAGTTAATTAGAACAGCGCACGCCACACAGGCCACTTATACACTAATTAATTAAAAAACAAAAACATATATGTAATAGATATATCAATATAGGTTTTATTCATACTGAGTTCTCACAAATCTCGTTATATTTCATGCGGTGCGCAGGTAGGTAGGTACTTTTAACTGCTTACACTGAGAAAATAATTTGCTTTAGTGAGCTTTACACAATATTTGAATAAATCATTGAAATTTATACACAATGACTAATTGGTAGCGATAAAATTACTCATTTTCCAACCGAGGTACGAAGTGTCTAATTTATGATTTGAACTAGCGGACCCGGCAGACGTCGTCCTGCCCGCTATTAGCGCCACCTACCGGGTCCAATTTTTCTACTTATAAACCTTCCTCTTGAATCACTATATCTATTAAAAAAAACCGCATCAAAATCCGTTGCGTAGTTTTAAAGATTTAAGCATACATAGGGACATAGGGATATAGGGACAGAGAAAGCGACTTTGTTTTATACTATGTAGTGATGAAGCAACCGTCGCGTTGGATTCATAATCTAAAGTAAATATTGCTTGATTAAATATTAGGTACCTACTAGCGACCCACCCTGGCTTCGCACGAGTAGTAATTACCCGCTACTATCCCACCGTACATTATTTTGCCGCCAAAACTACGGGGTGTTATAAGTTTGACGTGTCTGTCTGTTCCCTCATAGCGCTCAAACGGGTAACCGATATGAATGCGGTTTTTTTTGTTAGAAAGGTGAATTAGTCGAGAGTGTTGTTAGCTATGGTTGATGAAAATTGATCCAATATGGCCGCCGCCACAAAATGGCGGATTACATATTTTTTCACAACTCCCTCAATATGGGTATGAAACGCAAGGGCTAGACTAGTAGAATAGCACTACGCAAATCCAAGATGGCTGCCACCACAAAATGGCGAATGTCGGGGGTTTTTTTAATTTTTAATTTATACTTGTCAACAATTATCGTCATATTTTAACCAATTACACAAAACCCTAACAAATTATACACTTAAACCTTCCTCATGAATCACTCTGTCTACTTGTTGGTAAAAACTGCATGAAAATCCGTTCAGTAGTTTTTGAGTTTATAGCAAACAGACAGACAGGCGCGGGACTTCGATTTAAGTTTATCATGTAGTGGTAGTGATAATAAAGGCCTTCACAAGTGTTTCAGGTCATTTTTGTTTACACAAAATCGTGGCGGAAAGTCATGATTCACCATCGGATTTCGATGACCTACATTATATTACGCCCTTCGAATAATAATAAATAATATTACGCCTGATCCCTCTTCAAGTTCATGCCCAATCACTGCGTCTCACAAACCTCATTATATTCAATGAACTTCATTTGGGAGTAGGAATCTCAGCAGGAAACGTGATACGCGTACAATATGAAGGTAGACCGAGAGTCTTTATTCACACAGACGGACGGTTTTCTAAAGCGCTTTTAATGTTGTTCTTAATAATAATCAACAGTTTTTATTTATTTACCCCGGAACTTTAAATATTTCCGCGATAAAAAGTGGGGCAATTTCAACAAAGCCGTTTTTTCTTGAATTTCGGTGGACTTTTTTATTATTAAGTTTTTTCAACCTTGAACTATGGTTTATTGTTCTTCTTGTTATTGTTTATGCTCTTATTGAATGCCATCAAAATATGTCTTATAAACTCGTGAGAATACGTGTTTAAAATTTTAATGCCACCGAAATGATAAAACTAGCCACCGAAATGATATAAGTAGCCACCGAAATGATAGAAACTGTCCACCGAAATTAAAATTCACTGAAAATATATTAAATATACTACTGAGCAGCCTCAACCATACACTTTTACTAAATAGATGCACTCTTAGCAAGTGTGAAAGGTTGTATACTATCATGAGTGACAATTTGTTAACCTAGTTACGTATGTTCTACTTAATTTTAGATATTCCTCTGGATTTCACACAAAAAATGCACCTACCTACAATAAAAGGAATAGAATAAAATTAAATGAAAAGACAATATATATTTTAATTAACGATTTTAATCTTAGCTTAGCAATAATCAGTCTTTTAATTTCTACTATTTTAATAATTTCGCACTCATCTTAAATACAGTGTAAACTCTATATTGCGACACTTAAGGGGCTTCTAATTTTATGGAGTTATTGAGATTTCAGAGTTGTTGTTAAATGAAGAGAAAAAAAAACAATATTATGTTGCATACAGTTTGAAAGTCTGTGACCAACCAAGAATATGATAACGTATAGATAATACAGATGCATTATTTGACTGTGTATTTGAAATTCCATTAGATTCTAAATCATCATTGATAATTGAGTGTGCCACTAAGGTTTATCGAGTTGTCTGAATTTTGTATTTTTTTTCTTATAATAATATGCTTTCGAACTGGCTGCGTTTTTTTTTGCGTAGATTTCGGAGCTTGTGAGAATTTAATGCACTCCTCGAAAAAATTAATCCTGTAGCTTTTCTTCTTGCATATCTCTCTCTATCTTTTCTAAGAAACTCTTCTCGATCGCTTTTAATTCGTTGTTTTCTTTTCTGTTCGTATAATCTTCTTTTTTCCTTTCTCTCATCTTTGGTCAATGTTCGTCTCGGCATTCTAAAAAAAATACGTCAATGATAGTTAGTAGATTACATTTCAACTTTGAATTCACCTGACACTTTAAAATAAATAACGTTCTCCATAACGTTCTCAAAGGTGTGTGAAGCCTGCCAATCCGCTTGGCCAGCGTAGTTGACTATGGCCAAAACCCTTCTCACTCTGAGAGGAGACCCGTGCTCTGTAGTGAGTGGGTTGATCATGATGATTTCACAAAAAACTGATGAACAAAAAATCAAAACTTATATTTTAATATACATAGGTGCTAAGCTCATTATCTACTAGAATTTTTCCTTTTTGGTTTGGTTTTCGTTTATTTTTCAGTGTTTTTGACCACCTACCTTCTACCTACCAACAGTTCATGTATTCTTTTTGCGACCATTTCATAAACTTTCTCTATTGAGTAAAAAAAAAATTAGTGTAGAACCAAATATGGGGAAAATCGGTGTACAGGTTCAATATTTTGATGACATAAGTAAGTGTACACTTATATTAATTTGTACATATGAACTGAAAGTATGTTACTAAAAACTCCCTGAAAGTATGTTATTTACGATAGCGAAAAAATTATCAAAATCGGTTCATTAGTCTTTGAGATAATTGCGGCCATACATACATACATACATACATACATACATACATACATACGGGTCAAATACATAAACTCTTTTTTTGAAGTGGTTTAGTTAAAAAATTACCTGCTGGCCTAAATTTTCATCAAAACAAATAATAATCTACCAAAATAATAAAATAATCCACCGAAATGAGACAATTAAACACCGAAATGATAACGCAATCCACCGAAATGAGATAATTAAGATTTAAAAAAACCGAAATGAGAATTTCTATCATTTCGGTGAGTTTTTTGTCATTTCGGTTGACAATTTAGCCCACCGAATCCACCGAAATGATAACACCGAAATTAGAAATACGGACAAAAATTTGCATTACAAGAAGACTATTTATTATAAGATGATATGAATATTACACAAATAAACGTATTGCCATTACGCACTCTTGAATAGTATTTTACATGTATTAACTAATTGCAAGACAAGTTATACCTGTACACGGAAATGATAAGAAGTTTGTCACATGCCACCGAATTGAACTACTTACTTTTTTTACGGGAACACGCAGGCAAGCGGCGCATTTCCTCCCACGATAAGCACATAGACCACACTGTTACGTACATTTTAAGCGCACGAGGGGAGAGCTAGAGTTGTCCTATGCAAAACTACAATCGATTAAAAAAAAAACACCGAGATGAGAGGACTTTCTGGGACACAAGCATTTTTACTTACCAGTTAATAAACTAAGTAGATATTATCATAAAATTATTTTATAACTATACTGTCACTATTCACAATTTAAATAAAAGTAGCCATATACCTAAATAAGCAATACTTTTTGATTTATGAGGGAAATTACATTGAAAAAGGTTGTGAGGACAGCTACCGAAATGATAAATTCGGGGCTTTAAAAATTTTTTATTTCCTAAACAGCAGTCCTAATCAATAAATATTTATTGTCTCGCATAGGTATCTACCTATTCTACCTAGAAAAAAATATTAGATCTTTATACTAACGTTGGACAGTACCGATTTCACCCATGCCGTGCGAATTTTGCTGTTGGGAAATCCACCCAAGTACGCTATGTAGGTACTCATTATATAATTCTCTACATGCTTGTGGAAATTCTGACAAAATCGGTCCCAAACAGACAGAAAGACAAAAAATTATGATAGGCTATCGTTCGATCTAATTGAACTTAAGAAGAGGAAATTATTTCGAAATCACAGTTAGATAGTTACTTCAATTTCATTAATTTGAATAGTATGTAAAATTAGATAAATATTAGAATAGATTAGGAAAGTTTCTTATTCAAATAAACTTTTACAAGTGCTTTAGAATCGTCAGTTGAATGTTGAACTCTGGTTAGGCATGCCGCTCCTACTGTATCGAGTAGAACCAGCATAAAACTCGGGAGTTGCACTTTTTTTATTAAAAAAAACAAATAAAATGTTATAAATGATTAAATTGAAAAAAAAAACTAATACTGCACCATGGAGGACTTTAGAATGTAAACAAATGGATGTGACCACACGTCAGCGCTTTTCTAACTTTCTATTATTTTCATTGAACAGTGATGTATTTTCCGCACTCGGCGACCGTCGAACCGAAGTTTGCTTTTAATTCGAGTCTTTTACAACCCACACAAAGAAACGCTCTTTAGAAAAGCTTCCGGGTGGACGCGGGCAAATTGCACAAAAGCCTGAAAGGAGCTTTACAAAAGGGCCTTATGAAAATTCCCTTTGTTACGAATTTTTTTAAGTCCGATCACGTTTTGCAAATATTTTCCACTTAGGCTGTTAGCATAATATTATCTGCGCCGCGAAACCAGCTATATTATCGATTAGCTGGGTAGGTATATTTGTATTTCATTTTTTTTTAAATACTTAAATACGTGACAATTTAATTTCATTATAATATAACTTGTCCGTGTTTTTTCTAAATCATTCTGTCCGTTTAGCCTCGAAGCTTTTTCACACACATCGGCGAATTCGTACTTCGTCAGTTGTATACGCCCTTAATGTTCTGACAGAAAAATTTATTAAATATGGCCTCTTGTTAACACGCCGTGAAAACTCACGTTTTGTATGGATAAGACTGGACTTTTGATTGGATTGGTCATTGGACTATTATGATATGGATTAGACTTTATAACTTTTCGGAGTTATTATAAATTTCACTTGTATTAACGATGAAACTAAAACGTAGTGATTATAATATTATTATACTCTTTGGAGGACACTTGCACGCTTGAAATTCTCCATAATTTTCTCAAAGGCATGTGAAGTCTACCAATCTGCACTCGGCCAACGTGGTGTACTACGGCCTAAACTCTTCTCGTTCTGAGAGGAGAACCGTGCCACAGAGTGGGCCAGTGATGATGATGATGATGAATGGTATGCGGCATGACTTCCACCATCACCACCACCACAGCCTTTTAACGCCCACTGCTGGGCACATGCCTCCTTCTACCATCGGAGAGAGGGATTTAGAACTTAGACCCGCCACGCTGCTTCAATGCGGGTTAGCGGGCTTTGATGACTATTTTCACATGATAGTGATAATAACCGGGACCACGTGCTCTCCGAGGCTGGCGCAATGAGAATTTCTTGACAGAAAAACTCAATACCTAACAATTATTTGCCCGACCCGGGAATCGAACCCGGGACCTCGTGATCTGCAGTCGAATATGCTACCCACGAGGCAGTTATTAAATGAAGCGTGCCTTAATGGCCCGAAATCTAGCTAACGCCTTTATTACGAAACATTGGTGCTATCAATAATCGAAATTCTCTTTCGACCCTATAAGCTCTTGATCATGAATTCAGGCAAAAGCATCGTTTGCAGCTATCGCAAAGGATTAATCACGTACAATCTAGCTCACCTAGGTACGTACAGGGTACTCAATGAAAAACGTTGATGAATAGTTCAGAGATAGGTACGTTTGAATCAGTTTGAATCGTCAAGCACGTAGGTACCTATTTGCACGTGCCATTCGTGTCACACGTAACGAGCTTTTGAATTCTGCGGATAAAAATATCTCTTTGACGCAGCATGCGCTTGTGCTAAGTACCTACCTACCTCTAGGTGGGAATTATGAGAATGGGAACAGCTAAGTATTTAGTTATAAATGGGAAGTTCTAGATTCAATTTCGGTTATTTAGTAGATTCAGGGTGAGATCGTTGTCAAGCGCTACACAGCACTGAACAGCAGTAGGTACTGTAGCGCGAGCGGCGCGCGGCCGGCGACAAAGTATGTAATGTAGGCGTCAGTTGGTTGCATTACATTGCGAACTTTAAAAAATACAGTAAAAATTTTAATTATTTTTTTGACGTGATCTTATAAATCGATGAACGTAGGCTACAAGCACGAAAATGGATGACTCATTGTCACGTACTGTAAAACGTAGCGCGTAGCACGTAGCACGTAGTGCGGAATGTAGCTCGTAGCGCGGAATTATGCGTTCGGCTTGCGACGCATCTATCTCTTTGTTTTCTTATGACATTATCGTCCGTAAATCGACTTTACAGACAACCAATTTTTTTTGCGTTTTTTTTGGAATGTATCTTATCAGTAACCATCACTAATTACCTGTCTTCATTTTCTAGCGTGCGAACATGGCAAAGATACCGCACTTCGCACAGCGCTCCTTCATCGATGTCACATCCATTTAAAACAAATATATGCAAATGTACTAGCATGTTGGTGCTAGTCCTTACATTTAGAGGTTAAGTGCGAGGTGCGAGGTGAGGCATCTTTTGCATATTCGCACCATTAGGCCTCTTGTATGGTGTTGTATGGAGTGTTGTATGGAGCACAATGGGAGCTTGTTAACAAGGTTCCACGTTGCGCCGTACCGTAGAAAAAACATGTGTTAACAATAGGCCTTTGGCCGTGTCCCCATTAGGCGTACAGTGACCGGCTAACTGTTTGCTTCCAGTTAACCTCCCTATAGTTTTAAATGGAGTGTCCAAACTGCGCGTAATGTTTGCAGTTTACGGCGTTTCGCTTACCAACTTATTCAGTGAGTTCTGTGAGCGACTTATTCGCCTCCATTCGCATTCCAAATGCCTCCAAAACTACGAGATCCAGAGCTATGAGTTGTGATTGATACGCGACCGATACGCTGCTCAGAGTCAGCCAGCGGACAGTCAGCCGCTCACTGTTCGCATAATGAAGACACGGCCTTACACTTTACCTTATTTGACTTTTGTAACAATATGGGTTATACATTTTGCCTGAAATAAAGAACATTATTATTATTTTTTTTTTTTTTTCTGTTTCACCGATCTCTGTTTCCAGTACAGCTATATTCGCGATGGAAGGCATCAACGTGGTGATGCCAGTAGAGAACGAGATGGCCAGCCCCCAACACTTCCTGGGTTGTCCCGGCGTGCTCAATATCACCATGGTACTGGTCGCCACGCTGTACGCAGTGGTCGGACTGTTCGGCTACCTGAAGTATGGGGATGACGTTTTGGGGAGCATCACGCTGAATTTGCCGGAGGATGAACCGTGAGTATTCTGTTGTACATATTTCTTTTACGCTAGGCGTCGGGTAAATTATAGCCTCTGGAAGAATGAATGAACATTAGATAATACTTACTTTTACTTTAATTGTACCACACCACAAAGCAGAAGATACAAAACAATAGGGGGTTTAAGATAGAGTTCGTTTTTCTATCTAGGTACCTAGTTGTTTCGTGCAGAAGTATTGCCAGGAGTAGGTAAACATATTTTTTCTTCGTCCTCCTTAATGTAGGTTCCTTGTAACCTTGACGTCCTTTACCTTAAAGGCCGGACCGCACTTGAACGGCGCTGCGCGGCGCGTCGCGTCACGCCGTTCGCCGGTACATATCGCACTACAACTGCAGTTAGCGGCGCGTCGCGTCATTTCTATCGCGTTCGCGTGGGAGCAACATTGCAAGATGAACGATAGTGACGAGGATTTGGCTATTATTTCTTTATTGTGTACGAATTATGAAAAAAAAGAAGAAGAAATAAGATCAAAAAAATTTTTTTTCGATGTTTTATTTAAGTTTATAATTTTGCAACTATGAAAATTGTTAGTAAAAAAATTTTTTCCAACGGGGATCTATTCTAAAGATTTCATGAATATCTCCAAGAAAAGGAAAAATCTCAAATTTAAAATAATTATCACACTTGCAACGTTCATGTTCAAGCAGCAGCCGCAAGCAAAGCAAGCGCCGCTCAAGTGTAGTCCGGCCTTTATGATTTAAAGTTCCAAGTCCCAATTTACCTACATAACTCAATAACTTTGTTTAATATCCGTTAGGAAATAAATTACCTACGTAGATATCTAAAATAAGTAGGTATTCAATACAGCTTTGAGACAGTCGTCATAAAAGCTGTAACCTAGGTATATTTTGATTGCTTTTCAGACTTTTAACGAGGGAGGGTATTTTAGTCTAACGAGTCAAAGTTTTTAGATAGCCATTTAGCTACGTACCTACCTATGTACCTATTTTACTTTCTCAGCTTATCGTTTTCATTTAGGTAATTATTAACGAGGATAGTAGCCCTAAAAGTTTTACCCTAAAAGTTAAAATTATTGCAGTTTGGTGGGACAGCTTTTATTCTGAAATGTAAGTAATTTACGTAGGTAGGTCTAGGTACCTAGGCTATTAATTTATTACATAATTAATTAATAGCAGAGCAGCAAACACAAGACATTTATTGAGCTTAGACACAACTGTTTATTTTAATTTAAGTATGCCTTTGAAATTCAGCCTTCAAGGGCAGACACAAACTCAATTAGTCACAGACTAATAGAGTTTTGATAATCCCTAGATTGAAATGGCTTATCAACAATCATTGTGTCAATATAGACGTCTTGATTTTTCGGAGATTATTCCCGTCGCGCGTCGCTGCATTGGGGCGTTTTTGTCTGCATCAGCCTGCCCAATTGTGTTCTGCCCAAACTCTTGGGCATAGAATACCTACTGACTTTTAAATTTAACGAAATTACCTGTGATAAACCCTGCATAAAGACTCTCACTCACTCCCCGCGCCAATCATCGCCGGCAACGTAGAATTACCTACGCCATTTTGGACTCGAAAATAAAAAAACAGAAATTGTTACCGAGATGAGACTATCACGCAAACGCAGTGATAAGCTCGATCTAAGTATAACCTTGTCAGTTATATGAAGGACAGAGGTATGTCTTGTATGAAGTGTCAGAGGTGTGACCTTGGGGTTAGGACTCTCGTGAACTCAACAAAATGAGCTTTGATAGTATATCAAACTTTCCAATTAGGCTGAAGCAGATCGAGCTTTGAAACTGGATATTGCTGTAAAAAAATTAAACAGAAAAAAATACAGCGAGTTAAAATTGACTTTTGTACCTAGGTACAAGAGCTAGTTGAGATGCTCCAGTACCTAGGTACTGGAGCATCTCAACTAGCTCTTTTATTCACGACAATAACCAATTACAAGCCTCGATATGTTTCACCCTCATATTTTGCAATGATTGTTAAATAAGTATCAATCCGACATATTGTCTACTATAATGTCTCGGCACGTAAGATTGAACACTGAAAGAAACGTGGAGGGGATAGCTGCGTATGGGAACAGGCAGTTACTGTCACGCACGTAGTACAACAGCTTACACCCTCCACTTTCCTTCAGTGTTCAATCAACGTGCCGCGGGGTATACATAGTTTCTAATTATTTTTTAAGCAAAACTTCGTTACTTGTACCTATCTAGAAACTCGAGCACACGGGATAGCATCTTTGTTTTTTTCACCCCCGACGCAAAAACGACGGGGGTATATAAGTTTGACGTGTCTGTGTGTGTGTGCGTGCGTGGGTGTGCGTGTGTGTGTGTGTCTGTCTGTTCCACCGTAGAGCTCAAACGGGTGAACTGAGTTGAATGCGGTTTTTTTTTCTTTGAAAGGTGAATTAGTCGCGTTTAGCTATTTTTGATGAAAAACGGTCCAATACTTGTATTACGTAGGTAACATCTTTGTTTTTATTCCAGCCTAGCAATAACAGCGAACATCTTAGTGGCTCTGGCAGTCTTCTTCACGTACTTCCTTCAGATGTACGCGCCCATGGATATCATGTGGACGCGCCTCAAGGAAAGGGTCAGTGCAAGGTTCCATAACCAAGGTCAGATTCTGATGAGGACGTTGAGTGTAACCCTCACTGGTTAGTATACATTTTTATTAGCCCGCCAACTCGCATTGGAGCAGCGTGGTGGGTTTAAGCTCTAGTTGTGGATGACAAGATTCATCTTAATTATGGTCGGTAGATCTTAGGTCGAGACATCATAGAGACGATGCAGTTTTAAGATGAAAGATTTCAGTCCGCTCTTACCACCTCTTTACAAGTCACTGCAAATAAGTCTAGCGTTGACCTTCAATGCGCAGAAGACAAAAATGAGGTATCTCGGGGTGAGGAGGGCCGCGGGGAGGGCGTGGGGATCGTTCGTAAGCGCTGATTAGCTCTCGCGGATCCCTCGTAAGCGCTGATTGGTTCTCCAATCGTATTGTATCCCGCTCACTAGTACGTACGCTGCGCGCACTTGAAGGTCACCGCTCGACTTACGTGCCGGGGGTTATACATACCTTACGTTTCCATCTAGGCGTACGATACCTACCTAAATCATAACTTTTTGTTTCAGTGGTCTTAGCTGCAGCAGTCCCCGACCTCGAGCTTCTGATAGGTCTCGTAGGAGCCGTCTTCTTCTCAACCCTGGGCCTGTTCATCCCACTGGTGGTGCAAACCGTCCACAAGTGGGACAGGGGGTTGGGCAAATGCTCCTACATACTGTGGAAGAATACGTCGCTTCTAGTCTTCTATATGATTGTGCTAGTTTCTGGGTGTTATTCGTCGATTACTGCGATCGTTGCTAGGTTTAAGAGTACGTAGCGCAACTGAGGCACGTAGAGGAATTAATTTGGCCTAGTTGCAACAGTGCATATTAATAGATATAGCGCTGGTCTAGCCACTGTTACCCAAGTCTTACAGGCTTGGATGACAGACTTTGAAGGTCCGAAGGTACCGTACCGTAAGGTAAGGTACCGTACAGGCAAGGTAACGTAACGTCCGTCGTCGTCGGTCCGTGGTCGTGTTGTTCTGCTCCTCGCAAAAGCCAGAACAGTCTCCTATTCTGCGTACCCCGGGCTCCGAGCTTTCAAGCAAGACCACACCTTCACTAGTTTTTAAGAAGTATTCATCATGATCAACCCATTACCGGCTCACTACAGAGCACGGGTCTCCTCTCAGAGTGAGAAGGGTTTTGGCCATAGTCTACCACGCTGGCCAAGCGGATTGGCAGACTTCACACACCTTTGAGAACGTTATAGAGAACTCTCAGGCATGCAGGTTTCCTCACGATGTTTTCCTTCACCGTTAAAGCAAGTGATATTTAAATACTTAAAACGCACATAACTAAGTTAGAGGTGCGTGCCCGGGATCGAACCCACGACCTCCGATTAGAAGTCGGTCGTCCTAACCACTAGGCTATCACAGCTAAGAAGTATTAATAAGTTATATATAAGGTAATTTTAAATTGAAAAATGATACAAGCAATAATAAATAAATTAAATAGAATCATAATTAAAAACTAGCGGACATAAAATAAGTAAAAAACGACCCTTTTCATGAAAGGGGACACCCTGATTTAAAAAAAAAAAAAAAAACGTAAGGTCCGTTTCGTTTCCTTCATGCTTCGGAGAGCCGTCGACGGTCGAACTCACCAACGGATTCTGAGTCAGATATCAATCAAATCCGTCGGTGGGCCTTGCACCTTAGGTTATTTTTAGAGAACAAAAAATATCGCTAATTGCAAAGATATTTGTATATTCCAAAACTTAGTATTTTAATCTTCAATTAGAGTAGAAAGCCCGTCTGATGTATTAGAATTCATTCTTTTCGGCTGGCGTTACGTCGACTTCTATTTTTTTTAAAACGACGGGGTGTTATAAGTTTGACGTGTCTGTGTGTGTGTGTGTGTGTGTGTGTGTGTATGTGTCTGTTCCCCTGTAGCGCTCAAACGGGTGGACCGATTTGAATGCAGGTTTTTTGTTTGAAAGGTGAATTAGTCGAGAGTGTTGTTAGCTATGTTTGATGAAAATTGGTCCAAGATGGCCGCCGCTACAAAATGGCGGATTACATATTTTTTCACAACTCCCATAATATGGGTATCAAATGAAAGGGCTTGAATAGTAGAATAGCACTATGCAAATCCAAGATGGCTGCCGCCACAAAACGGCGAATGTCGGGGGTTTTTAAATTTTTAATTTATACTTGTCGTAAATGTCACAAAGTACATTTTTTTAGTGAACATAGGTACAATTACTTAGTAGGTAGTACCTACAATTACCTACCTACATTTTTCGTACATTTTTATTCATAAAATGCCATGCGATGATATGCGTCCGCCAGAAAGTAGCTATAACAATAAAATTGTACATAATAAATATCGACGCAAGGAAATGTATTTGCTGTAAGTAGCCAAAACCCAACTTTTCAGGAGAGCCAAAAGACGATTTTTAAATTGGAAAAAAATCATAACTTCTCAATCACTTGTTATCAGTGACAGAAAAATGATTTTTTGTACACAATTTCAATAAAGTAATATTCAAATCACTAACAGCAATCAAAATATTTTTCCTAGAGTTATAAGAAGTAGGTTTTTGGCTACCTACTTACAATTGACTTTTCATTTACAGACGTGAAGAACGTCGTAATGTTGCTGCAAGTAGAAAAACACTAAAGAAGTATCAAAAACACGGTTTTTTAAGAGACTTACGACAATTTGAACATTATAAATTTTTCGAAAATGTTACTTTTGAATTTTTTTTTTTCACTGTATCGGTATGAGACTCAGACCATTCGACGCACAAAAAAAATCTGATTCCGTGTTTTCAGTCTACTTACGCCATTTTTGCTACTTACAGCAAATACGTTTTCTTGCGTCGATATGTATAATACCTACCTACATGTCGTGTATGTACATGTCGATATGTAAGTACATTTAGTATATATACCGACAAATTATTTACATTTAAATAGGTACTTTTTAAGGTGTTTTATGAAGAAAAAGAAACCATTGAGTACAAGAAATCAATTATTTTATTTATTCATTAATACCAAATAGGTACCTAATTAATAATTATATACATTTTGGTTCAAATTATTCAGCTGCCAATTGGTAATATAATTATATACATAATGAATTTAATGCATTCAAGAACCTTTGTTTTGTGAATATAAGTATATAGTAAGCACAATATATTAAAGACGCTATTCTAAGCCTTCATTACCTAATCATTTATTTTCATACACTACGTAGCTTATGTACTTAATTATAATTACTTATGATTATTATAAAATGCCAGATGATTATGAATAATTATGATACATCGTATCAGATATTTATTTTAATAAGTCATTTTGATGACTTATCTTTGTAAATATTCTGTAAAATTGACAAAAATAGTGGTAAAGGAAATATTCCCTATCTCTGTTAATGTAAGTTTTCGGTATTAGTCATAGAGGGATTTTTTTTAAATAATAAAAAAATGGACTTTGGCAACGGATTTCCGTTGGCAATTTTTTTTTGGCAAAAGATTTCCGTTGTCTGGCTTTCAAAGGATTCATGATCATTAAAATTTATTGAAGTGTTTGTATTCCACTGTACTCCAGTACATATTCCATCATAGTGACATATAAATTCCGTCACCTCAAAATTTGGCAGAAAAAATATATTTCTCGCGCGTACGTAGACTATAAAACATAAAACGTCGAATGATCACTCTATTATTACTTTAAGTATTCACAGTGAAATATTTTTGATTAATTTAATATTGGCTTTTACATATATTTGATTTTTCTTGTAAATACTTATTTGACAAAATATAAACATTTTGAGTATAATAAAAATAATTTATACTATAAATAATAGGTAGGTACTTTTGTGCTGTAGCTTTTAAATTGAAGTTTTTAGGAAGGTACTATACAATATTATGACTGAGATAACTTATGTGTTTGATATTTTTACGTAATAATAATAAAAAATAGTTTTTCGATACAAAATATAGCATCAATTTAATCATAATGTATGTAACATTTAGTGATATTTTTTTTAATTTACTGACCAAATATATAAAAATAATATAATTTATGGAATAACTTTTAACATTTTGTGTTTGGCAATTTAGAAATACAATAATGTACTTTAATTAATTATTTATTTTTTTGTATCATATTTTTTTCTTATTTTTAGGGTCGTTATAGAGATTATTTATACAGGGTTTACTTAAAAATACCAACAGCCTTCGGTAGGCAAATTTCGGTACGTAATATTTTGAACAACTTGTATTCAACGACTTACAAAATTTAAGTTTTTCTTGTGTCTCATCCTTTTAAGCTCTGTAGGTAAAATACATGACTCTATGATGTCTAACCTGTTGTCATACCTGCCAAGAACTTCAAAAAGTCGTGGAACATCATTTGTTCAGTTTGATGTACAGCACCCGCAAACTGGGCCAATAGTGGCGAGTGGCGACGACTAGTGGACGACTAGTGGCGACGACTAGTGGCGAGGGAACGACTATGAAAAATCTCTTCCGCGACTTGTGGCCGGCCACTAGTGGCCCAGTGGTCGGGGGCTGTTAAGGTTGCGCGTTCAAAGGGTTGTTGGTATTTTTTTTAATTAACCGTCCATCCACAATCGTAATCATAACATCGTAATATTAACATTATTAACTATGTCATGGACCACGGTAGAATAATCCTAAACCTTATTATCATTTTGTCTGCTATTATTGTTGGCATCATTAGTAAATACATACACAAATACATTGTCCATAACATTAATTGTTATTTGTTTATCTAAAGCCGGCCCCACATGCTTGGCAAACAACGGCAAACAGCGAACACGAAACAACAAACACTAACGTGTGGATGGATGTGTTTGCCCATGATTGCCTGTTTTTGTTTGTGCTCGCCTGTGCTCGGCGTCGGTGTCGGTTTTTGTGCACATATCAAAGGATGTTCGACACACGCGATTGCGATGTATCCAAATACTAGCACGTTCGCCAAATCTGGGGATGTCATGTTTGTGTTGGGAGATTGTGGTAGGTGTTTGGCATGTTTGGTGATTCCTGGTGTATGCGGCAGATACCAAGCATGTGGGGCCGGCTTAAAATTAAGCATTATTAATAATTTACATCATATTTAGTACTAATTTGATGACTCAACAGTATTTTTTTAATTTTTAACGACAGTAATTTATAGATCAGTAATTAAATTAAATTTTAATAGGTACTTAAGTACCATATTAATATTATAATTTATAATATGTGTTAAACTAAAAAAAATATGATTACCTACTTTACCTAGGTACATTAAAATAAATCATTAACTACTTCTAGTACTAAGCGAATATCATAAATGTAGGACCTATAATTTATTATGTACTCGAATTATTTATTAATAACTAAACAGATATCATACTAATATCAGCCTTAAGTATTATTAGTATTGGAACTTTGGACTAGATTCGAATATTTATTTTATGAGATCTTTAATATGAATTTAATAAAGGCTTATTTTCATTGATTGGTATGGAACGCACTTTGGTTGCGGAGGGTTTCTAAAGTGCATGCCATACGCCCCGTATTCGGGGAGTATTTTTATTAGCGCTAACCCGTATGCGGGGAGCCTCCGCATCGCATGCTGTGTTGTGCGAATTATCAACCAATGAATATAAGCTTGAAGATTCTAGAAACAATGCTTATTCTATATCTTAACTTATTCAAATAAATCTAACATAGAACTGTTTAATAAATAAGTAAAATATAGCTTTGGTACATAGAATAGTAAAAACTTAAAAATTTAACTTTGAAAAATATTGTGCAAGTTTTGTTCCTTTAACATCATATTAATTCTAACAGTGAAAAACATTAAAAATAAATGCAAACTACTTTAAAGCTTCTTTTCGTATAAAATACCCGCCCGCAGCAAAATATAAAAGCTTTCACTTCTTAAGCCTCCACTTAAGGTTGGGCCAACGCTTTCGGCGAGTGCCGGCCAACGTGAATTGCACCAAAATCCTTTGATGTACGTTTGAAAGCCGACAGTAGTCGGCAAGCAGTCAGCGCTGACCACACGCAGCAAATATACGCTAAGTGGCCATTTGCGTTAGCACTTTGAAGTCAAGCATTAAAGCATTATTAAGCCAATCATTATAGCATTATAAAGCCAAGAATTATAGCATTATAAATCCAAGCATTATAGCATTATAAGCCAAGAGGCATTATTATTTTTCTACATGTATTTGCCTAAGTCAGTTTGATACGACAGAAGGACTGGACTAATAATAATTTAAAGGTTCCTTGTTTTATTACGGAACCCTAAAAAAGACTTGCACATATATGCTTAACTAATACAGCAATGGCTGCGTACACTTCATGAGATGGAAGAACTTTACCAAAACAAAAGTTATCCTCTAAAATCTAAGATTCTCTCATATTATAATACTTTGATCGTATTAATAAGGCTTCAAGAAAGTTACAAAAGTGTAATCATATTCACACCCCACCGGCCTTCGACCAATAATGTACTAGATAAGCTGCCGGTTGTCAAAAAGTGCCCTTTAAGAGTTCTCACTTAGAATAATAATTATTATTGGGAACTTATTTTTGTTATTCTTATTCTTATTTCGATAATGAGGAAGACTATGTGAACATGTCTAATGATGCTGCAGTGTGATTTAAATGTTTTAAAACCACAAATACACGTGTATAATATTTGAACAGTTTGAATGTATAATTATTTTTATTTCTGATACAGACACTTTTTCAATTAGAGTTTGTATATCTAGTATGTTATTCATCAAAGCCCAAGGCTTTTTGTCAAGATTCACAAAACATCAATGGGACATTCTTCATACAGTTCTTTGGTTTCAGTTTTTACAATCGCACAGTACAAACACTTTTACAAGTTACATCGACAATGTTCGCAAGCGCAGATAACGCAGACTAAAAACGATTATAAGCAACAACAAAACGCAGGCCACCATGACGCGTACGCAACACAACCAACAGCGGATGAAGACGTTTCGCGAGCAAATGTAATACGTTATGATTGGCTCTAAAATATTTTCGCACCGACAAAAAAAGAAAGGTTGTAACTTATAAAAGTGGTCGTACTGTACACGCGTTCTGCTGTTACCAGATCGATGATGCGATCGTTTGAACAATTCCAAGCATTAAAAAGAAAATAAATAAAGTTTAAAAAAAGATACAAATTAAAATGTTCATCCAATACTCTGCAAGGAATGCTTGAACTGCAGAAGTTTACTAAGGTTCATATGCACCAAGTCGGGCGGATTGGATATGACGAAGTAAACCAAGCCCAGGATGGAGAGCACCGCCCGCCATATCGAGAAGTGTGTCCACGTGTGGTAGAAAGTTGGGATTGTGGGCTGAAACAACGACAGTACATTCAGCACCTGTTTATTGTGTACTTGTGCAGTGACGATGACTTTTAATGATTATTATACATACAGCTACATTAGTATACATACAGCTATTCTATGAAATAAAATATTATGTATTATAACCAGCACTCTGCACTATGGGCTGGAACCACTGGTCAGGTCAATGCTGGTTACTCACCGTGGTCACTGGTCATGTTGGACGTGGTCACTCAGTGGTCATGTCGGACGTGGTTACTCACAGTCGTCATGTTGGATGTAGTTACGCACAATGGTCATGTCGGACGTGGTTACTCGCAGGGGTCATGTCGGACGTGGTTACTCACAGTCGACATGTTGGATGTTGTTACGCACAATGGTCATGTCGGACGTGGTTACTCGCAGGGGTCATGTCGGACGTGGTTACTCACAGTCGTCATGTTGGATGTGGTTACGCACAATGGTCATGTCGGACGTGGTTACTCGCAGGGGTCATGTCGGACGTGGTCACTCACAGTGGTCATGTTGGACGTGGTCACTCACTGTGGTCATGTTGGACGTGGTCACTCACAGTGGTCAAGTTGGATGTGGTTACGTACAATGGTCATGTTGGACACGGTTACTCACAGTGGTCATGTTGAACGTGGTCACTTACAGTGGTCAAGTTGGATGTGGTTACGTACAATGGTCATGTTGGACACGGTTACTCACAGTGGTCATGTTGAACGTGATTACGTACAATGGTCATATTGGACGCGGTTACTCACAATGGTCACAGGACGTGGTTACTCACAGTGGTCATGTTGGAGGTGATGTTGGCCACCAGCGGCGCGTATTGGTAGACCATCAGCTCATCATACATCCTGGCCGCCGTACACACGAGCAGACACGCGGTGTACAGGATCACCAGCACTATGGGCTGGAACCACGGCTGCATACCACGCGTCAGATCGATGCTGGTCACGTCTAACCTGGAATACAATACACTTTATTTATTACAGCTACATAATAAGCTAAGTAAAGTAAATCTAAGACATCATTGCCATATTTTTTTCCATATTATTTATTATACAGCATGTAAGGGGAACGCTACCGAAAACATAGCGCTATTATTAAACTACCTAAACACAATCCAAATACCAATAAACATTTGCCTAAATACTTGTAGTTTTAGTATTTTTCAATACGGCAATGTATAGCGTGCAAAACTCGGGGTCAATAACCCGTTTACGGCTCGGCGTACGAGTAGGTAGCGCGAGCGGCGGGCGGCCGTCGAGAACGGTAGGTATTTATCCACGTCCATTGAATTAACTCTCCAAAGCGGGTTTTGCATAAAGAATGCTATTTTGAAGTGAAACTTCTTTAGGATCGTTGGGCATTTGAAAAAGCAACACCATTTTAGCTTGCAAAGTCAAAGCCAAAGTTAAAGTTAAAATTTAAGGATAAGATTAAGGGTAAGTTAGGTAAGTTTTTTTTGTATTTTCTCATAATGGGTACTCTGCACTGGGTAATTGTCAGTACTGTCACCTGTTTTCATTTACGGTAACGGTTCCCTTACACCCTGTATAACCTCACTTACCTGTCCAACACCGACAGCAGGCACAGGACGCAGAAGAAGTAGTAAGTGGCCACATACGGCATGGTGACCAGCGCGTGGAAGGACAGGTGGCCAGCGTCCATGCTGTCGGAGTAGCTGATGAGCAGCAAGTGCAGCAGCGACAGGCCGCCCAGCACGCCGTGGCACGCCGGCGCGCAGTTGCGCCACGCCTTCTGAGCTGCCAGAGCTACGTCCAGGGGAGTCAGGTCACCTATCCTGAAACGGCAAAACAATAATAAAAAATAAACGTGAAAAAAAAATCTTTTTTACAAAAAAAATTCACTTATTGTGCAATACCCGTTTTGGGGGGTTAAACAAAACTGTAATTGCAAAAAAATTATTTCCTGTATTTTTTAAAATTTTGTTACATACCTAATTCAAATAAAATCAGCTGACGCTAGAGGTAAACGAACGTTGTGTGGCCTATTTACGTATCGTTAGGTACCTACAAACTCGCGTGCGCGCCAATGCCGATACTTACCCTACAAGATTGTGTTTAGGTAGTATAATAATCTATACTAATATAATAAAGCAGAAGAGTTTGTTTGTTTGAACGCGCTAATCTCAGAAACTACTGGACCGATTTCAAAAATTCTTTCACCGTTGGATATGCACGTGATCCCTGAGTGCTATAGGCTATATATTATGTACCACGGGCGAAGCCGGGGCGGACCGCTAGTTAACAATATAATTACAATAATTCTAGGACACCGCTTAGCACAGAAACATGGTGCAGTTATACCTTTCGCATAATCTTGCACACTTATTTATTTAAAACTATGCCCCATTTGTTTACAACTAAGTCACAGTGAGGCGACTCCATTAACATCTCATGTAATGCCAATTCAGCAGAAAGGGAAATGGGAGAAAATTACCAACCTCAAATACCTATCATCATCTCTTGACTGTTGTGACTCCAGTATTCTATCCCTCGAAACTGCTCTGAATGTCCCTCCACCCTGCAAATATACCTTCTCAGGTCTCTGAGCTCTAAAGGGGTCCATTCGTTCATCGTTGGGTGATGTGAGAGGCGAGGGTGAGGAGAATGGGTTGTCTATGTATTGGTCGTGATAGGGGATATTGGTCTCCAAGCTTTCTAGCATTGCCGTTAGGTCGGTGGGACGGGCTGAAAACAAAATATTACTCATTGAGTATTGTAAATTAAGTAGGTGAAAAATAGTGCATGTATTTGAAATATGAAATTAATGCATCATTTACATCATTTACTCATTTGTGTACCTTTCAGAAAATCATTTATTTCCATCCAATGTATCTTAGGAAAAAATATCAGTGTCATTTTTGAGGTTTAAAATTTCTCAACTGCAATTTGTAACTCTACTTATTATCGAATTTTATGAATCAACTGAGCAGTTTTTATGAAAAACAAACATGTTTTTCATGAAATAAAATGTATTTCATTATTTTAAAAAAATTTTATGGTAAAAGATGAAATCTGTCCAACTAAGAAACAGAGAATAATGAAATGACCCTGTTTGTAACCTCCTCCCTTTAAAAAAAATTTAAAGCAAATCTAACCTGCTTTCATCATCATCATCATGATCAACCCATTACCGGCTCACTACAGAGCACGGGTCTCCTCTCAGAGTGAGAAGGGTTTTGGCCATAGTCTACCACGCTGGCCAAGCGGATTGGCAGACTTCACACACCTTTGAGAACGTTATGGAGAACTCTCAGGCATGCAGGTTTCCTCACGATGTTTTCCTTCACCGTTAAAGCAAGTGATATTTAAATACTTAAAAACGCACATAACTCCGAAAAGTTAGAGGTGCGTGCCCGGGATCGAACCCACGACCTCCGATTAGAAGTCGGCCGTCCTAACCACTAACCTGCTTTACTGTTAGTCTTTGATCTAGTTCCAGTCTTAAACACCTTAGGACTAACATCCTTCCCATTCGCATTAGTTTCGTGCCTTTCCTCCCTAAGTTTCCGTCGTGTCTTCCTTGGTTTGTGCTTTAACTCTTTTGAGGACCCGTTGTTGTTTTCTAAATCATTTGGCTCTATTTCTAACTCTCCGCTTAACGTTACCACTTCATCTTTATTATACTCCTTTAAGTAATCATCAACCTGTAAAATATTCACACAATAATGACAAAAGTGTTTCAAAGTTAAATGCTGCATGTAACTCCAAATGGATCAATAGCTTAATTTTGTTCTGAGGTCTGAATTACTGTAAAGGATGACAGGTTGTGTGAGAATTTCTAAATGTCAGAAAAGTGAGTACCAAACTATTACAATATCTCTACTGAAATATAAATAGAAAAGATTTTTAGTCAAATAAAGTACTTTTAAATTGTAAAGAGAAACTACCACTGGTTCGGATGCCATTGATACTGAGAACAAGAAACTCAGTTATTGCCCTTTTCAGTAATTCAAATTACATTAAATTAAAATCACACTTTTCTTAGTTATTTAAGAACTATGTCAATACCATTTCTAAGACTCTTACATTCATATGTGTTGTTAAAAGAGATAGCAATATTACAAAGCACATTGATTCAATGCAAGTTAGCTAACTCTGATTGAAAAACTCACCTTTTCTAATGCAATTAGACTTGACCCGGGTATTTCAAAATCATGCAGATCCCTATCTCTATGCCGAGAGGAGTGCCTCTTTTTCTTCCTATAAGACGGACTGCGCTTCTCCTTGTGCCCACTAGACGGCCTGGACAAGGTCTTCATAAACTTCTCGTCCAAACCATTAGGATCGTGAGAGTAAAACACGAAAGAAGGGTTCTTATCTGATTTCTTGATCTCTTTTTCTACGAAGCCCAGAATACCCATTTTTATTTGATCGTGTATAGGCAGTTCCGTATCTAACGACTCTTGCTCGGATTTGGTCCAGTTCTCTCGAGTTTTGGACCTCTCCGAGGGTTCTTCGGGTTGTATTTCGGGGGTTTCTTGAGTGACATGACCGTTGGAGAGTTTACGTGAACCTGAGTCACTTCGTGGCCGATCTTTGCCTTTTTGCTTCGGCGATGGAGACCGGGCCGCTGTGTGAACTTCCACGATCTCTTCTTTGGTCTCTACGCTTTTTCCTGGCTTCATATTTAATTATGTTGGCCGCCCACGCTAATAAAACTATGCGGAACGGACGTGACCTTTAAATAACACTGTTTAAAGTAAGACAATACGGCCAATTGTTATTGTTTAAAGCATGAGCCATCTTTGTTGATGTTTTAACAAAGTTTAATCACATTTTTCGGTAGATTTTAGCGTTTTCGCTCAACTTTGCTCGTAATAAAAACAAAGGGAACTTCTTTCAAATGTCAAATGTCAAACAGTCGATGACGTCAATTGTGACGTCATTGCGTAAGCGTAAACACGTTTCGTTTTACTCAATATTAAATAAGTTCAATGTATTGAGATTAATTAAAAAATATTTAAAACTTAAATATTTTCGATAAGTTGTTTTTTGTTAATTTATACTTTTTAATAAAATCATAATATACACTATAAAAATTTAGTATACTTAGTGCCTGTTTCACCACCTTCTGATATTATTAGATAGCTATCTACAACTTTTGTCTTTGTCACTTGACATAAAGTAAGAAAGTGACAAAACTTACGTTTAGGCTATCCAACACTTATCAGAAGATGGTGAAACAGGCCGTTAGTGCCTGTTTCACCACCTTCTGATATGTATTAGATAGCTATCTACAACTTTTGTCTTGGTCACTTGACATAAAGTAAGAAAGTGACAAAACTTATTAGGCTATCCAACACTTATCAGAAGGTGGTGAAACAGGCCGTTAATTTACTATTTATTTTAGTTTATGCACCTAATATTATTTTTAGCCACATTGGATTTTTTTAGGGTTCCGTACCCAAAGGGTAAAAACGGAACCCTATTAATGTCACTCGGCTGTCTGTCCGTCTGTCTGTCTGTCTGTCTGTCTGTCTGTCTGTCTGTCTGTCTGTCTGTCCGTCCGCCGGTCACAGGTCTCTAGCTCGTAGACTAAATGAGTTACGAACCTAAGATTTTGGTATTTGGTGAAGAACGTTAACCCAAAACTAAATATTGAATTAGCAATTGAATTAAATTATTTTTCAGGGGGGCTCCCATACACGAAAAAGGAGCCGAAAAAGAAATTTTTTTCTTACCCTAGCTTGTGGGGTATCATTGTTTAGAACTTATTGAGTAGATCACGAATATATATATTTTTAATTGCTTAAAAAATAAGGAAATGGGGGGCCATCAAAGTTGTCAGTTTTAGAGCATTTTTGTGACGGGGGCTCAATCTATCTCTCTCAATTCTATATCTCAAAAACTAAACCAGTTAGGAATATGAAACTTCGGTATATTAATGTATTAAACAACATAATAATATATAGTGTATTTAAACAACAAATACTAAAAATAACGATTCATAAAGTAGTTTTTAAGCTGTGACCAAAACAAACGAACACTTTTTGTTTTTTTTTCACGGTTTGTTGCGATGTCTAGCTCGGAAATGAAATATTTCTTACGCCCAAAACATTATGTTTTTCATAATTATGTATGGAACCCTAAAAGAGCGAGGCCCGACTCGCACTTGGCCAGTTTTTTAATTCTTGGCTCAGAAAAATTAGCTTTGCGAATTTTTGGCTCAGTTTCATATCAGTAGGTAGGTAAGTACAAGTAGGTGCTGCCTACCTACGTATGTACCTACTTAGAAGCATGTTAGAACGTAATAAGTTTTAAACTCAACCGCCAAGCACTGCTTTTGCCTCTAAATAATTATGACTTCGCGCCTTTCAGGCGGCTTGCAGAGTTTAGACCTCTAAAGACCTTCAAAGTTATCATTACTGTAGTTTATCATACGGTCTACCTACTTATTAAAGGTCTACCTGCTACCTATACCTACCTATAAGTATATTCATTTTAATTTCTACAATACCTATTTATTAGGAAGGTAGGTTCTAAGTTGATTATTATTATAAATCACAGTAAAATAATTGGCATGGATAAAGCGCCGACCGTACCAGTTAGCGATTGGACTGGAATCACAATTTTGGAATGTAGCCGACCTTTAGCCAACGCCTTGTTTGAACAAGACATGAGCGATTCGCGACATCATGAAAATAATATTCAGGGTTCATTCCTCATAAAATCATAACAGCTACTTAATCCCCGATTTCTGACGTCACCCGGACCAGGCCTATGTCACTCCGCGTGTAGGTATTAAAAACATACCTACAGGCGGCGGCCGTTGCGCAACGGCCAATCTAGTAGGCTGCCACAAGCGAAGAAAGACGCACGCGCGCGCGCTATTTGTTCGACCACGTTCAACTTTCTCGATAGTTGCAAGATGTCCATCTTTCACAAAACGAAAAAAAGCAAAAAGATACTGTGCAGTATTTAATTGTTTAAATACGGATCGTGATCGAAATTTAACTTTTTTTTGGTTGCCTAAAGACGCTGACAGGTAAAATCTACTTTGATTGGATTACATTATGTTCCTATTTGAAATGAAATTAATTCAAACTACAAACCCTTTCTCCCCTTGTTGAACAAAGTCAAGGCTTGGAACCGGTTTAAAATTAACCGGTTACAAAGTTATTTAAAGGTTTAGTTGATTTTATCGTTCGGAGTGTAAACGTTAAAAGAGCGTTATTGAAAACCCTTATTAACCGGTTTCTGGCACAGGGGTAGGGGAGGGGGTGGTCGCGGAGCTATACATGTATACGTACCACATAGCTGCGCATTGAAGTAAGACGGCAAAAACCGTTCGAAACCGGTTTATTGAATAAAACCGATTTTACGAACTTTATTTGCCTAAAACCAGTTAATTATGGTAAAAGGTAGAACAAAACCAAAATGAAAAGTTCATCATGTACTTAGGCGTTAACCGGTTTGGATTTTTTACCGGTTTCCAAGCCCTGAACAAAGTACTATTCCAATACCCTAAAAGTAGAAAGCGCTAGATGGCGTACGTAAGTAGTTTTTCGAAGTCACCTCGAAGTAAGCAACCCTAGAGTCCCCGGCTCTTTCAAACGTATAACCACGTATAACCTATTATGAACCGTAGTCCAGTGAATTAAGACCCATATTCTCTCAAAAAAAAATTGGTAGGTACGTAAACGAACACGTGCTCAACTGGAACGCGAGCAAAATTAAATCATATTGTTTATCATATTGAGTACATATTTCTTTGAAAACCATTGCTAAGTAAGGCTTCTGTACCTTTAGGTACTAGTTATTATTCTGTGCCCGGACGTGGGCCCTTACCACGGTCTCGGGGGCGCTCGGACTAATCTAGTCCAACGAACCCACTCGCCCCAACGTCAACCTAAGCCGAGGTCCGAGCCTCACAGGAGGCGCCCTTAGGAAGACGTTGCCGCCCTCCGATATTCATCGAGCCCTAGGGCACACTACTCCCCCCTGGCAGAGCTTCGCGCTCTCCGACAACCCCGGTGACGCTGTAGCGGCCAATAGGGCCAAGCAGCATACTCAATCCGAAAATAGAGAGAGCTACTTATTACAAAATGAAAAATAGAACAGTCGATTCTGTTTTGTCATTAGTCTGTCAGTCCGTGTGTTAAGGCCCTTTCTCTCAGAAATTGTTTGAGATACTAGCTACCTAGTTACCTATTATGGCAAAATTTAAACTAGGTTTTATATCTAGGCAGTAGGTATACTTAGGTCTAAGAATACCTTGTCTAAGTCCTGCGCAAGTATAGCTACCTACCTATCATATACTAACCTAAGTATACTAGCTAGAAACACTGCTAATAAAAACGCTATAGGCCTCTACTTACACCACCTAACCACAAAGCTTTAGGCAATAAAATCAATAAAAATACTAGACGCTTGCTCGCGTACCTAAGTCCAAGGAGCGTAAGTACCTAGACTACCTATACATATAGGCACAACTAACAAAACTATTACGCCTATTAGGTATATTACCTACTAGCGGTCCGCCCCGGCTTCGCCCGTGGTACATATATAGCCTATAGCACTCAAGGATCACGTACATATCCAACGGTGAAAGAATTTTTAAAATCGGTCTACTTAGTAGTTCCTGAGATTAGCGCGTTCAAACAAACAAACTCTTCCGCTTTATTATATTAAGTATAGATTTAGAAATTACATAGATAGTAGGTAGTTTTAGATACTACGACTCTACAATTATCGGCCTCATAGGTTTAATAATGAAGCTGTGATAGCCTAGTGGTTAGGACGACCGACTTCTAATCGGAGGTCGTGGGTTCGATCCCGGGGCACGCACCTCTAACTTTTCAGAGTTATGTGCGTTTTAAGTATTTAAATATCACTTGCTTTAACGGTGAAGGAAAACATCGTGAGGAAACCTGCATGCCTGAGAGTTCTCCATAACGTTCTCAAAGGTGTGTGAAGTCTGCCAATCCGCTTGGCCAGCGTGGTAGACTATGGCCAAAATCCTTCTCACTCTGAGAGGAGACCCGTGCTCTGTAGTGAGCCGGTAATGGGTTGATCATGATGAGGTTTAATAATTATTGCTATCAACAATAAAACCGGTCAAGTGCAAGTCAGACTCGCGCACCGAGGGTTCCGTACTCCAGAAGTATAAGTACCTACAATCTGTTTTTCCTTAGTTGTCTTAAAAGGTAAGATGCAATTAAGCTAGGCCTCTAAATTGTATGAGCGCCCATACAACTCAGAGGTCTATCTTAATTGGCATCAACTATAAGGTAAATTGCGGTTTGCTATTTATGAGGTATTAAAAAAAAAACTACATTTTCGGTGGAAGTTTGCATGGTAATGTACAATGTACATCATATAGGTATTTTTTTTAGTTTTATCATTCTCTTATTTTAGACTAGCTGACCCCCGCAACTTCGTTCGCGTGTTTATAGGTTTTATATAGGATCGGATCGGATCCCATAATTCTTTTATGTACCTAAACTAAATGTAGCCTGTTACTCCTTATAACATTGAAAGTTCCATTAAAATCGATCCAGCCGTTTCGGAGATTAGCTTGAACAAATAGACAGAACGACAAACATAAATTTAAACGCACACCAGTTTAAAATAAGCCGTACGTTCAAAGATCCGGGTCCCAAGTTATTTGAACCCAATACTGAGGGTTGTAATGTCTGTCATTTCTGAACTAATAAACCTATGACCTTGAAATATTTACGGGGCAATACTTAAAGTACTACCTTTCTAACAAAAAAAGAATGAGTTAAATCGAACTACGCGTTAATGAATTACAGCTAAATACATGTTTTAACTTTCTTCCCCTCTCCCTAGGGAACCGTGCTGAATTTCGGGATAAAAAGTATCCTATAACCTACCTCGGAGTATAAACTCAAATCGTACCAAGTTTTATTTGAATCCATTCAGTAGTTTCGGCGTGATGCGCGGCCAAGATACAGACAGACAGACAGACAGACAGACAGACAGACAGACAGACAGACAGACAAAAATGAAAAAAATTGCAGTTTTGGCTTCAGTATCGATTATAGAGTGCCATCCAATAAAAATTTTCAAAATATCTTCAATGTACAGAATTGGATCTGTTACAGTCTTATTATATTATAGAAGTAACAGGGGGTGGAGGACACACATTTTACCACTTTGGAAGTTCTTAGAAAAAATGATATTAGAAACCTCAATATCATTTTTGAAGACCTATACATAAATACCCCACACGTATGGGTTTGATGAAAAAAAGAAAATTTGAGTTTCAATTTTAAGTATGGGGAACCCCCAAAAAATTTTTTTTTTCATGAAAATCCTAATGCAGTTGACATAATACATATACTTACCAAGTTTCAACAGTATAGTTCTTATATAGTTTCGGAAAAAGTGGCTGTGACATACGGACGGAGAGACAGACAGGCAGACAGACAGACAGACATGACGAATCCATAAGGGTTCCGTTTTTTGCCATTTGGCTCGGGAACTCTAAAAACGAAAAGCTAAATTCAGACATCCAATGACAAGTAAACAATGATGCAATGGTGAGCCACAAATAATGGACAGCCGAGTCCGTCCAATCGCAATCAACTGATGCACTATTCCTTGACGACCTCCCTGGCGCAGTGGTGAGCGCTGTGGTCTTATAAGTTGGAGGTCCCGGGTTCGATTCCCGGTAGGGGCAATTTGGGATTTTATAATTTCTAAATTGTCTCTGGTTTGGTCTGGTGGGAGGCTTAAGCCGTGGCTGGTTACCACCCTACCGGCAAAGCCGTGCCGCCAAGCGATTTAGCGTTCCGGTATGATACCGTGTAGAAACCGACCTCTTCCAAGTTAGCCCGCTTCGATCTTAGACTGCATCATCACTTACCATCAGGTGAGATTGCAGTCAAGGGCTTACTTGTAGTTGAATGAAAAAAAAAACTATCGCAACAAGACCGCACATTTCTCTTCTTCAGAAGAGGACTTCATGTCATCACATTTTTCACATAATAAACAAATTACAAGTCTGTGGCTCGAAGCTAGGTACTTAAAAGGTTAAAGTTTTTTACCCCTAAGAATTACCCTGCGTGGCGAGATGGTCGAAACCTTTCTTGGTGACGTATTAACATCTACGAGTACGTCATTGAAAATAAAGGTTAGGTTTAAAACCGATTGCTTAACCACAATCTTATTATGATTTGTGGTAGGTAAAAACTGTTTTCCTTACCACCTATTTATTCAATATTAAAGTTTATTGGAAACCCAATGCCCGATTTTTTCACGTGATAACGTATTATTATAAATCGAGGAACGTTGGCTACACGCATGAAAAAGCATGACTGATTGTCACATACCGCGTGCAAGCGAGAGCGCGGAACAAGCGATAGAGAAAGCACGGTCGGCCTAAGCGTTCGGCTTGTGACACATCTCTATTTTCTTATGACGTAATTACGTAAAATTATATGGTCCGTAAATCGACTTTACAGACAATCAATTTTTTTTAATATTCAGGCCAATCTAGCCAATCTAAAAGCTACGAATATCTTTGTGTCTTCCGTCAAGATCCGTCCTGTAGTTAAACCGTTTGAAGCTTATAGACAGAAAGACAGACAGACAGGTGGTATCTACTTTCGCATTTACGATATCAAGTATACCTAGATGGTTTTCTACAAAATATTTTAGCCCAAACACAAGTTTGGACTTGTTGGAGCAACGGAATCTTTCACATTCAACAAAAACCTAAATGGCTTCTTTAAGCCGCCCCCCCTTCCTCGCCAAGTCGAAAGGCACTTTCACTCAAGGAATTTGACGGTGGGCACAATGACGTCAGGTTTGCGCAACCTGATGCAACAAGAACCTAAATATTAATATCGCATATGTCAAGCTATAATGTGATATTCAGATTAGGCGCGAGAAAGATATTGTATCATTGTTATTGTGGATGCAAAAAACTTACTGTGATATTCTGCAATTCGTGATTAGATTTATTTTTGTTCGAAGTTAAGTGAGCTTCACTGTAATTTCCCCTGAGATAACTAAATCGATAGACGTTCACTGCTACGTCACTTGCAAGGATGGCTAAGGACAAGATTTTGTGCCACTTGTATCTATAGTAGAACTACCTAGTTGTTGTTTATAGTTCTACTGTAGTAGAACCATAAACAACAACTAGTAGATGCGTTGAGAGTTGAGACTGTCCGTCCTATAACCTAGTGAGGTTTTTCACAACGTTGCGCTTCCCGTGGCGAGGGCGCCATTCCAGCACCTCGGGACCCCAAGATCTACCTACTCTTCGAGGTTTCGCCTCAGTGGTACGTCGCAATGCAATCTGAGATGGAATCGGGCTAACTTAAATGTGGTATGGCAGTTTGCATACCCTATCAGTTTCTACCTAGTACTGGAACGTTTAATCACATGAGATCAGACCAGAGACAATTTAATAAATTATGAACTCCCAAACCATTACCTATTATATAAGACTACTGGCCAATGGGCTAGGTTACGCCAGGTCGTCAAATACTTACTTCATGCTTTAGGAAACCAAACTCAGGAAATTCGTGTCTTTGATAACACTGTGGATGTCATCCGTTGGACATATTATTTTGCCCTCTTTATTGAACACCATCAAAACCGGTCTAAGGATTTTTCATCCATCCTCTTCCCAATACCCTATTTATATCGCCATCCAGTACAACGAATTTGGTTAAGGTATGAAGGTATTAAGTTGCAAATAATAATTACCCAATAATATTGTTGGTGAAAACCATCACGAAACAGTAAGCTACTATGGCACGTCTTCCCCAAGATGCAATATTTACAAGTAAAATTGTAAGTAAGATATAAGTAAGTAGCTAAACTGATTTTATTTTCTTTGATAATTTTTATTCCTCTCAAAGCATCGACAGAGACCGGCAGCGTGCTGTCAATAGACAAAAAGTTGCCTCCTGTGAACCTTACTCTAAAATTGACAGTAAAATTATCTTCAGTTAGTTCTTCTATAGTTTTTGTTGTTACCTACCTAAGAAAAAACTGGTAACAGAGTAACAAACCTAAGAAGAATCACGAGAATAAATTATTTACTTATTAATCATTTATTTATTCTCGTCGATTCTGATTTCATATCTTTCTGAATTTAAAATTAAGTATCAATTTTCTTTGTTATCCTGTAGTAATTAGTAAATACCTAATTATGACTAATTAGAGTAGTATTAGTTAAGTGGGTTGAGAAATACAAAACAGGAGTATTATATAAAAATGGCCATTTATTTTGATGCTACATAATATTTACTTACATGATTCATACAATCTACATTAGTTTAATCCAATAACATTATTATTATTTATTTATTACCGACACTAACTGCGTCGTGGTTTTAAGATAGTCTTAACCTATGACCCCATTTACCTTCACCGTTCTAAATTAGATATTATTTTTACATGTTTAGATACATCGGTGAGTTGCCGATAGTACAAATATTTTGTCCCGAATAAATCCGAAAGTATCGTCTATTTGGCACAAAATTTTTTAATTTCTCTCATCATCATTATCACCACCGTCTCTAATCTCAGGCCCTTAGGCGTCACACTGTTATGACTTAAAATTAATTACATCTAAATTGCAAGTGTCCCATTATGTGTATTATCACACAAATGTATTTGAATTCAATATTAGTATCAACTTTTAGATAACGTTATACGTAGCTTACAAAATATAAAAATTAGCTGTTAGACATGTGCCTACTTTTAAGAATATCCTAGATTTCATAAATTAATTTAAATTAAATGAGAATTACCTCTTCATTAACTTAAACGAGAACGCGAGCAAACTTATGCTCTATTTTTTTCAAAACATTTCGTACGTAATATTTACAGATCGCTAACCTAAAAGTTCATAGAACGTACTAGAAATATATCATAGATATATGGGATAAACATTACCAGGTTTCGAGTGACGGTCGCAAACCATCGATTAACGATTGGTTCGATCAAACAATCGATAACCGTCCTCTAGTCGCTGGTAAAAAAGAACTTAACACTAACGCAACCGTGTCCTCCGTCCAATAGAATTCTAGAGAAAATTACCTTTCTCGAATTTTATGGAGGAGTGTCGATCGATGTTTTCACACCCGAGGACCTTTACTCGTCTCTAGAGGTGCTATGACATCGACAAACTCTGGAGCTGCGTTGAGTTTTACGCACGTCGCAAAACCCAACCAGCCGTCTGGGTGTCCGCATTACCGCGGCTCTCGCACGCCCTTATTTACAATAACTATTTACAATTTACTTAAGGCTAAACTGTTGCAAGGAGTTTACAAGCAATACGGATGACAGAACTGATAGACGAGCCTCTGACTCCTCTCCGTTTTCTTCATGATACCTTTCTTGTAGTACTGACGGATGCTTCTGGAAAGCTTGTCGTAGTTCATCGCAGGCCTGTTTTTTCTCTTGCCCCACAGTCTGGCTACACGTACTGAATCTTCAATTTTGAAGATTCCGTTACCTGTGGAACGCGACATGAATTAAATATTGTTCGATAGATAAACATTGGTAATAAGGCTATTGTTTTTGAAAGACATCTTACAATATAATACAGCGTACAATACTTTTTAGCTATCCAATGAAGGAGAATTTACTTTCAAGTAAGCAAAAGGGTTGGATTTTACGCCAAACTGTTTTTGAATTGTTACTGCCGATAAAGATAAGGATATGAACTATTAAACAGTCGGTGATACAAACTAAAATCATAATTATATATTTAAATGACCCAGATATTTCTTATATCCTATTCTTGTCACAATTGTTAGTAAATTCCACATAACCAATGTCTGTAGCTAAAATTACCATAATGTTGCCGTTAATACTAAAAATAGACGTACCAACAATAAATAGTTGGTATTCTAAACAATGTATTGATATCAAGAGTATGTATAGATTCAGTCACGAAGCAGAAAAGTAACCTTTTGAGTATTTTATAGAGTACCTAACAGATGGCGAGTAAATGGCAGGTTCACCTTGGATTGAGAATGTCGCTATGGGTTTCCACCAAGAGATTATAATACAGACCACTCTATAATATCGATACCTTTACATGAACTGCTCTTTACATACAAACTTCAAAAAAGTGCAGTTTTATTGACTTATATTAAAAAACCTAAGTATAATGACTACTCCCCATGCTATAAACAATTATATCACTCAGTAAATTATTCGCATTTAATTGACTTCAAAACAAAGGAAGCTAAGTAATAAGCACAAGACAGCTCATGTACTTAATCTTTGCTCTTTTAATCACAGCAGATATCTCGTGACTCGCACAAGTTTTATTAGTACTTCAATTCTAGAGTTATTGCTGATATTTTTTTGTATTTAATCTTATATCATAAACCTGTTTGATTGTTCCTAGACTACTAGGAGGAATCTAGTTTTTTACGGATATTTAACCTATTCTAATAATGTAGGTGTATCCTGAATTTATTAAAGGAGAAACTCGTACGACAAAGATCTAAATATTATGTATTTGTAATAATCATTAACTATACTTTCCGTTGCTATAAAATCTATTTACATCCATAAATGGAATCATGCTATATAAATCCCACTGTACTGAGTTAGATTAATGAGACCTTGTAGACTAAAGAAGATGTATAAAAGATCAATGATGGTTTATATAAAAATAGTGGACTATTTTTGATTTAAATGTCAAGGTGAATGGAAAAACCAGCATCCCAGGACTTTATCATCATAGTGATTGTATTATTTTGATATATATTTTAATTTTACAAAATATATTTATTACAATTGTTGTGCTAGTTGTACATGTAAGTAAATTCCAACAGTCAACGCTAACAGCAATCGCAATTTAAGTCACGTGCGAAGTTTTAGCACTTAAAACAACAGCTGTATCCTATTTGTAAATTATGTTCGTCATTAGAATAACAATCAATGTTTAAATTATTATGTAAGTAATGAATAACATTACAATGCCTTATTAACAATTTAAATCATAATCGGGTATCGACTTTTTTATTGTGACGAGTTTAATACACTTAAACGATTTAATACAACATAAGCGTGAGTACCTAACCAGATAATTGGTTCTATCGCATTTACTAAAACGCTTAAGATTCACATTTAGATACCTAATTAGACGTTCCTCAAAATCTAAAGGATATCTAGATTAATTATTCTTCATTTGAATTTTTATTATAATTTACTTTAAAACAGGAAATGCGACTACGTCTTCTGGGTTATCCATAACTTGAGTCTTTTCATCTTCCTCTTTTACATTTACAGTTTTTGTCAATACACTGTGTAAATACAATTTAAACTGTGTTCCAAAAACTGGGTCTTTAAAAATGAATTGATTAAATAGTTAAACGGGTCTTTAAAAATGAATTGATTAAATAGTTAAATGGAATAACACTCACTTCGGTCTAACCACCGTATCGCAGATCCATGTATATGAGGGGCCGCAAGCAGCTCCTTCAAAAACTGCCACAGATGTATATGAGTGCTGCCCGACTTCACTTTGCCGCCTCCCTGAGTCGCACTTGTGGTGGCTGGTTCCGAATCTTCATCTGCTAATGAAATAAAATCACCATTAGTATCATCACTTTTTTTATCTACTACTAATCGAAATTAATCTAAAGTTGTTTTATTTAAAAACCCTTCTTACAGTAAATTATATTGTACAGTAGCTAAAAATACTGATTTATTCAGTCGAAAATATTTTCAATGGAATTTGTCTGACAGTAAAATTCAATGGAATTGTTAGATGGAAAGTGTTTCACCGTTCCAAGAAAATTGTTCTTTTCTCCATCGAACTTTTTCAAATACGTATAATTAATGTCTAATTGTAATGATTCATGAGTGTGTTTAAAATACTTTTTAAATAATCTTTCTATAAACTATATAGGTTTATAGAAATATATATATACTATACTTTAAGAAATACCTATTACCTTAATACAAAATTGCTACTTCTTCAATTTGAGCAACACAAGATACGACCTTCCATTTGGGACACGTAAACAAACAGACAGTAAAGCATTTAAAGTAAACATACTCGTAACTCTACGTTTTAATGGCTCCGAATCTATTTGCAGACGAGAGGCAACTGTTAAAAGGAATAGGAAAAGGAATAGGTTTTCATATTTACGTGTTAAAGAATTTATAAAATGATTAAAAAAATAATAATACTCAAACTCTCTCAACTTAATTAAAAATAAAATTTTAAAGAGAATTATGATGGTTTATTAGGACACAAACATAGTTTTTAACCGCCAAAAATTACTGTTTCCAATAAAACTGATTGGAAGTCCAACATATAATGTTTAAATTTGTCTTAATACTTATCAATATAGCTATAGGTTGAAGCTTCTATTGGAATGCACAGCACAAAATTGCAGAAAAACTACTGCTTATATGCGACAAGTTTCTCTAGAAATCTCATGATTATCAAAAAAAAATACAGGCATCAATATCGCCTTCCTGCCACATTCTAGATCAACTCGATCGATAATATCGAATGGCATCCATTTTTATAACGTTAAAGCTGTATGCTGTTTTATCTTTATTTCAAATCAATTAACGCCCCCTATTTTATTCTTGTAGACTTTTCTTCACTATCCTATTGCACCCTATTCGTCTCTTCTATTAACTTTTCTTCTATTCTTATTGGCTACTTCGTGGAATTGAAATACATTTGTTTTCAAACGAATTTACCAACTTTAATTAGTAATTTTCATAATTGAAACATTTACACCTTATTTTAATATACCAAGGTATTCAAGCCAAAAGATTACAGACTATTGTATAGACAATAGGTAGACTTCAATGCTTCCGAAAAATCTGTTCAGTCAGAGTTTTTGATGTATTATACACAGTTTTATACATCTCACATAGTCGACCTTGCGTGCCCAGTGCAATGGTACAAGTCATAGTATCTGGGTCGCCGGGAAAAGTTATAAAAAGCTTGCCTGACGTATAAGGGCTTATAGCCATAGAGAAAGGAATAGAACTCATTGACGGACTGATTGACAGACTAACTAACTGTAACTGAGCATGATTTCGATTATTTAGATGCTTTTAATGTTGAGGTTAGCTTAAATTATCATATAACAGTCGAAATTTTCTTTGAAAAGTTTAAATTAACAATATTTAATCGTGTTAATTCGATGGTTAACAAATATCCTAAATTGATAGAATTAAGTAAAATAATTATATAAAAGTTTTATTGACAACGAAAAAAACTCGCAAATTATAGTACTTAGTTAAAAGTTAAAATATAAAAGTTTTGCTATCCCTATGAGGTAGGCCTTTATTTTAGAGGTTTATGTACAAAAGAGTTTTCTTCTTAGTGTTCTTCATTTGATTAAAATTATAAAATACTTAACTCCTATCCTTTTCTGTTTTGCTTGCTTTATATTTAGCTTTTTTCAATGTTGTTTGTGTTTTTTAATTTCACTGCCATTGTTTACAGTTCATGCTGACGTATGTATTTTCCAACATAAATTTCCAACGGTAACATAAATCGAATTAGTTCAAACAACCTGTCTTAATTTCTGTTGATCTATAAATGTATATGGTGAACCAGAGAGGTGAAATACACTAGAGGAGGCGATGTCCCGTAAAACAGTTTCAATCTGACTGGTGAACGAGAGGACCAGTTGTGCTTTTTGCCATTCAGTAAATTAGTGCTGAACCTGGTTTTAGTTTCTTGACTGACAAACAGCAAGCCTACTGCAAATCAGCATCTAAACTGATGCCAATCTATGGACAGGACAGTTTATGGAACTAATTCTAACTGACAATCTCAATACGAGTAAGTCTAAAATTGAATGCCCATTGAGCGTTAACTGTCATTTTGCAGTCGGCGAGTTCAAATATGCATATTATGACATTTTTAATGGTAACTAACAAGAGTAGAAAAGATACGTAAGCATTATATTATTTTTATTAAAATTATTAATTTTATTGTTTGCTCCATTACGTCTTTGTACCTATAAGAGGGAGCGTTTTCTTCATGTATTATATAAGATCTGCCTCTACGGTTTATAGCTCTATACGATGAACGATATAAATCTCCACGAGTGGGCAATGTCTGGAATGCCGCGAACTTGCAGTAAGAGATAATTATTGCTCGTAGCTGTTCCCTGTGCCACTATCAACACTTTTTTTAAAGCCAAGCTGTCTGTTAACTAAACATGGCGGAGTTACTTGTTTTTGTAAAACTTTAAGTGTGATATTATACAGCTGTTGATCTGTATTTATTTTTATCTGGTGCACATTGAAAATGCCAATACGATCAAATGAGTTCTTGGATAAAAAAAATCAGGAGAGAAAGACGAAGCACAAGAGTTTATTTTATGAACTATTTTTATCGAAAAACCAAATTCATAACAGATTTCCGTTGATGGTCTCAATTACCTCAGTTAGTTAGGTACATCAACCAAAACATGGTCGATTTGTATACAACTCAGACATCACACAAAAATCATTAACTAACAAAGAAGCATCATTAATCTCAATAATTTTGATTTTGTTACCAAAGATTAGGGTTACTTAAACTAAATTAAAGAATCTTAATTTACTATCACTATTCACATTAATGATCATACCATCCTTGATTCATCATTGTGTTTAGTCGCAAGTGACATAATTCATGTAATAATTGCAATCTCTATTTAACTTGCGTTGCTGGTTTAGTTCGATTCATTCCGTCTAATCGATTTGATATACCTAAGTACTTTAACTTATTGAAATATTACAAACGAAAAGTAATCATCAGTTGATAGCTTTAAAATTATTAATGATCTTGACCTGACGCTACATTGAGGAAGACATATTTTGATCTCTTCTTTTTAATTTGAATTAATGTAGTACCCTATGTAATATTGTTGTAAATATTGCTCCAACATATATTTTATAATTAATTATGCATGCCGAACACTATTTCGACGTATTTTGTGTTTTGCAAAAAAATAGTTTTTCTGACTGTTGTACAATTTAGAGCTAAGAATATTTTATATATTTTTTTCATGTGTATACTTTTTTACTTCACAGTTATAATTTTGTCAAATGCATTATTTATGATTTATGATTAAGAAATACGAAACTAGACAAGCAGCAGCGACGCTCAAATTTTCCCATTTCTAATGCAACAAGCGTCCCCTTTCTGTCCGTCTTCAATTCCCTCGTAAAGCGAGTTAGCAGCCTCAACATATACATACATCTACAGTGGGCCATATATTATAACGTGACCAGGCATTTACTAGCTCTAAAAGGGACACTCGAACTACTAGAAAAGATTATTTGCTGTGAAATTTATCTATATACCTTTAAGTGAATCCCTATTTTCCTTGTTCACAGCATCACGCGTGAACGGCTGGACCAATTTGGACGAAATTTGGTATAAAGGTGGACTAGATCCTGGGGAAGGACATAGGGTACTTTTTATCTAGGGTATATTTTTAAGGGATTTAAAAAAAAAACTAAATCTATAGCTACAGCTATAGATAGATTACTATAGCAAACTTCCTTGAAAGTAGGTATAAAGGTTGGAAAAGGGAGCAGGAATGGGAACCGGAAATCCACGATTCCCTCGGGATTTGTGAAAAACCGAAATTCACGCGGGCGAAGCCGCTAGCAGAAGCTACTTAGGTAGGTATATATAAATTGTATACAGATTGGCGGGATTCAGTTGGATGAGGAAGTCTCAAGGCTGGGTGAAGTCTAGGCAAAGTCTATGTTTGGGCATCTCCAAACAGCGTTTCATCCCTGAAGACGGGACAGTCCCGTCTACAGCGGGCCGCCTGGCCACGACGGCCATATATCATCGACTCGTTTGTCTGTATGTGGGTCCTCGCATCGGCTAACGGTTGATCACAATGCAGCGAATGATGCAGTGGCGTGCCACATTGCAACGCACAGACCGTTTGCTTTTCCACAGTTTTGATGTTAGGCATCGCTGCATTTTAAAATGGCTCATAAATAAACTGGCAATGTGCCACTTCTCAACTTTTATTTCTTTGTAATTATATTTACAACTAAATGTTTTAACTGTTAACTGTGTCTTCTCTACCTATAATAATATGACGTTTCAAACAAAGTCGCAGTCCTGTAAATATACTGTTTGTGTATTTGCTTATAATTATTGCTTAGATTCTTGGTGAGTGTACTTACGGTTTTACCCTCTTTTAGAATTTTTACTGGGAAAGTTCATACGTGACGACATACAACGCGAACGAATTTACGGGTTCAGGGGGGTTATTCTGTAACTTAGTTAGTAACTGAAAATAGTTGCCAACGAATTAGTTCAATATACATTGCTGCTTTACTGTGTAAAATTATGAAAACACTTTATATTTCCCATATTATAACGAATTAGTTTGATATATGTATATCAAACTAATTCGTTGGCAACTATTTTCAGTTGCTAACTAAGTTACAGAATAACCCCCCTGGTCAATTCTAATTTAAACTGAAACTTAATATGTTATACAAAAAGTATATTATAATATGTATTAACATACCATCACTTAAATCGTCAGCTGAAGGCAAGCCGGGGGGCACGGGTGTGGGCGAAGGCTGTTCGTGATCCGTCCATTGACTCCTCCAGCTCTCGTGCCTCGCCGCTTTCCAGATCTCCAGCTGTGCGTACAGTGTGCTACCGGCCTAAAACAAAACGAAACATGTTTAAATAAACGCCAGTTTCGATTACTTGTTTTTATTATATTTCCCAGCTGAACTCATCTTCAAATAATATGGGTTTTCCCATGATATACGAGACCGAAGTTTGGAAGCTAGAAAGCGCTGGCGACGTACATAGGTACTTAATCCGCTTGAAAACACAATGCAATGGAAATTCTTGCTTGTGTTTTATTCACAACTAACTAAGTAGCTGATGTCCGCGACTTCGTATGCGTGGATTCAAAAATTTTCCGCTCAACTATCTTAGTTTTTTCTTTCATAAGAATCTTCTTCTGACAATAACAAACAACAAAAAAAGAATTAGCGAAATTGGTCCAGCCGTTCACGCATGATGCCGATGATGATAATATTATATAGATTAAAAATAATAATGATTACTCTCTAATTACATACTTGCTTACTTTTAATTAAAAAAAAAATGTAATTCAAAAATCGTTTTGAAATAAAAATGGTCCAATCTTTTGTATGACCATTGACGACTAATTCATTACCGCGTAAATCTCAAAAGCTATTTTACTATTGGTTTCCAAAGCTTGTATACAGTATGTAGAAAAAAACCCTGTCAGATCCGAAAGGGAAAGATTGTTAGCCCACAGACATCACTGAAAAAAATATTTAAAAAATTTTATTCATTAAGATAAAAATGTTATTGTAATTTAAAATGCACATTTTTAGTGCCCTAATTCCCCAATATCGCGCAAATTTTTGAAATGTGACAACACCAGAGTCGGCGGGCGGCATCTTTTGTAAATTACCGCTGGCACGTGTAAGCCTGTAAAGGCGTGTTCACAATAAGCTTAGAATCGACCGGCGCAGCATATTGTTTGCCGACTAAAATAAAAAAAAACAACCAAGTGCGAGTCGGCCTTGATTCGAGAGAGCCGCACTCTTTTAGGGTTCCGTACATAATTATGAACATAATAAAACATAACATAATATTTTGGGTGTAAGAAATATTAATTAATTTCCGAGCTAGACATCGCAACAAACCGTGAAAGAAAAATCCAAAAAATGTTCGTTTGTTCGGTCACAGCTTACAAACTACTACGAGCTAGAGACCTGTGTGACCGGCGCACAGACGGCCGGACGGACAGACAGACGGACAGACAGGCAGGCAGACAGACAGACAGACAGACAGTAGAGAGAGATTAATAGGGCTCCCTTTTTACCCTTTGGGTACGGAACCCTAAGAAGCAACAAATCACCCAGCTCACACTCTCAATCAGTGGCCTGAGCTGAGCCACAGACTCACGTACCTACTGAATTGGTTAGTGTGATCAAAATAAAAACTATCGAATAATTTTATGAATAAAACTGCTGATTGAATCAGATAGTGCGCGTATCGCAGCCGGCTGTATGCATTTGCGTGCGTAATTACTGCCGCTGACAGAACAAGTCGTTGTTTAGCAGCAAACTGTAACACTAGACATACCTCCATACTATTGGACCCTAACGCGTAATGAGCATAATGTGAAGATGCCTTAAGCTATCCCGACCTTGAAATAAGTTTATTTATTTTATTACTATTCGTTTACACCAGGGATTCTCAAAGTATTTTGGGCAAGAGACCCCTTTTCCAAAATGAACTGATAGCTTAGACCCCCATAAACCAATTACATTAAAATCCTACCTCTAGTTTTCTCTATTGATACAAAATATTTACCAATTTAAAAACTTTGCGGTTGGTTAAGTGAGTAAACTTGACATCATTAATTGGTAAAATATTAATCATTCTTATAACAAGTTGGTACACGTAACACAACTTAGGTAACTTGAAATTTTGAATAAAGCAGGGTACTCACCTAGCCGTGTAGCATGTAACGTATCTGATACTGTATCAAGTGAGTACGTAGGCACGAGCCCGCTGCGAGCCGCTCGCCCGCGAAGCGCAATAAGTTCGTAGTGTCCCCCCTAGTGGCCGTATCACTGCGAACACAAAGGCGGCTCCCAATGTGCGCGTGGACGGCAACACGACCGTGGACGAGCCGTACCCACTTGCAAGTTGATACAGTATCAGATACGTTACATGCTATACGTCTAGGTGAATACCCTACTTAAGAACTTGTGTTAATAAACAGGGTTTGACACCTCGTCGACCCCCAAAATCAGTTTTCATTTATGTCGACCCCTGTGGTCGATATCGACCCCCACTTTGGGAATCCCTGGTTTAGGTACACAAATTTCGCTTTGTTAAAAGTCGTCATAAATGCCGCCAGTTCATACCGAAAGGCGGCGTCGGCTTCTTCAAAGACTCGACTGGGCGGCACGTCACAGAGGGTGGGCACGTGTCACCTCTGAAGTCCTGAAGTCACACAGTTTCGCGCGTAAACTGTTTCCGAGTGGTCGTTCCGTAGCTGTGTTTGTGTTCTGTCATTTCTGCGATATGTCTTATTCTAGTCAAGAGTATTTCAATATGTTAATGTGTCTGGGTGCTAGCTAGATGAAGCCTTAGAAGTCTTGGATGTGGCTGTCCATCGGTCAATGTGGTTCCAGCATGATAGTGCCCCGCCACATTTCACCCGTTCCGTGCGTGAATACCTAAACGAGCAGTATGGAGAACGGTGGATTGGTAGAGGTGGACCAACTAAGTAGGTACGTGGCCAGCGCGGTCTTTTTTCTAAAGCAGTTTCATTTTTACCTCATTATAACCTGACCAAAGCTTTGTTTTAATTTTTTTAATTTGTCGTATTTAATATCCGTTCCAATATTACCTACCTTATTTTAACTAGGATTGATAATAATTAGGATCTGGTTTCTGTCGACGTATTGATTCAAAAACTAAAAGAAATGTTTAAAAGGATCAAAATAAAACATGTGCTATAGTAAGTAGGTACATAGTATTGTTCTGTATTGCCCGTTAAACAATAAAGGTAATTAAGTACAGCTGTGCCCTTGAAATCTCACGCCTATTATCTTTTTGTTGACGATAAGTACCTAAAATACTTTGTACCCGATAGGTACCTACCCGATAGGTACTTTACCCGATACCTACTGAGCGCTGACGCCGCGTCTGTGTTACCATGTGACTTTCCCCATTTGATAAAATTAAATTTTAGTTTTTTTAAGGGTAATTTTTTTACTTAGTATTTCAAAATGATTACCATAAATAGAACCAACTCACGATACCTAATTACAACGTCACGGATCTGACAGGGTTTTTTTTTACATACTGTATAATTTGTGCGTCTCGATTTATATGTGCAAAACAGAGCAGATTTTACGATTTGTATGCAAACATTCGTAGCCAAGACGTCGACTTTCATCGGCCTTGGAGAAAGTCGAAGGCAAGGCTGGCAAGCACCGGCGCGTACGATGACAACCAGTTACCAGTGTGCTTAGTCTAAAGCGGAGCACTCGAAAACGAACTCGAAAACTATTGATCAATTTCAGAGTAAAATAGACCTAAAATGTCTTGTATTAAGGTTTGAGTTCGCCAATACATTCCAATGCTGAATGTATTGGCGAACTCAAACCTTAAGAGAGGTTTGTCGTTCTATTTTGTGGGACGTTATCAATAAATAATTAGATTTTAATGTTTGTTTATTAACACAGACACAAATACGGAATAATAAATAATCATTACCTACAATGTATAAACGTAATGAGGGATTTTTGTCTTGATGTACATATTTTTCTCTTTAATCTTTCCCTTAACTCGGTGATTGCATAAACATTAAAAAAAATGTTATTTGAATGGGGCGCTCATAGAAACAAATGGAGGGGCAATATATAATTATATTCAGCTTTATATAAGCCCGTAGGTTATCATTGAAAAGAATATTTTAAGCAGAGTAGGTACAAAACTATTTTTTTAATAAGTTTAACTCACAAATTTGTTCAGATACGCGAAGGCAGGATCTTAGCATGCTACTTAATGGCATAAAAATATGAACTTATAGGATGCAAGGTCTGAGCTCGGAGCGTAGCACTAGTTTAGATAGATATAGTATTACTTACTAGTATATTGAGAAATTAAGTCTGATAGTGACATAACTTTCTCATGGCTACGTAATTTCGCGTAACTCGTGCGTAAATGTAGAACTTCTGGGAATTTCCGATGCAATTATTAACCTGGTTCGATTCGGTGGGTTGCGTCAAGTTTCGTAGCTGTTGCGTTGCATGGAAGTTGCATAAACGTTACCCCAAACGGATTTCCTAGCCGTTATATGTATACCGAGACGCGTTACTATAATTTGTTACTCTACAACATAATGACGACACTAATAAATTCTACCGATATCACTAACATAAATTTATAACGAAAGTCCCCCACCGCGTCTCTCTGTTTGCGATAAACTCAATAACTACTGAACGGATTTTCATGTGGTTTACACCAATAGACAGAGTGATTCACGAGGAAGGTTTAAGTGTATAATTTGTTAAGATTTTGTGTAAATTGGTTGAAATGTGACGATATAATTGTTGAAAATGTTCGAAAAGTCAAGCTGCCTGGAAGTTTTCATTGAAAACGCTGCTTAATCCCTTTGAGATATAACAAAACAATGTATGGTGGGATAGAAGCCGGTAATTACTACCCGTGCGAAACCAGGGCGGGTCGCTAGTACTTATAGTATAATATTTTGAAATATTTTGATGTTAACCTTCATAAATTTTTTTTACTTATAAACAAAATGTGTTATTTACTTATCTGTGCCACGAGTTTCGAACTATGCTCCCTTATCTAAGCCCTTAATCGACCTCAGAGTGACACCAGGGTCAATGATTAATATTATTCCGACAAACAAACTGTAAGCCCTCATACGCATTAGCGGTTGCGGTAGCGGTGCGGCTAGCCGCTTTTTATATTTTTATATGCAACCGCTCATTTTGTACGCACTAAGCGCTCGTACGCATTAGCGGTTGCGGTAGCGGTTGCATATAAAAATATAAAAGCGGCTAGCCGCTCCGCTACCGCAACCGCTAATGCGTATGAGGGCTTAGGGCTGACTTAGCTTACACCGCGCATGAGCCGTGTCGTGAAGAATTAGGCCCGGCGCGCACCGAGCGCAGTGCAGCGCAGAGTATTTTCTGACAATGAGAACACTAATTACTTAACTTTACATAGTTTACGGTCTCGCGGTACGGTAAGCGCGAGCACGCGCGCGCTTTTATTCTTGGAGTGCAATATTGACCGTATAAAGTCGTAAAGTTACTTATTCAGTAATCTCAGAAAATGTTCTGCGCTCGGTGTGCGCCGGGCCTTACGCGACACAAGCGCGGCACGGTCTATCTTGAATCACTTCATACGAAATCATGTTACGATTATTTAAACCGTACTCTGCTCGGAATCAGGCACGGAGTAATAAGATCATGCCTTAATATCAGCATCCGCACAAAAGCAGACGACGAAAAATTTTTCTCTCCTTGGATGTATTTGACAGACTACTTTCGGAATTTTCTTTCGAAAGTTCAGCTTCTGAAGTTAAAAATTTGTTATTTGAAACAAAACTATACTACTAATAGGTAGGTACTAAGTGCGAATTAATCTACTATTTTACTACTAAAGTAGTTTCTATTATAATACAGTAGGTAAGTATAGGTATGTACTATAGTAAAATGAAATGATACGTCATGTGTGAAAAATGCTACTTTTTCTATCGATATTGGAAACATTAGCAATACTTCAAAAGGACACATGAGTCACATACCGCCTTCGAACATATAATAATAATATGTTAAGTAGAGTTAGAGTAACATAAGTTAAAAAATCGCTAAATGATTCATCACGTCTGGATTCTACAGATGATGCACAGTCAATACATTCTCATATGAATTGTAAATCGTGGCCAGGCATTATGATAAATAATGTGTAGATAGCAAACTAATCACACAACGGTACGAAACAGGTCATCCGAAAATTTCTATGATACCAGAGATTGAGAAATTACTAGAGCCCGCGCGTTGGATCTAGGTTTTAAATTAAGCTATATGTAGATCTATTTTGGACGCATTTATATCTACGGGTCGAATACAGAACCTCCTTTTTTGAAGTCGGTTAATAATGTTAATTCATTCAAACTTTACCACCCCTCTAGGGACGGAATTTCAAAATATCCCTCCTTAGTGCACTTCTACTTAGGCTATCTGTCAGTCAGGTCATCAGATAGAATAAATGGGCGACTTATTTTTGGTGATACAGAATTATTTATCTCTAAGTATAAAAGGCCACAGATCTCTTACGCGATCTTACTGATGATAATTATTTAAGTACCTAACGTTGTTACGGCATTGCAATAATCACTAGGGGGAAAATTATTATTTATCTCACGTGTTGCTTACATCACTTAATAATATACATGCGTAGTTTAATAAATAAATATCTCGAAGAAAGAAGAAGAAGGACGAAGTAGTTTGTAAAGACTATGAACTAGAAGACGAGTCAACAAAAAAAGAAAACGAAAGTAAGACTGGAACCAGTAATTTAGACGAGAGAACAGAATTACAATGGTAGCGGGATTCATCATCAACATCGTCTCAACTGATAGATGTTTACTGCTGGACAATGATCTCTTACAAGGATCGCCACAGAACACAGTCTCATACCGCTTGTATCCAACAACTGCCAGCAACTTTATTGAGATCGTCCATCCACCTAGTGGGTGTAGGGTAGTGATGAATATATCGATCATTGATAAAAGATATAATAATGGGTTAAAACTTAAAACCTTTACGTACTTGTGGTGCCCTTTGGTTGAATTCATCCTCTGTGAGAGCGATTAGAGCTGCGCCGTCCATTGAGAAGTATTCGGCAGGCACCATTGGCAGGTTGAAGTGTTGCAGTGTGAACATCACCCACGCTTTCACGTCACTTGTACTCCATTGCATAGGGTCTGTTGAAGAATAGGAATTTATGAGAACCTAAACAAGATTTACCACTGGGCTATCACCAAAGCGGTGATAGCTCAGTCTCCCTTTCCAGGGGAATCGAATTGTATCCCCGGTACGTACTTCTGACTTTTCGGGTTTATGTGCATTTAACAACGGTGAAGGAAAACATTGTGAGGAAAGCTGCATACTTGAGAGTTCTCCTTAATATTCTCAAAGGTATTCTACTAATCCGCACTTGACCAGCGTGGTGCACTATGGCTAAACCCTTCTCACTCAGAGAGGCGCCCCGTGCTCTGTAGTGGCCGGTAATGGGTTGATAATGATGAACCAAGATTTAGGCCATGTATTGTAATCATAATATTATGTTTTAGCAAAATTTTCCTATATAAGTATCATATTTTCCGATCATAAACACAATTATAATAATTTATTGCTGTAGCTAAAATCTATGACGCGATGAGATTAGCCCAGAGAATCATCAATAGACGTCTTAACAAATGCTTCATTCGTTGCGTAATCAACCATTTTTACAACGTTCTTGGAACTAGTATAAATAATAATATAATCATTATGTGCTTAGGCAGTAGGTAGCCTATAGCAGCGTTGGTACGAGGAAATACTTGATTCTTTCAAACTGACTCTTGATATTAGTGACGTCATTATTAATAATTATTCTACAACTGAGGTTGATCATAGTCGTTATTAAACGTTTCTAGTGTCTGACATTATTACGAGTACATATTATTATGTTAAACATTGTAGAGTTATTTTTATTACGAGGCATTTTACATATGAATGGATTGCGTTTTAGTGATTAATACTCAATGGACAGGGGGTGACTCACCTGGTGATATACCAAGCACGGTGCAAGTGTTGTCCACGTCTCGTTTGGACTGCTCGATGGCCATAGAGAGCACACGGTCTATCGCAGGCGTCACAAGAGCTTCTTCGCTGGTGCCTCCACTACTTTCTTCCATCTTGACACTCCCTAACTCTAAGGGTATAGGCCTTAAGTTAAGCCGTTTTTGAAAGGTTGTATCTTCGAGCGCCGATCGCAGTAAGATGTGATCTCTCGGTTCTTCGACTTCGATTTTTGGTGTCAAGTAACCGTGTTGTAGGCTGTCTTGTAAAATCTGATTCTCTTTGAGCAAGTCTTCAATGTCGATGTATTCTTCGTGTTGTGGGACGGGTGATAAATATTGATTGTGGCTACCGTATGACACGCAGGAGCCAGATGGGGACAGTGGGTAGGGCGATGCGAATCCCGGCACTGTGAGCCTGTTGTGAGGTTCTTCTTTGATGAAGACCGGAGAATACTCCAGGGAGTTGTAAGGGGAGGCTGGTTGGAGCGCCACCGTGGGGGTCGATCCTTCGTCTGACGATGGAGAGGGGGTTGGGTAGCCTTCGAAGTCGTAGAGGCGTTCGAGGTAGGTGTTATCTTCCGGGTACGGTGGAGGAGGCTTGGTGTGTGTGGGAGGGGAGTGCAACATCGGTTCTGGGGGGGATTCTGGAGCACCTAGGAGGCGCAGGAGATGGTTGATGTCGACGGGGGATGTTGGAACTGCTCTCTCGCCCTGGGATGCCGATGGGGGGCTGCACCCAGACCGGGGCACCGTCTGTGGCATCTGTTGACAATGAAAAAGAAAATTAATATTGTGTTTATCTTAGGCGAGTATCTCACAATATAAATGGTAAAACATTTACTTAATTAGGACTCACATGGCCTGCCAAGCAAATTCTTTAAAAACTAAACAATATTATTGCGAAATGTGTATTTACAAATTGCTTCTTTCGTAGAACCAATCTGATTTCTATCTAGAATGATTTATATGCTAATCATGTGAAAATGGGCTTTATATAATCTTTCTATTGTAATATGCTGACGTAGGTTAATAGAAAAATAGATCAATTCTTCTAAATTATTACTTGATGTAATCGAACAAAATGTATTCATTGATAAGTTTTAATTATATAGGTGTTTATAGAGGTGGAACCGATACGGTGCGTACTCCATTAAAAAGGATCAGCAAATATGCTTTGGAAGTCAAACAGAAGCACGTGTTGACATGTGAATGATTTTATTAGAATTATTATAATCAACCTGTATTGACAAAAACAATATGTGTACACTAAAATGATGGTAGTGATTTGTGATCTCTGCTCGCTGGCGTCAATCTATGCCCGCTGACGTACCACCACATGTTTCAAACACAACAAACTCCTGGATTATGCTTTATTTATTTATCTAAACGTCGAAGAGTTCTAAAATTACCTTTGAGTCATTGGACTCTAGGTTTAACCTTAAAACATTAAAATAAAATCTCAAATTTTCAAAATGTGGAAACTCAGAGAATATATTTAAAATTGTTTAAGTCTATAGTAATGTAGTATTTAAATTACTTTATTTATATGTTGTTCTTAATTTATATTTTTCCATCGTTTTTATTAATTTCCCCTGCACCTCATACGTAGATAGATAATATAACCTACTATTATACTACTAATATTATTCTTTTTAACTTTTTAATTGCGTTATTGCAGTCACAGGAAATATTCTGTTTCTTAGTATTTTTGGAAACAATTTTTACGGTACTTTGTACTATCGAATATCTAATTGTATATTTTTATAGGGACTCACTCGCAACAGGGATATTCCCATCCTAGGCCGCGGGTCAACTGACTTATTTTACGCATTTCATGAAGAAAAACCTAGCGCAAGTTTAACCGGTTGGTTCAGTCAATCGAGTGGCGAGTTACTTGCATTGTTAATTTCTTGTTTAGCTGAACAATGATAACATTTCGCACGTAATATCTTTGTATAATTATATCTCTATACTTAGCCTGACTTGTACGATCATATTTTATGCTAGATACTTCTATTGTGCTTTATTCAAAGACAGGTAACGATCTTATCATATAGGTACTATGACTCGTAATATAATCCGATGAGAACTTATTGATTTTCTGGGATGAAATATATTCTATGTCTCCAGGATGCAAGGTTTCTCTGTAGCAAATTTTGACAATTTTGTTCAGCCGTGAAAAGGTAACAGACATACAGAGTACAGACATATACACTTTCACATTATTTTAATTTAAAAGTATAGATATTATTATAGATAATATGCGTGTATATTATAGCCCGAACATTTTAAGGTCACTTGTTTAGTATTTAAAGGTTATGTGGAGAACATAATGTGCAGGCGGAACATTAGTATTAATCAAGCAGCCTCATTAACCAATAATAACCCTGTTCTACTACAGCTCTTCAGTCGTTATCATTAGATGAATATTTGATAGAATAAAAATTATAGACTATTTAATTTTTTTCTTGCGGGCTCTTCTAGATAGAATCTACTTTTTGAACAGGTGAGATCATAATATTATCCATAAAAGCAGCCGCAAAAATGACAAACGACCTGAAAATTCGATGTCAAGAAAATGTTGATATGTATATACGAGTAAGTAGGTATATACATGAAGTATATACATGAAGTAGCTACTCGTATTCTACATTCATACATACATTCTTTTGTGTACATATATGTGTGACTTTGACAAATTATACGACATCTTAAAAAGCTGTTAAAATTTTCATTAAATTCAATTCAACTACTCGATACAAGATATTCGATATCTTAATCAATATGGCGATTTAGGTACATTGTACGCATTGCGAACTCAAAATATATAGGTAAGTATATAAATCTATTAATTTCTGTATCCTAAAGAATGAGCGTATGTATGAATATATAATACGAAAAACAAGATAAATGTATCTGGTTGTCCGAGCCCGGCGTCAGGTATGCGGAAGTTTTAGGCACGCCGCATGCCTGCAGCGAATTTGTTCTTTGAAAAGCGCTTTTCGGCTTGTATTGTCAGATTCAATACGGATAAAGTTGACTACGATCAAATACCTGTGCATATTTAAGATTAAATACGTACATATTATACTCATAAATGTCTCTACTTTTAAAATATAATACGTATATACGTAATTAGTAACTTAATTGCGTTGCGTTTGAATGCGTTGACGTATAACATCAGCAAGTGAAAGAAGATGACATTCCCACGTAGTGTGGGATAAGGCTCAAAAGAAGAAGATGTACTTACATAGTTACTTTTTAACTGTGACGTGTTTATTATGTTCGTCTAATTTCGATTCCTATTAATGAATTATCATCAATAGCTTTGCATAAAATAATACTAATGTCAAAGGAAATAAGAAAGGTAGCCTTAGGGTAGAAGACAAAAAATAGTCTTCTTAGTTCAAGTTGTCAGAGTTCAGAACAAACTATGGATCGTTGTTAAACTTTCTTATATATACAGGTAACTTGCAACGAACTTAAAATGAATTATGTGAGATAGTTCAGCATTATGAAACTAAAATAAACGCTTCATTTTTATTCGTTAATCGAATACAAACACGCTCTTTCTCCAATTAAAGGATATACGCTCCAAAGACTCGGAATTTTCATTCGATTATGCATTTAACTATTGTTTCCTAATTTTTTTTGGCGGAAGCTAAACCTTTTGGTTTGACGTCAAGCCTTATTGTGTCTGCAAACAATTCTAGATCAGAACAGACATGCCAGCGTGACAAGACAAATCGCAGCCTTCTGTTGTTACAATTTCAACGAGACCTTGGGGTTTTCACGAGTGAGTTGTACCTGTTCAGACATTGTTGAGACGAATTGCAAACAATTACCTTTACCGAATATGGTACTGCCGGAATAGTATGAAATCTTGGTACCAATAACATTTGAAAGAGTAATAAGTATTTAGGAACTTTATAACATTTTAGAGCTTAAATTACTAAAGTTTAAGCTCTAAATTCTTCTCTCCTATGAGAGAGGAGGCATGTGCCCAGCAGTGGAATGTAGTGGTGAAATCCTAACTAAGTAATATTATAAATGTACAAACAAACTCACTTTCGGAGTTTGTTTGAGAGAAACTTATGCTGAGTGTAATAAATATTACGATTAATTATTCATTATGTAAACATGTACTAATGTCAATTTGGTCATCAAAGATATTTCACATATATAGATATTTCGTACACTACGTCTAAAATAATATCTCCCATGCATTAAGACACGTGCACTGGCAACAAAGCTACATTTGCATAATACCTATCTCGGTGTAAGAGATGTCACAGTCAGATTAACTTTAAATTGCCCATTAGTCTCGGCACGGCAACACCGAATACAACCTCTTGACAAATTGTACACGGAATAGTGAACTTTATGACATTAAGAATAAGCTTTACTCTCTTAGATATGCCGTGTTGCGAACTGTGCTCTTTACTCCGTTTGTAGCACTTAAACCAGGTTTGACAAGCATTCAAAACATGTTTAGCAACTATAAATAAGTATAAAATGTTGTAAAAAAAAACGAATGGGTGGGAATCCCAAAGTCGCTGATAAATGATTGTCACGGATGAGAAGTAATGTGTTAGATTCTTAAATTTGATATAAGACTCGTTAATTCATCATTTTGGGATGCTATGTTATCGTAGTTAAACTCTAATGACATCATAATAGCTTCTGAAACCTTCTGGAGGTTGTTTAACTTCAACAATTTTTTTCTTCTTTACAATTTTCGCGTAGGTTTCATATTTTTCTAAATTTTGGCAAAATTCTAAAAGTACCTAAGTACACTCTAAATATCAATTAAATAAACTTTAAAATCAGTTCAATCAGATCCTGATATTATTCCTAATAAAGAAACAAACTCACAAACTTTACTCTTTATTATTAGTAGGTACCTATAGAGAAAACTTGTTAAGTAATCGGTGCTTAAATTGAAAGTGTTAGAAAACTAACTAGTTTCAAAATGCCGACAATCTCAAATTTCATATTTTATTGGCACCTACTCTTTGTTCTAATAAATGTAGATACGGTATGAATTAGTTTTTCAATAAAAAAAATTATCAAAAGTCTGTGGCACTGAATTTGCCCCAGTGATACATAACTAGCAAAGAACCCTTCAAAAGTTCGTAAACAACAAACACTCGTAACCGTAATCGTAATAAACTCACTTTAAAGGTCTCCTCCGAAATGTAACAAGTTCACTGCAATTATTTTATTAAACAGAAAAATCCGCACTCACTCGAAATGTCAGCCGAGTCAGGGTTGTTGCACCTTTGACGTAGCGTCCATGTTTTGAGGTTATGTTACACCGGCGCCTACTCCGTTACCCAATGCTGAGGTTACGTAGTTTTTTGGCCCATGACCGCGTGTACACGTCGAGTAGATCACACAGGCACTGAGCTCTGCGCTCGCGCACACCGCCTGTGGTTCAATGAAGGCCCGCGTCACGCCGGGAAATACGCTCCTAAACTAATATCTAACTTAATAGTGTCTAACATCTGCACAATACGCCACCTATTACGTCAGTATCGCATTCAATCATTATTTATGACGTTCACTTAAGTACAAAAGTGATTTGTTGTCAATAATTTTCCAAATTCAACTATTGCGATGTTCATTTGACCGAAATTGATAACTTTGTTACCGGGTTCTTTTGGTTTTAGATTATTGTGGTTTTATAATATAAAAAGTAGTTAGGTACATTAAATGGTCAGAATCTTTGGTTGAACCATATGAATGTCTCAAATCAACCGTATCAAATCAGTAAATTACTTATTTCTTATGTTAAGATCTATTATATTATTACCAATCCAATGACATTTAGTTCATAGTCAATATTTGCCTATTGAAATCCAGGGAGTAGGAATAATTCAAAGAATAAGATAAAACAATAAAGCTTTTTAGTCGTACTCCTACTTAGTGTTGTAAATGAAACCATGCAAGTAAAACCGTGGAGAGAAACTAAGCCATAATCAAGCAAAGGTCGTGATTAGATTATTATTCATTATTTCTAATAAGTTAAATATAGGTTTTATGTATGCGTTTAATTATAATAATGAATGTACAAATAATAATGAAATTCTAACACTTGATTGTTATTTAATTGCTGTTTCAATGAAAATTGAGTTATAAACCGACACTGGATATTCCTTAAGATTAATCTGATAATGGCCTGACTCATGAGATCCCATAGTATATCCGATACAGAAACAAAATATGTACATTGTACAATGTACATAATATATTTTTATCATATAGAGATTCCATATAGAGTTTGTGCATTTCAAAAATGCCAAATGAAATATATAAGTTTATACGTATAATAATTATTAAAATACGTATCTTTATACGGCTCTCTTGTCTTAATAAATCTCTTTAGATTTGATTTGATTTATTAGATATGTACTTATATTTAAACCCTTAAAAAGGTATCGTTACGTATTGTAAAAAAATAACACTAAAAACTTGATATGCCTATAAGGTCTGTTAGACTTTTTTAATCTTTTAGATCTTTTTTAAATATCGAATATTATTGTTAGTACCAATGTCACCTGATCCAATCGAAAAAAATCGGAACCATTCTAATGCAACGAAAAAACCAAGTCCAAAAAAAGCTGAACTAATCATTCTGGACACGGTGTTATTGGTCAGAAAACGATGACGTCACACGCCTTCACTTCATTCATAGTCTAACTATAACACTAGCTGCCTAACACACACATGCTTAAAACTAGTGACGTGTGTAACACGTGGGAAAACTTTAGTTCGTGATAGAATTGTTTACGTTCGCCCACGGCGATGTACTATTACAAAACACAAAATACAAAGGAAAATAATCCCCTGTTGAGGAATATTAAGATTCATATTCGCTTGTTATTAATTTTGTAGTAGGTAGTCGTTGGTTACCGTACATCTTTATTTATCTTCTTATACATGTATTGTAGAATTTACATGTGTGTGTGAACGTTAGCATCACGTAAAAACATCTATTCAGTTGCATCGACATGGAAAGGGATTTTATTATTTTCTTTATTCATGTCGGTTTTTCTCATAGTGGCGAATTCTCCCGTGGAAAAGACATCGACGAGTGTGAGTGCCCTCTAGTTGTTAAACAAAATAATGTGGCTTAGGTATACTGTTGAACACAATCTCTAAACTAAACTAAATTGACAGGTTTAAAAATAGTGCTATACTTTTCCGCAGGTATCACTGCGAAAGAGATAAGAATATATTTCTCCCTGTCATTTTGGTTTAGGTTTAGAGATTGTGTACAACAGAATTAGCCACAATGTATATATCTACTCTTGTGTTACTCGTCACTTTTATATACCTACTCTTCAATAATATATTGTATATATTATGTGTGAGCTTCTAAAAAGCTCGTTATTTTAAATTAATAGATGTATCTTTCTATAATCTAACAATAAGAAAACAAAACATCAATTTTAAAATTTAACATGGAGTATGCAATCTATTATAATGTCTACATCTTTGAATTTGATTAAAAAGAATTTGTTGGTTGAAAAGTTTATTATTTATAGTCGTAAATAATTAAATAATAATCTATATCTATTCTATCTATTGGTCTAGGATCCCACCTTAGAAATTTCTAGCCTCATCTGTTATTTAAACGAATTATATGTCAAATGAAAGATTATTTTATTCTTAATCGAACCGTATTTGGTTGCCTGGTCAAAAGTGGTGCTAAATCATGGTTGCCTGGATTTTAAGATATAAAATGTTCGGTGCGAGTGTTGAAAGTGACAGAAAAGTGTTGCGCGCGCAATTTCATTTGACAGACAAAGATGCAGTGAGGCAGGCGTGCACTCGGCAGGTGCTTAGTCTATACATAGATTAAAACCATAGACTTTCTGTGCCTGTCCATTAAAGATATTTACAAAAAAATAAGTGAGTGACGTAAGGGATAAGTAATAAAACGTAAAAAAGCTGTTTTTGAAAATTTTGTCTGTTTGTCTGTATGTTTGTGCATGTATTACGCAAAAACTACTGAATGGATTGAAATGAAACTTAGCATGATTTAAGTTCATAGTACATAATAGCATATAGGATACCTTTTATCCCGAAATTCAGCAGAGTTCCCTTGGGAGAGAGGATGAAAGTCAAAATACACATTTTGACTTTCATCCCCTCTTCCAAGGGAACTGTGCTGAATTTCGGGATAAAAAGTATCCTATATGCTATTATGTAGTATGAACTTAAATCATGCAAAGTTTCATTTCAATCCATTCAGTAGTTTTTGCGTAATACATGCACAAACATACAGACAAACAGACAAAATTTTCAAAAACAGTTTTTTTACGTTTTATTACTTATCCCTTACGTCACTCACTTATTTTTTTGTAAATATCTTTAATGGACAGGCACAGAAAGTCTATGGTTTTAATCTATGTATAGACTAAGCACCTGCCGAGTGCACGCCTGCCTCACTGCATCTTTGTCTGTCAAATGAAATTGCGCGCGCAACACTTTTCTGTCACTTTCAACACTCGCACCGAACATTTTATATCTTAAAATCCAGGCAACCATGATTTAGCACCACTTTTGACCAGGCAACCAAATACGGTTCGATTAAGAATAAAATAATCTTTCATTTGACATATAATTCGTTTAAATAACAGATGAGGGTAGAAATTTCTAAGGTGGGATCTCCTACTATATACATATAATAAAATCGTAGACTTGCCGTATCTGTACATTGAAGATTTTTGCAAAATAATAACTGGGGGATGTTAGGGATAAGTATAGAACGTAAAAAAGGTATTTTTGAAATTTTTGTCTGTTTGTCTGTTTGTCTGTATGTTTGTGCGCACATCACGTAAAAACTACTGAATGGATTGAAATGAAACTCTGCATGATTTAAGTTCATACTATGGAGTAACATATAGGATACTTTTTATCCCGAAATTGAGCACGGTTCCCTTGGGAGAGGGGATGAAAGGCAAAATATGTACATAGCTGTAATTCGTTAACGGGTGGTCCGATTTCATTCATTCTTTTTTTGTTAGAAAGTAGATACTTTAAAGACTACTGGCTAATCTCTAAAAGGCTGGACCGATTTTGATGGGACTTTCACTGGCGGATGTTTACATTTTGATGTACCTAAACATCCGCCAGTGAACTTTTTACAGTTTTTAGCAAGGTATAAGCTCAAAGGAGCTTAGGAAAAACAAAATGATTCACACGGGATTATTAAAATCAATATCCACGCGAACGAAGTCGCGGGTATCCGCTCGTAATAAATAATAATTAATAAACAAATGATTGTTTGTCGTTTGCTATATTATTTTAGAGGCTAGCATGAAAACAGTTAGTCGGGGACTACGTTACATGCAAATTAAGGTTTTAGATCCAGTGGGTTTAAACTGTAGGTATAGCTACACTATTGACTGTAACTATGTTACTCTGTAGTTTTTTGTCTCAGATTAATATGGCCTTACCAATATAAAGCTACCTATGTAATTGTAAATTATGCAATAAAGTTGTTTACATATTATTTAACATCCGTAAAAAATTTCCGCAAAAATTAACAAAACACGCAAAGCGTTTAGTTGTAAGTTAAGTAGTAGTTAGCTAGGTAGTAGTTAAGTTAGGTAGTAGTTACGATCTTATAATCCAGTCACATAGTGAATAGAAATGTAAATATTCATTTCATTTCATCAGTACCATATTGCAATTCAAGAAGGCGCGATTCAGCGAAGAGCTTAGGATTACGATATAGTACGAAGATAATATTGGCACGCTGTATGAATTTATTTATTTAACTTTAAGTAATACACATAGTATACCACAATATATTACTACATATTCAAACGCCTGTTTGTTGGTTGTTTGTCTAATCTGTCTGCATGAAAGCGCTAATCTCTAAAATTGCTGAGCGAATTTTATTTACGTTTTAATTAATAGATTACAGTGTGTTTTGGAAAAGATTACTGTCCTTGTTATATTAGTAAAAAACTTCCGTTTTTTAATGAAGTAAAATTATTTAGGTGTATTAATAAATACATGTGTAAGGACAAAGCTATCAATATCGTTTCAGTAAGTTAAAGTAAAAATGTAGAGGAATTTAAATCTATGGAATTAAATGGAAAACCAATAATAATTATTATTTTATTTAATACTGAATTTGCAGTAAAATAATTAATAATAAAACGAAGTCTTAAAATTAAGACGTTGTAGATAACATATCTTTAAGGGTATATCTACAAGTTAATATAAGTAAAACTGTTGTAAAGAGTATTAAAAAATATCCTTCATTTATTGAAATAAGAAGTAGGTACTTGCATATTTTTAACGTAGGCGTAATGTCCTGAGCACTTCTAATAATATACTCCACTGCATTATGTAATCGGAATTGCCGACTGAGTAACTCATAAATGTCATTACTATTTGTCCATTCATAAAACTTGTTCGCAAGTCCTACAGAACAAAGTAACCAAATGAATAGTAAACAATAAATCATAAGGCCTTCCTCACATAGGTGAGGCCTTACGTCCAGCGCTAGTGAGATATCTGTTTTTACTATATATTTTTTAAATGGGCCGCAAGTAATCTTACACCAATTAGATAAAAAAGTGTGAAGGTGGCTTAATAAGCCCAGAGTGCTTAGTCTAAGTTTGAAGCGCTCCAAAACTAAAAGTACCATACTAGAAGTATACTATTGATCGAATCACAAATGACTTCAGAGCAAAATGAACCCAAAGACCCTTTTTTTAGGTCCATTTTACTCTGAAGTCATGGTGATTCGATCAATAGTATACTTATAGTATACTAAAAAGTTTTGGAGCGCTCCAAACTGAGACTAAGCACTCAGCAAAGGTCATAATTTATTAATAGTTCCGAACAGTCAGACTATCGATAAACTTAGAATCGAATCAGGTTGTTTCAGAACAAAAAAAATATATAGTTTTTGTCCATGAGATAATACGTTATAATAAATTCGGACGTTCTATTTTAAGCAAAAAATGAGAAAAGTATGTAGAGAGTGAACGTGATCCTACCAAATAAAATAAAATATCGATAATATTATGATGTTTATTGGTCCACGCAGTTAGCTAGACATTTCTGGTATGAAAATATATCAAAGACGATGATAAGAATAAGCGAAAATAGCCAAAAAGACGAATGGGTAAATGTACTTGTAAATTCTAAAAAACTCGCATTCGTCTTCTGCTAGTTTTATAGCATCAGCTGTATTAAGGATAAATAAATAATCAAAAAAATAGATGCATATAAAATATAACTTAGTGAATTAAGCAGTCGCATAAAAGTATTTTTTATGTATATATAAAAATAATATAAATCTTTATACCTGATAAAATTCGATTGCGCATATTTTGCAACCCCATACCAACACCATATTCACAATTTACTATAAACAATTAACAAAACAAAAAACAATATAATAAAACATTCATATAATATAGTCAAAATGTATAGAAAAATTAGTATTATAACATATCTGACAACATACAACTTTAATTGAACGACAATGAATTCCAATTTTTCATTCACTATCACAATTATTTTATTCTGAAGGGTTTATCGTCAAAGTTATCTTGGGAACAAAGTGCAGAGTTTGTCGATAAGATATCACAACCGTGCGCGTCACTAGTCTTTAGACCTGACGATTCGACACGACGTTAATTTACAATACGTCTTTAATGGCGATCACAAACAAGTAAATGATCGATAATTAATATTTAAAAATAAAATAATCGGTGTGACGAAAGTTAATCAAAATAGTGTATGAGACACTTTAACGCATTTAAGTAATATGACCCACGAAAAATACTATAATATGTATGTACTCGTATACCTACTAGCAGAGTTTAGTCTGTGTGTTTATTTATGTTTATCATTAAAGTCTTAACGATTACGATCTCATCACGACAAATACACTGGAAGTTATCACGTTTTAATAGAATAAATTGAAGAAACACAGATTATAAAACTATTGTCTATTTAAACAGAATCACCAATATTCATAGTTACATTGGAACTTTTATGAATATTTCTAAAAAGATCGTACGTAAAACCTCATTCCATGCCTCGTGAAGAGTGCATTTTAACCAACTTCAACAAAGAAAGCGGTTTTTATTAATTTTTTTTGCGTTAATAATTATCACAAAATCGTATCGTAGTCGTCTTATATTCAGACACGTACCAGAAAACAATGTAACAAACAATATTTTGACGTTGATTAGTTTAGCTGTTCTGTTACTATAAACAACTTGCGTTCCTAAAATGATATCAATTGAAAATATTACAGTTATTTTTTTTTTAAAGCGAAGTGAAGCGAAGCGAGCGATTTAATGCTGCCACGCTGCTCCAATGGCGGGCTTTAGCGATTATTTTCACATGATAGCGATAATAACCGAGCCCGACGGATTTTAACGCGCATGGGGGTGACATACTGCCAATTACCAACTCCGAGATAGCACTAAGAATTTCTTGACAGAAACCCCCAATAGGTTAATATTACAATTTTTGGCCCGACCCGGGAACCGAACCTAGGATCTCGTGGTCCGCAGTTGAAAATGCTAACCGCTAGACCAACGAGGTGACGATCCATTGACAGGTTCCTTATCAATACACGCGCCGTAATAGAGTTATTTATGACCCAGCAATCAGCCGTAGGTAGATACAGCTAGTATAATTATAGTACCTGATGCCCGCGACTTCATCCGCGTGGATTCATATAAATCTCATACAAACTTTCAATGACCCGCCTAGGTTATAAGTTAGCTTTTATTCTTCTTTAATAATTAGTTGCAATTTCAATACGTACCTACTAATTATTATCTTGGATTTCTTATCCAATATCGTACTTAACATAACTAGGTAGGTATATGGTGTTAGAAACGTTTAGTAAAATGTATGACAAAAGTTTCGATTTTCACAAGACTTTATTGTTTTGTGTCTAGATAGGTAGGTATGTTTTTATGGGTTTAATAAGAAATTCAGGATAAGACCAATAAAGAATGTCATTGACCAATCTCATCTATTTTTGCAAGTCTATTAAAAAACATATAATTTTGACTAACAATATCAGGATGTTTGCATCAAAAAATGGACCTTGTTTAAAAATTTTTTGCAACCAAGAATATTAAGTCAACATCGTCTGTATGATATATGCAAACTAACATAGCGTAATAAGTCGCAATGGCCTGCAATAAATATTTAAATACATATCACAGATTTATCGTCTAATAGTGATGAAGATAAAGTCCACGATCCACGTTTAAAAGAAGAAGAGAGATAAGTAGGTACTTTATATTTGAATTAACAACCCTACAACTGTAGGTCAACAGTTCCTAGGGGCACTGACGTCTCTTGCGCCTTTGCGGTAAAGATATTAATCAACAATACTAATATAATCTGCACATCCTGTAAGTCGTCCCTTTTTATGAACTTACAAACGCAAGATTCTTCCAAAGTTACAGAACATCAATAAAAAAGCTGTACCTACCTACTCTGTACAAAATTTGAGACTTCAGAAAGGCAGTTCCCAACTAGGGACACAATGATACGCTTTACTTTCGATACCAAGTACCTACGATACAAGATAGGTACCTACTTTAGGTAGGGTAGGGTTTGTTTTTTTGTATTGCATCACCAAAATTTTCTTCCTCAACAAACATAAAATAATGAAATTGTTGTTTGCATTTTACCCCAGTCCTTAGAAAAAAATACCGATACGAGTAGGTAAGTACATAGGTATCGATACCTTTTCATCGATATGGTATCGAGTAAAAGTTTCGATACCCGTTAATAGGTATCATTTCATCGCTACATTTTCTAACACGTAGGTAGTACAGCTGTATAAAACAATTTAATTTGCCGTCCTATATCTAAAAGATCAACGCATAATTATATCTAGTAGGTACCTACTTAATTGTTCTATTCTACTATTTTTGATCATTTTAGGATCAATTATGTAACTTATTTGAGCGTGCCATAGGCGCCAAAGCGCCAGTCCTTTAGATGAAAACCGGTCTTCAAGGCCTTTGGTTTTCCCGCTCCCAACAAGATGGCGACGCATACATGTAAGTCCTACATCGTATGGCTGTAACCAAATCTTTCAAAGCATACTAAATACTGTTATCTACGCGAAAAGGGTCATATTTGCATGTATTTAGATAGAAGGCTTTACGTGAATCGCTCGTGAATTAAAATTTAAAACACACAACTGAATGTAGACATTATTCCTTCGATATAAAAACGAATTTTCAACGTGATTTCTGGACTTGTTTTGGATTCGACTTAGCAACAACAAGATTTTTAATATTTAAATAATATTGATTTTAAAAATGCAGAATATTTCATTGGTACAGTTTTTTTTATTACGGCCAACCGCGATGTTTTTTTGTAATTAGTTTAAAATGGCTTAATGAAGTGGATTGTGGAAATATTCATTTGGAAAATTAAAACAATCTTATTATTAATTTAAGTCATAACATCATTATTATAAGAATTTAAATTTCGTGCAAGAAACAGCGTTACCGATATTATAGCTCATCGAATAGCGAATGGCAAAGGGCGGAACACACAACCCGAAGAACCTATAGAAGTTGGGGTCTCAAGGCTCGAATGACGACCCTGTACTGGGAAATGCAGCATTGGAAGACCCCACCAGGCGAACTCCCACAAACAGGACAAGATCGTGTTCTGTAGCGAACCTTACAAAAGACCTATGCATAGCTGTGGGCGCCTATATTTTGAGACCAAGAAGGTTCGCGAAGGCTGTCCAATTAAACACCATACACTTAATAATAGTAGAGCAACAAGACAAAGGAACAACAAGCTCAGGTACGTACAGCGTAACGAGATCAGTTTGCCCACAAGGTTACATATTATGCAAATGGCCAGCCTGTGACGCAAGGTTCCCTTTCACCGCCTCCATTGGGCCCAACATAATACATAATCGGTCCAATCTATAATAAATCGTGCTCGAGTGTTTATGTGACGATTAATTGGCTACACTGCCTATAATTACTTACAAAGTTAGTATTGTGTATTATAAGTGCTTTTGAAGGTTGTAGTTTTTTCACCTGTACTACATTTAGATATTGTGTACAAGGATTTATTAGTAAAACCCTTGCACGGTCTGAAACTAAAACTCTAAACTCGGAAAAAAACAGTTTTAAGAGGGACAAAATTATGCAAATTGTAAAATGGCAATTAACGATGTACCTACGATGTACACTGTAGTGCAGAGATCAAATAGAAAAGTAACGACCTTTTGATAAGTGTAGTATAGCCTAAACGTAAGTTTTGTCACTTTCTTACTTTATGTAAAGTGACAAACACAAAAGTTGTAGATATCCGATTCGATACTTATCAGAAGGTGGTGAAACAGGCCCTTAATAAGAAAAACCAAAATAAAAGCAGACGAACGTTGTAGCAACGATACTATTAATTTTTATTCTGTGGTAATGCATTAATATCAAGAAATAAATAGGTATAACATTAAATTGAAAAGATGCAAAATTATCTTAAATTAATAATATAATTTAAAAGCAGTGTATTAGATATGCATTATTAATAAGAACACCTGTTTTTCTTCGATTATCTAATAATTCTAACAAGACTTCGGTAGAATTCCGCTATTATACAACTGGTTAGCATAATATACATGACAATATTCATAATCTATAATATGAATACATGACATTTAGAGCAGCAAATCAGGTATAAATCGGTATCAGCAAATAAAAAATCATGTATAGGTATACTTAATTGAAATCGTAAAATCAATACTTATAATGATGTGATTTAAATAGGAAAATGTATCTGTTATCGAAGTGTTCTGAATTACGATAAGTAATTCAGAACACTTCGATAACGTAATTATCGATCGATTCGGTAAGTTATCGTACGATAAGATGTATTTTCAATTCAGAATAACCGTATCGACAGGGTAGTTGTCGAAACCGGAACCGAAACGAAGTGTTCTGAATCGCCCTGCAGGTACCGATTATCACGTTAGCAAAGACATATCGAAGAGTTCCCATGGGATTTTTAGAAACCGCAAATCATCAGCTGCTACATCAGTTAAACAATATAAACAAAAATAGGTTAGGCCTAGATTTTGATTTATTGAACTGGATCAAAGAACTACCCTGCTAAAACAATATCTACGTTTATATCCCGACCAGGAAAAACAAAAACTTCACTATGTTGCCGAATAATAGGGAACTAATTGCTTCTACTGGCAACACTAAATTTAAAACATCATTAATTAAGGCTATCTGTGAAGATAATAATGTAATTTCATATTTACAATTACAATAATTAGTCCACCAACCCACATTAGAGCAGCGTGTAGGTGGGTCTAAGCTCTAAATCGCTCACTCCTATAGGAGAAGTCTGCCCAAAAGTGGGACGTGTAACGTCACAGGGCTGTAGTGGTGGTGATGAAGATTAAATAATTTAAATCTCACACGAATACTAGTGTTATTAATATAAGTATCAATTATAAAAGCTAAAGTGGCGTTCCTAGAGCAAGCAGTTTTTTTTATTTTTCTGGTCAAGTTTTTTTAATACAAGCGGACACCCGCGACTTCGTTCGCGTGGATATTGGTTTTTGAAAATCCCGTGTGAATCATTTTGTTTTCCTAAGCTCCTTTGAGCTCATACCTTGCTAAAAACTGTTAAAAGTTCACTGGCGGATGTTTAGGTAGATCAAAATGTAAACATCCGCCAGTAAAAGTCCCATCAAAATCGATCCAGCCTTTCTGAGATTAGCTGGTAATCTTTAAAGTATCTCCTTTCTAACAAAAAATGAATGAATGAAATCGGACCACGCGTTAATGAATTACAGCTAAGTACACATTTTAACTTTCATCCCCTCTCCCAAGGAAACCGTGCTGAATTTCGGGATAAAAAGTATCCTATATGTTACTCCGTAGTATTAACTTAAGTCATACCAAGTTTCATTTAAATCCATTCAGTAGTTTTTACGTGATGCGCGCACAAACATACAGACAAACAGACAAACAGATAAAAAGACAAACAGACAAACAGACAAAAATTTCAATAATAGCTTTTTTACGTTCTATTGCTTATCCCTAACATATCCCAGTTATTATTTTGCAAAAATCTTTAATGTACAGATACGGCAAGTCTACGATTTTATTATATGTATAGATTCAACTGCGAATCTCATATATTCTTATTCAAAGTCATAGGTTTTGCTGTTATATATATACAAAAACTTACTTAGATATTATGTCAAACAGGAATGAATTAAATATACATAGATCAAGTCACAGCAATCTACAAGTATTTTCTTTAATTGAAAGCTGCCTTCACCACATAAGAATGTCGCTTTTCCGCAGAAAGACTGGTTATGACTTTCATAAGTAACAAAAAGACCCTCGTAAATCTAAGCTACACACGTTTACCTACCTCAAGCGTGACCAACCAGTATACCTACGTCAATACTTGAAAGAATTTGAGCCTTTGCATACTTTGTCTTCAATTTAATACCTTTGTCGAACATATTTACCTCTATCGAGAATTTTCACAGAGCAAATGCTTGAGCGTCTCGTCGAATCGAACCTGCCCACGAAAATTCAGTCTGTTATTAATCACTAAAAAAAACACTGCGGCTGGACCATTTATTTAACTTGACTCATAAGTCATAAGTGGGGCTAGCCAAATAAGAGTTCGCAACAAATAAAATCTCATTTTCCTTTTAGTCTCGCGAGACTTTCGCAACGATGTGAATCAGTATTCGAAGATTGGAGATACGAAAGTCTTATTTGAATGAACGAGGCGTTACGCGTACCGTTAGGAAATGTTTTAAAAGAACTGTTCTCATAATATAGTACAAATAGATGCAACGTAATTGTAGTGTATTTTTAGTCTACATACATATTTGATTCAAATTAACAAGTATAAATTAAAAATTTAAAAACCCCCGACATTCATCATTTTGTGGTGGCGGCCATCTTGGATTTGCATAGTGCTATTCTACTAGCCCTTTCATTTGATACCCATATTAAGGGAGTTATGAAAAAATATGTAATCCGCTATTTTGTAGCGGCGGCCATCTTGGATCGATTTTCATAAAACATAGGTAACAACACTCTCGACTAATTCACCTTTCAAACAAAAAACCGCATTCAAATCGGTCCACCTGTTTGAGCGCCACAGGGGAACAGACAGACACACACACGCACGCACGCACGCACCCACACGTGTGTGTGTGTGCGTGTATGTGCACACACACACACACAGACACGTCAAACTTATAACACCCCGTCGTTTTAGCGTCGGGGTTTAAAAATAATAATTATTATTATTTAATGTACGCCAACTTATGGCTATTCTACTACCGATACCAGTTCGGAAAGCGGATTCTTTTGAAAAGAATCTACAAGAATCTCAGCAGTTGCAGTTTTCAACAAAACAAAATGTTATAAATTAGGACACTTCACACTATCCTATGGGCGGCTGAACATAAAAATCAAAGAAAAAATTAATAACACGTATCTACCTGGCTGGATTCGTGTTTTCGACAGCCAGGCCCAATATCTCATGCATGAAATAACCCGGAACATCCCGAGTTCTATATAAACTAACTGTAAAAATGTCAAACCATGTTGTTTCCCAAAAAGTAAATTTCTGTACTAAACGAGGTTTACGCCCATTAAGGTTACCAAAAGAGGCAGTTTTTATTTTAAGAGCAGCCTATATTATTTAAAATACGATATTATGCAAACACAAGCGTAAATTTTCCATTAGTTACCTCGAAAAACAAACAAGACGAACAATTTGTTCGGTGTCGTAACAGAGTAAGTAGTCAAAGAGAATGGGGCGATTGTTTTCGGCCAAGTTTTCACTTGACTCTATCGGGGTCGAGGACGTTGCTTCTGTTCCGAGTTACGTGATCCGCCACGCCGATGTGTGTCCGAATATGTGACTCATTACTGCGATTGACGTCAAACTAACATATTGCAAAATGGCCGGCGTCCAAACCTGCCACGCAAATAACTTAACTTAATTCAAGTACGTAGTACAATGTATTATATATTCTGTGACTCAAGTATATTCAAGGCGAGAGTGAATAGGCACCTTCTAGAAAAGCGCGCTATAACCTAGACCTCATCATTGCCTTCCATCAGAAATGATTGCCATCAAGCTCAAACCAATGTCACAAAGAGAGTATGATTATTATTAATAAAACATATTGCAAAATGGCCGGCGTCCAAATTATCTGCCACGCAAATACCTTTACTTAACTCGAGTTTATTTAAGGTGACAGTGAATAGGCACCTTCTAGAAAAGCGCGCTATAACCTACACCTCATCATTGCATTCCATTAGAAATGGTTTTCATCAAGCTCGAACCATGAAAAGAGTATGATTATAATTTTTTTTTAAAACTTCCCTATTTTGCGCAGTCGTGTAGTCTTACTATTGAGAGGTTCTGATTTTGATTAGTTCCAGAACGTGTTCTTAAAAGTTGATGGGTTTGATTGGTTAAAATTCAATTTCAATATCAAACTCGATCAAAGAATCGTTTGTATGGGGCGTGCTCGGAAGTGCTCGAAGAAACTTCTATTAAAACCTGAATTAATTTTGTTTACTCGTTATATTATGCATGGGTTTAAATTTTACGCCATGTTATATCTAACTACATTATGTTTATTTATTTTTTATATCTGATTTAGGTACTTATTTTATTGACACAGTATAAAAAAACAATACCCTCCTTCTGGTGCAGTTAGATAAAAAAGTTTGAGTTATTAAAAAGGTAAATTGCAGTGTAATGTGAACATAACTCAGCGAGCGTCAAGAACTCCATGGGAAAATATCTGAACTAGAAATCTAGTTGCTTTTAATAACAGGTAAATATTTAAGTCTTTTACTGAGGCCCATTTTTAACCCCCGACGCAAAAACGACGGGGTGTTATAAGTTTGACGTGTCTGTGTGTGTGTGTGTGTGTGTGTGTGTGTGTGTCTGTCTGTTCCCCTGTGGCGCTCAAACGGGTGGACCGATTTGAATGCGGTTTTTTTCGTTTGAAAGGTGAATTAGTCGAGAGTGTTGTTAGCTATGTTTGATGAAAATCGATTCAAGATGGCCGCCGCTACAAAATGGCGGATTACATATTTTTTCACAACCCCCTTGATATGGGTATCAAATGAAAGGGCTTGACTAGTAGAATAGCACTATTGCAAATCCAAGATGGCCGCCGCCACAAAATGGCGAATGTCGGGGGTTTTTTAAATTTCTAATTTATACTTGTTAAAATTGTGACCGAGCTTCTAATAGTTTTTTTAGGGTTACGTGCCCTAAAAAACCCGCACCTACCCCAGTTGTTTTAGGGTGCCAAACGGGATTCTATCAACCCAGAGTGTCAAGTTTCAGCCGTATTAGGTAGCCAGTTGAAGTTTTCAGAAAATAAGGGTTACTATATAGTCTTTATCACGGCAAATGTAAGCAAAATTAAAAAAGTAAGCTCCAAGAATTTAAAGCATAATTATAAGTATGAGTATGTTAGGTACCCACTGCATTTCAAAGTTTTTTATTCGCTTCAATCTAAAGTAATAAAACATCAATAAAAATTCAACAATAAAATATTATCACCTAGACATACTATCGAAGAACGTGCTCGTATGAAACTCGTTTTTATTCTAGCATACTCAATCAATTAAAAAGCATAAAGAACTTTATTATGTTTTGATATGGTTGACATTTGCTTGTTTTTTTTTTTGTTTAAATCTAGTATGAAAAACAGCCTGAGATGTGGCCTTCAGGTTCGCTTCCGAGTTGTTCAGAGTGTGCGCAAACTTGCAGATAAAAGCTCACTACACGACACATTGTAGGGACTGCAAGGTCTGTCGACATAATACCACCGACATCACACTTCACACTATATAATTTTATAAAGGCTTAATTATGTGTGTGTGTATGTTTGTAAAAAGCTGTGATAGCCTAGTGGTTAGGACGACCGACTTCTAATCGGAGGTCGTGGGTTCGATCCCGGGCACGCACCTCTAACTTTTCGGAGTTATGTGCGTTTTAAGTATTTAAATATCACTTGCTTTAACGGTGAAGGAAAACATCGTGAGGAAACCTGCATGCCTGAGAGTTCTCCATAACGTTCTCAAAGGTGTGTGAAGTCTGCCAATCCGCTTGGCCAGCGTGGTAGACTATGGCCAAAACCCTTCTCACTCTGAGAGGAGACCCGTGCTCTGTAGTGAGCCGGTAATGGGTTGAGCATGATGATGATGATGATGATGATGTATGTTTGTTACTTTTTAACGCAACTACTGAACCAATTTGGCTGAAATTTTGAATGAGATAGATTATGCCCTGACTTAACACATAGGCTTTTTATCCTGGAAAAATCCACAGTTCCCACGGGATATTGAAAAAACCAATATCAATAGCTACAGCTATAGGTAGATTAATATAGCAAACTTCCTTGAAAGTAGGTATAAAGGTTGGAAAAGGGAGCGGGAACCGGAACCGGAAAACCGATTCCCTCGGGATTTGTGAAAATCCGAAAATCATGCGGGCGAAGCCGCAGGTAGAAGCTAGTATTATCATAAAATCAAATTATTTAGGCTTAGTTGTAAATATAATGCATAGAATTAGTAGATATGCATAGAGTTAGCAGTTAGCTGATAGAAATAATTGAAGGTATATACCGCTATACCAAACTTTTACTACAATGCTTCAAAAATTGAATTTTTTCTATTCAGACCATAATTATCGTCCACCTAAAACACAAACTAATACTGTAAGGCGCACCTTCGACAAAATGTTTTAAATATTTAAAAGTACGACTCAACACGACAGTCTTTCGACTACTTAACATGATGATTAAATGATAACTTTTGTGTACGCATATTCTTTAAGTTGAGCTTTTTTTGATGAACTTTAATAGCACTTTAATTCACTGGCTTTTTGGTTCTTGCTTAATTATTTTTGACCTTATAGAGTGCCATCGAAGAACACATAAAATGTTCTTACTTTGTTACTTGTATTTATTTTGTTTTTGGCAACTCTTTGTTATTACGAAAAGAGTACAAACTACAATCATATGAACTTACCAATTATAATAATTATGTTGATAGTATTTAATAAGTAATTAGGCATATATTTTTATAATCTAAGATTGTGTATCTATATCTCTTCTGTTTACATTATCAGATTCTTAGAAAATATCAAAGATAAATATTAGTTAAAGTATTATTGATGGTAAAATATTATTCCAGTATTACATGCGTGTTATTATTTTCATAAAAATATCATAAACAAAACGATAAACTGGAAAACACAAGGACTCGATAAAATCAACATCACTTATCGAGTAACGTCAACACGTTAAATGTTTATCGATAAATAATAGTACCTATACTGATCGAATTAGTACCAAAAGTTAAATACAACGTTATGAAACACGGGAGTTTAGACTAGTTCACTAGATTTTCTGCACAAGACAATATTCCCTAAACAAATAATGAAATTAATTCGTCTTGCGATTTCTCTTATTTTCTTCAAATCACTGTAAGTAGTAGTGTAATAGTAGTGTAGTAGTAGTGTATAGATAGTCCTTCAGTTTAAATATAGTCATGGTGTTTGAAACCGCTTTTCTTCAAGAGGGATTGACTTGCCCCAGTTAGAAGTTATTACTTAAAAAGTTATAAGCGAACACACAGACAAACATTGTGATTTTATTAATATTTCCTATTCCTGTTTTTAATGTATAGTACTTGAAACCACCACAAAACCGCGCTGTCAGTTAGCTAACTACAATGTAGGTTGGATGCTCCTAAGCTCGGTTCTATTTCTATTTCTGTCAATATTAGCGTTTTGGTGCCGCTTAGGAATGATGGTTATTTTTTAGCTTTAGCTTGCTCTAATGGGAAAATAGTTTTAAAATAAGGTAGTTTAGCACCAAAACGCTAAAAAGAAATAGACGGAGTGCCGACTTTTAGAGCGGGGCCGGGCTTAGGAGCATCCACCCTATGAATAATAATTTGTACGTTAATAATAATAATTTATCGCATAACATGTGCTACTAATTGTTATCGTGTTCAGAATATTGACCCTGGTGAGTATTGATGTCTAGCTTTTATCTGTTCAAAATAGACTTGGGACTTGTTTACTACATTGTACTTATATATTATTTCGGTTAGATATCCCAAGAACTTCTAATCTTTCGTTATGGATTCCACAGTATGTAAAATAAGTACCTATGTGCACATCATATTGTCAGGTCATGTTTAAAATAATAAACAAACTAAAATCTGATAATTAATTCCATTTTCATTTATCCCGGAAAATAATCAAAGAGTTCCTACGGGAATACTAAAACGACCACTGATGTTTGGCACAGAGATAACAACAACTAGAGACTACTTTTATACTAGACTTAAAATTAAAAAAACTAAATGCACGCAGATGAGTCGCATCAGCTAGTAGCAGCTATAACTCTATACCACCTACAACTATCTTATGTGTTCGAGAAAGCGTTAATAAAGTCATAACGATACAAATGATAATGAGCACGTGTGCGTGCACCCACACAACCTGAGCAAGGCCGTTGGCGTATTGTCGTGAGATGAGAAAGAATTTCGGTTTACGAAATTAAAAGCAACTGAAACATTAAATTAGAGATATTTCTCTAATTTAATGTCTCAGTTGCTTTTGAAACATTAAATTAATGATGCAAACCTGGAAATATTAATTTACGAAATCAAAAAGAAACTCGATTGCTCAGACGCCTGCAAAAATTATATAATTGAGACTTAGTAAAATAAAATTATAGCAACTTAATTAAGTAAACGGTTCTAAAGAATGTCCTCAGCCGGGGACTATGAAAGTAATAATACGTTATTGCTCATGGCTAGGTATAGTTTGACAGCGGAAAAATGTATTGCTAAAAGCGTTGTTTCTAAACATTATCAAATACTTCATCATCATCATCATGATCAACCCATTACCGGCTCACTACAGAGCACGGGTCTCCTCTCAGAGTGAGAAGGGTTTTGGCCATAGTCTACCACGCTGGCCAAGCGGATTGGCAGACTTCACACACCTTTGAGAACGTTATGGAGAACTCTCAGGCATGCAGGTTTCCTCACGATGTTTTCCTTCACCGTTAAAGCAAGTGATATTTAAATACTTAAAACGCACATAACTCCGAAAAGTTAGAGGTGCGTGCCCCGGGATCGAACCCACTACCTCCGATTAGAAGTCGGTTGTCCTAACCACTAGGCTATCACAGCTTGTATCAAATACTTAATTAAACAATTTTGATATATTATAAAGCTTTGTTTTAGTATTTCGGGTGATATAATCTGTAGGTACAAAATGTGACCGTTACTGAACAAATTCCTAATACTGAACACATTCCTATGCAGTTCTTAATAGTTTAAATTTGTTTAAACTATTAGGAAAATAGGAACTTATTCTAATACTCTCTTATGATTTTTTTTGAGAAAAAGTGCGGGTACGGAATTGTTTGCAAAATCTTTGAAGGCAGTTTTTGTTTTCTTCAAAATCGACGCCATGGTTCCATAGACCAAATTCTTTTGTCCCTCTAATTATTAATTTAAAATTTTGCCTCACTCTCGCGCTTACAAAACGACACGCTGTATAACGTCATGGTCTAGGATCCCACCTTAGAAATTTCTACCCTCATCTGTTATTTAAACGAATTATATGTCAAATGAAAGATTATTTTATTCTTAATCGAACCGTATTTGGTTGCCTGGTCAAAAGTGGTGCTAAATCATGGTTGCCTGGATTTTAAGATATAAAATGTTCGGTGCGAGTGTTGAAAGTGACAGAAAAGTGTTGCGCGCGCAATTTCATTTGACAGACAAAGATGCAGTGAGGCAGGCGTGCACTCGGCAGGTGCTTAGTCTATACATAGATTAAAACCATAGACTTTCTGTGCCTGTCCATTAAAGATATTTACAAAAAAATAAGTGAGTGACGTAAGGGATAAGTAATAAAACGTAAAAAAGCTGTTTTTGAAAATTTTGTCTGTTTGTCTGTATGTTTGTGCATGTATTACGCAAAAACTACTGAATGGATTGAAATGAAACTTTGCATGATTTAAGTTCATACTACATAATAGCATATAGGATACTTCTTATCCCGAAATTCAGCACAGTTCCCTTGGAAGAGGGGATGAAAGTCAAAATGTGTATTTTGACTTTCATCCTCTCTCCCAAGGGAACTCTGCTACAAACATACCTCGAAAAAATAGCATTTTTCCAACGTTATTTGTTTCAGCTATATCTTAGTCAGATTGTAGTAGGTACCCTACCTAGTTATTCCATTTTAGATACAGTGAGCAAGACAAGAACAAAAAATGGCGGTTAACCAGCCTCTTCTTTTGATTTTCCAAAACAATTTTTAATCTTTTCAGTTATACCTTACCTAAAGATTTCATTCTGATGACGATTATTGTAAGTGAAGTTGGTGAGAGGTGCCAAGTCATATCATCAGATTAGGGTGCTACATGGAAGCTACAAAATATGCTGGTGCACGTGCTACGTGCTTACAGCACATGGATTACAGGAGGAGGAGGGTACTTTATACCTGTGAATTCAAAGCTAGCAAGTTCCATCATAAATTGCATCCATAATATCAAATTCTTGCCGGTACCTTCTCCACAGATTCTGCTTTCCAAAGCGGCGGCGGTAGTCTCGTTCTTACGAAGCTTACGTGAAATAAATGATTTTGATTTGGGATTGGGATCATTATCAACTAGAAACCTGTCATAGATGAAAGAAAAGATAAGTAGATCTACACTCCATCTACACAGAAACGCCGCACTCCGCACTGAAACGAATTGCTGAGGCATAACAGCCTACCGACGCATGTATTCGTGCCTGGCCGCACGCCGATGTCAAAATCCACATTTATTTACATCTAATAAAGCGATTACTAACAACTTCGCAGCCTCGGAGATGCCAAATGAATATTTACAAACTAAAAGCTCTTTAAAACGGCCCATGCGGTTTGTATTATGAAAAACCGTTCACGTTTTATGCTAATGCGAGTGAGCGAGCGAAAACTAGAAAGTTTACGCGCACAGGCGCGCGCACTCACACACACGATATACACTCGTGCTTTATAACAAAATTCTTTAACTTTAATTTTTTAAAAATATGTGTGAATGTAAATATTAAAGAAAATTACTCACTGTGTCCGATTCCTCGTTGTGACTGTTCTCCCACAACATTTTCAAACTCGTACAGTTCGTTCACTTTTCAATACAATCAATAGAATGTTCAACAAAACAAATGTTTATTAGATCAATTTAATGTAAGCGATCAGTCCATTTCCGCGCGCTCGATGTTCACGTGAAAATTCTCATTCCCGGTTTATTTATTGCATGGGGTACTTTTCCCGGCAATGTGTACGCGACTGCTGCCGTGGCGACGTCGGCGTTGTATGCGCGGGCGCATGTCTCCGACCACTCACGAAGTGCTCCGATTGCGCACGAGCCCACCCGACCGAACCGTACTCTAAGTACGAGTTCACAAAACTCGAAAACGTCGGCAGATTTTGCATTTACAAACACTAACATTCAGACTAAAATGCACTTAAAGCATGATGTTGTTTCAAAGTTGTTTATTCCGTGTTACTGATTTTTGTTCTCACAAAGATTCCACGTCAAATGCTGGCTGTTGATGTATTTACTAAATAGAACTTTAAAACAAGCAAGTTAAAATCAATTTTGCTCTGAAGTTAGTGTTTCGATACTCGAAATCTGTCAACGTTGTAGAGATGTGTGAAACACGGTCTAACCCAACCGACCTACTTTGTTCTACATTGAAACGCTTGAAGTGGTCGGGCGTCGATTTTTTCTCCATTTTCCGATGAAATGCTACCTGTCTCGGTAACTAGGCAAGACAAAAACCGACTCGTTTTCCTAGATTCTTTTTAGCTCATTGACTGATCGCTGAATGCATTTTCAATAAATTTTCACTTTTTTTGTTTATTTATTGCAATGAATCTCATATATTTAAACATAGTGTCTACTAATGGAAAATAAATGTCCGTCTGTCTCAAAGACTAATGCGAAGTAGTCTCTGCAATAATTTGTGTTCATTTTTAATTGGATTTCGTTCTAGCTTATTTATTGTTTTAATATAACGTTATAATATGTAAATCCCTGAAATGTTTATAATTGGTACATACCTATGTACCTAATCCTTCTTTACGTCCTGGAATTTTATTTTTATTTATAATAATGCGAATCTTGTCGATTTATTTAAGTTTTTGATGGAAGAATCAAATTATTTTAGCATTTTCAGGAAAATTATGCAAATTTTGAATTTTTGTAAGTTAATTATGATTCCGTGTTCTGCCTGTTCAATATTGTCAATATCATCCATGCTTACCAACAGTTAAAAAATTAATTTTATAAATCCTAAATTGCTAAATTTATTACTTCTAGGGCCTCGACAACTTAACCTATCTTTAGCAAAGCCAACAAAGTTTAACACAGAGGTCACTTGCAGCCTGGGCATAGAATATTAATTTTTATCCCGGGATGCCACTAAGGCCACGATGTATGAGATTGTAAAAACTCACGTCATTTCAATCAATAGACGTCCACTGCATAGGTCTCTGGCAAGGATCGCCACAGAACACGATCTTGCGCCGCCTGTTTCCAGCGGCTGTCAGCGACTCGCTAGAGATCGTCCGTCCAGTGTAAAAACTCTATCATTTAAAAAGCAAAAGCTGCTATGTATTTCTTACAAGTTTAGTGATTTTATTTAACTACTATAGCAACTCATCCCGGCTTTGCACGTGTAGTAATTACCTACTACTATCCCACCATACATTGTTTTGTTATCTCAAAGGGATTATGAAGTGTTTTAGATCAGATAAGCTCCCTGGCAACTTGACTTTTCAACAATTTATGATCATCGTATTTCAACAGATTTGCACAAAACCTTAACAAATTATACACCTAAACCTTCATCACGAATCACTGACTATTGGTGAAAACCGTATGAAAATCTGTTCAGTAGTTTTTGACTTTATCGCGAACCGACAGACGCGGCGGGGGATGTTTTATAATAGGTAGGTATGTAGTGATTATTTTTAAATGTTTTATTCTATTATTTTTAAATCCTCATACATAAATTTACCACGCTGCGCTGTGTTAACTAAAATTAAATCTAATTTACAAACGGTTTATTAAAGAACTCTTGTACCTACCTCAAGCGAATGGTTAAACCCTTTCTAAAACGTAAGGATAAAGGACACTGCATTGTTAATATCGACATTGAGACCTTTAGATGTTGAATGCACTTAGTCACGTACCTTGAGAGTTACACAATGTACCTACGAGATCAAAAATTAGCAATCTATATGACTAATAATAATTGAAGTTATTAAACTTGTCACAGTCAGAACTTTTCCTGAGAAAATCTACGTGTGACCGGAGAAACCAGGCCAAGGTCTAGGATTGAAGTTTTGACTCGGAAAATGTTCTCATGGTTGCTCTCTCTGCAGTGTCATCCACATTACTGAGGTGACCCCTTTTTTATAATGGTAGAGTTTTGTTTATAGTGGTAGAGTTTCTTGGGCTGATAATGGGTGGCTTCGCAAATATTCGACTCAACTAACGACATACGATTTTAACTCTTACATTTTTGTCAATGTAATCCGCCATATTGTAGCGGCGGCCATCTTGGATCGATTTTCATCAAAAATAGCTAAGAACACTCTCGACTAATTTACCTTTCAAACAAAAAAACCGCATTCAAATCGGTTCAACCGTTTGAGCACTACAGGGGAACAGACACACACAAACACACAGACACGTCAAACTTATAACACCCCGTCGTTTATGCGTCGGGGGTTAAAAATAGACATCTAAAAATAAGTAATTTCATTTAATTTTTGTGGAGCTTTAAAGCGTCTGATAAAAGTTCTGGCCCATGGAAAGTGTTTGATACTGTTGGTAGTGGTTCGGAGTGATATTCTACAATATATATATAAAAATTAGCCATGTGAAAGTAAGTTAAGTTACTCTTATCTTTAGTTACCTTTCACACTTGATATCTCCATAAGTACCCCAGTTACGAACTCCACAATTACGCAGTTATTCAAAGCAAATGAGACACTACTGAGAGCCTAAGGTTTCATCTTTCCGAAAATAAGTTATGTCAGATCGCACTGGGATCTTAGTCTATAGTTTCAAAATGGCAATATTCAAGTTGCTTTATTTTGACGTCGCCTATAACCAGTCCAGCGAGAACATCAGTATTATAATACTTTAGTTCTAGTTAGTAGTGTTCTTTCTTTTGTGGGCAACCTAGGTACATATACCTACCTACTTTTTATCGAAACAGTGATTCATATTAGAAATCCAAAAGGAATGCAAACGGAAATCGTAATTGATACAATTATTGCGCTATTGACAATTGTTGATATAATATTTTTTTGAATTTACTAGCTTAAGCCCGCGACTTCCTCTACATGTATTTAGGTTTTAAATATCCTGAGGGAGCTCTTTGATTTTTCGTAACAAAATGTAGCCTGTATCTCTCTCCAATCTCTCTGTGTGACTTTCATTAAAATCCGTTCAGTGGTTTTAAAAAATCCAGTAAAGGCTTTTTGACTTTCCAAGATAAAAAGATCCGTCTCCAGAACGCAAGCTATTTCTGTGCCGAATTCAAGATCTATTCATTGGTTGAGCCGTGAAAAGGTAACACACAAGTGAAAAGGTAACACATAAGTGAAAAGGTAACACATAAGTGAAAAGGTAACACATAAGTGAAAAGTAGACAGCAGACAAGCAGAGTTATTTTCTTTTATAGTAATTATAGTATTAGTTAACTACTTGATATCCCGATAAATAAGTATTCCCACTAGATTTTTAAAAAACCTAAATTCTAACGGACGGAGTCGCGCACATCACCTAGTAGATAACATTTAAAACTAGCTTCTGCCCACGGCTTCGCCCGCGTGAATTTCGGTTTTTCACAAATCCTGAGGGAATCGTGATTTTCCGGTTCCTGTTCGCGCTCCCTTTTCCTACCTTTATACCTACTTTCAAGGAAGTTTGCTGTATAAATCTGCCTATAGGTGTAGCTATAGATTTCGATTTTTTCAAAATCTCGTGGGAACCGTGGATTTTCCAGGATAAAAAGTAGCCTATGTATTAAGTCAGGGCACAATCTATCTCCATTCAAAATTTCAGCCAAATCGATTCAGTAGTTGCGGCATTGAAGAGTAACAAACTTTCACCCACACAAACTTTCGCCTTTATAATATTTTTAGTGTGATGTGATTTACCTCCACAATTTAATATCGTATAATCGTGAATCTATACTAATAAATAAAATTGAAGTGTCTGTCTGTAATATCGAAATAACTACCTCATATTAAGCTCATATCGTTATTTGAACGATACTATAACCGAATCACACGTTTTTAAAATTTTTGTCTGTCTGTCTGTCTGTCTGTCTGTCTGTCTGTCTGTCTGTCTGTCTGTCTGTCTGTCTGTCTGTTTGAACGGGCTAATCTTTGGAACGGCTGAACCGATTTTGACGGGACTTTCACATACAAGTAGAGAATTAACCAGGGAGTAACATAGGCTACTTTTTTAACCGACTTTCAAAAAAGGAGGAGTTGTGTTTTTCTACCTATGTACACCGATATCTCCGAGATTTCTGAACCGATTTGCATATTTTTTTTTTAATCGATAGAGAAACATTGCGACACTGTCCTACAAAAAATTTGGATTCCAACTCCTCAATCCTGATGCTGAAGGGGATCTGATCCCCAAAACTAATGGGATTTAGGCACTGTCGGTTATTTAAATTGATATTGGGGATACCAATTAAAGACTTTATTGTTGAATGACCTCGAGTAGGTACATGTCCAACTCCTCAACCCTGATGCTGTAAGGAATTGCATTCCGAAATCGTAAGGATCCCACGGAATTTTTCCGTTTTGTGGACGGGTTACTACTTACTACAGATAGGCTACTTTTTGTTCGGGAAAATCAAAGTTCCCACGAGATTTTTACAAACCTAAATACACACGGGCGAAGCCGTGGGCATCATCTAGTCATTAAATAAATTGAGTCTAGGTCGCAATCACTTTGTTAAGCAAGAATTCGCCCAGCGGAGGCAACAGGGGAAAACCTAATGAGAAACCCTACCTGGCACCGGCCAATTATAACGAAAGCTTATTTCGTCTCAAGGTCGCAAGACGCCTATAAAAAGTATTGCAACAATTTCGCATTTTGGAAAATACAGTTTGCACATTTTAATGACTTCCTAATTATGTAACTTTATTTATAAAACTAACTTTTGTAATCTGTAATATTGTAAAATGTTAAATACGTATGCCTGATAGAGGTAGATTATTGTTATATATTATAGATATAGTATATGCCTATATTAATGAAATGAAATGAAAATTTTCAATTTCAAAACGACTTTTTTAAAAAGCTATGTCTTTGTGGTCGCCACCGTCGTTTCTACTGATAGACATCCACCGCGCGACACAGGTCTCTTGTAAGGATCGCCACTGAGCACTGAGCCGCTTGTGTTCAACGGCACAAGACTGTAAAAAAAATTGTATGTAAGAAATCAATAAAATGTAAGAAAAAATTATGTTATCAAACTTGATTGAAGAGTTTCGACGGCAATTTTAAAATCCTTAATTCATGCAGAGGAAGAGGCAATCATCAGCTATTAACCTTTTAAAAATATAACGCTTAAAAATTCACTTAAGCGTTTAATATTATCCATCATACAATGTATAATATGGTCACAAAAATACATAAAATAAAGCTGTGTGACCACTTTTTTCAATACTCATGCAGAGACGTGACATAAAATTAATTGTATTTCCTCAAAGTCATGCAATTTGGATAAATAGGAGAGAAAAAATCAGACATTGGAGAAAAAAAAATTTGCCAGCCTTTGTATATGTTCATACAGTGTGATTTTTTGTTGAATTCCTAAAAAGGTGTCAGAACATTTAATATGGCAGGTTTCTGCTGAGTCACCTTACTGATCAAAATAGTTTTTCTAGTGTTTTTCTTGTATAAGTATTTTAAGTTCAACTACTTATTTACGATAAAAAAAAGTATTTTATTTTTAACAAGCTTTTATTAGCTTCCTCCTCCTCCTCCTACAGCCTTTTTACGTCCCACTGCTGGGCACATGCCTCCTCTAGCACAGGAGAGGGATTTAGAGCTTATGCCCGCCACGCTGCTCCGATGCGGGTTGGCGGGCTTATAACTAACTAATTCGTTTATTAGCTTCACCTATAACTAAGTAACTATGTACATTATACAGTTGTGTAAAATATATCTTAGCTAAAAGTCGAATTCAGCCAACTTCTAATAGTCCTAGTCGTATCGATTTGAAAGTTTGCAAATGTATATACGTAATTTGGTTCCATCGAGCTGGTTTGATGAAGAATCAGAAGGTGATTAGATTAGATTAGATTAGATTATCCTTTATTTGCATGAAACATATACAAAAGATGTTTACAATTTGTATAATTATAATGGTATCAATGTATTCGGCCATTTCTAGCATGCAAATTATATGTGTAACAATATTATCATTTGTTTAATTATATAATTCATTATTAAAAAGTTAATTCAATCTTAAACATAATGTATTACACCGTACTTAATATTAATATGTCAAATAATTTCTAGTTGATAGTTAAACTCTTCAATAGTTACTAGTAAACCCCTCGAGTTTGTGCTCATTTGGTTTGTTTTAACGAGTCGAATAGGATACTTTTGTCCCGGAAAAATCAAAGAATTCCAACGAGAATAAAATACTTAGCTATAAGATAAAGCTCACTTATAAAATGTTTAAAATAGATAAGGTTAGATAGTAATATATATTTGAAATTTATAGAAAAAGTTTCATCATAATTGTCCAACTTCCTAGGAAATTATTTTATGTAACCCGATTTATAGCATTCACCCTTGATTTGTGATGATGACTGACAGTTGTAAATACAGCGTAAATAAATCAAATGCGTAATTACTTAGTTAATAAATTAATTTCAAAGGCGACTATATTTTACACATGACAGGTTCTACATTAAGCCAAGGGTCGCCTCATGAGAAGAAGTGGATGTGGTTTCTGATTCCATAGAAACGTACACTGCCTCGTTTGTGTAGTGGTAAGCATATTCAACTGCAGATCACGAATTCCGGGTTCGATTCCCGGGTCAGGTAAATAATAATTGTTAAGTATTGTGTTTTTCTGTCAAGAAATTCTCAGTGCCAGCCCGGAGGCAGTTGGCGGTGTTCCACCCCCGCGCCTCGGTGAGCACGTTAAGGTGCGTCCAGACTTGAACATTTCACCGAACCGAACAGCGAACATTTCGGCGAACTTGTTACGCTCCACGCGCCGTCCACATTGAGCGTAACAAGTTCGCCGAAATGTTCGCTGTTCGGTTCGGTGAAATGTTCAAGTCTGGACGCACCTTTAAGCAGTCGGTCCCGGTTACTATCGCTATCACGTGACAATAGTCGTTAAAGCCCGCCAACCCGAATTGGAGCAGCGTGGCGGGTATACAGGCGCGTGCACTCCATAGAAGCACGGAAGCTCAGCTTACCCTGAGCCTGAGGTTTCGTAAATAAAAAAAAAATAAAAAAAAAATAAAAATAAAAAAATAAATAAAATAAAAATAAATTAAAAAAAAATAATTATCAGTAAGTAAGTACCAAATTATTACTTACAATTTTTTTTTAATTTAACTAAGTTATAAATAATAGTAACAATATCACAGGAATATCAATTAATTTCAAATTTAAAACAGTAGGTAAAAATCTTCATAAAAAGAAAATTATGTATTTTCAATAAACGTAATCTATTTTATAATCTTCTATTTCTTCAAAATATCTAAATAATACGCCATATTCTATTATTTCTTGAGGTAATTCAGAACAATAAACATCGCTTGTCGTCTACCGCGGTCCGCGCATAGGTATAAAAGCTTGGCGTTCCGAAGCTTCCATATCGAGTCACACTTACACATTTTTCGTAACACATACGCGTCTGCAGCTAACACGAACAGTATAATTACAGAAACACACACAGCTACAATGTTCTCAGTCATTGGAGAATTGGTTTCTGAGAAGCAGAGCTTTTAGCCAATCAGAGAGTAGGGAAATAAACTGTCCAAATGACAAATGTCAAAATTGTCAGTTGACACTTGGCATATATTGTCACTGTCACTTGTCAGAGTCAGACGTCTACGGTGTCAGATCAATTTGTATTATTTTTGTAATTGTTTCTTGTTTTCGTAAAATCTAAACATTAATTTAATTAAACAACAAACAGTTTTCATAAAAAAGAGATAGGTAATTGTGATTGTGAGAGGTTTATTGGTTTTAAATGGAAATATGAAATATCAATTAGTTATTCATGTGCGGTTTGCTGAGGTACTTTATTGTGTGTTTACAAAATTCAATGAAATGAGATCGTATCAACATCAGTTCTATATTTTTTCGCAAAAACTAAATAAAGTCCATAATCTGTAAAATTCAAAATATCTCGCAATGCAAGTTGTTGTTTTACCGGTTGCCTGGTAAGTAGGTACCTAAACAATTTATTAGAAAATACGGCGTGATAAGTACCTATCTAGTTTGTTAAAATCTATCCAGTTTTTCCAGATTCAGAGTTAAGGAATATTACTCATTTTTATTTCATACCTACACTAACGTTTGTCCTATGAGTTTTTAACCGACTTCAAAAAGGAGGAGGTTTCTCAATTCGACCGTATATATGCTTTTTTATGAGTGTTCGCGGATAACTTCGTCGTTTATGAACCGATTTTGATGATTCTTTTTTTGTTGGAAAGAAGATATTTCAAAGGTGGTCCAATGATAAGGAAATCATGGTTTGATGATGGCAGACCAGAGAAATCGAGGGGAACTTCCGAAAATCGTAGGGTGACTAGTGCGGTTATAAGTTTTATTAGCTTACAGCCTTACATTTACTTCAACATAGAGAACAGTGAAAGTTTCATCAAAATCGGCTTACTAGTTTTCGAGATATGGACTTTTAAGTGTGTGGTGAAGTCGGCTTAACTTTCAATCTTTTAGATTATCACTTGTTTATTTTTTATTTTTGTGTATCTACTCAAAACATGTTTGTAGCATACCCTGGCTGCAAACCCTGGGCACGCCACTGCGGGTATATAAGCTCTGAATCCCTCTCTCCTATGAGAGAGGAGGCCTGTGCCCAACAGTGGGACGTTAAAAAGGCTGTACTGCGTTGATACCGCACGCGCACTTTAATCTACGCTCAAAATTGTGTTAATAGCCAGTATAATATAAGGAAACAGCGATCTCTTTAAAGCAAGAAAAGACGTAGACACATAACCTTAAGCAAAAGGTCCCTAATAATATAACTTAATACCTACATCTAATGACAGTACAAACACATTAGGTATTTGGAACTTCCTGGTAGCATTTGTAAATAAAATGCCAGCATTGTCATGCCTATAGAGTGTAAGGCGGCTACCATAGCATGTTACGTGGTAGCTAGGTACTGTCAAAAATGTGTATAAAAACTATGAGTAGGTAAGTAGTTATCTCAGCACTTTGAGAACGGCACGAAATTTATCAAGATTGACGTAGGTCGTTTCAACCAATAGACGTCCACTGCTGGACATAGGACATAGGTCTTGACGTAGGTACTTGCATTATATTACTACGTCATGTTATTCAGTAACAAATCACTATCCATACTAATATTCTGGGAGCAGCTGCATAAGACCGTGCCGTGTGGAAGTCCCTTCAAGAGACTTTTGTCCCGCAGTGGACGTCTATCGGTTGACAACGACGACGACGACGACTAATATTATAAATACGAAAGTGCAGTGTCTGTCTGCCGCTGTCTGTGCTGCTGTCTTGAACTTTTAAACTTTAAGGGCGTCTGGCAGGGTTAGCTACTGTAATAAGTGTCCGGCAATTCATGACGTGATTTCTAATACTATTCCGAAGAAAATACAAAAAAATTAGACTTTATACTTCGACGTAAAATTTTTTACACCTGTATTACCTGTGTTATAACCAAAGAAACCATGATCCCAACGTTATAGTCGCTGGTCGTTCTTACCCGTGTTGGAGACATGCACAGAAAAACTTTCAGCTTTTATAAAATAACGATGGTCTGGCCGTCCGCGTCGTGGGCTCTTGGTCCTAATCTAATCAAAAGTGCACTCAGACACGTAGCTTAGCTTAGGTAAGTAATATAAAGTTGCAACCATTAACCCACAGATAAGGGAATACATTAACTACTTAACGCAAGCAGAGTAATATATTTGACACAAGGCAGTTAGGTACTCTTGACCCTGGGGTACCAGCCAGGTAGCCTCCCAGTGTGCCTGGGTGCTGCTGGTCCTCTTGGATACGTCCGAGAGGAAGAGCAATATTCGGGCCGGTGCGCCCCGGTAATATGATTAATATTTTTCCTAAGGGGATATTGTTAGCCATGTTGTGGTATTGTTAGCCAGTGGTAGATTCAATTGACGATTCAAAAGTACTTGTAAAAGTTTATTTGAATTAAAAACTTTTCTATTCTATTCTATTCATGGCCAATGACCTGGTGGAGGGAGGTTTCTCCGCGTGTCCCTCTGATTAGCAGAAGCTACTGCGGACGAAACTGGGGGTGAGACACCCAAGGGTGGGGGGCAGTAATGCCCATCGCGGAAGAAAACCTAGTTAAAAAATTACGGGAGGGCGCGAGCTTCTGGAGGGACAGCCCAGAGGCGAGCGGAAGCCCCTGCAAGGGCGGCTGCCGGACGCCTGGGATGCATAAATTGGGTTCCCCAGGCGTCCAGCACAGACAGTGGCTCATGCCATAGTGGTTTTTAGTAGGTATAACCCCATTCCCTCATGTGGGGGGAGTTCCACATAACCTTCGTTCTGCCGCCTTCTGCGGTCTGCCGCAGAATGGGGGTAGCTATAAAAGTTTTTTCACTACATTAAAAAAAAGAAGATACTCTTGATCCTGTAAACCCAGAATCAACTATTTCGAAAATCGTTAGGTACCAAGTTATGACCTCTTAGAATATAAGTAGGTATGGTACCTACTAGACAAAAACTTAGCTACTTACTCAAGATGTACTCGTGTATTACATGACAGCACGTATTTGGCGCTTGTTCACCTAATTTATTCTGAGAATTGTACACATCGATTCACGCATTCGTATCAGCTGTCGAATGGTGGTCGATCGAGATGTGAGATAATATTTATCATTACCACTACCATCGAAAACCAATAGATATATTCATTACACAATATTAATATGATTGTATTACTCCTTCGAAATGTAGCTTGGTGCTCCAAAAACATTGTACCCAATCCAAGACCTAGGCTTAAATTTTTTTCAAAGTCATTTAGTACGTATTTATTAATATTACTTTTTGCCTGCAACTTCTTCCGCGTCGAGTAATTTTTTTTTTGTTAAAAAAGTATCCTATGTACCTATCCTCTATGTTTTCTAAATCTATGGAGCAAGTTTCCGTGGAATCAGGAAAAATAGTTGGGAAGTAAATTACAAACAAACAGACAGCTACTTTTTCGGAGTTATAAATTTTGAAAGGAGTAATGAGTGAGTAATATGATAAAAATCCTAAATCGAGTTTCAGGAGTAGGCATTGTATTGAAAGGAAACCCAAACTTTAGTATGCATCCGTTACCCGACCAAGGATTTGTTAACTCAAACTACGCAGTAACCTTTGAGAAAAGCCCAATCGAATACCGTCACAACCCCGAAACCCGTGCTTGAATGAGAATGTATATTTACATATCTAAATTGTTACTTAATTAAGCGACAAACTTTTTGTTCTACGTCTACAGTTCCTCTAATACCGTGACCACATTAAAGGGATATGCCATTGGGCAATGGGTCATCATGATCAACCCATTACCGGCTCACTACAGAGTACGGGTCTCCTCTCAGAGTGAGAAGGGTTTTGGCCATAGTCTACCACGCTGGCCAAGCGGATTCGCAGACTTCACACACCTTTGAGAACGTTATGGAGAACTCTCAGGTATGCAGGTTTCCTCACGATGTTTTCCTTCACCGTTAAAGCAAGTGATATTTAAATACTTAAAACGCACATAACTCCGAAAAGTTAGAGGTGCGTGCCTGGGATCGAACCTACGACCTCCGATTAGAAGTCGGTCGTCCTAACCACTAGGCTATCACAGCTTCTATCTTCGGCAATGGGTCGGGTGGCGGTAAATTTTGGCAGATTAAAGAGTTTCAATGGCAGATTTACGTATTAAAGCGGCCACACCTACGGTTATCGCTATGTTCAATAGCATATCCCGTATAGATGTAGCCGCTACATAAGCTTTCTAGGCGTTGCGACAAATCGTTCAAACAACACTCATCTACATCCTACCAGAATTCGCAGCGTTATCGAGATGGAGACGAGATGATGTTATAGAGGCAAAGGCACATCGGTATCAAGAAGCGCGTGAATCGTTATGTTGTTTTGTTCCCCTTGAGCTCTCTAGGCGTCACGTTGCAAACATTCAAGAGGCACTCCCTCACTACTGAAAACGGTTGCTGTATCCTCGAGGTGGAGATGCGGCGAAGTCGAGACAAAGGCACATCGGCATCGAGAGATGCGTCGTTGTTTTGTTGTTGTTTTGTTCCCCTTAGTTTCTCTAGGCGTCACCTCGGAACCATGCAATAGGCACTACCAAAAGTCGCATTATTGGAGACGCGTGGCGATGTCAAGAAAAAGGCGCAGCGACATCGAGAGGCGCGTGAATCGTTTTGTTGTTTTATCCTCTAGTTATCTTTAGGCGTCACGTCGGAAGTATGCAAGATGTACTCCACTCACTGTCAACGGTTGCTGTATCGTCGAGATGGAGACGCGGCGAAGTGAAGGCGAAATCGGCATTGAAACGGGCGTGAATAATTTTGTTGTTTTGTTGTTCTAGTTTGCTCTGGGTTCCGCGGCCGAAACGTTCAAGAGCTACTCCGCTCATGAGACGCGGAAACCAAGTGGAGGCGCAGTGGCATCGAGATGCAATGTATGAATTAATGTGCATTCGATTCGCTGCATTAGAAAACTCATCATCGATAAAGCGCTAGTCAATGCAAGACTACAAATTTAAAGGATATGGTGTACTCAAGAACTAATCGACCTAATTTCTCATCCTTTCACAATCAAGGCATCTTGAAGGTCTTACGAACGTATTTGACAATCCACGGACACGTAGGTACAAAGCGATTCGCCTCCTCATTTCTAATACGCACTGCTTAGATATGGAATGCCCTTCCGGCTTCCGTTTTCCCCGCCACCTACAATATTGGTACCAAAAACATGCGCGAATAGGCATCTTCCTTCATCATTAATAGGTAATAATTATAATATTACTTACAAGCGGACACCCGCGACTTCGTTCGCGTGGACATCGATTTTAAAAATCCCGTGAGAATCATTTTGTTTTTCCTAAGCTCTTTTGAGCTCATACCTTGCTAAAAACTGTAAAAAGTTCACTGGCGGATGTTTAGGTAGCTCAAAATGAAAGTGAAATTCCCATCAAAATCGGTCCAGCCTTTCAGAGATTAGCCAGAAATCTTTAAAGTATTTCCTTTCTAACAAAAAAAGAATGAATGAAATCGAACCATCCGTTAACGAATTACAGCTAAGTACACATTTTGACTTTCATCCCCTCTCCCAAGGGAACCGTGCTGAATTTCGGGATAAAAAGTATCCTATATGTTACTCCATAGTATGAACATAAATCATGCCAAGTTTCATTTCAATCCATTCAGTAGTTTTTACGTGATGCGCGCACAAACATACAGACAAACAGACAAACAGATAAACAGACAAACAGACAAACAGACAAACAGATAAACAGACAAACATACAAAAATTTCAAAAATAGGTTTTTACGTTCTATTACTTATCCCTAACATCCCCCAGTTATTATTTTGCAAAAATCTTCAATGTACAGATACGGCAATTCTTCGATTTTATTATCACTACATAGTATAAAACAAAGTCGCTTTCTCTGTCCCTATATCCCTATGTATGCTTAAATCTTTAAAACTACGCAACGGATTTTGATGCGGTTTTTACTAATAGATAGAGTGGTTCAAGAGGAAGGTTTGTAAGTAGAAAAATTGGATCCGATAGGTGGCGCTAATAGCGGGCAGGACGACGTCTGCCGGGTCCACTAGTATTAGATAAAAAGAAATAAGCAAAGGAAATTGCGGCTTATTTAGTTTAAAACAAATAGCTGTGGGCATACGCTTTAAGTACTTCGCTATTTATTATAGGTACACCGACATACTACTTGGTGATTAGCTTGATATAACAATAACGGATCTTAAACAGTGAGCTGACAATAAAATAGGTTTATAACTAGCGTCTAATTCTGTATTCAGAATCTTTTATGAGATTATTAAGATTGCACACGGTTCTGTATTTCCCAGCGCACTGCTTGGAACTTGTGCTCTGTATTCAATGGCATTGTATCATTTCCATACGTCCTGTACCTAATAATAGACCATCTAGTATTAGATCCTTTTTTATTATTAACTAGCGGACCCGGCAGACGTCGTCCTGCCCGCTATTAGCGCCACCTACCGGGTCCAATTTTTCTACTTATAAACCTTTCTCTTGAATCAATCTATCTATTAAAAAAAACCGCATCAAAATCCGTTGCGTAGTTTTAAAGATTTAAGCATACATAGGGACATAGAGACATAGGGACATAGGGATATAGGGACAGAGAAAGCGACTTTGTTTTATACTATGTAGTGATATTATTAGGACGACTGACGAATTAACGATGGCATTAGCTGCTTTATGAGTACTTTTGTGATCTTCACAAAAGCAAGAAGATACCCAGGGATATGTGATTTTTGAAAACCAGAAATCAGTGGCACACGGAACGAAAGAAGGGGTGGTTGTCCAAAGTCTAAATGGGCAAAGTATAGTAAAGACGCGAGACAAATATTCAGACACTGAAGGAGAAAGAAAAAGAAGAGAAAATAGGAAGAGAGAATTTACGTTATGGTAAGCAATTCCATAAGCGCTCATACGCATTAGCGGTCAGCCGCCCAGGCGATTCTTGCCGCCTGACGCGGTTGAAACAGCGGTTCACCGCCACCGGCGGCGAGCCGCTGTTGAACCGCGTCAGGCGGTTGGACCTCTTGAAGTCTGACAACAGCGTTCAGTCTATCATAAACGAAGAATTAGTAGATATTTTCCAAAAATATCTACTAATTCTTTCCATTGTTTTCATTTTAGGTCTCTGTTTTTATAATCTGCTGCTTCACAATTCCATATTGCTTATTTTCTTTTTTGACAACACACCTGCGGCACGCCGCGAACTGAACCGCCTAGTGCGTATAGGCAACATGGCGGCCAGCCGCGAAGCGGGCCGCTGCCTCCCATTCAACCGCCGCGGTTGGAATTTCGTCGCGGTTTAGTGCGTACAAAATGAGCGGTTGCATATAAAAACTAGTATGGCGCGTGGGTGCGCGGCCCGCTAAAGCGGACCGCGAGGTTTCATTATCGGGTATTTTTTGCTTGAGCAGCCTTCACCTATCTTCCAAACCCCCGATCATTATCACTTTCCATATTTTTTCTCCGATTCTTTTGTCATAATGAGAGTTCTTCCATAAAAACAAATTTTGAAAAGAAACTGTATTAAAGTCTTGCATAGTTTCCAACTTGCATTATCTTCATATTCTTATAAAAAAAAGAAGCTGTGATAGCCTAGTGGTTAGGACGACCGACTTCTAATCGGAGGTCGTTTCGATCCCGGGCACGCACCTCTAACTTTTCGGAGTTATGTGCGTTTTAAGTATTTAAATATCACTTGCTTTAACGGTGAAGGAAAACATCGTGAGGAAACCTGCATGCCTGAGAGTTCTCCATAACGTTCTCAAAGGTGTGTGAAGTCTGCCAATCCGCTTGGCCAGCGTGGTAGACTATGGCCAAAACCCTTCTCACTCTGAGAGGAGACCCGTGCTCTGTAGTGAGCCGGTAATGGGTTGATCATGATGATGATGATGATTATCTTCAATATTCGTCGTACATGTTGTATAGATAAATAAATTTCGTCATCTTGTTTTTTTTCTATCTAACTATCAAGTAAATCACGTTTTGATGATCTTTTGCCAAAAAACACTCTTCCATCTTTTATAATCCGTGATATAGACACCGACGAAATTTTTATCACCGCCATCTTGAATCCGCCATTTAGGACTTTTTTTTCAGCTCACTGCCGATTGGATGAGGTTTCGAGTAACTTTTGTTTGAGCACCTCCTACCTATCGTCAACACCCTAGCCGTGCTTTTCACCCGTCTCCAAAATCCTCAATCATGAGCTCTCTCCATATTTTTCCTCCGCATAAATTTTTGTCTTCTATATTTGAAACCATCAATAAAAAAAACTTTGTTTGAAAACGTAAATTCCGCCATCTTGATTTTTTTTTTCTATTCATCAAGTAGATCTTTAGTTCTTGATCATATTTTTCAAAGAAACTACTCTTCCATCTTTTATACTTGGTTAGATAGGCACTGACGAAATTTTATAGCCGCCATCTTGAATCCGCTATTTTAGTATTTTTTTTAGATCACTGCCAATTGGATGAGGTTTCGAGTAATTTTTGATTGAGCGCCTCTCACCTATCTTCAATACCCTGACCGTGCTCCTCACCCATCTCCAAAATCTTCAATCATCAGCTCTTTCCATATTTTCCCTCCACATGAATTTTTTCTTCTATACGAACATCAATGAAAACAACTTTTTGTGTGAAAGAAATAAATTCCGCCATCTTGATTTTTTTCTGTTCATCAAACTGTAGATCTTTAGGTATTAATAATCTTTTGCCAAGAAACCACTCTTCCATCTTTTATACTTGGTGAGACCCGTGCTCTGTAGTGAGCCGGTAATGGGTTGATCATGATGATGATGATGATTATCTTCAATATTCGTCGTACATGTTGTATAGATAAATAAATTTCGTCATCTTGTTTTTTTTTCTATCTAACTATCAAGTAAATCACGTTTTGATGATCTTTTGCCAAAAAACACTCTTCCATCTTTTATAATCCGTGATATAGACACCGACGAAATTTGTATAGCCGCCATCTTGACTTCCCCATTTTGTTTTTTTTCCGCTCAGTGTCAATTGGATGAGGTTTTGAGTAATTTTTGTTTGAGCACCTCCCATCTATCTACAATACCCTTCCCGGGCTCCTCATCCATCTTCCAAACCCTCAATCATCATGTCTTCCCATATGTGTGAGTATTTATTATTTATTTATTTATTTTTCTTTGAGAGTTCTTCAAAGAACTGCGGTAAAGCCTTGCATAGTTTACAACTTGTAGTCTCTACAATATTCGCCATACATTTCCTATGGAAAAATAAATTCCGCCATTTTGAATTTTTTTTCAATTCGTCAAGTAGACCTTTGGATCCTCATCATCTTTTGCGAAGAAACCACTCTTCCATCTTTTATACCCTCCGAGATGGAGACCGACGAAATTTGTATGGCAGCCATCTTTTTTTCGCCATTTTGAATTTTTTTTTCAGCTCACTGCCAATTGGATGATGTTTCGAGTGACATTTGCTCGAGCACCCCCCACCTATCTTCAATACCTTAAGCGGGGCATTCGCTCGTCTCTGAAATCCTCAATCATCAGCTTTCTCCATATTTTTGTTCCGAATGAATTTTTGTCCTCTATACGAAACCATTTGTGAAAAAAAAAGTTTTCATACAAAATTTTACAGGAGGGGTGATCAATCAGTGAGTCAGTCAATGAATCAGCACGAGCAGCTATATATATATTAACTAGTATGGCGCGTGGGTGCGCGGCCCGCAAGCGGACCGCGAGGTTTTGTTTTCAGGTATTTTTTGTTTGAGCAGCCTCCACCTATCACATATCTACCCCATATTTCTAACCCTCGATCATTATCACTCTCCATATAATTTGTCAGAATGAGAGTTCTTCCATAAAAAAAATTTGAAAAATTGAAAAGGAACGGCGTCAAAGTCTTGCATAGTTCCCAACTTACATTCTCTTCAATATTCGCCATATATTTTGTATGGAATAATAAATTTCGCCATCTTGTTTTTTTCTGTTCATCAAGTAAACCACGTCTTGATCATCTTTTGCCAAAAAACCACTCTTCCATCTTTCATACTCAGTGACATAGACACCGACGAAAGTATGGCCACTATCTTGAAATCGCCATTTAGGAATTTTTTTAAGCTCACTGCCAATTGGATTAGGTTTCGAGTAACTTTTGTTTGAGCACCTTCCACCTATATTCAATACCCTCGCTGTGCCCTTCAACCGCCTCTGAAATCTTCAATCATCAGCTCTCTCCATATTTTTCCTCCGCATGAATTTTTGTCTTCTATACGAAACCATCACAAAAAAAAACTTTTTATGAAAACATAAATTCCGTCATCTTGTTTTTTTCCTGTTCATTTAGTAGATTTTTAGTTCTTGATTATATTTTTCTAAGAAACTACTCTTCCATCTTTTATGCTTGGTGAGATAGACACCGACGAAATTTGTATAGCCGCCATCTTGAATCCGCCATTTTGTTTTTTTTTTCAGCTCAGTGCCAATTGGATGACGTTTTGAGTAATTTTTGTTTGAGCACCTCCTATCTATCTACAATACCCTGCCCGGGCTCCTCATCCATCTTCCAAACCCTCAATCATCATGTCTTCCCATATTTTCTTTGAGAGTTCTCCAAAGAACCGCATTAAAGCCTTGCATAGTTTACAACTTGTAGTCTCTTCAATATTCGCCATACATTTTCTATGGAAAAATAAATTCCGCCATTTTGAATTTTTTTTCAATTCATCAATTAAACCTTCGGACCCTGATCATCTTTTGTGAAGAAACCACTCTTCCATCTTTTATACCCTCCGAGATGGACACCGACGAAATTTGTATGGCGGCCATCTTTTTTTCGCCATTTTGAAATTTTTTTCAACTGACAGCCAATTGGATGACGTTTCGAGTGACATTTGCTCGAGCACCCCCCACCTATCTTCAATACCTTAAGCGTGCCCATCGCTCGTCTTTGAAATCCTCAATCATCAGCTCTCTCCATATTTTTGTTCCGAATGAATTTTTGTCCTCTATACGAAACCATTAGTGAAAAAAAAATTTTTCATACAAAATTTTACAGGAGGGGTGATCAATCAGTGAGTCAGTCAATGAATCAGCACGAGCAGCTATATATATATTAATACAAAAGTGGCTAGCCGCGCCGCTACCGCAACCGCTAATGCGTACGAGCGCTAAGTATATAGTATGTAGAGGGATATTCAAGGTCGGCCAGCTGGCAGCAGACCGTATTGAGATTTTACCTTCTCAAGAGAAAAAAAAAGAAAAAAATAGAAGTTCTCTGAAAGGTAAACAGACCTACCACTAAATGGACAGTCGACATCAAATGAGTCGTAGGGAGCCGCTGGATTCAAGAAACGCTTGTGGAAGTACTTTCAAGATACTTTGTCCAGTAGTGGACATCGGGTGGCCTGACTGACCAATATAATATGTAAATTCATTTGTACAAATTGAAATCATAACACTTCCTTTTTGTGTTCGTCGAAATTGGATTAAATTAGAAGGTTTTGAGACCTTCGGATCAAGGACGGAGTCTCTACCATCTCTAAATTCCTAGTAATTCAATCGGATAATAATATCTACATGTTTTCGAGTGAAGGGATACAATGAGAGGTAGGCAATATTCTTGGTAGAAATATTTATGTGTTCACATATTAAAAACAAGCGGATACCCGCGACTTCGTTCGCGTGTATATTGGTTTTTAAAAATTCTGTAGGAATCATTTTAAATTTCCTAAGCTCCTCTGAGCTCATACCTTGCTAAAAACTGTTAAAAGTTCACTGGCGGATGTTTAGGTAGATCAAAATGAAAACATCCGCCAGTGAAAGTCTCATCAAAATCGATCCAGCCTTTCTGAGATTAGCTGGTAATCTTTAAAGTATCTCCTTTCTAACAAAAAAAGAATGAATGAAATCGGACCACACGTTAATGAATTACAGCTAAGTACACATTTTAACTTTCATCCCCTCTCCCAAGGGAACCGTGCTGAATTTCGGGATAAAAGTATCCTATATGTTACTCCGTAGTATGAACTTAAATCACGCCAAGTTTCATTTCAATTCATTCAGTAGTTTTTGCGTGATGCGCGCACAAATATACAGATAAACAGACAAAAATTTCAAAAATACCTACTTAGCTTTTTTACGTTCTATTATGTATCCCTAACATGCACCAGTTATTATTTTGCAAAAATCTTTAATGTACAGATACGGCAAGTCTACGATTTATTATATGTATCTAAGATATTCAAATTAAAACCATTAAGCACGTGTTAAGTAATCAGGAAAAAAATATCCTTTATAAATCCTAAAAATATCGTTTGATATCCTTCTCTTCTAATAATAGTTAATTGGTATGGTTGATGAAGAAAATAATCTTCTTCGCTAATACCTCTACTTCTTAATTAGGGTTCCGTACCTTCCGTAAAGGTAAAAAAGGAACCCTTATAAGATCACTTTCTTGTCCGTCTGTCCGTCGTCCGTCTGTCCGTCTGTCCGTCTGTCCGTCGTCCGTCTGTCCGTCTGTCCGTGTGTCACCACCGATTTTTTCAAGAACGGGGGACCTAACAAGTTATAATTTATACCAGATACTAAGATCTATAGTCCCTATTAGATGTATAATAATTAAGGTCCTGAGTCCACACAATAAAAAGATATGGGCTTTAGACTTAGATTTCACGAAAACTTTTAAGTACCAAAATTTACCTTAATTTTCAACTTTTTTAATTTTCGGAATTTTTCCTTTACTTGATCTGTAAGACCTTGCTTTTAACCAAAATTGACAAATCTAGGTCAACCAGAAGTACCTACCCTATAGGTTTTGGGTCGAAAACCTAAATGGTAGTTCTAGTTGACCTAGAATTTCGAAATTTGACAAAAAGCCACGTCTTACAGCACAAATAAAGGAAAAATCCAAAACACTCTACATCTATCTATAACGTCTATTTATGTCTAGAACTGCTATGAATCTTATTAGCGTGACATTTGACTTTTGCGTTAATTAAATGAATTTTGTTGATATTGTAACAATTTACATTAGCATATAAATACCCTTGTATTATGTATATTAGGACTTTTAATGTAGATAATAATAACTTTAATAGACTAGTGTGAATAAAAAATGATAATCTAAAAGACTGAAAGTTAAATTGACTTCATCACACACTTAACATCCCATATCTTGAAAACCGATTTTGATGAACTTGCACTGTTCGATAAATTGAAGTAAATGCAAGCCATTGAAAAGAATAGCTACAGTCCGATTAATAGTTCCGGAGAAATCCGCGGACAAACATATATAATATATACATATGAAATTTGTATATTTGTTTGGAAGCCCTTATAGATTGTCATATGTGAATATATTGCAGTTCCAATAATGTTACGTCTCGAATTCATAAACATAACTTCCTTTTTTTGAAGTAGGTTAATAAACTATTAATTTCACGCTAATGATTAATTTAGTTTAAGAGTTTGTTTTCCTCTTGATAGCCAAATAGCCTTTTGCGATAAGGATGAACTGGCTAACCCTTGGGTTTGCCAGTTTCATACTTATCGTGGAGCACGATGCGTTCTGTCGTGTATTTAATATTTTTCTTCGCTGCGTCGTTCGGTGATCCAGATTTAAATTCAAAGGTGAGAAATTTTAGCATGGAACTAATATATCACGCTGTGCAAGATTCAGATGTGGATGTAATGATATCACCTTATGCCATTTGGTATTTGCTAATAAGCATGGCATACGAAACTAAGGGAGCCACGCGGGAACATCTTTCGAAAGTGCTTTCATTAACGGAGAACAGAAGCGAATTCGTCGCAGAGTGTAAGAAACAGAAAACATCGGTGGTTGGGCAGACAACATTTCTGAATCTACTTTTTTACGATGAGTATTCGAATGTATATTCAGATAGTATCGAGAGATTAAAAAACGACTTTGATTTCAAAATTCAGCGTCTTAATTTTGAGGAGCCACAGCTCGCGGCAGACACGGCGATGAAAACCTTGGATTCGTATGGGAGCAGCTTCCTTAGGACCCTAAGTGCTGAAGATTTCGTACGTTCAACAATGATTATAACCAATCATTTTGAATTTATTAAGCATTGGTCGAAACCATTTAAAGTTAAGGACACAGTGAGAAGTTATTCTCGCAATGAGACAATTACAAAGAAGGTGTTGTATGTGAGAGCGCCACTCCGTTTCTCCAACTTTGAGTCGTTGCACGTTTCCGTCACCGAACTGCCGTTCAGCGGCGACACACACTGCATGCTGCTCGTGCGGCCTCACCGCGGGTACGACGTGCACCGAGTGTTCAGAGAGCTCAGACGAGTGTCACTGGCTGACATCCTGGCCAAGCTTCAAAGTGACGCCGAAGAGTTTGGACTGAGAGAGATCGAAGTAAAGATACCGCTGTATTGGCCCGAATCACGCGTTGCCTTAAACAAACCGTTGATTAACATGGGCTTTTCTGATGCTTTTGATCCGAATTTGGCCAATTTCGAAAATTTCGTAGATGACGATGTATATATTGGTGCAATTGGGCAACAAGTAGTGGTCAATTTTGCGCCCATTAAAATAGCTGTGTTCACGTCTATACCGACACTTGAATTAAGAAGACCAAAGAAGATATTTCCTCTAAAAGACCCGTTTATTTTTTTTATAATGGAGAAGTCTACTGCTACCATACTCTTCGGTGGATCTGTTTCTAAAATCGCGTCATACGAGGGGGGTATAAAGCATGAGAATGAGGTGTAAACTCTTTGGAACCAAAAATAGTAAATACTGGCTGGTAAGGTTGGAATATTAATAAGATTTAAAAAAATTGAATAGTTAGTTCAATATCCATTTATAAAATTCATTTATAAAAAATAAAGGGACAGCAGAACAGCCGTATTTTTTAATTAACTTATAATTTTTTATTTATTTGGTAACTTTTAATTTATATAGTAGGGGAGCCCATGATGCTAAATGTGGATTTACTCGAGCGTCGTCGGGACCTATTAGATTTTGTAGATCAGATGATAGGAAGAATAAAAGGTTATATAAGGTTTCCCATTTCATTGGCGGGGAAAGCTTCTAGCTGCACACTCTCATCTTCAATAGACGATGTTCAAATAGTCTGATTTTCTGAATATACTTTTTTTAGCTCGTAATTAACCCACCATACCTTAATCTGACGTGCCGCGTATTTCTGACCATCGTTTGTTTTACGCGCGGCCCTACATAAAGGGCTTATATGGTACAGGGTACTCAGCAGGATGCAAGATGCCTCCCATATGTTAATCTGACGCGCTCGAGTAAATCCCAAAATCCCTTCTTGAGCTCCCCTACTAATATGATCGAGCATGTGAGCGAAGTTTGACGGTTTTTCTGCGCTGATCCCTAAACAGGTAGGTATCTTTATAATTTTATTTTTATTTTGTTTACCTACTTATCATAATTTTGTTGCTACCCACCAATATTTATCATCTAGATATTATAATAAAACAAAGCTAAGTTACTAATGCAAGGTTGCTAACACAAACCAGTTTGAAAAACTTTTAAGTAAGTATAAAAATATATCGTAGACTATAAAAAGAAAAAAGGCATTTGTAAAACTTGCGAGTTGCTTAGTAAAAAACTGTTTGTCCTGACAAAGTCGTCGCGTCAAGGTCACCGAGCAAAAAATGAATCGAATTATAATCCAAACAAGCTTTTAAGCATGAATATTCAAATGTCTTCACCATTCGATGCATTTGAAAGTAGGTAGAATATTCAAATGTCAGTACCTACTATAAATGTTAGTGAAGATTTTAAACTCTATGTCGAAATAGAAAAGTTTTTGACATGATAACTTCTTACAAATCGATGAACACCGGCTGCACGCGTTATGTACTGCACGCAGTATGACTCATTGTTACGTTCCTTCCGCCTGAGCCAAGCATGCAAACGAGAGCGCGGAACAAGGCACAATCAGCCTATGTACCTATATATTTTGCGTTCTATAATATTTTCTTATGACGTTATCAAGTAAAATTTTATCGTCCATAAACCGACTTTAGAGGCAAACATTTTTTTTATTCCCCTCCCCTTCCCCTGATGTAGCTCCCGTGGGAACAGAGCGTTATCCTTGTGGTAACGAGAACCCGCGGGAACTCTTTAATTTTCCTGGAAAAAATAGCTTGTCACCGTAGACAACTTGTATCCTGGGGACGGACTTTCAGGATGAAAGTTGTTTGTGTGGAAAATGTCAAGATCTGCTCAGCAGTAGGTTTTGAAAATCCAGTACAATAAAGGAGGTATATTTCATTCATTCATTCATTAGTTTTCGTAAAAATACAGCTATCGTACTTGACGCCTGCTGTTGAATGTTCGCAAAAATATTACACGTTAAAAATATTCTGCTCATACTTTTATATAAGGCGAGTCTGCGCTCTGCAGACTGCACCGGCAAATACAGCATGCGTCGGAGACCCGCCACTAGGTAGACGGATGATTTCGAGTAATTCATTGGTAGCCCTTTTACCAAAAATATATTATACTAGCTGATGCTCGCGACTTCGTCCGCGTGGATATAGGTTTTTTAAAAATTCCGTGGGAACTCTTTGATTTTCCAGAATAAAAAGTAGCCTATATTTTAATCCAGGGTATAATCTATCTCCGTTCCAATTTTCAGCGAAATCTATCCAGCAGTTTTTGCGTGATTGAGTAACAAATATCCAAACATCCACACATTCACATTTATAATATTATATAGTAGGACTAGCGAGAAATATAATCGACTTAACTTTTATGACAATTGCTCTGAACAAAAACAGTGAAGCTTGTATAAGTTAGAATTATTTCTTAGTAAATATAGGAAGACTGCAGAATTATAGGTAACTATATATACTTTTCCCTTCCACCATATATCAACTGGCCCCCCACCCCCTCCCTCTTGCCCATCAGCTGGCGACGTTCTTATCCTTGTCGAGGGATGTGGTGGAAGAGGCTGGCTGCGATTTATGGTTTCTGAATTATTGTCTGTGGTTTAGTCTGGTGCAGAGCTTAGGTCGGGGCTAGTTACCACCACTAGTGTACCACATTACAGACAAAGACACGCTGCTAAGCGATGCGTTACGAGATGTCGCTTAGTAGTATTTTTTTAATAAAATATTGCTTCCCTCTTCCAGTTTAATTCGCTTCCATCATAGACGGGATCGTCACTCAACCCCAGATGACAGCGTTGTCAAGAGCTATCTTGTTCATTTTTCATCTATTTTTATACGCTTAGAATGAGAAGAAAGAATACTAGGTACCTAAGTAAGTAGGTAATCAAAATAAAAATACATCATAAAATATTAAATATAAATTAATTTATTATCCCTTTTTACATTAAAAACTAATTTTATATACATGATAATTTTATTACTTATATTAATTACATTTTCTATTTCAAGTATTTTACTGTTTCAAGCGGATATAGTTTGGTTTGTATTTTACTTTAAACGTGTCACTAAACCCGAACCTATAATCCCTAAAATTGCGTTGGGAAAAACAGGAGACTAGCAAGTTTCTTTGTTTTACAACTACAACTGTACTCTGGAGAAAAATTTATGCAACGTATCTCATGCGACTTTGTTCTATACTCATTAGAGAGCAGTGGCGTGCTGTTTATAAAGGCAGAAAAGCCCTACATACCCTGAGAAAAGCAATGCTTAGATAAAACTATAAGAAAAGAAGCAGATTTTTTTTATTGCATACCCCGGCTTCAAACCCTGTGCACGCCACTGTTAGAGAGGAGATAAATTAAGAAGGAAAGAGGAAGAGAAAAGAGGCGAAGAAAACTGAGAAGAGAAAGGAGATAGAGAAGAAGATACGCAGGTTGTTCCATTCACTTGAGCGAAGAAACGCCTGCTTTTATCCAACAAAGCAATGAAATTTAAATTTGATTATAGAACTATTAGATAGTATCTAGAGTAATTTGCAGACCTCCCACTAGGTGGACAAACGACATCAAACGAATCGTAGAGATTCAAGCGGCGCAAGACCAAGGCGTGTGGAAATTCCTACAAGAGGCCTATGACCACCTGTGGGTCACTATCGGTTGACGAAGAAGAAGACGACAGTATGATTGCGACTATTTATCTAAGTAAACAACTTTGTCCAGTATGTTCTAAGCAAAGACTATAACTAAATAAATAAATTAAGCAGGAGTAATGGAGAAAACCAAGCACGTGCATAAATGGCACATGTTTTAGACTTAACATTGAATTAAAACTTAAACTAAAATGCTTCTGTACATTAATCAATTAAAATAACTTATTTATAATATGCTAAGGAAGATTATTATGAAGCGAATTTAAGCAAGAATTAATATATTATTGTTATGAGAAAAAAATTGCGACATCTTGTCTTATAATTTTTCTTTCTAGATACGAGTAAGATTAGTAATAGTCGATCGATTGATTCGTATAAGAAAAAGTCCAAAGTACAAAATATAAAAGTTTCAATTACTTTTGAATAAAAGTTACTTAAAACTTTAGCACGGAATACGGAAATCAGGAAAGTTTTGAAGTAAACTGTGTTTTCAAACACAATCTTATAGCTTAGGTATATAGCTTGTTATAATATACAGAAATTAATTTAAATCTTTAGACAAAACGTAATCTCTAAAATGATTCATTTAAAAAATATTAATCCAATTCCAAAAATTATATAATATATTTAGAAATTGAAGATTTATTTAATTAATCTCTTTAAGGTCGTATCAAGGTCGTGACTTAACTGAGCTACTTAATTGTGAAGGTAAATATTATGCAAATGCCGCAGCTGATATACGTAACAAAATATCTTCCATATCTGTTTTAACAAACCAAAGTCAAGTCATGTAAATTATTTTGAAAACAAAATATAATTTTTGGCTAAATTAGGCCATTTTCAAAAATTCACTTTAAATAAACAATCATTCTGCTTCATCAATCTCCTCTTCACTCATAAAAAAATTCAGTTTCTCTTACAACTACTAGCATCGACCTTCGATAGAAATCGTTTCGAAAAATAATCGCAATTCTTTTAATAATCTCCCACTGTTGGCTATAGTAGCTATAATGGTGGTGTGATCATCAATGACAAGTTAAGCCGGTTACTCACCAAGGGCTTTAGTTCACTAGGATACCAGTAGTGGCGCAATCATTGGCGCTACCAACAAAAGGTATACAGCTCTAGGGAGCGTACCTCACCTGTGTGCTTAGTCTAAGATCGGAGCACTCGAAAACGAACTCGAAAACTATTGATCGAATCACAAGTGAATTCAGAGCAAAATGAACTCAAATGCTCGTATTTTAAAGTCGTAATTCCATAGTTCGAATATGTATTTTACAACATTTCTGCTTGGGGCGCTCGTTGTGTTCGAATGCTGAATGTATTGGCGAACTCAAACCTTAATACAAGCCATTTTAGGTCTATTTTACTCTGAAATCGATCAATAGTTTTCGAGTTCGTTTTCGAGTGCTCCGATCTTAGACTAAGCACTCTGGTGTCCACTTGGTTGCGCTATCATGGTGTTCTAGTATATTAGCGTTAAGAGCCGTAACCATAACCGTTGCACGTTTGTTAACATAAATCATAACGTGTACCCAGTTCGCAAGCACACGCGCAGTGAGCCGATGATTGTTGGTTTTTGACGAAACACAAATAGGTTCATCTCGATCCCCGAGCCGGCTCGCCGTTATGGTAACCGTGGCCGTGGATCTGTAGATGAATCTGTGGTTACTGTATCTGAACGGTTACAGTTACAGCTGGCTAGCGTGTAACCGGATTTAGACGCTAGAGTGACGGCACATGAGTCTACTCGTGGGGTGACGGTGTCGCTCCATATCTACATTAAATGAGGCTCCTAAATTAAAGCGACTATTTACAATATTGAGCACTCGCAACACATAGTGCGTACTATGACACTTTCGGAAAAGTTTCGAGTCCATGGCGGTTCAATCCAACTTTGGAGTCCACAGTGGTAGGTACTATCCAGAACCGTTCGTGTAAGCGTCCGTGGCTACCCTCTGGCCCGCGCGGAAGACGCTCTGTACAGTCTGTGCGGCTCCCTGAAACAGAAAACGCAGGAAATCAGCTACAAACATACCTTTTGGGTGCTTAGAAGTATACTGCTGATATTTTTTTTTTTAAGTGAACCCATTAATGGCAAGGAAACCAACATAAATCATGCGGTACAAGAAAAATATACTTAATAATACTTATTGCTTCATACTATTAGGTGTACTTCTACGTTGCGGGAGTGTTTACTGATTAATTATTTTTCGTTAAATTATAATACAGTAAAGATGCGAATCATTTAAAATTTATCTATAGACCGAATCGGCATCATTATCACCTAAAATTTTCAGGAACATACAGGAAAAGATCGAAGGTAAAAAACATTAATATTGAAACAGTAGACAATAGGATACAGATAAAATTTTAGACTTAAATATTTGTACTTAAATTCAGAAATGAACAAACAATAAGATTAATTTATTATAAGTTAAAATTTAGTAGGTGATGATATTGATGTTAATGAAGCTGAAATTAACATCGATTACCTTTATAAATTTCTGAAAATAAAAAACTGCTAAAATTTAGAAAATCATTATTAAAACTCCGCTACAAAGAAATGCCAATTATTTAATCAACCACATGATACAAGTTTTACAGTGTAATATTATCCCCCTAAAACTTACCAAAAGAAGTTCACAACGTTGAAGTACTTAACACGATCAAAAATACTTTGGAATCAAAAAAATAATGTTCAATTTTTATTTTTTATTATTTTTGGGGGGTGCAATAATAGGGGAATAAAACTGTGTATGACCTTATTAACACCAATAACAATACCCTGTTGCACACGAACTCTAATTAAACTATATTTGTTTAACATTATAAATAGTTTAATATTATACCTAATATTATAAACTATAAAATAAGTTTTAGATCTTTAAATTTATATTAAGGATTTGCCTATATCCGAACACACTCAAATAATAGAGTGAGTACTGAGTAGGTATTGATAAAATAAACTTTCATCTAATTACATTCGATCAGTAATGTAGGCGCTAGATAAGCTATCGTTCATCAAAATGTATCCAAGAAAAATTAGTTCGCAGACTTTGCACCCACGCTTGGAAACCACGTTTTTTAATTCGCTAGCGAGAAACTCTATATGAACACATCTCAAGATGCCGCAGGTGCTTTTAAAAGTTGTAAGAATACAAACACATGGAGTAATTGATTGATTCCATGTTAATATACATTTGCGAAGAAAAACGTATTTTTGCTTATTTCTGTTATTAGATTGATATGGGACTGCTTATCTTTTTACAGTATCGATCAAAGTCTTTTACTTTATTCCTACAAAAGATTCACATGTTGTTACCTGTAAAGCAGCTCCTAGAAATTGTGACAACGCTCTCGTCATATTAATGGCTGCTGACACGAGTTGACCTCTACCGGGCCCCTGGTCTGTTACTGCACTGGGTGGCTCCAGAGGTATCTAGCACAATCAAGATCCACAGTAATATTAAAACAAATTTAGATATTATAGACATCTTTTTATCCGTTGCCAAAGAAATTAAATGTGTACGTGAATCCAAAATTGATGTTACAGACGAAAATTTAAAGGTACTACAACACATTGAGTTAAATACAGTTAAGTAAGCGGTAGTAAAAAATTATGTTATGACAACTATGTAGTTAGTAAATGTAGTAGAGTAACTACTTAAAAGTGAAAAATAAATGAAATAAGAATCCAAATAGAGTCAAATGAAAATGAAATGTGCTGTAGTTAAATTAACTCTACTGTTTTATAATAAACATAAACTAGATTAGATGGTAGATATGCATAAGATTACGTCTGATTTTTAAAATAATTAAAAAAATACTATATAGTGTATGTTATATTAATTGTAAAAACGTTAAAAATATGTATTACATACAATCATGCATTTTTATTGAACTTTATACCTAAAAAAATCCAAAATAGCAGTGTCTCTTATTGTTAGTGCTTCTAATACCAAAATTATTATTTATATGGTAAAATTAAAATTAGTCTATTTTTTTGTACAAAGTATATTATTGATTTATTTAATTAATAGCCCTTGTTATTTTAGTACGTAATTAATTATACACCAATGAAAATTAATTCGAATATGTAAGTTAGTTTTTAGTTGAACAAATTTAAATGTTAATACTTACTAAGACAAAGTGTGGATAATTATTATTAAATAAGACTGATTACCAGAATAAGGTAAGGGTTTAGAAAATAATAGATTTAGTTAGTAAGTATTAATAAAGTGCCGTTTTAATTTTATGCGAACAGAAATTTACATTTACTCACCAAAAGATTTTTTAACACAAACAATCACGTTAGTTACATATTTCACACTACTTCAGAAATTTTATACCACAATGTATATTATGTACAACTTTTATTTATTTACAGCTGTTTCTGTCCAACATTATTTTGTTCCTTTTTAACTCCCACAACCTTTATTAAATCTAGCAGGTCTAGGATTATTTCACACAAGGAAGGTATACGCGCCAAGATTAAAATCAGGAATTTATTCAATTGTAATGTCTTTATTATTTAAACTATTAGGATACTATATATGACTTTCGTGTTTGAGGGTGTTTCTGTAAAAAGCTATGCCTTTGTATTGGTATTATATTATAACAATATGTGCTTGTTATTTTTAACTAGTGTATGTAACCTTTAACATTTGCTATCGTCAACTGTGCATCTCAGTGCAATATTTCTTAACTATGTGAAATCACAAAATATGGTGTGTTAGTAACAATAAGACAAGATAAAAAAAATCTAATTTATTATAATTTTGGAATATAAAATGTATCATGAACACGTTTTCCTATTATATAACAATATTTACACATGTACACTACAAACTATTCGTAATTTTGATTTTCGTAAACAAAACTACTGCAGAGATTGTTATAAGGTTGTCTACAAGCTTTTGCAGCGCAAAAATACATGTTAAAAAGAAGCCAATGAAGCTATTTCATAATAAATAATTTTCTCAACTAAAACTAACTAAACATAACAGGATAATCATTATCACTCCGACAGGTTTAGTTACCATGATGTTAGTTTGCTATAAAAGAGAGGAACACAACTATAATATCATTAAAAGTCGGAGTTCTTTATAAGCGTCTGCAAGATGTGTCTTGCGTTCAATCACTGATTTTTCTACATATTTACAAATAATACTAGTGAAAAATTCTGTACAAAACGTTACTTACGTTATAAATATTGCCTTACGCAAAGTGACCACTTGCAAATTTGCAGAAGTAAGTAACTTGCACCGTGTAAACACTCACAGAAAGTCAATTTCTGCAAGTTAGTCTGATATTGACTTTTGCAAAAAACTGCGGAAGTTACCTACTTGCCGGTGGACACTTTGCGTTAGATTAAATTATAAATACAAGAAAAGTTAAGGCAAGTGTAATTTATTTATATAACATTTAATCTAAGGCTAGGATCCTCCACCTCATCCCCAATCACATAATTTAAGCAAAAGAGATGTGAAACCCACTCTATTCGACGACGGCCTGTCATCTGCGTTACCAACGAAGGGCCCGGAGCCGAACCAGTTGACTCTGGAGCTCGTCGCTTCGGAGGGTGTCACCGAAGGTCTAGCCGATGGTCTTGCTGCAGGCCTCCTGCTAGGTCTCGGTTCACCAGAACCGGGAGCTGTCTCTCTCCACTGCTGCCATAGCCACGCGAGACCATCTAAAATTGGTCTTCTCGGTGCTGGTGGTGGCGGGGGCGGTGTCGTAGTACGCCTAGCCTTCGGCGTCACTACCACTTGGTTGAGTAAAGCCTATGAGGTTATAGTTCGATTTAGAGATTATTTGATTAAAAATGGCATAATGAAAGGCTTATTTTTAACTTAAGTTAAACATAATATAAGTAAGATAAATAAAGAATAAATAAAGCTGATAAAAATGAAAGGCGTTACGATGAATAGAAACAAAAAATTGTTATAAGTTATGACTCACAGAGAGTCGAAGTTGTTCATCTAATGAACTTGCCGTTGTTGGTCCAAATCCTTGCTCTTTCAATAGTGCCGCCAGCAATGCATCATTGCTATTTCCGTATTCAGTACTCAACGAAATTGAAGATTTAGTTGCTTCAGGCACCATTCCAGCTGGCTGAGCATTAATTAATTTCTTTAACGCTTCGTCACTTGTTTGACCTGAAATGCAATTTTTAAGACGTTTCAATATAAATTACTAAAGTATTCTAATATTACAAATATTTTAAAACTTGCTAATGCCCGTGGATTTAGGTTTAAAAAAATCCTGTGTTATCCAAATTAGTTCGAAATCACATACATACACTTCAATTCTTTTTATTTTTTTATACTTAGGATAAAAAAATGTACGCTTTGTTCATTCAGTGATGTAAGAGCTTTAACATACGGGAAATTTTTTACCCAAAGTATCGGATATTGACATAGAAAAATCCTTTCAAGGTCATTGAGTCAGCGAAGTTAGAGTAAGTAAGTAAGTAAAAAAAATACCTGTAAGAGCAATTTTTCCTTTCTGCGTAGTAGTTTCTTGTGCGTCTTGTATCTTGATCAATGTTTGTAGTAACTTAGCATCATCTTGCTCATTTTTGAGATCATCTTTTACTGCTATTTTCGCTCCATAAGGTTTATTTGTTGTAGTGATAATTGCATTGTTTGAAGGTCTCACATTATTTGCCGCCTTCTAAAAAATTAATGATTTATTGGTATCTTATCGGTTGAATATTTATTGAATGTTTTGGAAAATTCATACAAATAAGAAATTGTGACAAAACTCACATTAACATTTGGAAGGGTTGGTATATCAAATTTGGTTGGATCTTGCCCAGTTGCTTTCAGTAATGCCTGTAGTAGTTTAGTGTCTTCTTCGAATTGTTTGATGTCCGCTTCTAAAGAAGGCGGTAATTGCGGAGTCGTAGTTGTTTGTTGTGTAGTAGTCGATCTTCTTGTAGTTGTTGGCCTAGTTGTAGTTGGTCTGGTTGTTGTTGGCCTTGTTGTAGTTGGCCTAGTTGTAGTTGGCCTAGTAGTAGTAGTTGGTCTGCTAGTTGTAGAAGTTTCTCCATTCGCACCACCTTGTATCTCATTTAAACTTCTTTCGACGGCAAGTGCAATGACTCGGTTAGCAAGCGCTGTCTCAGGATCTACGTCACCGTTTTGTGTGCTTAACACAGATTTCTGAAATAATATTAAGGAAAAAATTTAAACAAATATTTTGATACGATGTTATCCGGAGTATATAAAATTCCTATAAACATACCAAATTTTGTAAGAAAAGCAAATCTTCCTCATCTGAAAACGTGGACGTACTAGGCATTTCAGTTGTAACAGTAAATCTCGCTGGTTGAGTTCGTCGAGTTGTTGTTCCTACACCACTTACACTACGTATAGTTGTAGTTGCCCTTTCATTAAAGGGTCGGAATGTGGTAGATATTCCGATTTCTTCAGTACTTGACTGTTGGGGCTGTAACGTAGAAACAGTGATAGATCCAGCATTTGTGAAAATTGGCAATGGGCGAGTCGTATATATAGGACGAACATTAACAGGAGTTGTTGGATTCGATCCTAGCGACGTAGTCGATGGATTTGATGCAATCCTAAGATTAGAAGTGCCTCCCGATATTACTGGCAAATTACCAGAATTCTGTTTACTAGTTGCTTGTAATAGTGCTTGTAGAAGTTTTGTGTCTTCTTGCAATCTCCTTATGTCGTCATTTAGTGTGGATACTCTGACTGTTGTTGGAAGGTTTGTTGTTGGAGCCATTGTTATAAAAGTCGTTGTTGGTACCGTTGTTGTACTAGTCGTCGTCGTAGTTGGTGCTATTGTTGTTGTTGTTGTCGTTGTTGTACTAGTCGTCGTCGTAGTTGGTGCTATTGTTGTTGTTGTTGTCGTTGTTGTAGTTGTTGTTGGGGGTAATGTTTGTGTAGTGGCTATTGATGCTGCCGTCGTAGAGACGGGTGATGCATCTGTTGTTGTTGCTTTTATATTATCCAAGGTTGGTAAATTAAGATCAGCTGGATTACGACCCGTTGCGAGTAAAATAGCTTTCAACAGTCGTGTATCTTCCTCAAACTGACGAATATCATCTTCAATCGATCGTGTTGTTGTGCTTTGTATTTGCTTGTTTCTAGTATTTCCTGCACCTGACAGAATCGCTTGCAAGAGTTTAGAGTTATCTGTTAATTGAATATCTTGTAAAGCTTGATTACTACCACTATTAGCATTTAAATTCTTTGGTCTACGTTCAAGTTGTTGTAGTATAGCTTGTAGTATTTCTGTATCTTTTAGATTTGTAGTTGCAGATTGTGAAATACTTGCTGACGTCTGTGCAGTTGTAGATGCTGAACTATCTGTTGTCGGTATCATAGTGGTTAATACCGGTGTGGTTATAGTTGGTAATGCAGTTGTCATTGGTAACCATGAAAATGTTGTTGTAACTGGACTTTCGCTTGTCGTAACTGAAGCCATAACTTGCTCGGTTGTAATTGGCGTTGATGTAGTTGTAATCGTAGTTGGAGTTTCAGCAGCAACTGAAGTTTCTGTATTGCTAGTAGTTGTTTGAACAGGAATTTCAAGACCTGGTAAATTTTGTATCATAGCCGTAAAATCATTGCTATTCAAATAATTTTGTTTTTGTATTTGTGTATCAGATGCTGTTGCTGAGGTTGAGGTACTCGTTTGCATTTCATTAGATGTAGTTACTTTAGGCATTTTTGTTGAAGCTAATTTTAACACATTTGATTCTTGAGGGGATGCAGTGACTTCATCTATAGGTATGAATTTAAATACTGCATTCCCATTTCCATCATCCGGCTTTTCTGTGCGAATTTGTTTTGTCTGTAATAGGGCAATAAGTTCAATTCATGTTATACTTTATAGATTTATGTTATAGTGAGAAAAAGAAATAAGAAAACTGATTTTAGAGAAAATAAACCCTCACCAGCACTTACCTTTAAGAAAACAGAATATTTGAGTTAATTTTCTTAGCACATGCAGTATGTTATAATAATATATTTTTTAATTAAACAATAATATGAATTTTGTAAGAGAATGAATACTATCAAATAAATCGTAGAATTGAAGCTCATGATAGGATTATTGAAAGTGTAAGAATGTCAGGACTTAAGTAATGATTATACCTCCGGATCGATATCCAGTGTTAATATTCTTGGTTCACGAGTAGAACTTGTCATTGAGGATATGACCATCTCCTCTATAGTGGCCAATGATATGCTATTAAGCAGAATCTCATCGACAGAAGGTAACATTGTAGTTGTGCGTAAACTCAAAACATGCGAGGCAGTGCTTATTTCAGCAGGCGGCTTATTTGTGGAGGTAGTTATACCCAATGAACCGCTATCTTTTATATTAAGTGCCGATGAAGAAATCTGCAATTATGAAATAGAAGGTTAAGCATTGCAAGGTTATTTGGGGATGCAATTAAGGTGCGTAAGGCACGGTCCGCTTACCAGAATCCCACCATCACCATCCCTTTTGTGCACTACACACTATGCAGATGAAAATTAAGCTCCAAGCATAGCTTTCAAGCTAAACAACAAAAATTAATACCGTATTTTGTAGGTTATTTACAGTGTCGGTGGTTAAATTGTTTTCTGATCCGTTATTTGAGGTGTCTGTGGATGTCACAGTATTAGTGGATACTCGGATAAGGTTAGACCGCGGTCTGACAATGGCCGGAATGTTATGGATGGGGCTGTATGGATTTCTTAAACTCCATGGACTGATTGGTAGTATGTCAATTTTTTGCATGATTCGTGGTACTCTAGTTCCATTAGGGAATTTGCGTATTACTGTGTTATTTGGTAGTACGCCGTAAATGATATATGGACTCGCTTCTGTTAATGTTTCCAGTGCATCATCGTTAGGATCTTTACGTACCACTGTATTATTAGGTAGTATTCCAAAAATGACATAATCTTTTTTCGGAATGGGTAGTGGAGTGGCGACGTTGAGCTGATTGCTAACAGCATTCACACCATTCGTGTTTGTCATATTTGGAAGTGCGACTGTAGTAGTTTCAATACCTGATGTAGTTGTAGTTTCTAAATTATTTTCATTTGTTACATTTCGCTCTGTCGTAGATTCTACCTGAGCTGTAGTTGTTTCCGGAATACTCGTAGTTGTCTGCATAATTTCTGCATTTGTTTTTGTTGTATCTACTATATCCAGACTTTTAATATTGCTTTCAACTGTTGTTGACTCAGCAATAGTCATAAAAGTGGTAGTAGAGAAAGCATCAGCTATTTGAGTAGCAGTTTGTGAAGCCATTGTTTCATTTTCTAATAGACTAGGTGAAGCAGTTTCAATCGGAACTGACGTTGTTGTCACGAAAAGATCTGCTTCGGTTATTTGGAGGGAAGCTAGGGTTGGGTTTGAGGAAAAGGTGGTTGTCATTATTGTATTTGTAAGACTGGTAGTAGTAGTCGGTTCATCATTGTTGCTAATGTCAGAAATAGTAGTTGTCGTGGTTTCTGGTCTCATTGTATTTACAATCTCAGTCAAACGGTTTGATAAGGAAACGTTATTTTGATTTGTATCACTTATTAATTCCGTCAATGAGGCATTTGCAATTTCGTCATTGTGATTACGTATTAAGTCTTCAATCATTTTTAAAACTCGTGCTTTTTTAGATAATATCCATAGCTGTAGCCGCGATAGTTGACTTGGATCTTGTATGTTGTCAATGTTTTCTAATTCTTCTAATTGTAAAGATTTAGGCAAATTTGAGGATGTATTGGTTAAATTTGAGGTATCAGAATTGAAGTTATTTAATTCAAAATTTGTTAGGAATGGGACTGGATCAGATGTGTTAGTAACTTCATTCACACTTAAACTCGGATTACTATCAATATTAACATCAAAAACGCCTAAGCCTGAAGTACTCGAAGAAAAACTAGTACTAGGTAAAGTAGAAGTAGGAATCATTTCAATATTCTGTGTTGATTCAGTAGGTGCTGACAACGTATTATCCGAGTTTTCAAGTAAAGAAAAGCCATTTACAGCAGGAGTCGTTACTGTTGTAGCAACTATTAGTTGTATACTATCCTTTTCCGTGCTATTTACAATATTATTTACTCCCACATTTTGGAGGATATTTTCATTTATAATGTTTGAGTTATTATTATCATCAATTTGAACGTTTTCAGTATCTTTTATATCCTCCAAACTGTAAGGTGTCGTATTTGGAGTAGAGTCAATGTCATCTTCTAAGCTTCTACCTCTGCCGGATAATTTTGGAATAATTGTATCAAGTAATTTTACCATATCCACAGAAAGTCTAGCTTTACTATCATCGTCCATATTTTGGATAATATTTTTAATATTATCCGATAGCATGCTTGTTAGTCCAGAAGAAACTAGTTTATTATTAGATAAAATAAGATCAGACACTTTATTATATACCGTTGTTGGGCGGTCAGTCGGTGGCTGAGTTGCAGTAAATACGGCTGTCGTTCTGTCTGTCGTTGGATCAGTATCTGCATACAGCACTTTTATAGCGAATGGTCTCCTAGCAGAAAAAGGAGTAGTGGAAAGAGGAGTGGAAGGGGGAAGTGTCGTGGGTGTATTCACAGAAGAAGTTTTTTCATCTTCATTAATTTGTGATGGTGTAGCAGTTCCCCCAACCGGCACACGGTTAAACACATTGGGTGTGGTCTGTTCAGTTTGTACAGTATTAGCAACGGTGTTTACAACAACTGTTGAGGTGATCGTGTCTTGACTGTTTAAGCCTTCGACACTATTTACATTTGTATTACTACTCACGCCGTTGAGAGTCATTTTAACTTCATTATTAGTGTTTTGGTTTTGCGGTACTGAAGTTGTTGTGGAAATACGAGGTCTAGGTGTGGACGTAAGTATTTCAGCTAGAGCATCAAAAATTGATACTGTAACTGAAGGTGAATGATTTGATGCTTCAACATTCATGACTTGTAACGTTTTTGCCAGGTTCTCGGAAAGTCTAAGGTCAGCTGATATTGGTGGACTTGCGGTCTTAGTGAAAGAAATAACGTTCATGTCTGGCCCTAATTGTGTTTCTTCTCCCTCTACCTGAAATAAGAGTTCATCTCACCCATAAATATAGAAAATAGGTTTGTAAATATTACAGTACAGATTTTTAATGTGATAATAGGTAATGAGAACCCAAGGAAAATGTGCGTAGACCAAAGCCTCTTTATTACTTTTGGATTTATGAAAGTTAGAAAGAAAATAGATGCAAATTAGAGAAAAGCATAAACTGATGAGTATTAAAAAAAAGATGTAAATAAATTAAATTATTTAATTTTTAAATCATACAAAAATAAACATTTTTGTCTTTATATTATTACTACTATCTATTTAGTGTAGTGCGCACCGTTGAATACTTTAAGATTCTGTTTACTTAAGTAATCATTTAACGGTGTATAAAAAAATACTAAAGTATAGTTTATTAAATAAAATCATAAATGCGATTTTGAATGCCTTTTATACAAAACTTATGTTATTTAGGTATTAATTATTTTGTAAAAATAGTGCAAAATAAAATGCTTTTGAATAGTGTTGTTAGGCTAATAGGTGTCATTAACCGGAACTAAGGCGGGTTCATGCACGCAAATCGGAGATGTAGCATTTGGGCCCGGCATCTGTTCAGTTGTTACATCCGAAAAATCTTCTTCAAACCAGTTTGGCTCCTCGACAGACTTTGTCAAGAGGTGGTCTGTCACGAAGAATTTCAGCCATGCCTTTATGAGAAACGAATTATTGTATTGATGAGAAATGAAAAGCAATGAATTAAATCGATGAACCTATTTAAAAATATGCCCCGAATGTTAAAAAAGTGTTCGCCAATATTGATAATTCTAAAATGTCAATGATATTTTACTCTATATAAAATATCATATTATGTGTTAGATATTATACCAGAAGATATAAATGTTAAATTTCAATTACAGAACATACGAATGATGATGAAATGAAATGTATTTTAATGAAAGATTTAGAGAAATGATGATTCCAATTTCATAAAGGGGCTTTGTTTTGTTTTTTCACATTTTTTTAACATTATTTATTGAATAAACTGTAAAATTTACAGGAACATTACTTAATAATAGACTTAATACTTAATAGACATTTTACAAGGTATGTTATGTAATTATGTAAAGGTTATTAGTGTTGTTACTTACAGTGGATGGTGTGACTGTGGGTACGGTAGGTTTGTAAAATGGTTTATCGAGGTATGAAGCACGATATTTAGAACTAAATTTGTTTTTAGTTTTTTCAGGTCCTGGTAGTATCTGTAAAAATGTTGGTTGAAAACCAAATGTAGGTTCATAGATATATTAGTAATTTTATTTTTGTTACTTGAAAATGAAATGTATGAAGTTTCAATTGCCTTGAAGACGCGACTCTTTATCTAAAATATGTACCTACTGCATCGATTATTTCGGATAATGCGAGAAATTATAAATTCCTTTATCACAATATCTGACCGTCAGCTGAACTATGATTGGACGGCTTAATGGAATGTCTTAACTGTATATATTCAAACAGGATGTGGAAACACGTTATGCGAATTTTCAATATTTTTATTCTTAACAAAAAATATATAATCCTTGTTAGAATTGTAATTGAATGTACTATACTTACGCCATTTGATGAAGCTTCAGTAGTTTTGGAGAAAGTGTCACTATATTTTTTTAAATTGCGCTCTTTGGATCTTGGAGTCGTGGGATTTCTTTGTTTTAGCGACTTACGGCTATATTTTCTTGTTTGAATATTTCTTATAGGGGGAACAACAGTAACTGTACTTTTTTCCTTATCCTCCAAAGCAGTGTCATTACGTTTCTCTTTATAAGTCGCATGATACTTTTGAGTGGTAGAAACGACTTGGATGATTGGTTTTTTTAGACTTGCCTCCATCTTGCTGATGACTTCATTATCAGTGCCATTTTCTAAGGATTCTTTGCTATTAACAGTAATTATAAATCTTTGGTTTTCATTGTTTTCCTTACTTAAACTTTCTGATTCTGGTTTAGTAGGACTATTTGTGTATGTAAAAATTAATGGAGTATCTGCATTATTTTCAGATTTTTTGTCGGCTACTGTCATAGCTTCTGTGACATCTTGTATGCTTGATAGAGTTGATAATGTTGAACTGGCAGCTGTAGTTCTTAATCTAGAATAATACGAAGTTCTAGGCAACGTTTGTTTCGATTTATAAATATTAGCAGACTTTTCATTGGTATTCCTGTTGGGAACTTCTGTGCTTACATTAAAATTTCTTGTTACGTTTCTTCTAGGAAAAAAAGGCCGTGTAACTGTTTTCTTAAGCTGGTTAATTTCAGGACGGTTATTGTTAAGCTCGTTCTCTGATTTAGGAACTTCAGTTGTTGATGCCTTAAATTTTCTGCTGAATTTGTAACTGCTTTGTGTTACTGGACTAAAACTTCTAGTGGAACTAGTAGAATACGAAAGAGTACTGGATTTTTTATTTCTTGGTGTATAGGATCCACGCAGTCTATATTCTTTAGACCTAGTTTTTGGAGGTTCAGGAGCTGGCGTTGTTTCTACTTGTGTACTTTCATCACTTTTAATCTCGTTATCATCTTCTAGGGTAATTTTACTGCGGAGCTGAAATTTAGGTATTTGTTAAATTAATAAATTAATGAATATGCATTAAATAACATGATTTGAACAAAATTATGTACCTATTTATTAATGACGATGACAAACTTTTATGAAGATGACGATGTGGCGGGTGATTCTTTTAATATAATGTTAAAAGTGTAATTAAACTGGTATATGAAATGAGTGAAATATGGAATCAAATAATGTTTATGTATAGAAAATAATAGACCTGTTTTATATTACCAGAGAATGCTTTTCTGTGTCAGGAGCTGTGATTATTAATTGTGGAGAAGTAGGGTGAGTTTTAAAAACTTTTTGTGATGCTTTCACTGACAAACTCTCGCTGGGTGGAGAGCTCGCTTGTGTCTGAAATTTTTATTATCATTTTGAATACCAATCATGTAAGTTATATTTCCAATGAATGTTTGAAAAGGTATGATTCATTTGATGTTAGTATGGAACAATGTTAGTTATATTAAACAAACAGAAGTACTGTTTCAGTGCGTCCTTTATTAACTCGAACATGTTATACAGTGATAATATGAGTATATGAGATACCTAATACCTATATTAATTACTGAACTGACCATTGATGATTCAGATGAATCTACTCACCGATGCATTCTTAGCTTGAATCAATGCCTTAAAACTTGGAGGATAGTTATCATCCTCACCTATTTCATCCGAGACTTTTGATTTTGCCACTGTTGCAGTTCCTTTCGCTTTAGATCGAGAAATTGGACGTTTAACAACTTTTGTTGCCTTTACAGTACCGGTCTTCTCAGTCGTCTTATCAGTCACCTTTTCCTTGATTTGTCTGACACTTCTTTCCGTTGTTGCCGTTGATGGAGAAAACGACTTTAATTCGGGTTGACTAGTAACGTTTTCTCCAGGTTGACTAGATTTTACTTCATTTGATATAATTCCTTCCCCTGTTAAGTTCAAATCTGTATCTGTATGTCGCGTCCTATATCTTAATTTTCTAGAATTTCTGAGATCGTTAGTTCTCGAAGTAGTTGGTTCTTTAGGAGCAGATGTTAGCGCATTTGCAGTGCCTGCAACATCCAAATCCAGTGTTCTAGTATTAGTACGTGTGTTAATTCGCCCTCGCGCTCGTGATGGTATTGGAGTTACCAATTCCGTAATCTGTACCGTAGAGCTTCTTCTTCTAAACTCTCTACTAGGTGCACTTGTTTCTTTTAGGATGTTTTTGAATAACTGTTCAGTGGTGGACTCCGTCACTCTCGTTTGAGCCCTAACATTGGAAGGTGAAGTCTCAACAATAGGAGCTTGCGTCGATGAAGTAGATGTTGTAGATCTAGTAGTTTGCCGTGATCTACTTTTTATTTGATTTTCCCTTTTTATCGTGGTATCGAAATTTTCTTCGTTCACAGCAGCTGATGGTCTATTGCGTGTTCGAGTGTTTGTTCTTCTTGAGTCGAAGCGCTCGCTTTTTTCAGATTGATTACTCGTTAAGTCTGTTGCAACTGTTGAATTGGTTTCAGGCAACTTGCTTCTGTGTCTTGTTCGGGAAATATCACGCGGGGTGACATCTTCATGCCGTTCGCCTCTTCTTGAGGGTCTCGACCTGGGTGTGAATTGTACATCTTCTGGTTTATTTGTACTTGTAGGACTTCTGCTCGAATTCGGAAGTCGTCTGTTGATGCGTGATCCGCCTTCTTCCTGAAAATAAAAAAAGCATAATTAATATAGGCATAGGTATTCAATAAAGCATATTTCCAACTTTGTTGACTAACTTCCTGGCATATCGAAGACTGCTGTGGTCTTGTAAATGTCCCGGGTTCAATTCGTGGAAGTGGAAATTGGGAATATAATATAATTTCTAAGTTGCCTGTGGTGGTTTATTGCGAGGTGTCGGCTGTAGCTAGTCAAAAAATCACTGGCGTAAACTTATCGATTTAGCTTTCCAATTAAAGTTTTAATTAAACTGCCATATCCCTTGTAAGTTAGCCTGCATCGTCATTTACCACCAGATGAAATCGCAGTCATCGAATTAAAAAAAAAATTTTAACTGTCCGCTACAAATCATGCAAATGTTTGGTACGATATACTACAGCTGGCACTAAAAGCGATGTAATTATGCCCTAGCATGAAATAACTATATTTCCAGTAGAAAGTAGTAAAGGAGTGATCATTTGAAACAAAGGCTGACAGTGAATTTACGACAATGGACGGTTATGAAATCTGTAACTAAATCTCGAAAGTCTCGAAGAACACAATGTAAGTGCACTATGGTTAACTTAAAACAATGCTCGGAAAAGAAGACTAGTTACTAAAGAATGTTTAAGTAAACGAATTGAAATTAATTATTATAAAATATTTAAAAAAAAATTACAGGCTTAAAACGCAATCCAATTAGTCCGACTATGCTGCTTTACAATGTTTGAGTAAATTTTGAATTAAAAATATCTAAATCTAAATATTCTAAATCGAGAAGTGAGGCTTCTGGAGTATGATACCTTATCAACCCAAGTGTCGATATAGTCCATTAATTTTATTATTATAATTGTAAGAAAAATATATACCTATTTTTTCTGACGACATTTATTATTTACTAGCCGACCCCCGCGACTTCGTTCGCCTGGATATTGGTTTTTATATAGAATCAGATCGGACCCCATAATTCTTTTTTGTACCTAAACTAAATGTATCCTAAGTAACCTAAGTTACTCCTTAACATCACCTATCTGCCATTGAAAGTTCCATCAAAATCGATCCAGCCGTTTCGGAGATTAGCTGGAACAAATAGACAGGCCAACAAACATAAATTTAAACGCACGCCAGTTTAAAATAAGCCGTACGTACAAACATCCGCGTCCCAAGTTATTGGAACCCACTAAATGCCCGTCATTTCTGAACTAAAAAACCTATGACCTTGAAATATTTACGGGACAATATATAAAGTACTACCTTTCTAACAAAAAAAGAATGAGTGAAATCGAACAACGCGTTAATGAATTACAGCTAAATACACGTTTTAACTTTCATCCCTTCTCCCAAGGGAACCATGCTGAATTTCGGGATAAAAAGTATCCTATAACCTACCTCGGAGTATAAACTCAAATCGTACCAAGTTTCATTCGAATCCATTCAGTAGTTTCGGCGTGATGCGCGGCCAAGATACAGACAGACAGACAGACAGACAGACAGACAGACAGACAGACAGACAAAAATGAAATAAATTGCAGTTTTGGCTTCAGTATCGATTATAGAGTGCCCTCCAATAAAAATTTTCAAAATATCTTCAATGTACAGAATTGGATCTGTTACAGTTTTATTATATTATAGACGAGTATCTGGCGTACACAAAACAGGTTAGTTTTCGATTCGTGTGTACTAATTTTACACATGAAGGCCTGTAAGTAATCACTGTAGCGAATCAATGCAATTTACCTGAGGCCACGAAAAATACTTAAAATTGTATATTAAATTAATTAGGATGTAAAACTGTACGTACAGATTTGTGTTTAGTTATAATAGTTTTAATCTTTATTTCATTATCATTTAGAAGCGAGAAGTTCTAAATATCTTTATGTTTAGGTAATTATTGTTACAGTGCCCAAACAAAAAACTTTCAATAATTCTAATTGCAAAAAATATCATCACTGCATTCAACGTGCACCATGTGTATGTGTCTACCTTCTTCACATGTGTAGAATTGTAAGCACCATTCCGAACCAGTGGTAGATTCATTTGTCGATTCGTAAGCACTTGCAAAGGTCCGAAAGTCGTTTGTGGGAAAGGGCGTAAAGTTCTATAACAAAATTCCACAAGCAATCTTAGACTTGCCTTTACACAAGTTTAAGAACTTTGTTAAAAGCTTATTATACAATTGAAGAAACGATTAAATAGCATAAATTTAACTCGTTCCAGCAATGCGCGAGACGGCATTTCAATCATGTACTTACATAAATCGTTATATTGTTATTTTTAAAAAGAGCAACCACCGAGTTTCTTACTGGTTCTTCTCGGTTGGAACGGCATTCCGAACCAGTGGTAGATTCAATTGACGATTCAAAAGTACTTGTAAAAGTTTATTTGAATAAAAAACTTTTCTATTCTATTCTATTCTAAACTCTAGTAATGTCTCCTGAAATTTTTTTCCCGATTTTTTTACATACATTCATCCCAATTTTTAACATTTATTTTTGTTTTTAAACACCATAAAACAGATTTTATACAACAGCATTTGTGATATTTTTATTCTTTCACGCTCGTTTCGTAGCCTCACCTTATCGTAACATATACGCTACGTAATCCGAGAATAATTGATAGTTGTATTAGTTAACAAGCATGTAATTTCCTAATTCGAACGGTGACATTAAGTGAAACGCATTTGTTGCTTCGCAAAGAAGGTTCTTAATTATATTGCACCATGGGTAAGGTACTCTACACAACGCGATGTGTGCATGTCAACCCTAAAAGTACAGGGAAAGAAGAGTCAATGTGGCTAATTCTGTTGTACACAAAATCTCTAAACTAAACTAAAATGACAGGTCTAAATCTATTGCTATCCTTTTCTGCAGTGAGCACTGTGAAAGAGATAGGAATAAATTTAGACCTGTCATTTTAGTTTAGGTTTAGAGATCGTGTACAACAGAATTGGCCACAATGTCTATTTTTTGTAAATATTGAGTTGACAGTGTGGCTAATTCTGTTGTACATAATCTCTAAACCTAAACTAAAATGACAGGGCTAAATATATTCTTATCTCTTTCACAGTGATACCTGAAAAGGATAGCACTATTTTTAAACCTGTCAATTTAGTTTAGTTTAGAGATTGTGTACAACAGAATTAGCCACAGTGTTCAGTTTCATCTAGAGACTTGAAAACAATTCAAAAAGAAACCTAGGTCATAGATTAAAGAAAACATATACACTACCAAGGCTTATTTGAAAACTGTACATTCACTACAAAAAAAAAATTAAATGTTTTTAATAAAATTAATTATTAAAAAATATATGTATTAAAGTTTATTTGTACACATTTCATGTGATTATAAATTACAGCAATAAATACGAAAATGAAAAGACTTTTTTAAATAAAAGAAATTATAATATATATGTAATACAAGCAGACACCCGCGACTTCGTTCGCGTGGATATGGTTTTTAAAAATCCCGTAGGAATCATTTTGTTTTTCCTAAGCTCCTTTAAGCTCATATCATGCTAAAAACTGTAAAAAGTTCACTGGCGGATGTTTAGGTAGATCAAAATGTAAACATCCGCCAGTGAAAGTCCCATCAAAATCGATCCAGCCTTTTAGATAGTCGGTAATTTTTAAAGTATCTACTTTCTAACAAAAAAAGAATGAATGAAATCGGACCACGCGTTATTGAATTACAGCTAAATACACGTTTTGACTTTCATCCCCTCTCCCTAGGGAACCGTGCTGAATTTCGGGATAAAAAGTATCCTATATGTTACTCCGTAGTATTAACTTAAATCGTAACAAGTTTCGTTTCAATCCATTCAGTAGTTTTTGCGTGATGCGCGCACAAACATACAGACAAACAGACAAAAATTTCAAAAATAGCTTTTTTACGTTCTATTACTTATTCCTAACATCCCCCAGTTATTATTTTGCAAAAATCTTCAATGTACAGATACGGCAAGTCTACGATTTTATTATATGTAATAGAAGATGTAATAGATAATAGATGTATATTTTTTTATTAGTTCCGTTTTCCTTAAGGACAAAAAGTGAATGTGCAAGCGTTATCCCTCTCGAAATCAAAGGTCGAAAACTAGACAGATTATTAGGTGCTGGTCTAGATTACCTAACAGACCATATGCACACGTGTGCGGTATGATGATTAATCAATACGTCGTATGTGAACTTAAGGTTCGTCACCACGAACACACGAACACGAATCATACGTCAGAGCGCGTCAAACCTTAAAAGGGTGTTTTACTTGTGCACTGGTTACACGAATGAGAAAACGAGAAGCAAAACATGTTGTATTCACTAATACCACCACCATCACTAAAGGGCTGGGTATAATAACCGGGACCGACTGGTTAACGTGCTCTCCGAGGCACGGGGGTGAAACACCGCCAACTGGTAGTTGTGTTATACTGGTAGTAGGTAACTTCGGGCTCGCACTGAGAATTTCTTCACAGAAAAACCCAATGCCTAACAATTATTTGCCTGACCCGGAAATCGAACCTGGGACCTCGTGATCTGCAGTCGAATACGCTAACCACTAGACGCTAACAACGAGGCAGCATTCACTAATAACTGAGAACTATTACTACAAGCAGGCCTGTGTCACTCTTGGTACTTACGCGATTTAGATACCTACAATTTCTTCCTCACCCGGGCAGGACGACAGTCAGGGCTAGCGCGTTCTAGGCGAGTGACGTACTACCGAGTTTAATATTGATTACGTAGTACCTACCTAGTTTTTTTGTAAATATTTGTTTAAATAGTTTAGTGTTTAGTATAGTTAGTTGTAGGATAAAACAGGTGTAGACATTTAAGGATAATAATTTAAAGAAATAATGGGAAAAAAACATTATTATTATTATTGTTGTGTGGATGGTTGCTCAATGAGCACAAACGAGGATCATGTATCATTTTTACGTTGCCGAAGGATACTGATAGGTGAGGTAATTTCATAATAAAAATTATGTTAGAAGGTACTTAAAATTATTGAGTATTGTACTGAGTGTGTACAAATATATACCTACACTATCTAGTTAAAATATTTACGTAGGTACTTAGCGAAAAAATAATAAGGTAAGTAATCAATGAATTAACTAAAGAAGTACTTATGTAGGTACCTAATTACAGAAATTAACTGTTGTTACTTCACTATCGAAGTTGCTGGTACCTACATAAAAGTCGCGCGCAGAAGGTTTGCCGATGGCTGCCCCTCCCGTTTACGCCTGCCGCGACCCGCGCTCGTCTAGCTAGACCGTAGGAGAGCGAGGATCCCACTATGTACCTATATTGTCTGTTGTAATAAAACTACCTAAGTATTTTATGTTTTAACACAAAATACTATAATAGGTATACCTAGATAGGACATATTATCATTTAGTCAAAATCTTGTAAACTAATTTATGGTTTACAATATTTTGACTAATTTTGTTGTGAGGACTAGTAGTTTATGACGGTGTCTAGTCAATAGATCAAGTGTAGCTTTGTTTATATTATGAAATACAAATAAATAATTAAAAATTATAACTACTGTATTTTTTTACTCTTTGTTGACAGCCCTAAGCAATCACGCAAAGTCGTCCGTGACGTAGGAAGGCGAAAAGATCCAAAGCAATACGGACCCTCGCGCCGAGCGATTAAGTCTAATTTAGCTTGCGTGCGTAATTTACCTACTTAATAAAAATTGTGTAGGCTATTAAAGCGTCGGCAAGTAGTCAACATCAAAGGAGTGAAACTTCTGTACGTAGTACTATTATATATTCTGTGCTACAAGTACCTCGGCTGGACATATTATGGCCACACAAAATGAGTTGATTATTTTGCCGATACAATCCCGCACCGAAGGTGCTGAGGAGTAAAGACATTTCCCAGTAAAATTTATCACAATAAACATTAGTTCCGGGTACCGTCACTCTCACTTTTCTTAGCGATCAGCGCCAAAATGGCGGTAATCAATGCTTCAGTCGACAGCCAGTCCAACAAATTTGCATTAATAGAGGTGGTCGTTTGGGTTATCAATGTAATAGGTGTGATAGTAATGTAATGATGGAAGAAATTTTGTTTGCAAGCCCTTAGCACTTATGTTTATCACTATGCTACAATCGCAACTGTTGCAATCGCAATCGCAGAGTTAATAGCGACCGTCATAATAAAATAGCTTTCAACTACGGTGGTACCTAGGCTCTTTGCAGTGCTCTTGCACCTCCCTTGGCCCTACTTCATGCGTTACTTGTGTTCATGCGTTACATGTGCTTCGAATAAATAATACGAACGCGTTACAGTACACGCACCTTCGACCCTGTTCGCAATTTCTGCGCCTATGGACGACTATGTTCGCATATATCAAGTTAAATTATCAAGCACTTAATATGTTAAAAGCATTAAGCATACTATTACCTACTGTCTCAACGATTAATTTGAGCAATTAATTGGATATAAAAGGGTTAATTTATTTATAACAATATATATGTATATGTGGCGGTGTGCAACCTCATGGCAGCGTGCAACCTCCACAGTTTTCCTGGCTGGTTTTTCTCGCCGGCCGTTTTTGTGTGTCAAGAGATTATAAGTGTTTATATTTTTCAAATGTAGAAGCTGTCTCAGCCTGCGCCTTCGATGTGCGCGGTGTAATATTATTATTCCGTTTTTAGGGCCGGAAGGTCGGCTCCAGATTCTGTTTTAATATTATTCTATTTTGTTATCCCGGTGAGATCAGACCTCAGTGATGGTCCTATAGCCTGAGACAGTTTCATTTCCGAAAGATTAAATCTGTACTAAATAATAACTCTAAAAGTGCGAGAATACAACATATTTATGTGAAAGCTTATTTGGATTTTATTTTATTACTTTCACTGCACCTATATTTGGTGACCCCGACGAAGAGAAGTCCTATAATTGTGTTACGTATGACGTCACTTAAGGAGTACATAGTGTACACGTTGTATAAGCTTAGTGTACACATTGAATAACATGAAATTTAAAAATTGAGTTCAAAATGAAGTGAAGAAATAAATGTTGGCGAATTATTGAAAATTTCAACGAACATTTCAAATAAAATAATAATTCAATTTAATAATTTCTGGAAGACATTCTGAATTATGAAATCATAAATATACAATGAAAATTTTCAGCGGCCATTTTGTGGAGTGAACATTAGAGACATTAATTTATTAATTTACGTTCATGTGCCATATATATTAATATTTTTCAGGAATATTTTAAAATTTTCTAGGAACTAACATTATGGAAAGCAAATGCCAACAATTGGAAGATGAAAATAATGCTCTCAAATTAAAACTTAAAGAGTTGGCCGACAAAACTTTCCCAATCTTTAAAGAAAATGAAGTGTTACGTTCGCAATTAGCGAGTGTTTCGGATCCCCCCACGGGTCAGGAATCAAAAATTTGTAAAGTTTCAGCTAAGCTTCCTCCCTTTTGGTCTGACCGGCCGAGCATTTGGTTTGCCCAGGTCGAGGCTCAGTTCGCGATTTCAGGTATCACGGTGGATCAAACCAAATTTGATTATGTTGTGGCACAATTGGACTCGCGAATCATTGGCGAGGTCGAGGATGTTATTACACAACCTCCGGCGTCAGGGAAATTTGATTTTCTTAAGAAGGAATTAATTCGGAGATTATCTACATCTGAAGAACAAAGGGTCAGGCAGTTGGTAAGTGACGAAGTGTTAGGTGATCGGAAGCCATCTCAATTTTTGCGGCACTTACGCTCTTTAGCTGGTCATGCACTTACGGATCAGAATATTTTACGGCAATTATGGATGCGTCGTTTACCGCAACATTTACAGGCAATTTTGGCAGTTCAATCGGAATTGGGTTTAGACAAAATAGCAGAATTGGCGGACAAAATTCTAGAAGTTTCGCCGAATATTCTTAATTCTTCCTCTTCGATTAATAACGCGGCATGCTCTTCAAATACTAATTTAGATGCGCTAGTCACTCGTTTAGAGAGTTTATCGAGGGAAATTTCAGAAATTAAGGAAAATAATAAAAAAATTTCGCGACATAGGAGTAAATCGAGAAATAGGTTTAGGTATAGGCGGTTTTTATCACCGTCCCCTTCTCGCAATAATTTAAATAATATCAACAGCGATTTATGCTGGTATCATCGCAAATACGCAGCGCGTGCCCATAAATGTATTAAACCGTGTTCTTTTAAAGAATCGGAAAACGTGAGCGACAATCAGTAGCGACGGTACCTGATTTGTCGTCTCGTAGTCGCCGTCTTTTTGTAAATGATATCCGAACCAATAGACGATTTTTAATCGACACTGGTTCAGATGTTTCTTGTTATCCGGTCTCATGGTTGAATAGTCGACCCAAAATGGCCGACTATTGTATGCGTGCGGCAAATGGCAGCGATATTAAGACTTTTGGGACAATTTTATTATCGTTGGATTTTAGATTAAGGCGCAATTTTAATTGGCATTTTATCATTTGCGATGTTACAACTGCGATTATAGGTGCAGATTTTCTCGCGTATTTTAATTTATTGCCAGACTGTAGGTCAGGTCGAATTCTAGATGGTTCGACTGGCCTATCGTGCGTTGCATCAATTATTTCTCACGAACAAGCGAGTGTGAAAACTTTAGTTTCGAGTAATAATATTTTAGCTGAATTCCCCGCTCTTACTCGCCCGCCTGGTCCGGATCGGGAGATTAAACATAATACGGTTCATTACATCCGGACAACGGATGGTCCTCCGGTTTGCTGCCGTCCACGCCGACTTGCTCCACAGAAGTTAGCTATTGCTAAGAAAGAATTCGATAGCATGTTAGCTTGTGGTTATGCAAGGTCTTCGGATAGTCCGTGGTCTTCGGCACTTCATTTAGCGCCGAAAGGTGAATCTGATTGGCGTCCATGCGGTGATTACCGCGCTTTAAATGCGCGCACAATTCCAGACAGATATCCTGTGCGTCATATCGGCGATTTTAACCAAAATTTAGTTGGCTCAACGATTTTTAGCACGATAGATTTAGTTAAAGCGTATCATCAGATACCGGTAGCGAAAGAGGATATTTGTAAAACAGCTATCATTACCCCGTTCGGTCTTTTCGAATTTCCTTTCATGACCTTTGGTCTTAGAAATGCAGGCCAGACTTTTCAAAGATTTATCGATGAAGTTGTTCGTGGTCTAGATTTTTGTTTTGCCTATGTTGATGACATACTCGTTTTTTCAAAAGATAGTCAACAACATACTGAGCATTTGCGTATTCTTTTCAAACGTTTGGAAGAATACGGTATAGTTATTAATGAAAAGAAATGTCATTTTAATGTCCCGGAGGTACGTTTTCTGGGATATAAAATTAGCGCGGCTGGGATTTGCCCTCCTGCCGATCGCATTAAAAGTCTTCAAGAGTTTCCTCTACCTAAGACTGTACAAGGAGTAAGAAGATTTCTTGGTATGATTAATTTTTATCGGAAATTTCTCCCTAGCATAGCGCGTTTTCAAGCTCCTTTAATTGATGCCTTATCAGAAATTCAAGGTAAAGGTGCTAAACCATTTACTTGGACTGCTGATTTAGAGCGTAGTTTTAATATGTGTAAAGAAAGTTTAGCTAACGCAACACTTTTAGCTCATCCAGTCGCTGATGCTAGACTTGGATTATTTACAGATGCATCGAGTTCTCATGTCGGTGCATGTCTTCAACAAGAAGTGAAGCAGGGCTGGCAACCTATAGCGTTTTTCAGTAAGAAGCTGACTCCCAAGCAATCGTCTTGGCCGGCTTATTACCGCGAATTATTAGCCATATACGAGAGTGTGCAACATTTTAAACACATTCTAGAAGCTCAACCGGCTACGATTTATACAGATCATAAGCCATTACTTTGTGTTTACACAAAAACGAGAGAAGCTTCCACCTATTCAGCTTAATCAACTTGTTTTCATTTCGCAGTTTACTACTGACATTCAACATGTCAAAGGAGCTGAGAATATTGTGGCTGATACCTTCTCTCGTGTGGAGAGCGTCACAGCTCAAGACATACTTGTAGCGCTAGCGAAATCTCAAGAATCCAATGAGGAATTAAAAACACTGAATGACACAACGTCGTTGACGTTGGTTCGGGTTACTATTCCAGGCACCAGGGTAAAAATTACATGTGACGTTTCAACAGGTAAACCACGTCCTTATGTAACTCCGCAACTTAGGAGGAATGTTTTTGACAGTTTCCATAATCTCAGTCACCCTGGGATTCGCGCTACTTATAAATTAATTTCAGATCGCTTCGTATGGCCTAGTATGAAAAAAGACTGCCGCGTATGGACAAGAGCGTGTCAGGCATGTCAATCATCGAAGGTAGTGCGTCACACTACCGCACCGTTTTCTAAATTTCCCCTTTCTTCTGAAAGATTTGCAGATATTCACATGGATATCATAGGTCCGTTACCATTTTCGGCTGGCATGAAGTATTGCCTAACTATCATTGACAGGTTTACGCGCTGGCCTGAAGCCCTTCCCATGCCAGATATTACAACGGAAACATGCGTTTCAACTTTTATTTCTGGTTGGCTGGCGAAGTTTGGTGTGCCTCGTAGCGTCACTACAGATCGAGGTTCACAGTTTTGCTCACATATGTTCCAGAAGGTGATCGAACTAACAGGTGCTGAGCACCACACGACCACTGCTTATCATCCTCAAGCTAACGGGATGATAGAAAGGTTCCACCGGCAGCTGAAGGCAGCTATTATGTGTCACGCTAATCCAAGGTGGACAGAAGTCCTTCCATTGGTGCTCTTGGGGATCAGGAGCGCTTGGAAGGAGGACCTAGGAGCGTCGTGTGCGGAGCTCGTGTATGGTGAGCCTCTTCGGCTACCAGGTGAATTTTTTAATCCTTCTAAGAATCATATTGACGATCCTTCTTTCTTTTTGGATAGACTTAGATCAAATTTGAAATCCCTATCTCCAACACCTGCATCTAACCATAGTAGCAAAAAGATCTTTCATATTCCGAAGGATTTACTATCTTCGGAGTTTGTTTTTGTTCGTCGAGGTCCTTTTAGCAAGGCGTTAGAGCCACCTTATGTAGGTCCTTTTAAAGTTTTAAAGAGTGGAGACAAGTATTTTACAGTAGATTTGAAAGGTAGACCTGAGAAAGTTTCAGTGGATAGGTTGAAACCGGCATATATCGCTGCTTAAATCGAAAAGGGCCACAAGTCAGAATTTCACTTTCTTACAGGAGAGCCATTCAAAGTTTTGGAATTTGTTTTTAGTCTATAGTTTTGTGTTTGTCTTGTCAATTATATGCATGTTATATACCGATAAAAGCGTATTTTAAAGCTGCATTTAATGATACTAAGAAATATATCCTCAGTGTTGTCTGGAAAGATATATTAGCAGATAAGTCCCTTTTGTATATAAAATAATTGAATGTTTTCTGGTAAATAATTGAAAAATAAGACACAAGTCAAAATACAAAAGGTTTAAATCAATATATTTCTCAACTTACTTAGGCAATCTAAAACTATAACATAAATAAATTAAGATGGCCATGCCACTTTATAAAAAAACAATTGAAATAATTATTACTTGACTGAAAAGAAAACTATTTGCTTCAAACATAAAAAAAATTAAATCTATAATATAATAAAACTGTAACAGATCCAATTCTGTACATTGAAGATATTTTGAAAATTTTTATTGCAGGGCACTATAATCAATACTGAAGCCAAAACTGCAATTTGTTTCATTTTTGTCTGTCTGTCTGTCTTTCTGTCTGTCTGTCTGTCTGTCTGTATCTTGGCCGCGCATCACGCCGAAGCTACTGAATGGATTCGAATGAAACTTGGTACGATTTGAGTTTATACTTCGAGGTAGGACATAGGATACTTTTTATCCCGAAATTCAGCACGGTTCCCTTGGGAGAGGGGATGAAAGTTAAAACGTGTATTTAGCTGTAATTCATTAACGCGTTGTTCGATTTCACTCATTCTTTTTTTGTTATAAAGGTAATACTTTATATATTGTCCCGTAAATATTTCAAGGTCATAGGTTTTTTAGTTCAGAAAAGACAGACATTACAACCCTCAGTATCGGGTTCAAATAACTTGGGACCCGTATCTTATTGAATGTACGGCTTATTTTAAACTGGTGTGCGTTTAAATTTATGTTTGTCGGTCTGTCTATTTGTTCCAGCTAATCTCCGAAACGGCTGGATCGATTTTAACGGAACTTTCAATGGCAGATAGATGATGTTATAAGGAGTAACTTAGGTTACATTTAGTTTAGGTACATAAAAGAATTATGGGATCCGATCCGATCCTATATAAAACCTATAAACACGCGAACGAAGTCGCGGGGGTCAGCTAGTAATAAATAAGAATTAAAAAATATTGAAAAAATTTGCCCAAAAGTGCCATATTTCAAAATATGGCACTTTTGATTTAATTTGATCTATAGAAATAGGGATATAATTACGTGATTTTTCAGTGCAAAATGGACGTATTCCACAATATGGCACTTTAACTTATAGAAAACGTGCGTTTTCTTTATAAAAAGTGTTGAAACAAGGGCGCAACTAAAAAACGTCGGTTTTGCTCATAACTTTTAAGAACTTTAGCTTAAAAACTCGAAAATGTAAAAGAGGCGTTTGTGTTTTTTCGTATCGAAAAATGCAAAATCAATGGGAGTCTTCTTTGAATATAAAAATATGACCTATTTACATCGCTTTTTTGAAATAAAAACGATTTCGCATTTTTTTGATTTGTGGCCCTTTTCGATTTAAGCAGCGATATGTTGGATCCTACGGAATTGGATGATTTGGGTAAACCAGTTGTTAGGACCCGGTCAGGTCGTAAGGTTCATTTTAAGTTGCCACTAGCGTGCGTAAATTACATTTAAAACTTGTTTAACAATTTCTTTTTTTCTTTGTTTTCATGACTTCGTGGGGGAGCATCTGTGGCGGTGTGCAACCTCATGGCAGCGTGCAACCTCCACAGTTTTCCTGGCTGGTTTTTCTCGCCGGCCGTTTTTGTGTGTCAAGAGATTATAAGTGTTTATATTTTTCAAATGTAGAAGCTGTCTCAGCCTGCGCCTTCGATGTGCGCGGTGTAATATTATTATTCCGTTTTTAGGGCCGGAAGGTCGGCTCCAGATTCTGTTTTAATATTATTCTATTTTGTTATCCCGGTGAGATCAGACCTCAGTGATGGTCCTATAGCCTGAGACAGTTTCATTTCCGAAAGATTAAATCTGTACTAAATAATAACTCTAAAAGTGCGAGAATACAACATATTTATGTGAAAGCTTATTTGGATTTTATTTTATTACTTTCACTGCACCTATATATATACTATGTTATGTCACGACAAATATACCTAAGTCATGAACATTATTACATTTTGATTAATGATACGACCGCGAAAGGAGAATGATCATCCCTGACCCAAACATTTACACAAAATGTAATTTACTAAAAATTATCTTACGAATATATGACAATTTGAAAATTAATAATTATTAATGCTAAAGCTGCTTTTAAAAAAATGCAATAAAAAAGGAATTCAACCGTCTCTTCCTGTTCTCTGGCATGTCTGGTGGCCATTTGCATTACTTTCTACGCATACATGCCCAAACAAAAAGTTTTGTTACTAAAAAATCATGTCACTTGAAATAAAACAGATATTTATTTTTAATACATTATTTTATTTGTTACTTGTTGTAAATCGTACAATATGATTAAAGTAAATAAGTAATAATTAATAATATTATTTTGTTATAATATTATTTTAACTTCATTGCGTTTTGTGCAATGGAATGGAATAGAACTACAACCTTCTTGATTTTGTGTAAAGAAACTTATTATATTTCAAGATGCCAATGTGACATGTCATTGTTTTAGTTGTATGTGACGCTAGTGACGTCTACTCTGTTTACATTTTGAATGTTTATTATAGCGCAGCGGAGACCAATATTAATTCTATGGTTTATTGTTTATCCTTACCAACGACTTTTGCTATACTATACGGATTCGATCTCGCCTACTCGCCGACTTTACGCTACTTTCTACGGATTCTGATTTTTGCTCGTGATTTGGATAACAATGTTGAGGTGTATTAATTGTCACTTGAATGTAAACATGATGCCTTTGATATGATGCTAAGACATGATGGGTCTTCGTTAGATTCTACATTGCAAACTACTCTCAACATGGACATCGTTGCAACAGGTATGTTAAGTATAGTGCGCGGAACAAATAATTCAAATCGGCAGGAACGATACACGGCTTTCCTTACTAGTTTAACAATCATAAACTACACATAACCTAGAATCATTTTCGAACTTAAACTTAAAATTCAAAAACGGCAGGACCTAGAGGTATTAAAATGGTGTGTTTGGTTATCAGGAATAAACCTGCAATAAATGCTGCATACAACACGCTTGTAAACGACTGGGTTACACGCCCATAGATTTTTGGGCATTCTCCTTTCAGTTCGTATATATGTTTTATAGTCATTAAATACTTATTCGTAACTAAATGAAATTTAGGTATTAATAGAGCGAATGAAGAGAAATGTTTTTGTCTCTGTTTCACTTATCTGGTGCTTAAATACCTAATTATAAACAAATCTCAGAAATAAATATTCTAATAAAAATTAAATCTAATAGAAGTGATATTCTTTTCTTCGACGGAAAAATATAACGCTGCTTATAGACCTATTATTTACTTTAGGTTCAAATTAATATTGTAAGTAGCAGTCGAATTACCACCACTCTCCTGATTCGTGAGAAAAGGTTCTAAACGCGGATATGTAGGAGAAACGGGACCATAATAGGAATATAATATAATTACATATGACATTTAATTTTGTTATTTCATAATCAATTCACAAGTAATTGTCCAAGCGAAAGGCGTCACATACTAAGCAATTAACACTTATTAAGTTCGTTATTTTTTTACCCTTTACATTGATTAGGTAACCTAGCGAACATATATTCATAGAAATATATGTTCATATGTATTTATAAAAAAAAAATCAATTTTTTTCACAGTGATCTTCTATTCTTTTCTATATACTTAAATTAGCTGATAATTGAAAAGCCTTTTACATGATTATAATGTGTTTCTATGGTGATGCGTATTGCTTGCTTTCCCTGCATGTGTAGGTAATACCGGGAGGGCGGGCGGTGTAAAGCGCTTGCTACACGTTGCATACAATTTTTTCTGATTTGTTGGATTTGCTTTAATTCTGATTTTGCTACACAAAATAAACTGTTACTCCTTGTAATGAAAAGAGGTTAGCAATCAGACGCGTTAAGAGATTAAAGCACGGTTGCTTCAGCAAATTTTAACGGAAACGTAACTGTTAAACATGGAGTTACAGAACAAAATGTCAAAGAGGACCATTTTAACGAATGTATTTAACGATATCAAATGGTTTGAAGCAACCGAGCCTAAAAGATCTTTCCTTGTTAAAAAAATGTAACGAGATGAATGCCTCCAGCAAATAGTTCCAAGTAACAACTTGACAGAATTGCGAGCCTTTTATGGATTGAGACAAGTGAAATTCGTGAATATACAATGGATTTTTTTTAAATAATTAGGCCGCGGTCGTCAATGATTCAGAATAACTCGCAATTTGTAAGAATTTCAAAAGTGTCAAGCAATGCCTCGGGCAATGTCCGGTTTTGACCGCAAACCTTTGAAATATTTGGTCATATTAAAACCCAATATGGGAAACCGGCCGCTGTGTGATATATGTGTAATTCGTAATAAAAAAATATTTAAATAACCCATTTATTTAGCTGAACAGATTTTCATCACACATATCTGAAAATCATCCCAAATAAATCCGCCTTCGAATAAGAAAACCGCATTAAAATCGAGAAAAAGCATTCAAAATCATAACAGTGTCGGGGATTAAAAACATACGTACGCGAAATAATAACGAAATTGATTAAAATGTCGTTGTCTGTATCTAATATCTATGTCTGGCAAAAGTCTAGCTTCTACAACGGTATCCAAAAGCTAAAATACGAGTGCGAAGCTGAACGCAGCTGTTCTTACTAATATAGCATAAGTGCTCATAATGTCGGAGTCAGTTCGCTGCGGGTAAAATCCGCAACAACACAGGTTGCCTTGTCTACTTGACCACAGGCCTTTATGTCAAATGTAGGGTGCACGATATTATCTCGTATAAACTACATATCTCGTATAAACTTGGACACTATTTTTAGCGCGTTATAGGCTTAAGGTTATTACACTAATGTAAGGTAATACGACTATCTATAAAGTACTAATACTTATAACTTATAATCAATTTCTTTGATTCAATCATAGAATCCTTCGCTTTGCTCGGGATTCAAACTCAGCACTCGCAACAAAAACAAATTTTGCTCTCTTGTTTTACAAACTAACAATTTCTGCGTATGCATTTAGTTGCACTTCTCTTCGGCTCAATTGAAACGCACCTTGATATAACTAACTTGATAACTTTTTGTTCAATAGATTTTCCTTCATCATCACGTGGGTTACTGAAACACGTTTGACTGATCCAATGTCACGAAACATTTTATATTCTTTCCCATTTTTTCTTTAAAGTTCAACACTTATCTATATTAATAATTGGTCGCCCTACTCACACGTCCTTGCTCGCCTTTCACCCGGCGACAAACGCAGCTGCTATTAACCTTTGTTCTTGACAACTAAACAATATTTATCTCTCATAGTACCTATACTGTGACCCACACGACATTTTAATAAAATTGATATACCGTTTCATATTTCTAGTTTTCAGACCTATCTCAATAATAATCTGCTCCCGCTTGACTGATCTAACCTGAAAGGGCTAAGTCAGTTTATACCCATAGTCGGTTTCTACATTGTTTTGCATGGCATTGTCATTTATCTTCTACACCTATACCTAAAATAGCATAGGAACTAACTCACTCACTTAGAGACAGTTTAGAGATTTAAAACTGGACCTATAGAGATTGAACCTAGAGATTTGAAAGGAGGAAATATTCCTTGAGTAGGCACCTTAGAGACGCTCTGAGGAGGCATTTTTTAAATTCCATCCCAAGGGTGGTAGAGTTTGAATGACCAAAGGTTTATTTTAAAACCTAAATCCATGCACACATCAAGGTCATGGGCCAGTAAATAATAAGTTCCAATTATAAAGTACCGATGCAATTTATTTTGGCACCTGCAGTATTTTATTTTGTTCTCAAAGTAATTTATGAAATCAGGTGTAATTTCGTAATAATAACTAGATAGGGATTTGTGGAGAGAGGCCTCTGCCTTATATTGGTATAGTTCAAACTACATAGTTCAAATATGATTAAGTGTTACGTACTTGAAAAATGTAAATTAAAAATTTAAAAAACCCCCGACATTCGCTATTTTTTGGCGGCGGCCATCTTGGATTTGCAATAGTGCTATTCTACTAGTCAAGCCCTTTCATTTGATACCCATATTAAGGGAGTTGTGAAAAAATATGTAATCCGCTATTTTGTAGCGGCGGCTATCTTGGATGGATTTTCATCAAACATAGCTAACAACACTCTCGACTAATTCACCGTTCAAAAAAAAACCGGATTCAAATCGGTCCACCCGTTTGAGCGCTACAGGGGAACAGACAGACACACACACACACACACATACACACACACACACACACAGACACGTCAAACTTATAACACCCCGTCGTGTTTGCGTCGGGGGTTAAAAAAAATTCAATCACAAAATAATCGTTGAAATAGTTCTAGTAGATATTGCTTAAAGCTTCCATTACAATCGAACATACTCTACTTTCAATGATCCATATCATCGATTTATCAGTCGACAAAGCAATCAAACGCATTAATCGATAGACTTCTAATTAGGAAGTAGGTATATTATAAGTACTCATGCCGAACATAAATCTGCGACAGCCTCTAGAATCTAGATATATCAATTTGTAGAGCAAATGATTAATTGCAGCAGCATTAAGGAATCGAATGATTTATAATGTTAGGTACATAAAAATGTTGGCAAATATACCTATCTAAATAATTACGCACTGTGCAGTTTGCGTGAAATGAACGTGTAGTCCGTGTGTAGTTCTAGTACAAGATACTGCAGTCGGTCGGCAATGACGATGTAGTTATGTCAACTAAAAGAATTGCATTCAAAACTGCAATTTTGCAGTTGACTCACAGTTGAAATGCCTAGTAGCCTGTGCCTAGTAGTCTGTCAAGATTCTTAATCCCTATGTAGTTGACATAAAATCTCCTCTCACAAAGCGCATTTCATCTTCTACGAATGGTTTTGCCTTTGGGCCTGCATGTGCCCTTCTGTGTTCAATATACATGTGTTTTCTAATCTTTACAAAGCAAGTGAGGCAAGTTTTCTAGCCAAACGCATCCCTTCACATCTACACTTGCCAATTGAAATTGTGGTCCTATAGTATTAAATAAAAAAATACATTTCCCCAACTTATCACTCTATATTTTCAGGTTATAAGCTCCTAAGTTCTGTGGTATAATGATAATATTTTGTCTATTTTGTGCGTGTTCGTATATTGTGTCGAAATTTTAAATTCATATATTTACTTCGAAGGCACGGTACCACTAAGGTGTATTAGTTGGAATACATAATATATTTCAGTGAAATACTTATGTCCGAGTAATGCACCGAGTTGAGTAAGATTGTTAATATTAAGGTTGAGGTGTGGTACAAGTGGTACAAATAAATAAATAAATAAAAATAACTCTGTCTGTGATTTTACTGCCTCTACAAGGTAGGTATATAGGCTAATTTTGAACCCAGAAATATCATTTATAGGCTAACATTTTCTCACGGCCTTCCCGCTGAAGCGAAATTGACAAAATTGGGCACAGAGTTAGCTTCTATCCTAGGAGCAGACATAGGCTACTTTTACTCTGGGAAATCAAAGAATTTCTATGGCATTTTTAAAAGCTTGTTTCGTTCCGTCTTACTTTGACGTTATAATATTTCTGTACTGGAAATGTACCAAAGTTATAAAAATATTATGTAGACTTATACTAAGCATACTTTAGCAAGCTTTTGAATATCTCTTGTAATGAGAAAATAATTGCCTACGGGAATTTTTTATTGAACACTTGTACAGTGCACAATAAGTATTATAAAATTGATATTGATATTAAGTTATAGATAATTCAACTTATTTGTGTGCGCCGCGTTGTGTACGTGAAGTTCATACAAAAACATTACTGTATACGTGTCAATGAGTGTCTTCCCACACACATCAAAACAACATAAATAAACTCACACGGCGATATGTGTATATCGCCGTGTACACAAATGAGATTAACTATCTTATAGTATAGGATCCCGCCATACAACGACCTTCACCGAGATGCTTATTTGATGAAACGTATTTTATATTTAATTTAATACGTCAATAAATATATCGCATATGGGTTGCCTAACAAATTCCAGTCCAGGATATGATTAATTAATAATTGAAAAAAAAAAAAAAATTTAACATTTCACTGGTTTGATTATTAGACAAATTCATAATGAAATCATCTTTATTTTCATTTAATTTTAATTCAATAATCAGACCGGTGTAAAATGCTAGTATCGATTTACCTGTTTACACCTGGCTACCCGAGAGTTGTGACCGGAAAAGTATAAGCAACCTAACGTTTGCATATTCTATGGGCATCATACTTTCGATTGGTATAGAATTTGTCTAATAATCAAAACGGTGAAATGTCAAAAAAAACTTTTTATTTTTTATTTATTAATTAATCATATCCTGGACTGAAATTTGTTAGGCAACCCATATGCAATATATTTATTGACATGTTAAATTAAATATAAAATACGTTTCATCAAATAAACATCTCGGTGAAGGTCGTTGTATAGAGGGATCTTAGACTATTATATGAACAAGTTCATATACCTCTTATTATTTCCCGCTCAAAGTTTACTACTTGTGTAAACGGCAAAGAGACTGGAGCCGATAGCGTGACAGCGCTTTGTGTAAGTTCGCCGGCCGCTGACCATTGGATACTATTTTGAGAGGCGGATTCGGAAAAAAAAGTAGTTTGTATTTGCTTTATATAGATCTCTTTGTTCTACTTTTATCTAAGATAACAATATGTTTATAGATATCTTTTCTTTTTTTTTGGTTTCGGTTAGATATAATGGACATCCAATTATTCCGGATTATTGAAATATTTTCAGTTACGATGTTAAAACTCTCATGGAGTTTAATTGCTAGACCTAATGATTGCAAAAGAGGAAAACATGTCAAAACTTAACGCGAGCGGAGTGGTTCAGGTGGTCGGTGACAACCTGTCCATTTTTAGGATTCCGTGCCTGGGGAATGGAAAAAAGGAGCACTTATCTGGAGGATTTCATCGTTGTCCGTCTGTCTTCTGTCTGTCTGGACCCATTTTTCTCAGGAAATCGTGGAGGTATCACCGTAAAGTAGTTACATTACACTAAAACTAGACTTTTAGCACTAGGACCAAAATGCAATTTTAAAAATAATGTACCTACCTGTTTAACCTGTTCATTACAGTACCGTTTGTGTTTAATAGGATCAAGGTTAAATCATATTATATCACGCCCACGCCGAATTCTGTCGCTATACAACACTTGAACCCATTCTGACTACCAAGCTGAGTTTGCAAACTTGTTTCACGAATTATTCGATTGTGAATATTAGAGCACGATTGTAATTTTATCAATAAGTATTGTCATATAAATTACCTTAACCGTACCGTTAAAGTACCTACCGTTGTCCGTTAAATTACCGTGTCAGACTGCCGTTTAACTGGGACGGTTCTGTACTAATCTGTAACTATTCCGGGATGTTACTGAGAATTTCTTAATAGTATTTTTGTTCGTTTCAATCAATAGATGTCCACTGCTGGACATAGGTCTCTTGCAAGGATCGCCACCAGCACACGATTTTGTGCCGCCTGTTTCCAGCGGCTGTCAGCGACTCGCTTGAGATCGTCCGTCCATCTAGTGGGGGGTCTTACTACGCTTCGTTTACTGGTGCGAGATCGCCACACAAGCACCTTGGGACTCCACGTCCATCGTCAATCCAACGTCCATCGGTTCTTCGAACAATGTGCCTCGCGAAATTGAAGTGGCAATGCCACTTCAATTTCGCGACTCGATTTATAATAGTTTAGAATAAGTAGTATTTTACTTAATTGTATTTATTAATTAATTGAGATTGAGCGTAATTGAGCATTGGCGTATCTGGTTGACGTCCAGTCTATTCGCACAAACACTTGCGGTCAACGTCTCTGACACGAACCACTAGGGTGTGGAACACCCTAGCGGCGTCCGTGTTTCCCGCCTCATACGTATATTATACATGAGTACCTTCCACGCAGGAGTGAACAGGCGATTTCATCACTGTTTTCCATCAGACATGATTGTCGTCAATCGTAAGCCTATCATACAATTAAAAAAAAATTTGGCCCGCCCCGAAACCCGAACCTGGGACCTCATGATCCGCAACTGAACAGCCTAGCCACTATACCAGGCGGTCAAACACCTTCACCTATCTACAGATATAGATAACATCACCGCTCTACTTCGTGACTTTATTTAAACATTTCAAGCACACGCCAGAAGCGCGTTTGAGAATTGAGAAATCAATCAAGTCTTCCATTACCAATCATCCACCGTCCGCAGATTATACTTGCATAACCAAATTATATAATTATTAATTATTACTATGTAAAGCGGGCAATCTGAGTTAACTTGCAACGAATCTGCAATTTATATTAATTACATTCATCTTTAGAATGTGTAAATTATATAGTTAACGATGTTGCAGCCTAAAGTAGAGCACATTAGCCTAGAGAATCGTTTCTCGACTAATTCTAACCTTTTTGATGGATTGCACCCCTATTTTCACTTACCTATATCAATAGTCGATTACCGGGTTATACTTAGGTATACGTTAAAGTACGATATTTTACGTAAAGTAGTAAATTCCTGAATTTTACCTAGTTATTCTACTCTCTAACGTTATACTAACCCATTAGGGTTAATAACAAACAAACAAACCAACTGAAGCACTCGCTGTCTAAAAATAAATAATTTGCATTCTAAATTAAACTGTAATGAATGCAAAGAAGTCCTTTTTTTTACTAAAACTCGCAATAATGAAACAATGATGAAAATCTCACGCAATTAACTACCTATGCCTATTGCCTATGCTGAATTCGTTAAAAGAAATTGTCTGCATCTGGCATCAAGACGTCAACGCGCGTACACCAATTTTGACATGATTGTTTTTTTGAAAGTGTGCCCTTGTGAAATGATTCAGCAGGTATTTCAAAATAAGTAGCTGAACTAGTTTTAAACTAATTCAGCAAGTATAGGCATAATATTATGTTTTAAACCAGTTGTGGTGTGTTTAGACAGTCCCTACCTACCTAACTTTAGTATTAGTCACTAGCTTTTACGATACTAACTGGTTCTTAAACCTAACTTTATTTCTATTTAAGTCGAAGACTTAGTAAAAGAAAGCCACAGAAGAAAGCATACACAATACTCAAAATCGACGTCCTTGGAACTAACGCTGAGATCTTTAGAGCGTGCTCTAATTCTACTCAGATTTGAGAACAGAGTTAAAGTGAGATTTGTTTCAAGGATATAATTTTATGTCGCGTTTTAGCTCTATCTCAAGTCTAAATGAAGTCAGAATACACTATAGATTTCAGACTAAAACTCACGATCAGCTAACCAGAACAGAATAGCTGACTACATATTGCCATAAGCGATGATATTATGAGATCCAATAAGCTTAAAAATTGGCTGCACAATTTCGGGATAAGTGGACCATAAAATGGACCCCACCTATAGTAGGATAATGTTAAATCAAAGAAGATTATCAAAGTATTTTTTAATGTATTGTATAACATCATGCTGCCATCTGTTACGAATTAAATTACCATAGTATTTTTATTAAAGCAGCGGAGAAATAGAAAACTTAACGGCCTCACTGTAGCACATTATAGTGAAAATTAAAACATAAATTATCATACTGAATAGCAGATTTTAAAGTTTTATAGGGATTCTTAGCGGCAGCGAAAGTGTACCGGTTTAATATCACTTTCGTAGCGAACCCGTTGGCTTTCCTCGATTGGCGTTTGGTTCAAGCTACAAGGTCAGAGAGACAATTTAATGTTATTACTCCAGTACACATTGACCCAATGTATTCGACGTGTACCGATTGTGTTATGCTATTTGCGAATTGTACCAATGATTTTTATAGGAAAACTAACAGGAATCAGCAAGTTGGTCAGTGCTGGTTGCACGTGTTAAATATAAGTGATCTGTACACATTGGCTTAGACTCTAGTCGAGTCAATGTGTACAAGGCTCTTAAAATAAAATAGTTAGTGTGTGGGTGGTTGGGCCTAGTTGTGACTACGCATATTGATCGATTATCTCAAGCCGGTAACTAGATACCTAACCGACTTTGTCTTTCCGTGCCTCGGAGAGCACGTCAAGCTGCCGGCCCCACAAACTATTTGTCATAACAACTAATTATAATAATCGTAAAGCCCAAGAGTTGAAATTGTATCCTAATACTACGGGAGGTCGATGACCAATTGAAAAAGTCATTTTATACCGACTGGAAATTTTAACAATAATAGTTCAGACCTAACCCATCACAGCTCCGAACTTCAGCTGCCGCACCAGTGGTGGAGTTAAGAGTGAGAGCATGTGAAAGTGCTTGAAAATCAAACCGCTCCGAGTGATTTTATCCCGGACAAAAATGGTCTTAAATCATTGTTTCGAACATTTTTGATACAGAAACAATCTTCAGCTGCACTGCCGAGGGTGGGTTATAAGTCCGCTACGCGCATGAAATACATTAAAATTTTGAAAAATAAAGTTATTTTATACCTTATGAAATTTATGCAGCAGAATTTTCACACTTTTAAAATTATAAAAAAATCTTCAGCTGCACTTCTGGTGGGGGAAAGACCGTCAGTCAGCGTGATAAACATTTTGCGCGCTCAGTGCATTTTTTTTGCTCATTTCGCAAAAAAAACGAAAAAGGGACTTAAAACACCTTTAAACACCCTATAGCTCCTAAAGTAATAAACTTAGCGTAAACATGAAAGAGACCAAATTTGTAGCAAATTGTACTTATATAAAAACTTTTCTCAGAAGTAGTTATAATGTTATTCGTAGAGATTTTCGTAAACAAAAAAAACGAAAAAAGGGACAAAATTAAAAATGGCGGCTGGTTCCGCACCCTCCCATATGGGGTTTTTAGATATATTCAAGAGAATGTTTATCACGCTGACTGACGATCTTTTCCCCACCAGAAATGCAGCTGAAGATTTTTTTTTATTATTTAAAAATGTGAAAATTCTGCTGAATTTTCACATTTTGCTGCGCAAAATTTTAATGCACTTCATGCGCATAGCGGATGTATAACTCACCCTCGGCAGTGCAGCTGAAGATTGTTTCTGTATCAAAAATGTTCGGAATAATGATTTAAGACCATTTTTTTCCGGGATAAAATTACTCGGAGCGCTTTGATTTTCAAGCACTTTCACATGCTCTCACTCTTAACTCCACCACTGGTGCGGCAGCTGAAGTTCAGAGCTGTGATGGGTTAGGTCTGAACTATTATTGTTAAAATTTTCAGTCGGTATATAATGACTTTTTAAATTGGACACCGACCTCCCGTAGAATAGAAAAGCCAGAGCATTATATTCGTTAAAGTGTCTGTATGAAAGAAATATATACATATATGTAATGAAATCGCTTCCTGCAATGTTTTACACCACACTCTCATATCAAAGAACTCAAGGTGGTTCGCCGAAAGTATTAACACCTTGCCAGTGTCAAAGCACTGCACGCTGCAACTTTTAAATTCCCACACAAAGGGTAGGTAGGTATGTTTAATAACAATTCGTGTATATTCTGGCGCTACAGTTACAACACAAAATACATATAAACTACTATGACAGATCATATTTAACATTTTAATGGATATCTCAATATATTTTTTTTTTTAATTAAAGGACACTAATTAACACTTAAACGTAAAGTGTTAATAATGATGACTAATTTAAAAAAAATCTGAATTTATAAGTAGATACATCCGGCTGCCGCCATTTGAATTATATTGCTTTCTATATTTTGTAGTGCGACTTACCTATTACGCAAAATAAACTTATAATAGTAAGTTACATAAATATGTATACTCATACTTAGCACTTTTTAATTATTGATATCGTGTGAATAGTGGCAAGTAAAATATATATTCGAAAATAATAACACAAAAGATTAGTAAGAAGTAGCAGTACTCAAGCCATACGTATGGCAGAACCAATGGCCGCTTGGGAAGATATGTTCTGCTCCTTGATTGTCTAGGAGCTGCATCCCAATCGCTGCTACAATCTCAACTGTGGTGATTGACTGAATTCATTGCATAATTGTGTAATAGTGCATTTTAGTCAATAGCGTGAGAGTGTCAGCAAATCAAAGGTTAATGCGTTTTTTACACTGATGCATTTAGTTTTAGATAATCAACCCCCTATATTGGAGACCTTGTACCGGTAAACACAACGTGGGACGACAACCAGTCCGCTGGACCAGCGACCTTCGGAAAGTGGCGGGAAGAGGCTGGATGAGAAAGGTGAAAGACCACGTGTTGCGATGTTCAAATGAGAAAATGTTCAGAAGTAAATCCTACTTTCCCAGGTAGGTAAGGTCCATAAGCGTCAATATTGTGCTAAAATTAAGTACTAGGTCAAACCAAGAACTCTCTATCTCCGCCCTTTACGACTATCTTTGAGATACAGTAGTATAGCGACGACTTAAATGTCAATCCAATATATCTACATCTATCTTCTAACCTTTGAAAGAAATGAGTCAGCAAAAACACAAACATAAATCGGATTAAGGCAGGTAAAAGGCGGAAAAAGTCAAATGCTAAGAGTTAGTCGTAACATATCGATTGCCCAACATGAGAAGATTACGGCCATGTTACAGAGAGCGTGTCTCTCGGAGCGTGACATATATATTATGATTCTGGGGAAAATCTCTAAAACAGCTCCGATTATAATCAAACGAGTCGTCACGCTGTACCCAGATGAAGATAATCGTCGTGTTTAGCGTCTAAACAACTCCTAATTACACCCTACGACACGTTACCGAAACGATCACGCTGAACGTAATAATCATTATCGCACGTGTGCGGTAATATAGCTTTTATCAAATACTAATAGGCATGACTTCACACGTCTTGCTAACTTCTCTCCCAAATGTAACAATGTTGCTAAAATAAAGGAGATGTGCGAGATTTTATTATATGTATTTTGCACCGAAACATGTTAAGCGAAACTGGGTCAAACGAAACATCTTTTGTGTAATTTACAATACAAATTGAGCAGTAACAGGGTTGTAATTAGTATTCACGTGCTATCATCAATATGCAACTTTGCTATATTGTTCTGGATTTCAATAGAGTATGAAAGATTGCTTAATTGTAATACTCGCTTTATCTATATTTTTACTTGCATGTATTTATTGTTTTGACGAAATATTTTCAGTATTTACAAGCGGACACCCGCGACTTCGTTCGCGTAGGTATTGGTTTTTAAAAATCCCGTGGGTCATTTTGTTTTTCCTAAGCTCCTTTGAGCTCATACCTTGCTAAAAACTGTTAAAAGTTCACTGGCGGATTCACGTGGCGGAAAGTCCCATCAAAATCGATCCAGCCTTTCAGGGATTACCCGGGTAATCTTTAAAGTATCTCCTATCTAACAAAAAAAAATGAATGAAATCGGACCACGCTTTAATGAATTACAGCTAAGTACACATTTTGACTTTCATCCCTTCTTCCAAGGGAATTGTGCTGAATTTGGGGATAAAAAGTATTCTATATGTTACTCCTTAGTATAAACTTAAATCATGCCAAGTTTTATTTCAATCCATTCAATAGTTTTTGCGTGATGCGCACAAACATACAGACAAACATACAAACAGATAAACAGACAAAGAGACAACAATTCCAAAAATAGCTTTTTTACGTTCTATTACTTATCCCTAACATCTCCCAGTTATTATTTTGCAAAAATCTTTAATGTACAGATACAGCAAGTCTACGATTTTATTATATGTAATATGTATAGATAGAATTGATTATTAGTATTTTTAGAGTCAAGGAGCAAAGGGACAAAGCATAGCGAACCGACACGTAGAGTCAGTCGTAGTAGTAGTAGTAGCTTCGTCAGTATTTCGCACTAAAAGGGTGGCTTCAAGATTACTTCAAGGACACTTAATTACTAAATTATTGGGCTATTAGATTAGTAGGTATAGTTAAAATAGTTTTATTTATATGCAAAATAATGAGCTTGGAATTTTCAGTCAAACTGCATTTTTTGCTACTTTAATTCAAATCGTGAAACAAGATCAGTAAATAGAATATTGCAATATTTTAGAAAATAATTTCATACAAAGACAGAAATATAATCAATGAACATAGATAACGGGTATTTAAGTACTTCTTAACAGATTTATTTTTATTTTATTAGGTAGGTAACTAATTAATTCTCAATTAATCAAACGGACAAAAACTCTATTACAAACTCGTTGATGTCTTTTGTATCAAACATTTTCAACTAATATTGATTTGGTCGAGTAGGGACCACTTGCACGTCATGTGATTAAAGTAAGGCTACCGTTAAAGTTAAACTTAAGTAAGTATTCATACCTATGGGTACGAATATTGACTTAAAGTTTATAACTATGGTAAAATAACTTTGGCTTTTTATAACTCAAAATGGCATTTTTTTAATGGTAAAATTTAACATTAACCGTAAACTTATATTATATTCTCAACTATGAGTGATCTTTCGAGGTACGTAACTTCCAAATCCATATATTTTTTACTATTCTATTTAGCCACAAGCCCAATAGCCCGGTCAAATTAGACCAAAAAATAGGGGTAAGGACTTTTCACATTTCATATTTTATAATAGTTTTTTGAAGAATCCTACCAATTTTCAGCCAAGTGTGAATAATTTATTGTAACCTTGGATTTCTAAATTTACCGGGCTACAAATAACAACGACAACAATCGATAGTCATAATCATGCATAGTTTTGGAAACGCAATATAAACTGCAATTCCAGGATCACTTGGAAAGTAAAGCTAAATTAGCTTCCAAAAAGCTTGGGGTACTCTATAGAGTAAAGAGCTACTTTGCACCTGAACATAAGCTCTTGCTCTATAAGTCTCCAGCCTGGCTGCATATGGAGTAGGTACTGCTCACACCTGTAGGCTGGAGCACCCCAATACCAACTCCTTCCATTTGACCGGATTTAGAAGCGGGCAGTTCGACTCGTGGACAATCCCAAACTAAACAGCTCATTGAAGGGATTAGAGGTTCGCAGGGACGTTAGCTGCCTTTGCGTTTTCTATCGTCTCTGTAACGGGGAATGTTTTGAGAAGTTGTTCGACCTAATACCACCTACTCATTTCCAGCACCGCACCGCACGCCATCGGAAAAACTGTCATCCTCATCACCTGGATCACCGGCATACATCAACCAAGCGTTGCGCGAGGTCATTCCTTCCGCGCACTCAAAAACTGTGGAACCAACTCCCTTTGGAGATGTTTCCACATAACTTTGACATAGGGTTATTCAAGGGGTGGATCAACAAACTCTTTAAAAGCCGGCAACGCATTAGCGGTTCCTCTGGTGCTGCAAATGTTCATGGTTGGCGGTAATCACTTCACATCAGGTGACCCGCTTGCTCGTTTGCCCGCAATTAATATTAAAAAAAAAATAGATTCTACATTTGTACGGAGAAAGAACCGGCTTAATTTTAACGTTCTTAAGTTGCATCCTTATTGGCTATCGGCTAATGTTCCAGCAACGTTACAAGTATTTCTAAATATCATTAGGTCATAATAATATAAGCCAATATTATGTAATTTAAGTACATTCACTTTTGCCCCGTAAAGGTATGAACAGCTGTAGGATGAACAGGTCTGAATGACGTATTCATTGGTATAAGTACTCGTATAAAATAATATGTATATCATGATAATATTTGTTTCAAAAGCGAGTGGGTATTATGTTAAAGATTGTGCCATACCAATATTTCGTTATAACACGTCACAGCCAACACCAAGATACCCGACATTCTGAGGGACATTTATAAAAAAACATACATAAAAGCCTATTTCAAAGGTCTCCTCTTTTAAACATCAAGTTTAAGGGCCTTCAGTACTAAAATTAGAATGTGCTACATTGAAATTAAAAACAGAATATTTGCGCCCTTCAAATATCAAAATATTAACTACCATTAGGTACATTGAAATATCGAAGTACTTATTATGACAGTGGGTAATCGTGATCAGTCAAAAGTAATAACATTAATACATTCTAATAATGTAGTACATTAGAAGATACTCAAGGTACATCTGAAAATTGGTTAAATACCTTTGTTGATGAACCACCGACCTTGCTTCTATGACATTTTAATATAAACCGTGAGCTCCCACGTCTTACCATATTCAATCAAACCAATAAGGTTTTTGAGCGAATTCGTAACATAATAATATATTAATATATATATAGCTGCTGGGACTGATTCACTGACTGACTCATTGATCACCTCTCCTGTAAAATTTTGTATGAAAATATTTTTTTTCACTAATAGTTTCGTATAGAGGATAAAAATTCATTCGGAGGAAAAATATGGAGAGAGCTGATGATTGAGGATTTCAGAGACGAGCGAATGGCACGCTTAAAGTATTGAAGATAGGTGGGGGGTGCTCGAGCAAATGTCACTCGAAACGTCATCCAATTGGCAGTGAGCTGAAAAAAAATTCAAAATGGCGAAAAAAAGATGGCCGCCATACAAATTTCGTCGGTCTCCATCTCGGAGGGTATAAAAGATGGGAGAGTGGTTTCTTCGCAAAAGATGATCAGAATCGGAAGGTCTACTCGATGAATAGAAAAAAAATCAAAATGGCGGAATTTATTTTTCCACAGAAAATGTATGGCGAATATTGAAGAGACTACAAGTTGTAAACTACTTACGCAAGACTTTGATGCGGTTCTTTGGAGAACTCTCAAAGAAAAATATGAGAAGACATGATGATTGAGGGTTTAGAAGATGGATGAGGTGCCCGGGCAGGGTATTATAGATAGGTGGAAGGTGCTCAAACAAAAATTACTCGAAAGTTCATCCAGTTGGCACCGAGCTGAAAAAAAAACAAAATGGCGGATTCAAGATGGCGGCTGTAAAAATTTCGTCGGTGTCTCTCATTCTGATGAAGAACTCTCATTCTGACAAATGATTCAGAGAAAAAATATGGAGAGTAATAATGATCGAGGGTTTGGAAGATAAATGAAAATAGGTAGAGGCTGCTCAAACAAAAAATACCCGAAAATGAAACCTCGCGGTCCGCTTTAGCGGGCCGCGCACCCACGCGCCATACTAGTTAATATATATATAGCTGCTCGTGCTGATTCATTGACTGACTCACTGATTGATCACCCCTCCTGTAAAATTTTGTATGAAAAATTTTTTTTTCACTAATGGTTTCGTATAGAGGACAAAAATTCATTCGGAACAAAAATATGGAGAGAGCTGATGATTGAGGATTTCGGAGACAGGTGAGCAGCACGCTTAAGGTATTGAAGATAGGTGGGGGGTGCTCGAACAAATGTCACTCGAAACGTCATCCAATTGGCAGTTAGCTGAAAAAAAATTCAAAATGGCGAAAAAAAGATGGCCGCCATACAAATTTCATCGGTCTCCATCTCGGAGGGTATAAAAGATGGAAGAGTGGTTTCTTCGCAAAAGATGATGAGGATCCAAAGGTCTACTTGATGAATTGAAAAAAAAATCAAAATGGCGGAATTTATTTTTCCATAGAAAATGTATGGCGAATATTGAAGAGACTACAAGTTGTAAACTATGCAAGGCTTTGATGCGATTCTTTGGAGAACTCTCAAAGAAAAATATGGAAAGACATGATGATTGAGGGTTTGGAAGATGGATGAGGAGCCCGGGCAGGGTATGTTAGATAGATGGGAGGTGCTCAAACAAAAATTACTCAAAACCTCATCCAATTGGCACTGAGCTGAAAAAAAAACAAAATGGCGGATTCAAGATGGCGGCTATACAAATTTCGTCAGAGTCTATCTCACCAAGCATAAAAGATGGAAGAGTGGTTTCTGGGAAAAAGATGATCAAGACCTAAAAGTCTACTTGATGAACAGAAAAAAACAAGATGGCGGAATTTATTTTTCTACACAAAAAAAAATTATTGATGGAAAAATACGGAAAGAGCTGATGATCGAAGATTTTAGAGAGGGATGAAGAGCACGGCGAGGGTATTGAAGATAGGTGGGACGTGCTCAAACAAAAACTACTCGAATCCTCGCGGTCCGCTTGCGGGCCGCGCACCCACGCGCCATACTAGTTATATATATAAAGCTACTTGAAGTAAGGTACTGATCACCTCTCCTGAACAATTTTGTATGGAACATTTTTACCATACTTTCCGTGTGTGTAAAATTCAAAAATTCTAGGTCAACAAAATTATAGAGAGAGCTGAACGTGGAAAACTGACTAGGGTGCCCTAAGGGATCTCAGAAACTATCAGTCGGAGAGGTAACGTCCTGAAACAAAAAATGTTCAAAACCTTGGGCCATTGGGTGAACCGGTGAAAAAAATATGGCCACCAAACAAAAAAAATTTTCGTCTCCATACAAAAATTTTCTAATTTTCAAGAGGCTCTCCAGAACAATTTTGTATGGAACTTTTTTCCCCTTACTATTTATATGCGTAGAACTTATAGGTCTTCTTTCAGGAAAATTATGAAACTTCATGAATGTGGAAAATTTATCAGAGTACCCCAAAGGATCTCAAAAACTATCAATCATAGAAACATGATCCTGAAAGCGAAAATGTTCAAGACCTTGGGCCGTTTGGTGAGCCAATAAAAAAAAGATAGGTACCGAACAAAAAAAATTTTCGCGTCCATACAATTTTTTTTTTTAATTTTCACGAGGCTCTCCAGAACATTTTTGTATGGAACTTTTTTCTATCTCTAAGCGCATGCATAGATCTCATAAGTGCCCTTTCAGGAAAAATACGAAACGTTATGAATGTGGAATATTTACCAGGGTGCCTCATGGATCCTCCAAAACTACCAGTCATACAGACATGGTCCCAAACAAATGTTATTAAAGACCTTGGGTCATTGGGTGAACCGGTAAAAAAAAGATGGCCGCCGAACAAAAAAAAATTTCCTCCATACAAATTTTTGGTGTTCTCTTCAAGAGGCTCTCCAGAACAATTTTGTATGAAACTTTTTTCCGTTCACTATTTATGTGCGTAGAACTTATGGGTCTTCCTTCAGCAAAATTATGAAAAGTCATGAATGTGGAAAATTTACCAGAGTACCTCATGGGTCCTCCAAAACTACCAGTCATACAGACATGGTCCCAAACAAATGTTATTAAAGACCTTGGGCCATTGGGTGAACCGGTAAAAAAAATATGGCTGCCGAACAAAAAAAAATTTTCTCCATACAAATTTTTTGGGTTCTTTTCAAAAGGCTCTCCAGAACAATTTTGTATGGAACTTTTTGCCTCACTATTTATATGCGTAGAACTTATGGGTCTTTCTTCAGGAAAATTATGAAATGTCATGAATGTGGAAAATTTACCAGAGTACCCCAAAGGCTCTCAAAATCTATCAATCATAGAGGCACGGTCCCAAACAAATGTTGTTAAAGACTTTGGGCCATTGGGTGAATGGGTAAAAAAAATATGGCCGCCGAACAAAAAAAAAATTCTCTCCATACAAATTTTTTGGGTTCTTTTTAAGAGGCTCTTTAGATATTTTTGTATGAAACTTTTCCCCCCCACTTCACGTATAAGTAAATAGAACTTAAAGATTTTTTTTTCACAAAAAATACAAAACATAGTGAATGTGGAAAAATTACCAGAGTACCCTAACGGCCCTCAAAAACTATCAATCATAGAGGCATGGTCCTGAAACTAAAAATGTTCAAGAGCTTAGGCCCTTTGGTGAGCCAGTAAAAAAAAGATAGCTACGGAACAAAAAAATTCGTGTCCATACAAAATTTCTTTTTAATTTTCAAGTGGCTCTCCAGAACATTTTTGTATAGATCTTTTTTTCCCACTAAACGCATGCATAGAACTCATTAGTGTCCTTTCAGAAAAGATACGAAACGTGATACCAATATTTCTTTCTATCTTTCAAGAGACTCTCCAGAATATTCTGGTATTTGGTATGGCCTCCCATTTCTTTATTTTACGAATATTGAAGAGACTACAAGGCCCGCGAGCTGCTTGCAGCTCGCGCACCGAGCGCAACACTAGTATAATCATGTAGGTACATCATAAAGATTTGGACACCGATACAGCGCTACAAGTAAACACATCTGCATGGCAACAGCCCAAGTAGTCATTGAAATATTTAATCACTAGCAATCCGTTTCGGCTTCGCACGGGTAGTTATTACCCGCAAATAATAGTTCCCATCATACATTATTTTGTTATATCTCAAAGGGATTAGGCAGCGTTTTCGATTAAAGCTCTCAAGTGGTTTTTTCTACATTTTCAACAAATTATCGTAATATTTCAACCAAATTACACAAAACCTTAACAAATTCTACACTTAAACTTTCCTCGTGAATCGTTCTATTTGTTGGTGAAAACCGCATGAAAATCTGTTCATTACTTTTTGAGTTTATGGCAAATAGACTGACGGATGCGGCGGGGGGCATGGTTTTCTAATAATGTGAATTGTAAGCTTTTGCATAGAATGTTCCATACATTCAGGCGTCTTTTAAGTTGTATAAGGAACCAAATAAAGGAGTCTACTCTGCAATCAAACGCTTAATAATTTTCCTTGCATTACAAATCGTACTCGTGTACTTGATGCACACCTACACGATTACATGCATGCATGCTTTCGATACAACGCACATGCATGCCTTCAGTGTGAAGTGCATGCAATGTGCGTCCTGAAGCGCAGTTGCCGTTGCGCTTGTGTCTAACCCTTGAGAAGCCAATGTGCGAACACCCCAAATACATCTGCATACTGACTCATGGCCGCCTACAATTTACCAAAATCAAAATAACATCTCATTAGAAATGACCTAAAGATATTGTGTATTGGTCACTCCGTTCCTTCTATGTAAAGTTCATAAGGCAAGATACTTATAGAGTCCTGCGATACGTCACAAAATGACTCACTGTAGTTCTGAAATTCTTTCTCTAAATAGCATACAACAAAGTCGGAAATCGCGTTTTTCTATGTACTAATTAAAACTCCAAAAATACTTACTTAGATTTCTTTGCGGTTTTCAAAGGACGCAGTTACACAAACAAGATCCAAACCACAAAACATTGTCAATAGAAAAGTGGACCTTGATTCTGAATTTGTAGAGATTAATCTAATTTGACAAGATTTGTAGGTTGGGGGGTATAATTTCTCTTAGGTTGGATATTGATCACATAATTGCGTCATAAGGAAGAACTACGTCAATTTTCAAAACGAAGTTTTAAATTATGTTATAACTATAAAAGGAAAAACCGCGATTGGCCTAAGGATTTGGCAATCAATGGAATGCACAAGAACGGAGAGCCTTTATATAATAATAATAATAATAATAATATAGCCTTTATTACTGAAAAAATTTACAATATTTACACTTACATACTAAATAAAATAACTTATACTACAATTCTAATCTATCGCTATTAATATAATTTCAAAAGTTTATTTTCCTTTTTCAGTACGCCCTTTGGACGAAGGCCTCCTCCAGTCGTTGCCATGTTTCTCTATCTCCTGTCATTCTTTGCCATGTGGCTCCCATCATTTTGACAAAGTCATCGCTCCACCTTATTCTTTGTCTCCCTCTTGACCTTTTACCGTCTCTGGGATACCATTCGGTTACGCGTTTTGACCACCTGTCTTGCTTCTGTCTGCAGACGTGTCCAGCCCATTTCCATTTCAGTTTTCTTATTTTTCTTTGTACGTCTAATATGTTTGTTTCTTTCCTTAAAGTTGTATTTGCTATTCTATCAATTCTCCTTACATGCAACATACTACGCTCCATTGCACGTTGGCTAATTGCTAGTTTTGTCTCCAGTTTTTCTGTTAGGGCCCAGGTTTGACTTCCATATGTTAAAACAGGTAGTATGCAGCTATCAAAGACTTTTTGTTTGCATTTCATCGGCATTTCTTTTGATTTCATCACTTCTTTTAACATCCAGTACCTGTTCCATGCATTTGTAATTCTTCGTTCTACTTTCTTTTGCATCGAGTCTTTTGTTGAGACAATTTCCCCAAGGTAAATATATTCTTCGACATATTCTATTTCTATATTATTTGCTTTAATACATTTCTGGATTCCGTTAGTCATTGCTTTTGTCTTTTGTATATTCATGTCTAGTCCTACCTTTTTGCTCTCATACAGCAATTCATTCAGCATTTTTTCTAATGCGGTAGAGTTCTCCGAAAATAAGACTAGATCATCTGCGAATCTCAAATTATTTAGGTATTTGCCATCTATTTTGATTCCTTCCTCTTTCCAATTTAATTTTCGAAACACATTTTCTAGTACGGCATTAAAGATTTTTGGTGACAATGGATCTCCTTGTTTTACTCCTTTAGACAGTTTAAACCAATTTCCTTCGTTTTCTAGTTTAATTTTTGCTGTACTATTTATATAAATATTTTTTATTATGCGAATATATTTTGCCGGTATTCCTTGTTCACGGAGAGACTTTAATCAAACCCTAATGCCTAACGAAGACTTCACGTAGATTAACGAAAATAACGCTGAAAGAAAACTGACTACCCCGACTCCGAGTAATGCGAAGCCGGGAAGATTCAGCTAGGATAAATTATTTTAACATTTCGTAACTTAAGTTTTGACTCAACTGTATATAATTATTATATATACTTAATTAACTTATTTTACACAAGCTACATATTTCTAAGCTAAAGCACTATACTTATATTTATTCTATTCTGTACTAGAGTTGGGTTAAAATTATGTTATAATAATTAATACTTACTACAATAATTGTTGCATAGTATACAATTATATTCCGTTTTACAGAAAATATTGCTTAAACGTTTGTTTCCTTTTACATAATATAGCAACCTGCGCTGTTAACCAATAATATGATAAATGTCGAGTATATTATCATTTTTATGCTGAACTTTAAACTCTTGAATTTCTAAACAAATAAAATAACATTGAAGTGTCTGCCTCTGCCTGTGATAAATGCCTCATAATTTGAATATTTTAACGATAGCATAACCCAAAAATATGTCTTTTTAACTTCTCAGTGGAATGTTATGTAGGTATAATATCTAAGTTACATATCAAATGTAAATTACTGCCATATCTGTAATGCTCTCTAATGGAAGCCCGCACAGCAAAATCTCGCTCCGCCCGCGCTACAATCGTACAAAAGATATACCCCACCGTACCTATCGCATTCAATTTGTATCGATAAACAAACATCAATTTTAAATCGCCATTGCATGTATAATGTGCATAAATGTGATTTCATGTGTTGCAGAATTGCGCCAATAATAATATCTCGCGGGTTTCTTTTCGCAGTGCGTGGTAGGTAACCCCTTAACTTATATCTAGATGAAAAATATCACAGAATTCAGAATAGGTACAAAAGTGGTACAGGAACTTGTCACCGTGCAGATAATTATTATGTACAAGCGGACACCCGCGACTTCGTTCGCGTGGATATTAATTTTAAAAATCCCGTGGAAATCATTTTGTTTTTCCTAAGCTCCTAGTTTGAGCTCATACCTTGCTAAAACCTGTTAAAAGTTCACTGGCGGATGTTTAGGTAGACCAAAATGTAAACATTGGCCGGTGAAAGTCCCATCATAATCGATCCAGCCTTTCAGAGATTAGCCGGTAATCTTTAAAGTATCTACTTTCTAACAAAAAAAGAATGAATGAAATTGGACCACGCGTTAATGAATTAGGTACAGCTAAGTACACATTTTAACTTTCATCCCCTCTCCCAAGGGAACCGTGCTGAATTTCGGGATAAAAAGTATCCTATATGTTACTCCGTAGTATGAACTTAAATCGTACCAAGTTTCGTTTCAATCCGTTCAGTAGTTTTTGCGTGATGCGCGCACAAACATACAGACAAACAGACAAACAGATAAACAGACAAACAGATAAACAGACAAACAGACAAACAGACAAACAGACAAACAGACAAACAGACAAACAGACAAACAGACAAACAGACAAACAGACAAACAGACAAAAATTTTAAAAATAGCTTTTTTACGTTCTATTACTTATCCCTAACACCCCCCCAGTTATTATTTTGCAAAAATCTTCAATGTACAGATACGGCAAGTCTACGATTTTATTATAATATATGTATAGATAGATAGATAGAAGATAGTGAAACATCAGTGGGCGTTTTTGTAAAAATAAACGTATTTGCAATGCGCAGTCAAAACGTTGCTTTAGATGCTTATGTAATTATGTATGCTTCCGAATGATTAATTATGTACTCGTATTTATGTGATTGCGAAAAATCAGCGACATGCTGTCTCGGCAGAGCGCAAATAGGTACCATTTCTATTTCCTTAATTATTATTCTATGACAAATATGTATCACTTACGTATTTTAGCGATAAGTAAATTAAAAAAAAACTTGATTATATTGAGAGATATAAAGAAAATTGAGAAACAACTTCAAATAAGAAACAAACTACAAGACTAGTCTAATGACTACAAAATATAAAAAGATGTTACAAAAATGTAATACTTAATGCATGTGCGAATGTGTATTATGTAAAAGACATTCTACGAGGAAGTCGTGACCTTCCAAAATTGGCCTGGTTATAATTCTTGTCGCAGACGATCGATAATAGTCTGATAGAAGTAGGTTGCCATCCGTCCGGATTTTCCCAGACTTGTTTAGGTTTGGAGGGCATCTGAAGAGCATCCAGTCAGTGTATGAATTTTCTACAAAAGATTTTATTTTAATTCTGCACCTATCACGTCAAAGATTGTAACGAACCAATAATTATTTTTGTGACATTAATTTGAAATTCGTAATGCTGTGGCAACTATCACACACAGACTTCAGATGAGACACAATTAAAACAGTACAATCACAATCACAATCACAATATCTATTTATAATTTTTATATAGAGATTAAAAATTGAAGATAGATTAAATTTTTCAAGCAACAATAGTTTGTTCATTTTTTATAGATGGTAAGCCTAGACCGACTGTTTGAAAACAGATTTACGTTTACTTCAATACCGACATCTAGCAAAACAAATAAAAATAATTACATTAGGCCTAAGTACGCCCAACTCCCACCGACTCGATCTGACTTTGCCAAACATGCATATCAACACGCACTTACGAAGTGACATATAGTGTATTTAGAATCGGACACCGCTTCTCGCCAACTAAAGTTATAATAACTTATAACTTTGGTTTAGTACAAAAATTGGTTGTCTGTAGAGTCGATTTACGGATGATAATTTTACGTGATAACGTCATAAGAAAACATTGCCTCTTTATCGCTTGTTCCGCGCTTTCGTTTGCACGCGGTACGTGACAATATGCTTTTTCGTGTGTACAGCCGACGGTCATCGATTTATCGATATATCGATTTATCGTTCATCGTTATCACGTAAAAAATCAATCTTACAAAAAAAAACGGTTGTCTGCGTTAGCTCTTATACTATAGTATAGAGCATTATGTAATTTGTGTTACTATCAAGTGATAGGATCGTCTGCGAAGTGAGGACTTATTACGTTATGTACTAATTTTAAAAGCAAAAAACTTATAACGCGATCTAATCTGCACATGCAAAATTAAACCCTAAAACAATGTATTAGAAACAAAAATGCGTTTTTAGTAAGCGCCATATTTCTTACGTTCCTGCAGAATATCTAGTGCATTACTAACATTAAACCAAATTGATTTTCGAACCATTACGATTTAGGAAATGCACCGTCCAAGGCTGACAGGTATAGTGGAGTTTTGAAATATTGATAAATAATAAATAATCTATCAGATAAGATCGACAGTAATTTAATAATGTTTAAAAAGACAATAATGGAACTTAAGTGTAGATTATAAGATAGATTCGTGATTATAGTTGCAAAAAATACGTACAGGTTATATGTATGTATTCCTTTTATCTAGGAAAAAACAGTTGCTCAAAAAAGAAAAGAAGTATTCATTTTAAATCGCTTTTATGGCATTATGTTGGTGTCTATGCTTCCCTACGTAACGTTCAAAGGTTTACAATTCATACAAGATTTTGAATGTACCTATGGGCAAATTAAAAAGCAGGAAAGAGGCTGCCTCAGACTGAGGCATGCCACGCCATGCGGCTGAGCCATAATATTTTGTCGGTGAACTGAAGCTTGCGTAAGTGGTAAAGGGAGACATCAATTCGAGCAGCTTCAATTTTACCTCAAGTCGAGTTAAACTATATCTACTCAAACTTACTTAAAAACTTAATACCAGGTAACTACGAGAAAATCATTCTGAGTTTTTACTTACTTAAGATTTCAAACTAAGTATTTTTTTTTGAAAAATCAGCGACATGTCCTTACCTAACCACCCCGTTCTCTTTATATTAATACTCAATCACATATCAATCTAATTGCCACAAATTTTCACCTGTCAATCTTATCCATGAGCTAATCATACCACAATTGCCATCAACTTCCTAGCTAACAGAGATGAAAGGTTCACCATTGATCTTTATAGGTTCATTGGGTACACAAACGAATTAAAGGTTATCGTGTGGTCACGTAGTTGTGCTCACTCTCAGTATAAACGAGTCCAATTAACAAATAGCCCGGAGGTGTTCAACCTCGGACGGGATGGTAGAAAGGAGATGTACCTATTCGGAACAAGGTGGATATAGTTGAGTAGGTATAGAGATGCGTGAGAAACTGTAACTATGATTTTAACTACCCATATAAATATAAAATAGTACGTATTATTTTATATTTGAAGTTTTATATGTAAAAATCACGAGAGTGCTGTGTACCACTTTATTTTACTACATAGACAAACATAGTACTACGAACTATTTTTCAATGCTGTGCAGACAGAATTAAGCCTTACGATTAGCACGTTAAGGTTGTAAATGCGTCGCATAGTTCGCTTGCTTCACACATCTTTGCACTGTCGACGTCATCGCCTACAGCGCGGCGATAAGGTCACGCGTACACCGCACTTCTAAGTGCCTATTATTCAGAGTTCTGTGATGTAAATACATAATAAATAGTTAAAGTATAATAAAGTTGCATAACTGACAAGGATGATATATGATAAACACTCAGACCTTCTAAGTTTGTTTGCCGCTATACTTATCTATCCTAATCTACATAAATAAATAAAAATGCATGTCCATGATTTCGAAGTAACTGGTTCATAATATATTATTTCGACTATATACCATAAGCCTAACGCAGGCGTTTTTTACATTTTTATCTATATGTCTGTCTGTTTGTTTTGTGTTTGTACGGGCTCATCTTCGGAACGGCTGAACCGATTTTAACGGGACTTTCACAGACAGGTAAAGATTAAACAGGGAGCAATCTACTTTTATCGGTACTTGGGTTTTTGCATAAAAAAAATAAAAACAGTTGATATTACAATATAATATTAATATGGATTACCTAATACATTATGGATATAACATTTTTACATCCTATCCGCTAAATCAATCTTGATATTTGGCACCGAGATAGATAGATCTATTCTATTCTAAAAGAAAACAAAGAGAGATAGATGCGTCACAAGCCGAACGCTTAGGCCGATCGTGCCTTCTCTATCGCTTGTTCCGCGCTCTCGCTTGCTATCGTTTGTTTCACGCTATCGCTTGCACGCGGTACGTGACAATGAGTCAAGCTTTTTCATGCGTGTAGCCGGCGTTCATCGATTTATAAGACATTGTCACATCAAAAACTACACCCTTCTTACTCTTCTGGGAGGTTACTGTTGCGGCTTCAAAATCTAAAGGTCATATAAAATCGAAATTCACGTGGGCGAAGCCGCGGACAGAATCTAGTAGGTACATAAATACGTTGTTTAACCCTACCAAAACAAATGAAATATTTTTTTGATTTTTGTCTGTGCTTTCAGCACTAGTCAATGACTAATCATTTAAATAATATAATTAGTTGTAGATTCAATGAAAGCTAAAAATAGTTTAATTCTATATTACAGCTACTGGTATCTTTTCCGTGTACTTTAAAAGGGTAATTGTATGCAATTAGGAGCTCTTTCTGAATCGCTGATAAAGTAGGTACAACTGTCTCATGGCCATTCGATATTACAGTAACATGGTTTATTGCAAATGTGACATAAGGATTACTTTATGTGGTAATACTTAAATAGTAATAGCTTTATTAGTAGAGGATAATTTGTATGTTTATGTCATGAGTGCAAATATAGGGATAGTTCATTGCTTTTTTAACCGACTTCAAAAAAAGGAGGTTCTGTATTCGACCCGTATGTATGTATGTAAGTATGTATGTATGTATGTATGTATGTATGTATGTATGTATGTATGTATGTATGTATGTATGTATGTAAGTATGTTCGCGATTATCTCCGCAACTAATGAACCGATTTTGATGATTGTTTCACTATACATATGTCACTAATATGTTCTCTGATATTGCCAGACCTATTGCTGAAGTCTAATATACCTATTCTGGCCAAAGACTTCACTCTGCTACGCCTACGTAACATTGACCTTTTGCAAAAAGTTTTGGGCCGAAGTCAGTAGGTACAGCTATACTAGTGATTCCTTGGAGTTTGTGCACGGTTACGTGTATTTCCATTCTATACAAAGCCAAACCGCAAGGGTGTGAAACTAGTCGCGTATAGATTGTAAATTACGGTCTATCCAAATTATACAAGAGTTGTACGCATACAAACTAATCTTGTATAGATCAGAAGTTAGGTTAGGTTGAGTTAGAACATAATAAAACCACTCACCTATAGTATGACACATAAAATGTATATGTCACAGGATATTTAATAATAATTAATAATATATAGGTCATAATCTATTTTACATAGTTCTCATTTATATTATTATTTTTATTACCTAATATAAAGAAAACAAATCACTAAAAAGCATAAAATAATTTTTTTCAAAGAAAAATGAACCGACTTCAAACGAATCGAACTAAAAAGTTTAAAATAATTCTTTATTCATTTAGATTGACGATTAAACTACCTAACTCAAATGATATATAATTTTTTGAAGTCGGCGCCAAACCACATTCAATTCGTGTAAGTAAAATCAGAATATCCACTTTTGAATGCGAGCGCGGTGAACCTAGTCGCGGAGGGTGAGTCTGGGACCCGGGAGGCACATTTTCGACTTGAAGTGAACTTGAAGTCATTTGGCGCCGACTTCAAAAAATTATATATCATTTGAGTTAGGTAGTTTAATCGTCAATCTAAATGAATAAAGAATTATTTTAAACTTTTTAGTTCGATTCGTTTGAAGTCGGTTCATTTTTCTTTGAAAAAAATTATTTTTTAATTTTTTACAATGTGATGACATTATTTTATATTGCATGGTTGAGAATAAACGTGAATGTGAAATATGCGCATAAATCAAAACTGTTTTATTAATTCTATTCCATGTTTTGTCTATTAAGTAATTTATAAATCCATTCTTATCCATAACATGAAAATCTGAAACAATCTTGACGACATTTGGCACAGAGGTATAGCTTGCATCCTTCAGACAACGATGGAATACTTACTTCTTATTTTAGGAAACATAGGTTTCCATAGAGGCAGACAGACACAATTTCATATCAATAATTGTAAAGTATTTTGGAGTAAATATGGAGCATTGATTTTTAATTTCACATCGCATGTCGTAACCAAAATACTAATAGCTTTGTTAAAATACCTTTAACAAAGCTATTACATTTTTTGTATCGCAATAAATCCTCAAAAGTTTAAAACATTTTAAATATTCTGCACAAATACTCCGACCGAAATTATGATGTGCTATGGCGTAAAAAACTTGGCTGATTACATACCATTTTTCATCTCGGGTAGTAAATAATTACATACCAAATAAACCAGGTGTTCATATAAAGGCATAAAAGATGAAAGAACAGCGAGTTTTACACTTGTTGGCAAAGGTTGGTTTAAAGTTCACTTGATGATCCCAATATACATAAAAATAACATTAAAGGTCATTTAAAAGTACAAAGCGCATTTTAATTGTAATAAATTGCTATTTAAGAACAAGCTTTTAATAACTGCCACTTTACATTGCAAAGAATTGTATAATCGGGGATGGATTTACCCGTATGGAGCATTTGTCTCTAGTAGGTAAATAATTTTTCAGTAGGTCATGCCTGCAACTTCGTCCGCGTAGATTGAGGTTTATTAAGAATCCAGTAAGTAGGTACCTCAAAGGCCATTTTTTGAGTTAGGTAGGTACTTAATGTTATTGTGAATTTTAAGTAATTAATGTAATTTCGTAATATTAACTCTATAATATAATAGAATTTTACTAAGACTAACTAAGAACTCTGTAATATAATATAATAGAAAGCTGTGATAGCCTAGTGGTTAGGACGACCAACTTCTAATCGGAGGTCATGGGTTCGATCCCGGGCACGCACCTCTAACTTTTCGGAGTTACGAGCGTTTTAAGTATTTAAATATCACTTGCTTTAACGGTGAAGGAAAACATCGCGAGGAAACCTGCATGCCTGAGAGTTCTCCATAACGTTCTCAAAGGTGTGTGAAGTCTGCCAATCCGCTTGACCAGCGTGGTAGACTATGGCCAAGACCCTTCTCACTCTGAGAGGAGACCCGCGCTCTGTAGTGAGCCGGTAATGGGTTGATCATGATGATGATGATGATGATAATAGAATTTTATAATGTAGAAATATAACCGCCGAACATAGTGGTGGTTCTTTCCGTTAGGAACGGCATTCCGAGCCAGTGGTAGATGCACTTGACGATTCAAAAGCACTTGTAAAAAGTTTAATTTAAATTAATTAAATTTAATTGTAATTAATGAATAATAAAATATGTTTAATTTTAATTAATTAATTTAAAAAAAACTTTTTTTTATTCTAATGCTTCCTCCCCACAAATTAGCCCTTGCGACCTCACCTGATAGTAAGTGATGAATTATGATGCAGTTGAAGATGCAAGTGGGCTAACCTGAAAGGCGTAGATTTCCAAACTAAAACAAAATCCTGATCCTTTTTTTTTGATTTACAAGATTAACAAGCCAAATTAATATTATGCTCAGTCTCGAGCGACAATATCAAATAGTGGAGTAATCACAGGTTATGTTTCTATGGTCTAATGGCTTGAGATAATATCAACTGATATGTGTTAACATAGGTAACTAAGTATCCCTTATCGCTGCTAGACAATATCAGCCGGTTAATATGGCCATAAAACAAACGATTGATTACATAGTTTATGCTCCAGTTATTCCAATTAAAGTAGATTATCCATAAGGTTAGCTTAGTGTGTCAATTGACACTGAACGCCGACCGCAGATAATATAACAATATCAAGCCTTTGTGACGCCCGCGCCGCAGGACCTTATTAATGTTATACTGTTACATACATTATTATTACGATTGAGATGATACAATGACATTCAATGCTGCATTGTGATATTGTTCAATGACTAAAAAGTCATTGAACAATACCACAATCAATATCAAATGTAATTAAATAATTATATTAAACCTGGCTCATTTTTATGGAGATAATTTTTTCGTTCGTTTATTGATAAGTAGTTTTTTTTTTTCCTAGGCAGTGGCGTGCTAATGGTTTTTGATCAGCCTAGACATTAGCAAGCAAATAATAATAATTAAATAGATACCTAGTAGTGTTTAGGGAAAACGAAGAATAACTTTTTTTCATAAAATAAATGTTTCGTGAAGTTCCTGAAGTTACAATAAAATAATAATTAATATCTAAAATTAATCTCAAAACTTTTCAAAATTTAAGGATCTACTCTAAGTAGAAGCGAGCGTCCTGTCATATTATCACTACATAGTAAGTATAAAACAAAGTCGCTTTCTCTGTCCCTATGTCCCTATGTCCCTATGTCCCTATATCCCTATGTCCCTATGTCCCTATGTATGCTTAAATCTTTAAAACTACGCAACGGATTTTGATGTGGTTTTTTTAAATAGATAGAGTGATTCAAGAGGAAGGTTTATAAGTAGAAAAATTGGACCCGGTAGGTGGCGCTAATAGCGGGCAGGACGACGTCTGCCGGGTCCGCTAGTATAATATAAGATAATGAACTAATTGGTGTGTAATCCAACTTGAAACGATCAATGTCTATGTACCGTGGTACCTATAGAGGCCACGCTTAAAAGCAACGAGCTTGGTCCAAATGACTACATTGATTAACATCAACAAAGTACCCAATAAATGTGCTAAACCAATTATGTTCTGCTAGCTGATGCCTGTGACTTCGCCCGCTTAGATTGTTTTTTTTTTACCTAAAAAGTATACTAAGGGCCTGTTTCACCACCCTCTGATAATTATCGGATAACTATCTACAACTTTTGTCTTTGTCACTTGACATAAAGTAAGAAAGTGACAAAACTTACGTTTAGTCTATCTGACACTTATCAGAAGGTGGTAAAACAGGCCCTTAGTCTCCAGATTGCTTCTTACTAATAAGCCATTATGAAGTCATCGTTATCAAGCAATAGTGGTTGACAGCTGGACATTGGTCTTTTGTAGAGACTTTCACACGCGATCTTTCGCCACTTGTGTCCACCTAGTGGGTCCACACATTGGTGAGCTATGTCGGTGACTCAGGTTCTTCCACAAATCGCCTCATTTCAATCTCTCCATCGACAGCATCGACTGATACCGGCATGAGCCAGCAAAATACAACTAATAATAAATTGATATCACCGCATTCAGTAAATAAGTTAGAACTAAAAGTGACGGTATACCTACCACCAGAAGAGCCGCGAGATATGAAGGAGGAGCAAGATCCGTCAGCGGGGCAAGAATCATACGCAGAGCATTTTTCATTACCTAATGAAAATCCGTGTGACTGCAGCCGCAAGAGGCTCTTCAAAAAAATGTTGATGACGTTAGCAAAAAGTTGGTCGAGCTGAATTAATTTGTATTGATAATTTAGATATTTGTATGTATATATTTGTATGTATTGTATTGATATTTTGTATTGATTAAGTTAGAGGCCGGCCTCAATTGATCTTGACTCCCGCATTTTTACGGCACACTAATTTGGCTGAAGTTAATTCGCGATCATGTGCCTTAGTTATAAAACCATGTGTATGGGGCAGAAAGATTGATTGATGCTATATACTCATTATACAAAAAACATGCAGTAAAAAAGTTTAACCTTGTCATTTAGCGTGCAAAGGTGGTCTTGTCTTTAAAGCGGTCTCTTCGGAGTACTCTCTCCCAGACAGAAATATCAGAGGCAACGGCGTGAACAGAATAAAAAACAAAGAACAGATTTCAAATTGAGTATCTAGGTGTTTTTAAAAAAAATACGCTCATCGGTAAATACCTTGACATTCTTGGCTAAATTAATTAACTAAGTAAATAAAAATACTATATAACTAATGTAGATACATAATATAATGTATATTAGTATAAAATAAATTATATCGCACACTTCCTACAACTTTGATAAAACTAATAAATCATTAAAACACTAAAGTGTTTGTGATTTACCTACTACTGTAATTGCTCTACATTTTCCTCAAGACTAGATGCTTAACATATTATTACCAAAAATTCCAACGCAGAACCTTGACAAAAGGAAGTCAGCGGTAAATCATTGGAGTCGTTAATATTTGAATCAATCAATATGGAGAAGGTATTAGTTAGACAGGCAAAAAGACGTAGTTGTCCTCGGTAAAGATCACTTGTTTCAGATACTTGCGGTAATGATCGTAAGCAGTGCTCACTTCCCGCATTAATGATCATCGATCACCAGTAACCTAAGTGTCTGTACCTAAACCATACCTCATATATGGAGTACAATATGAACTGATCTTTTGTCCCGGGTCAGACCAAAAAAACGTTTGTGGAGTTTTCTGCCAAGAAATTCTCAGGAGCAGCCTGGAGTTGAGAAGTTGGCGGTGTTCTCTTCCCGTTCGTGAAGGATTGATTGCTTTTTCATTGGACTATGAAATTAAGGGAATTGATTCGTTGATATTGTTCGCCGTGGTCGAAACTCGGTCAGGAGGATATTTTTAATATTATTATGTAATGTTCTGAACTTTAGCTTTACAGCTTTATCTCTTAATAAAACATCTAGAACAGACAGACACCATAAAAAGTTCCGTAGGTATTTGCAAAAAAAACGTTAGTATTGAGATCCTTTTTCTTCTTTTTTTGAAATTGAGTTTTTTGAGTTGATTTTAAAAGTGGCAAGCCGCTTCACTCGCAAATTATATCAATGTCAAAGCTTCTGAAAAGGTGTCCGTGGCAGCAAAAAGAGGTTGCCCTCGCTAAAGATCACTGGATGTATTTATTCCACGTCTGTACTCAACTTGTTATGCTGTCGTTACACGTATAAGTAATTACGTACACTCGTAAATAGTTACGGCAAATAAAACTAATTAATTTACTATTTATTATGCTATTTAAAGTTGTTTTTGTGGATTTCTATCGCGTTTTTATAGTCAAAATATTACTATAATGTAGTTTATTTAGATAAATCTCATTTATGTTATTTGGAAATGAAATGTCATGAAATTATTTATAACTAGATGATGCCCACGGCTTCGCCCGTGTGTATTTAGATTTGTAAAAATCTCGTGGGAACTTTGATTTTCCAGAACAAAAAGTAGCCTATCTGTAGTAAGTAGTAACCCGTCCACAAAACGGAAAAATTCCGTGGGATCCTTACGATTTCGGAATGCAATTCCTTACAGCATCAGGGTTGAGGAGTTGGACATGTACCTACTCGAGGTCATTCAACAATAAAGTCTTTAATTGGTATCCCCAATATCAATTTAAATAACCGACAGTGCCTAAATCCCATTAGTTTTGGGGATCCCCTACAGCATCAGGATTGAGGAGTTGGAATCCAAATTTTTTGTAAGACAGTGTCGCAATGTTTCTCTATCGATTAAAAAAAAATTACGCAAATCGGTTCAGAAATCTCGGAGATATCGGTGTACATAGGTAGAAAAACACAACTCCTCCTTTTTTGAAAGTCAGTTAAAAAAGTAGCCTATGTTACTCCCTGGTTAATTCTCTACTTGTATGTGAAAGTCCCGTCAAAATCGGTTCAGCCGTTCCAAAGATTAGCCCGTTCAAACAGACAGACAGACAGACAGACAGACAGACAGACAGACAGACAGACAGAAAGACAGACAAAAATTTTAAAAACGTGTGATTCGGTTATAGTATCGTTCAAATAACCATAATGAGCTTAATAAGAGGTAGTTATTTCGATATTACAGACGTCTGTCTGACTTCAATTTTATTTATTAGTATAGATTTATTATAACCCAAAAACCGGACACAATATGATAAATACAACAAATAATATTTGGCAATTTAACATTTGTCAATATTTCTGATGACATCAGAAATACCTTTGACTGTCAATACAATCGCTTTGAAAAAAAATCAGTTGAATCTAAGTATCATCGCACTAAAATTAATTAACATCCTATTTGTAACCCCCGACGCAAAAACGACGGGGTGTTATAAGTTTGACGTGTATGTGTGTGTGTGTGTGTGTGTGTGTGTGTGTGTGTGTGTGTGTGTGTGTGTGTGTGTGTGTGTGTGTGTGTGTGTATCTGTCTGTCTGTTCCCCTGTAGCGCTCAAACGGGTGGACCGATTTGAATGCGGTTTTTTTTATTTGAAAGGTGAATTAGTCGAGAGTGATGTTAGCTATGTTTGATGAAAATCGATCCAAGATGACCGCCGCTACAAAAGGGCGGATTACATATTTTTTCACAACTTCCTTAATATGGGTATCAAATGAAAGGGCTTGACTAGTAGAATAGCACTATTGCAAATCCAAGATGGCCGCCGACACAAAATGGCGAATGTCGGGGGTTTTTAAATTTTTAATTTATTCTTGTTTCCAAAGTTTTTAAACTATAACTTGAATTACGCTTTCCATTCCTAAATTCATTACCTCTCCTACCTACCTACTCTACCTTTTATCGGTACGTATACAAAACCGCTTTCGAAGAGTTTATATAAGTGTAACTGTACAAGCCTACTTCAGTAGGCCGTGCAATTTTTTTATAATATCATAATATTATACATTTTTCATTAATAAATAACTTTAAATAACGTATTGTTTGAATACTTCGTCACTTGCAGGTTTGTTTGCAATATCTATGTATCTAACTACGAGTACTTGCATGTGCGAAATGTAGGTAGATAGGTTTAATTTAGGTTACCGGTTACCAAGGGGCTAGTCTAGACTAAAGTTCTCACGTCGGGTTTAGGTCATTTAAGAGATTACAATAGTTCGATAGAGCGGTTTTGGCCGCGAACTCAGGGCCAAAGCACTGACAATACTTTCAGCATAGAAAGTTTCATGCAAGCAATTGTTTTTTAACCCCCGACGCAAAAACGACGGGGTGTTATAAGTTTGACGTGTCTGTGTGTGTGTGTGTGTGTGTGTGTGTGTGTGTGTGTGTGTGTGTGTGTGTGTGTGTGTGTGTGTGTGTGTGTGTGTGTGTGTGTGTGTGTGTGTGTGTGTGTGTGTGTGTGTGTGTGTGTGTGTGTGTGTGTGTGTGTGTGTGTGTGTGTGTATCTGTCTGTCTGTTCCCCTGTAGCGCTCAAACGGGTGGACCGATTTGAATGCGGTTTTTTTTATTTGAAAGGTGAATTAGTCGAGAGTGATGTTAGCTATGTTTGATGAAAATCGATCCAAGATGACCGCCGCTACAAAAGGGCGGATTACATATTTTTTCACAACTTCCTTAATATGGGTATCAAATGAAAGGGCTTGACTAGTAGAATAGCACTATTGCAAATCCAAGATGGCCGCCGACACAAAATGGCGAATGTCGGGGGTTTTTAAATTTTTAATTTATTCTTGTTTCCAAAGTTTTTAAACTATAACTTGAATTACGCTTTCCATTCCTAAATTCATTACCTCTCCTACCTACCTACTCTACCTTTTATCGGTACGTATACAAAACCGCTTTCGAAGAGTTTATATAAGTGTAACTGTACAAGCCTACTTCAGTAGGCCGTGCAATTTTTTTATAATATCATAATATTATACATTTTTCATTAATAAATAACTTTAAATAACGTATTGTTTGAATACTTCGTCACTTGCAGGTTTGTTTGCAATATCTATGTATCTAACTACGAGTACTTGCATGTGCGAAATGTAGGTAGATAGGTTTAATTTAGGTTACCGGTTACCAAGGGGCTAGTCTAGACTAAAGTTCTCACGTCGGGTTTAGGTCATTTAAGAGATTACAATAGTTCGATAGAGCGGTTTTGGCCGCGAACTCAGGGCCAAAGCACTGACAATACTTTCAGCATAGAAAGTTTCATGCAAGCAATTGTTTTTTAACCCCCGACGCAAAAACGACGGGGTGTTATAAGTTTGACGTGTCTGTGTGTGTGTGTGTGTGTGTGTGTGTGTGTGTGTGTGTGTGTGTGTGTGTGTGTGTGTGTGTGTGTGTGTCTGTCTGTCTGTTCCCCTGTGGCGCTCAAACGGGTGGACCGATTTGAATGCGGTTTTTTTTGTTTGAAAGGTGAATTAGTCGAGAGTGTTCTTAGCTATGTTTGATGAAAATCGGTCCAAGATGGCCGCCGCTACAAAATGGCGGATGATATATTTTTTCACAACTCCCTTGATATGGGTATCAAATGATTTTCTTTCATTTGAAAGGGCTTGACTAGTAGAATAGCACTATTGCAAATTCAAGATGGCCGCCGCTACTAAATGGCGAATGTCGGGGGTTTTTTAAATTTTCAATTTACACTTGTTTATTCAGCTGCACACAAACATTAATTTGTTACACAGACATAACTGTAACATTTCGTGTCTTAATATAAGCAACTACTGACTTTTTGCCGGTTCTTCATAGTAGAATCTATTTTCCGAGCCGACAAAACTTAAAACAGCGATCGGAAATTTTGCGAATTCGACATTGCAGCATCGCGTTTTGAAAAATTACTTAAAAGCATCATAGGTCAAAACGGAGATATATAGAGGTCTAAATATATTGGGATATGTGGGATCGATGTCTAAAATATTATGAGGATGCAGTTTACGAGATAAACACCCTAAACTTTATTACTTCTAGTTGCCTTAGTAACTAATCAGTATTTTGAAACCATTTTTTTTTAATTAAAAATAACCACGATTTAACTTGAACTGCCATAAAAAATTCATGAATTCTTGTTTTAATGTCATACATAATTATTATTATCTTCATGTAATTATTATGCAAAGAAAATAAAAAAACAACAAACTCGTACAAATAACGTTATTTAATGACCAGTAGTACAAATTCAAGATTAAATCAAAACGCGATGGTATTTAAATACGAATGAGCGTTAAAAGTGTATCAATTATGAAAATGTCAAGGAAATTTGAAATCGATGAAAACAAACCAGATCATATCACACTACTGCTACTCTACTACTTTGTATTTCAAAGGTTGATCTATCACGGGTATTCCCACACGTATTCGGGCTAACATACATACTGCGCTTGAGAGCAAATAAATCCCACCAGCTTGAAGCTTTTGTTATTAACCCCCGATGCAAAAACGACGGGGTGTTATAAGTGTGTGTCTGTCTGTGGTATCGTAGCTCCCAAACGGATGAACCGATTTTGCTTTTGTTTTTTTTTTTTGTTTGAAAAGTGAATTAGTTGAGAGTGTTCTTAGCTATGTTTGATAAAAATGGCCGCCCCCACAGAATAGCGTATTACATATTTTTTCATAACTCCCTCAAATGAAAGGGCTTGATTAGTAGAATACTATACACTATCATAAATTTCAAATCCAAGATGGCCTCCACCACAAAATGGCAAAATTCAGCCTTTGCTGTGAGTACTATTGTAAATCACATATAGTATAATATACAGCATCAAAAGCATAGAAAACCAAAACTTCATTGTGTAGCTTAGAATAGCTTATATGAACATGAACGTACACGTAACGTAACATATAAATGAACGCTTTATAATAGTTGCTATTTGCTTTATAACACTATAGTATAAGATTATAATTTTGTTATCTCATAATAATAATATTATATGTGTTGATTTTTTCTTTTATAATCTCTAAAACTACGATCCGAACAAATGTGGAGTCACCCTTCAATGCAAATGTGTAGAATTGAAAGCTTCTGGTCAGTTTGTACCTAGAAGGTAATTTAATCTTTACTCTAGAGAATTATTGTAAGATAAATATTTATTATTTAACATGAGACAATGTAAATGATGGCGTAGGTAGGTACCTAAATGAATTATGACCATCGATGTAGAAGGATAGGCCCTTCGAGCAAAAAAAACGCCACTCACAAACATACTCGAATTTGAAAAAGTCGAGTATCTTGGTTTACAGTCGGCCGCCGTCGCTTCGACGTATCGCACGTGTTTCTTGCTCGGAAAAAATGCCGTCCTGTGTGGTTAAATCTTGCAAAAAACGTTCCGAAATACATCTAAAAAGAGACGAAATTACATTTCACGTGTAAGTATATCGTTTCCTCATTTAATTCAGCGCATAAGCTGTGTATTTTTAAAATTTTTTAAAATTAAAAATGTTCTTCAAAAATTACGTAGAATTTCAGTTTTGGAAAGAATGGAGTCGATAATGTATATTTTTTGAAGTAAAACTTTTTTACCCCCGACGCAATAACAACGGAGGGTTATAAGTTTGACGTGTCTGTGTGTGTGTGTGTGTGTGTGTGTCTGTCTGTTCCACCGTAGCGCTCAAGCGGGTGAACCGATTTGAATGCGGTTTTTTTTTCTTTGAAATGTGAATTAGTCGGAAGTGTTCTTAGCTATGTTCGATGAAAATCAGTCCAAGATGGCCGCTGCCACAAAATGGCGGATTACATATTTTTCACAACTCCCTCAATATGGGTATCAAATGAAAGGGGTTGACTAGTAGAATAGCACTATGTAAATCCAAGATGGCCGCCACCACAAAATGGCCAATGTCAGGGGTTTTCTTAATTTTTAATTTATACTTGTTATCCGCATATAAAAGACTATTATTTTTTTTTAAATAATAAGTATTAAGTATACCAATGTCGAAATCTTCAAAAGAAGTAGGTACTGGAGCTCACTAACTGTAATTGAATTAAAATAAAATTTTTACAATAAATGTACTAATGCCAGTCCATTCATACTTTGTTCTGGTTAAAGGGGAGTGGCTTACGAAACATAAAATTTTAATTTATTTGCTTATCCTTGAACGTGATTGGTCCGACCTCACAGGTTATCGGCGTCAAAGCGTGTCGCGAAGGAACTATTCGGGCGCATTTTCGTAGACGCAATTATATGAGAAAGGCTTATCCTTTTACATCGATGATTATGACTCAGACACTCAGATGAAAAGGTCTGATTTTGTTAATTCTCTATAATTTCTCTCTACCTAGCATTTAATAGTTTAAACTGGACTGTTTTTACTGCCTTATTATATGTATTATTATATATTAGCTATATATATCTATTAGCTACCCGCCCCGCCTTTGCACAGGAACTATCCTACCATACATTGTTTTATTATATCTCAAAGGAATTGGGCAGCATTTTTCATAAAGCTCCCAGGCGGCTTGACTTTTTACTTCATTTTCAACAATCATCGTCCTATTTCAACCAATTTACAATAATCTTAACGAATTATACACCTAAACCTTCCTCATGAATCACTGTATATTGGTGAAAACCGCATGTAAATCTGTTGAATAGTTTTTGAGTTTATCGGAAACAGACAGACAAACAGAAAGAGGCGGCAGGGGACTTTGCTTTTTTTTTTGTTTTTATAATATATAGTAAAACAATGCACTAGCTCTTCTCGTATTTTCAAAATCGCTACCTATGCACTTATTTATTTTAAACATAATACTAATTACCTAAAGACGCTCCATATTTGACTTATATTAGCATAAAACTAAAATTTAATTGTAATCTGGTACTGACCTTTATTCATACCGTCCACCGTCTAGACCACCTTGCACTAGTTTTTATGCGACCAGGATAAATGAGGCGATTCCGATTAATCTATAGTTCATCTGAAGAATTCTATATGTCACATGTAGAGTGGCATTTAGTACAATGTGTAGTACAAGCGGTGAAAAGTATGACAACAAGCCCGCCTTGGACAATCCGAAGTACGTATTAATAAGCTCAAGTAATAAGTTAAAGTGTTATTATTACTGTTTTTATCCGTATTATTGTTTTTTAGTAGCGTGTGCTATTTTCTAGTTTTAAAATGAAATCGTTTTTCCGTTAAAAACCGCCGATATTCCCCATTTTGTGGTGGCGGCCATCTTGGATTTACATAGTGCATATTCTACTAGACAAGCCCTTTTATTTGACACCCATAATGAGGGAGTTTTGAAAAAATATGTAATCCGCCATTTTGTGGCGGCGGCCATCTTGAACCGATTTTCATAAAACATAGCTAAGAACACGCCCGACTAATTCACCTTTCAAACAAAAAAACACTGCATTCAAATCGGTTCACCCGTTTGAGCGCTGAACAGACACACAGACACACACACACGCGCGCGCGCGTCAAATACATAACACCCCGTCATTTTTGCGTCGGGGGTTAAAAAGTAGATAAATGAAAAATGCACGCAGTTTTTTCTTATTTTTAACGTAATTAACCGAAGATTTTGCCTATTTTTACCGGTTTACATATTATAAAGGTAGACCACGTCCTATTCATGTCACTTCCTGTTCGCTGCGAAAGAAACGCGATCATTTGTTGTCATCGCAACGCTCGCGTCAGTAGAGTAGAACGTTACATGTAGAACGAGGAAGCTGGCCATTCGTCGCAGACGCAACAAACATTACTTGTTTCATGTTCGTTCAACCTCTCGATAAATTAAACTGCTCTTATTAATACTACCGAAGAACGATTCATGTGTTCATAGATAAAAATAATATTATGTAAGTATTAGCATCGGATTCTGCAACAATAAGATCTTTCATTTGATGGTATACTTTATTTATTTCTTAACATATTTTGTTCGACCGTTCGCCATATTGGATTTATTACGATATTATTATAATATAGACTACTAGTTGATGCCCGCGACTTGGTCCGCGTGGATTTAAGCTTTTTAAAAATCCCTTGGGAACTCTATGATTTTCTGGGGTAAAAAGTATAGCCTATAGCCATTTCGTCAAAATCGATTTAGGCATAAAAGCGTAACAGACAGACAGACAGGCTGAGTAATTTTCGCATTTGTTATATTAGGGCGGAGGTTTGACAAGCGGGACCCAACTAATTTTCATCGGCAAGACCAATTCTAATTGGACACTAAACAACGATTTGATTTAAGGTTTAAGGGATAACTAAATGCTATGGATGATGTCTAGATTTAGGTGAAAACTTACACAAAGATCCTTACTTAGGGAATTATTTAGATACAGTGCTGAAAACGGGCATAAATCTAATAATTAGTATACCTAATTATGAGGAAGCTGATACACACAATAAAGCCCCCTGTATAGAATAGAATAGAATAGAATAGATATCGAATAATGAATAATTTATAATACATTATAGTTAGCTGGGTTTTTAGGGTTCCGTACCCGAAGGGTAAAAAACGGAGCCCTATTAATGTCACTCGGCTGTCTGTCTGTCTGTCTGTCTGTCTGTCTGTCTGTCTGTCTGTCCGTCTGTCCGCCGGTCACAGGTCTCTAGCTCGCAGACGAAATGAGTTACAAACCTGAAATTTTGGTATTTAGTGTAAAACGTTAACCCAAAATCAAATATTGAATTAGAAATTGAATTAAATTATTTTTCAGGGGGGCTCCCATACATGAAAAAGGAGCCGGAAAAAAAATAATTTTCTTTACCCTAGCTTGTGGGGTATCATTGTTTAGAGCTCATTAAGTAGAGTACAAATATATATTTTTTTAATTTTTATCTCAAAAAATAAGGGAATGGGAGGCCATCAAAGTTGTCAGTTTTAGACCATTTTTGTGACGGGGGCTATCTCAAAAACTAAACTAGTTGGGAATATGATATTTCAGTATATTATGTACTATATGCTCTATTTAAACAACAAATACTGAAAACAACGATTTATTAAATAGTTTATAAGCTGTGACCAAAATAAACGAACATTTTTTTGGGTTTGTCTTTCACGGTTTGTTGCGATGTCTAGCTCGGAAATTAAATATTTCTTAGACCCAAAATATAATATTGTTCATAATTATGTACGGAACCCTGAAAGAGCGAGGCCCGACTCGCACTTGGCTGATTTTTACTCTTTGTATTGCAGTACAAACTTGATGGATGCAATATGCATGGCTGCCTTTTTTGTTCGTCTTACCGAATTAATAAAATCTAGTGCTTTGGCAGACTACCACTTTCTTACAAAACAATAATAGTTGCAGAACAATAGGAATGCATTATTCCAATCATTACACATTAGTTATACAAGAACGTTTACATTGGCCGTAAAATAAGATTGATTTAGGTATAGGTATATTGATTTGTATGGTTAACTATACCTTTTGCTCGATACATAATTAGGTTTTATAAAATCCCGCGGGAGCGCTATGTTTTCCCGGGATTGAAATTATACTACGTGACTCTCTAGATCTCCTCAACCACACCCAAGTAAAAAAAAACACGTCGATCTGTTATAGCTACGTTTCGGAGAGATTGAGAGAGAAACCATTGGCATTTATATATTCATCGGGATAGTAGGTATTAATTATAGTATTGTACTATTATATATTCTGTGGTATTGACTACGTCACCAATAATAATTGATTTTACTTCTTAAGTTTGTCTTACTCAACTTTCGTGATTTACCCAGATTGGTCTTTCGCAAATCGTAACTTGTTACTAAACCTCAACCAGCTACTGATACTTAAGGTGGATTTTACGCGGATAAACACTACGCAATGGGAAGTTTTACACTGTACGGGTAATTAAATGAATTAATTATTCAAGAGATACATTGATAGTATACAATACAAAGTATCGGTAAGATCGTCGCCTTTAACCAAAAAGTGTGAATTGTCGCAAAACAAATCCTTACTCAATTTTCAAAAAATAAATTATGAATACGAAATTGTGTTTGTTTGTTGGTTTGTCCTTTAATCAGGCCGTAATAGAGCTACGGATCACCGTGATATTTGCATAGGTAAAGTTGAGGACCTGGAAATTGTCATATTATTGTCATTTATCCCGGGAAAGCAAAGGGTAGGTACCTACGAGATTTAAAAAATCTGAAACCAGGCCGATGAAATCGCGAGCAAAAGTTCGTGCCATCAAGATTCTTAGAAGATATTTAGCAGAGGAGATACTTTGACTCTATATTTCAGTACCTTATTTATTATTTCCAAAAATCAAGCAACATTGTGCGACTTACTACACAAGTTAAATTGTTTTATAGCCTACCACCAAGAACCACATAAATCAATAAAGTTAGGCAAGATTCTGTCCTTTCCACTATAAGTAAATAGCGTTGTCGGTCGTTACAGATTGAAATACCAATTATTATAGATTTGACATTTTCAGAGCACACAGTTTTATCTTTTGTATCTAAAGGCTGATATACACACATCCGCACGAGTAGCAAACAAACAAATAGAAACGCGGGGCGAGACGCGAGATGTTCGTCTGCCGTCTTCCGTCTCACACTCCCGCAATGGCGAGGCTGACGCTGAAGCCAGACGAGCGTATCGTTCACATTCACGGCGAGTGGCGAGACGAGGCGAGAGCACGAATGTGTAATACGAGGTAAGAGTTACTTTTGGCGTTGTGACAAGCGGAGCGGACCTTGCCGCCGCGCTGGTGAACTATGGCTTATGGCGTAGTCACATTTGTTTGCTATACCTACTCTGATTTTTAATTCCATGGAATTCTGACGTTTCTTAATAGCTATTGCCAGAGATAAAACAGTACCCACAAAAAAGATAGTAAATTTAAAACTTTCATAGGTATAAATAAAAATCAATTGTCTCATGTAGATATGACAAATGCCTGACAAATAGGTACTTCAGGTAGTTTGAGGTAAAATTGAACTTCAGGTGGTAACCCTGTTTATCATACAAATATTTTTAAATGACAACTGTCAGAATTCACCGAATTAAAAATCAGACTACAGGCCGTATTTGAGTACCTGAATGACCACGATTGTGGCAACCAAACATAAGTTCGTTATATTGGTAGCCAAGATTGCATCGTCACGCCACCAATGTGTGTCGACCCTTATAATTAATGTGACATGATCATGTACCGTGACTCTACCGACATTGTGTGTATGGAGAAATTCGTAGAATACTTGCTACGGTCAGAAGAATATGTGGAATTCAGGTCAGTACCTGAAGGTGGTTGTAAAACTATATTTGCATACGTTTGTTTTTCACTGTTCTTTTATTATTCAATCTTTTACCCACGACCGACAGAGTGGATACAGTATATGCACGTACATATATTATATATGCGTTTGGCATAAGAGATTGTGCGTTTGTTTTGCACCGTTTTTCTGAAAAACTACTAGGCTGATTTTGATGTGATTTTTTTGCATTACACAGGTATTATCTCAGAGCATTTTTTTAATAACCCAGTGCAATAGAACCCGGGACTTCCCCCTTAAAGGGCCTCATCGTATTGTATCGATTACGCTAGATATACACAATATATTCTTACGAAATACTACGTGAAATAGGTACATACCGTTATCGTGATTCAAAAACTGTATAGGAGATGTAATGTAGTTACCTGCAAAAAAGAAAAAAAATATTATTCAACTCTCAATCTAAACTTGTCCGCCTGTTTCAAAGCTCTAATCTCAAAAGTTCTAAACACTACACGAGTTTTCACCAATATGTAGTAGATGTGCCATGAGAAGCCAAGATGTAGTTCTTTGGGTCGTATGACCTCTTCCCATTAATAGAATAGAATAAAATAGAATCGTTTTTATTCAAATAAACTTTTACAAGTATTTTTGAATAGTCAATTGAATCTACCATTACATTACAATTACATACCTAATAGTAGAGGTTTTCTTAGTAGAACTATACGACTTCCAAATCCTTCAAAAACTAACTAAGAGTGCGAGATTTAGAAGTTGAACAATTATTATAATAATATTATGTCAGTCATAATAACTAGGACAAACAGCATAACATACTCTACGAGGCACGGAGGAAATAAAAAGGCTTAATTCGGACCTCCAAAGTCGGTCACCCATCAAATTACCAACTTAGGTCAACGTTGCATACCTAACACAAACCAGTGATGTGCCACATGTTCCTCAGAGTACCTACTTACTAAACCTAAATAGACTTTACGTCTATACAAGTCACTCTGTAAGTACTGTCTTATTTACCTTAGTTGCCACAAAAAATTTGATATTATTTATAGATCAGTGATTTAGCAGTTTAGTTTATAATATAAACCATTTTGATTTCCTTTATTACTTGTAAAGTTATTTTTTTTATCAAAATGATTTATTTCTAACTAAGAAAAGGTAACTAATACCTTAATATACAAAATGTCTATTACGATGAAGCATGAAGGAAGCTATAATAATCATAGAAATACCACCTTATGTTTTACAGACCACATTTTTAATAGTATCCTCCACAATAATTATTACGACCACTTAAAATTATTATCTAGGAAGTACCTGGCTGATATACTGAAGTACTGGTTGGAGGCAATTTAAGTTTAATTATGAAATACCATTATCTAACCGACTGATTTTATCGAAGTTTTTAGTGAAGTAGAACAACAAAAAAAGATAATTTTTGTCTTGTACATAAATCAAAGAATTATGAGAATAACATTTTTGCCTATGCCTTTTTTATCTATCTATATATTATATATTATAATAATATAAAGTAGCTTGTCCTGACTGACTGACAATCAACGCACAGCCAAAACCACTGAAGCTAGAAACTTGAAATTTTCACAGTAGCTTCCTTTTGTAACGTAGGCGCACACTAAGAAAGGATTATTGCGAATTCCACCCCTAAGGGGGTTAAATAGGGGATAAAAGTTTGTATGAAAGTCTGGCATTTTTCAAGTTATATCCATGAAAATTGGTATTTGAGCTTTCGATAAAAAAATAAAGAATATATATTTCAGGATTTTTGGAAATTCTTCCCCCAATAGGGTAAAATATGGGATGAAAGTTTGTATGAAAGTCCGTCATTTTTAAAGTTATATCAATGAAAATCGGTATTTGTACTGTGGATTAAAAATAAAGAATTACGTGTTTCAGGAATTTTGGTTATTCCACCCCCAAGTGAGATTTATATGAATCCACGCGGGCGAAGTCGCGAGCATCAGCTAGTTTATGATATAAATAGAAATTTTTAATAAATTACTGACGAGATAACCGAATGAATGGAATTTATATGCATGAATTGAGGCAATGATTTATGCGCATCTTTACGCGCATGTCCAATTATTGTGTTTCGAGTTTATTCAACCGAAATTGTTGCGTGTGACACATTCGAATTACGAATACCTAAATCACTCGATAAATCGATAATCGGCTACAGATAAAAGATTTATTATTTTTTATTGATATTAGAACGAAATAAGAATTACTGATATTCTTAGTTTCATAAAATGTTTCTTCTTTTTCTGGCTAGCGGGTGAGGAAATAACTAAATTTCATTAAAACCGTTTTCGTTAATACTTCTTACATGACTCATTTATGTTTGTAGTATTGATTCCTAAATTAGTAGTATATTAAGTTATTTATAACGAAAAAGCTAAAGCCATTAAATTGTAAAGGTAATTTCTGCACAAATATAGATAGATAAATAATATTAATTAATTGACGTAAAAACTATATAGTAGCAACTAGCAAAAACGCCCGAGTCTAATAAGTATAGGCACTAATGTAGCGACGGTTTTATCAGACTTCAATCTGATCGGAGCTTGTTTATTGATAATACCTTAGGTAATTATTAATAGATTACTAGTTTTTACGTAAATACTGAGTACAATTGCCGTTTCTGACCTTTAAAACTAATCAAGGATATATATGTATACCATACCAATATTATACGAGTAGCATTATTAGGAAATATAGCTGTTTTGTTTTAATTATATCAATTTAAATCGTACGATTAATTAAATAAAGCCGAGGTAGAGTTATTATCATAAAAGACATTGCGCCTCGGTTCTTGGTTTTTTAGACTATACTTTTTTCAATATCAGACTGTTTTGGAAAGTTCACATTATGGATGTCTCATGAAAAAAAAAATCAATTTGATACTCGTTTTCAACAAATTGTTGAAATTGAAAAACAAGATAAACTTGCACAGTCATTGTTTCAGACATACTTAATTATGTTTATTATTTTATTTACTTTATCTCGTGTTGTTCACAACTATAACTGTCACAACTTGTTTTTGGTGTAAACAGTAAGAAGAGGAAATAATGCTTCTCGTAGAAAATATGATTTAGACTTTGGTGTAAACGCGATCTTAGATATATATACCTAGATATAATTATAGATAATCATTTTAATCGTTCATATTGAAGTAAATATAACGGCGTAAATTCATTAATTTCATATCGAATGTAGGTACAAATAGGTATTTCCGTTCCGTTTATCGCTACATAAACCAACTTCTCAAGTATTGATAATATTAGAACCAGTGCAGTGTTAGGTAATTTAGTTTTGCGATTTTATTTACATTAAAAAATATTTTTACCTTCACACTCACTAATTTTATGAAAATTTGATACCATTCAACTTTTAGACATCATCAGTGCATCTCCTTAGAGTAGTTTTTTAACAGTTTGAAAAAATTGCAATATCACTTCAAGTTAATTTTTTACTACGAGTATAACCGTTATAGAAACTAGATTTAGATAATATTTTCGAAGGCATCAAAATTTTTTTTTGGAAAATTTGTAAATCTACTTCAGGCGGTGAATTAGGATCAAAGTTAGAAAATGCTATTCCCTAAGCACATATAACGAAAACCTAAACAACAACCTTTAGAGTAGATATAACAATGGTATAGGTATTGAAGAGAACTTAACAACAAAGCGACATAAAACACAAGCTAAATTTAATTTAAAATCACTTAAAACCCAATATCTCGGACATAAATGGTTTTTTGTGTGACAGACGTCATTAAAAAGATATTGTGAGCGGGCGCTGCAGTGTCCGGTCTGAACCCTCAAGGTCCTTTTCCTAATCAGATCAACGCTACACCTTGCTTCGTCAAGTATCAAGACTGGCTTTTCATCTAACACGTTAGATACGTTGAATAGACATGATAAACCAGTTTAACTGTTTCGTTGGTCTAAACTGTAGTGGCTAGCTTATTCGGCATACGAATCATGAGGTCCTGGTTCAAATCCCTGGTAGGACTAAAAAAAATGTATTTATAAAAATATCCAAGTCCAATTTTTAACCCCCGACGCAAAAACGACGGGGTGTTATAAGTTTGACGTGTCTGTGTGTGTGTGTGTGTGTGTGTGTGTGTGTGTGTGTGTGTGTGTGTGTGTGTGTGTGTGTGTGTGTGTGTGTGTGTGTGTGTGTGTCTGTCTGTTCCCCTGTGGCGCTCAAACGGGTGGACCAATTTGAATGCGGTTTTTTTTGTTTGAAAGGTGAATTAGTCGAGAGTGTTGTTAGCTATGTTTGATGAAAATCGGGCCAAGATGGCCGCCGCTACAAAATTGCGGATTACATATTTTTTCACAACTCCCTTAATATGGGTATCAAATGAAAGGGCTTGACTAGTAGAATAGCACTATTGCAAATCCAACATGGCTGCTGTCACAAAATGGCGAATGTCGGGGTTTTTTTAAATTTTCAATTTATACTTGTTATACATAAACTTATTTGGTATAGAATTTCTCAATAACAGCCCAGAGTTGGGTGATTGGCAGTGTTACATCCCCGTACCTCAGAGAGCAGTCCTACGTCTGATCTCTCTCCGGCCGGGTCGGATTGCATTCCGTCCCATCGAAGTATGACAGTGAGGGAATATAAAGTGCACCTGTGTTTGCGTGCATAATTGTGTACTATATTATCTCTTAGTTGCCTTAATAGTTGGTTCCATTTATATTCGCCACTATAGCCAAATTCTGGCCAGGAAGACGTTATTAAATCAATTTAAAAAGATTTCACGCAAAGGCGTAAGCCAGGCAGAAGAAACAAGAACTGCTAGGTAGCCAATAGGCTCATTTCTTTACTGTAAATGCGTGTGACATTAGACAATCCTACTAATATTATAAATGTGAAAGTGTGGATGTTTGGATGGTTAGATGTTTGGATGTTAGGATGTTTGGATGTTTGTTAGTCAATCACACCGCAACTACTAAACCGATTTGGCTGAAATTTTGAATGGAGATAGATTAAGTATGCCCTGACTTAAAACATAGGCATTTTTTTCGTGGAAAAATCCACAGTTCCCGCGGGATTTTGAAAAACCCTAAATCTATATCTACAGCTATAGGTAGATTACTATAGAAAACTTCCTTGAAATTAGGTATAAAGGTTGGAAAAGGGAGCGGGAACGGGAACCGGAAATCCACGATTTCCTCAGGATTTGTGAAAAATCGAAATCCACGCGGGCGAAGCCGCGGGCAAATCCTAGTATAATAATAATACAGTGTAGTATGTGATTGCGTTGACCTTCAGCAAAAGTCTACGAAAACAGTGTCAACACCTTTCTGTTGATAGCAAGTAGAACTTACTTAGTTACTGATATTTTATTTTATTTTACACTAGCTGACCCCCGCGACTTCGTCCACGTGGTTATATAGGTTTTTATATAGGATCGGATTGGATCCCATAATCCTTTTGTGTACCATATAACATCACCTATCTGCCATTGAAAGTTCCATCAAAATCGATCCAGCCGTTTCGGAAATTAGCTGGAATAGATAAACAGATCGACAAATATACTCTAAACGTAGACCAGTTTAAAATAAGCCGTTCGTTCAATGATCCGGGTCCCAAGTTATTTGAACCCAATAAATGTATGTCATTTCTGAACTAAAAAACCTATGACCTTGAAATATTTACGGGACAATACTTAAAGTACTACCTTTCTAACAAAAAAAGAATGAGTTAAATCGAACTACGCGTTATTGAATTAGAGCTAAATACACGTTTTAACTTTCTTCCCCTCTCTCAAGGGAACCGTGCTGAATTTCGGGATAAAAAGTATCCTATGTCCTACCTCGGAGTATAAACTCAAATCGTACCAAGTTTCATTTGAATCCATCCAGTAGTTTCGGCGTGATGCGCGGCCAAGATACAGACAGACAGACAAAAATGAAAAAAATTGCAGTTTTGGCTTCAGTATCGATTATAGAGTGCCGTCCAATAAAAATTTTCAAAATATCTTCAATGTACAGAATTGGATCTGTTACAGTTTTATTATATTATAGACTAGCTGACCCCCGCAACTTCGTTCGCGTGTTTATAGGTTTTATATAGGATCGGATCGAATCCCATAATTATTTTATGTACCTAAATGTAGCCTAAGTTACTCTTTATAACATCACCTATCTGCCATTGAAAGTTCCGTTAAAATCGATTCAGCCATTTCGGAGATTAGCTGAAACAAATAGACAGACCGACAAACATATATTTAAACTCACACCAGTTTAAAATAATCCGTACGTTCAAAGATCCCGGTCCCAAGTTATTTGAACCCAATAAATGTCTGTCATTTCTGAACTAAAAAACCCATGACCTTGAAATATTTACGGGACAATATATAAAGTACTACCTTTCTAACAAAAAAAGAATGAGTGAAATTGAACAACGCGTTAATGAATTACAGCTAAATACACGTTTTAACTTTCTTCCCCTCTCCCAAGGGAACCATGCAGAATTTCGGGATAAAAAGTATCCTATGTCCTACCTCGGAGTATAATCTCAAATCGTACCAAGTTTCATTCGAATCCATTCAGTAGTTTCGGCGTGATGCGCGGCCAAGATACAGACAGACAGACAGACAGACAGACAGACAGACAGACAAAAATGAAAAAAATTGCAGTTTTGGCTTCAGTGTCGATTATAGAATGCCCTCCAATAAAAAATTTCAAAATATCTTCAATGTACAGAATTGGATCTGTTACAGTTTTATTATATTACTAGCTGACCCCCGCGACTTCGTTCGCGTGTTTATAGGTTTTATATAGGGTCGGATCGGATCCCATAATTCTTTTATGTAACTAAACTAAATATAGCCTAAGTTACTCCTTATAACATCACCTATCTGCCATTGAAAGTTCCGTTAAAATCGATCCAGCCGTTTCGGAGATTAGCTGGATCAAATAGATAGACCAAAAAATATAAATTTAAACGCACACCAGTTTAAAATAAGCCGTACGTTCAAAGATCCGGGTCCCAAGTTATTTGAACCCAATAAATGTCTGTCATTTCTGAACTAAAAAACCTATGACCTTGAAATATTTACGGGACAATACTTAAAGTACTACCTTTCTAACAAAAAAAGAATGAGTTAAATCGAAGTACCCGTTATTGAATTAGAGCTAAATACACGTTTTAACTTTTTTCCCCTCTCCCAAGGGAACCGTGCTGAATTTCGGGATAAAAAGTATCCTATGTCCTACCTCGGAGTATAAACTCATATCGTACCAAGTTTTATTCGAATCCAATCAGTAGTTTCGGCGTGATGCGCGGCCAAGATACAGACAGACAGACAGACAGACAGACAGACAGACAGACAGACAGACAAAAATGAAACAAATTGCAGTTTTGGCTTCAGTATCGATTATAGAGTGCCCTCCAATAAAAATTTTCAAAATATCTTCAATGTACAGAATTGGATCTGTTACAGTTTTATTATATTATAGATAGATAGAAGACTAGACAAGGCAGAAATAAACCAATCTGCCAATACATATAAATAAATAATAATTAACTAAGCGCTGTAAGTAGTGGGCAGTAATATAAACTTGTAGATAAACTATAAAGCTATCCGTCCACACGTCTACTTGTAAGTTGAAGTTTGTAAATTACATGTATCGTTTGAATCCAATGTAAACATACATATTCGCATTTAGCAGACGCAACATGCTCATTATGTAATGATACAACTTTAAGTCAGTCACCACCTTTAAATAAACATTAAAAAGAAAAATCTACATAAAGCTTACGCGATGCAGTTTGAATGAACGTCGTCATTAAAACGTCATTTGTTTCTTTTAATGTGAGCGATAAAAGCCTTTTGTAACGTAGTAGCAACACTGTGGTAGTAGGCAGCATTGACTGTCAGATTCACTAAGTTAACTGTGTGCTTAGTCTAAAGCGGAGCACTCGAAAACGAACTCGAAAACTATTGATCGATTTCAGAGTAAAATAGACCTAAAATGGCTTGTATTAAGGTTTGAGTTCGCCAATACATTCAGCATGGTTCGAATGCTCCGCTTTAGACTAAGCACACTGAGCACCTTTGACCTCGCACATGATCTTTATATCTATTATGAAACATCTCATAACTAGAATCACGTTTCAACCTTATCTAGTCAGTTAGAGGTCAGGTTTTTGCTAATGTACTAATGAGTTTTCAGTTACTTTCAATTCAGAACCTACATTCACGTTTAATTTTTAAATTATCTTTTTAAGCCATAAATATAATGTTTATAATTTCGATTGCAAATGCAAAGGGCTTCCTTTCAACTTATCCCTTATCTCCGTCGATCTACACTTGTTATAGGGCCAGTTCTTCATATTAGGTATATGCATCGATTAAAATCTAGGTTAAACAAAGGTATGTAAATATATGAATGAACTACGCTTACAAAAATATACCTACCTATATCGATGGCTATTAATAACAGTTTCGGAAATATTTACTTGTATTACTTCTGGTAAATACAATAATTAAATTACATCATATAAATAACATTTTATTATATACATTACAATCTAGGTACTTAAGCAAAAAACTTATTTGTAACATCGATAAAATATGCTTTTGCAGCCATGTACTTACTAATAAAATAAAAATAAATAGAAGTAATATTTCTTAAATTATTCACATTAACATCTTCTAAGCCATTCCACGTTCTTATCCATTAATTTGAACATCCATTACTCAAGCCATCAACTTGTAAAACTTGAAATAATAAGCATTACATTACACCTTTCCAACGCATAGAAACGATTTTGCATCACCACCTTTTTAGCTCAAAGTAAGCATATGTAAATCTTGAAGCACTTGAAACTGAATACATTATATCATCTGAACTAGACCAAATTGCGTAAATGCCAAGTGAATGCACTTCCACGTTCACATTCAACCGACTTCATACGTGCCAGCGCGATTTTCATCTATTACAGTCTAGGAATCAATTTAAAATAATATCAAGTCCATAGTTGTTGCTGTATTGCCAAATAAATAATTAAGCATTCACAATAATTACGATGCTTAGAGCACAGACATAATATAATGGTCTGTTAAAAGATATACGATGGCTTGCTAAGTTCAACTTAGACTACTTCATCATCCTAATATACTTAATTTTTCTTATGGATTTGTTTAAAATTGGCACTATCATAACTGATGCCACTGAACCAATGTTGTTAGAAAATAGTTCAGTTGTAAAATCTGTCATTGCGCTTTCGTACAATGGAAATCGTCAAATTAAAAACGTTTAACACAAATAAACCTGGCAAGGTCGTGATTCTTCGCAGTAGATTCAACTTTTCTCACAGTTGGGGTCATTAGATTATCACGACTATTGCACATAAACATCTTGACTCGGATAGACAGTAGTAACAGTTATTTTGTGCTAACGGATGTCTTCTACTTTTTCACCTTAAACAATTAGGTATCTACGAGTATACCTACATCAGTGTAGGTATACTCGTGTATACTTTGTATACTAGTCATATCAGCCATGAAATGTTCATTTCTGGACATAGGTTTCTTGCAAGGATCGCCACAGAACACGATTTAGTGCCTTTTGAATACAGTTGCAGTTGGCAGTTGCAAGCGACTCGGTGATGATCATGAAATATTTATTGATGTGTGCGTGAATTTTTATATACCTCTTCCGTCGTAGTGACATATAATTTTTCTGTCAGTGTACACAGGTACTATATAAGTTGCTCATGTTACCTGCAAGGGGACCTCAATATTCGGTACAAAATATTTTTCGCGCATACATACGTTTAGTGTCGAGAGGCGACTCCACTAACTCTATGGTTTTCGTAATCTACTTTCTAGTTGCGCACTGTATTATTTATTTGACACAGGCATGAAGCTGTGAATTAAAAGTTTATGTCTAAAAAATACGACCTTGTGACGGATTAAAGTACGATAGTAGATATAGATAAACCACCGTATATAAACATCGTAAACGTACGCAGTTACGACATAAGCCATAATGCCGTACTATAGATGCATCACAACACCATCGGGGTTGACCGCATACAATTATTGAAATTGCTCACAGCGTTTACTATGCGATGTCGAAAACAAATGACAAAATACCTGCAATTTTATGCTTTTAAATATTGCAATCGACAGCTGCTATTATGGATGAAATAACGCACATCAGTAACATCACTCAAAATAAAACAAAAGTTTAAATGCAATATTGCAAATAATCTACTTATGTACGAACCCGCGTCGTCATCAACCAATATCTATAATATGTAGAACTCTTGACACTAAATTCGACACGCCGCGATCTTGTGCCGCCTCTATCTAGCGGCTTCCTGCGACTCGTCTCATGTCGTCGGTCCACCAACTAGTGTAAGGTCTACCAACACTATTGTTTCTTCGAACTATGTCTCCCGCCCACGTTGCTCTATATCAGTGCTTGTACAGTTATCCTCATTTTTGATATGATCGTCGTCGTCGTCTCAACCAATAGACGTCCACTGCTGGACATAGGTCTCTTGCAAGGAACGCCACAGAACACGATCTTGTGCCGCCTGTTTCCATCGACAACCAGCGACTCGCTTGAGATCGTCCGTCCATCTAGTGTTGTTTTCTATCTAGTCCATCTAGTCTTGATATGATCACGTACAGCAAACTCCAAGCATAGCTCCCTCCATAGTCCATTGAGTGAATCTGAGCTTTCTTATGAGGCGCATAGTTAGCAACTAAATCTCAGAGCAGTATGTCATCACTATGTTCGTAATTTCGAAGTATGTACAACATCAGTATGTCACGCGCAATATTCGAAGACTTTGTTCTGTCTTCACACACTGAAGGATTGTGGATGAGAATTTATCTGAGGTATGAACATCATCATAGAACATACTGAACACTATTCTTAACTTTTTAGAGTGGAACACTGTTATAAATAGCAAAAAATAAACAATAATGCATGCAGTTGTATTCACACTTTATGCGCCAATTGCCAAATGTTACAGAATTGCAGTTCACACTCGCTGCCAACTATTGCAAAGAATACAATATTATTACTTACGAGCGGATACCCGCGACTTCGTTCGCGTGGATATTGATTTTAATAATCCCGTGGGAATCATTTTGTTTTTCGTGCTTTGAGCTTAAACCTTGCTAAAAACTGTTAAAAGTTCACTGGCGGATGTTTAGGTACATCAAAATGTAAACATCCGCCAGTGAAAGTCCCATCAAAATCGGTCCAGCCTTTCGGAGATTAGCCAGTAGTCTTTAAAGTATCTACTTTCTAACAAAAAAAGAATGAATAAAATCGGACCACCCGTTAACGAATTACAGCTAAGTACACGTTTTGCCTTTCATCCCCTCTCCCAAGGGAACCGTGCTGAATTTCGGGATAAAAAGTATCCTATATGTTACTCCATAGTATTAACTTAAATCATGCCGAGTTTCATTTCAATCCATTCAGTAGTTTTTACGTGATGCGCGCACAAACATACAGACAAACAGACAAACAGATAAACAGACAAACAGACAAACAGACAAACAGACAAACAGACAAACAGACAAAAATTTCAAAAATAGCTTTTTTACGTTCTATTACTTATCCCTAACATCCCCCAGTTATTATTTTGCAAAAATCTTCAATGTACAGATACGGCAATTCTACGATTTTATTATATGTATAGATAGATTAAAATTCTAACAGAGTGCATCTACGAGGTCAGTGGACTTTGAAAGAAACATTGGTGGAAATATTATGAAAACTTATGTATATATGTATGTATGTGTACTTAAGTATATAGTAATTAAAATCTCTTTTAATGTGAAAAATAAGTATTTTTAATAGAAGAATAAAACTTCCAACTCGGTGATGACAAAACTTTAGGGATCATTCACGCAACATCATACATAGGACGTGCTGCGGCCAGGAAAAGTCATAGTTTTATGTTTAGATATAGGACGTAAAAGACGTAAGTTAATTATACTTACGAGATAATACTACAATCATTGAAGAATAATACTGACTTAACAAATTACCTCGTGAGTTATATTTTTCAAAATATTCAACTTGACCTCAAAGTTGACCATGACTATTTTATATATTATTATAACAAAAGAGAAAGTATATTTTGATAACAATTGATGAAAATTAATACTCAGTTATTTATTTATTTAACAGTTTTTTATAAGTATTTATACCATACTACAATAAACATTTATTCACAAAGTCATTAACGATCATTAAAATGAAGATAACCTAAATTAAAACAAACGAAATTTTAACATATTATTGAAAACGAAACTTACGTTACTACTTTCTTTTTAGGAGATTTTTAATATAGGTATTGGACTTGAATCTGCAATGTCAGATCTTTACAGCAAATGATTAATTTAATGATCATAAGTAACTAATTATGATTTTATAAAAAAAAACTAATAAATTTGCTTCATTTACAACTTTTGTATTTGCAAGTCAATTGAATCGACAAACTATAACGAGATTTGGTAGGTAATGAGCTTCTTAGATCAAGGGTATAGGCATACCTAGATCGTTTTTTTTTATAGAAATAGGCATTCGCCTTTACTTCTTACTTTAGTCTAAAAACGCAGTTCCTTTTCACCGTCAGCCTTTTCAGCGACCTTGATACATATTATATTGCATTAACATCTGATCTCAGAACAATACCAACAATACGAACCTTATCTGTCCAAATCTACTGGCGAGTATAATTGAAAAGAAACTTTTAATTTTGTAATAATATGACTGAATTGAGTGGTCGGGTGGTGTGATCTACTTAGTTACGACAACGTATTACTCGAGTTAGTGACCGAATTTGGGAGTTATTTTATTAACCGACTTCCAAAAAGGAGGAGGTTCTCAATTCGATGCGTATTTTTTTCACAACTCGAGAAGACCGTCAGTAGCGCTAGAGTGACACGCAACGCATTTTTCAAATCTGAAAATCTGCATGGAGTACAGCACGAATCTTCAGCCACATCGGACGCATTAAAAAAAATTGGTTACGTCAGCAGAAGTCAGCGCTTATTAGGTAAATAAAAATATGTATCGTGAAGCGATTGTAGTAAACAGTTTGGTGTCAGAACAATTAAAATTGATATCTATCGCCTTGTTATATCACAATATTTTTCATATCGACACAGAATCGATTCTGTAACAACTAAATGGAACTAATTCGATTGCACACCGGTATTTACGTTATTAAATACGAAACATCTGGTTTGGGAACAACTGGTCAATGTCAAATTTACTAGTTTCGCCTTCTTCGTAATTTTTTTGCCTATTCATTAATATTCAGTAATTTTCAGTAGGTACACTTATTGTAGAGTATACTCTGTTATTGAAAAGATGCCCTTATATCTCTTAATCAATGAAGCGTTAGGTAAGACATAATATCTTTATACTACGTAGAGACAAATCTCAATGTTTCTAAATAATATTTTATATTTACTTATTTTTTTATTTAGCTTCCTTCAACTGTTCTTTTTGTCTGTATAATGCAGTAAAGTATTCTAAACAAGCGAATGCCCATGACTTCGCTCGCGTGTATATTGGTATTCAAAAATTCCGTGAGAACTCTTTGTTTTTCCTAAGCTCCTTTGAGCTCACACCTTGCTAAAAACTGTTAAAAGTTCACTGGTGGATGTTTAGGTACATCAAAGTGTATACATCCGCCAGTGAAACTCTCATCAAAAACGACCCAGCCTTTCAGAGATTAGCTGGTAATCTTTAAAGTATCTCCTTTCTAACAAAAAAAGAATAAATGAAATCGGACCACGCGTTAATGAATTACAGCTAAGTACACATTTTGACTTTCAAGGGAACCGTTCTGAATTTCGGGATAAAAAGTATCCTATATGTTACTCCGTAGTATGAACTTAAATCATGCCAAGTTTCATTTCAATCCATTAAGTAGTTTTTGAGTAATTGCGTGCACAACCATAATATAGACAAACAGACAAAAATTTCAAAAATAGCTTTTATACATTCTATTACTTATTTCTAACATCCCCCAGTTATTATTTTGCAAAAATCTCCAATGTACAGATGTGGCAAGTCTATGATTTTATTGTACGTATAGATAGAAGATGATAAATAAAATATAAATGTATATATTTGTTTATCACTACATAGTATAAAACAAAGTCGCTTTTTCTGTCCCTATATCCCTATGTCCCTATGTCCCTATGTATGCTTAAATCTTTAAAATTACGCAACGGAATTTGATGCGGTTTTTTTTAATAGATAGAGTGATTCAAGAGGAAGGTTTATAAGTAGAAACCGGATCGTATTGGACCCGGTAGGTGGCACTAATAGCGGGCAGGACGACGTCTGCCGGGTCCGCTAGTTAATTTTAAAAGAAAATAAACAATTAAGTTAGAAGGAAACCTCTGAAACCGCGGTACATTGCGTCAGTTTAATTAGAAAGTAAATTATTTACCGCTGTGTCCAAGCTGTGTAGAGCTCTTTATAAGTCACACATAGCTTACTGTTTTGTTTTGAGGTTATTTTTATCCACGACATTTGTATCCACGATGGAAACGTTATTGTATTTGTTTAATGTAAGATGTAGTTTGTGCGTTTTTGTTACCATTTTAATGAAAAACCAAGTAGGTACCCACGTATAAAACTTAAGGTTCTTAGATATGTCTTAAGGCTGTGGACCACAACGAGTCCACGAGTAAATATGTAATTATTTCCCTAAAAATTAGTGGGCCGATTTTGATGCAGTTTTTTGCATTACAGAGTTACGAGTATCACCTCGCAGCAGGTCCTTAGATATGTTTTAAAGTTATATCCAATAGAAGGGCACTACAGTCTGAGGTTTTTAATTTGGTATTTTTATTAGTAAGTACCTAGATATAGAAAGAGTTATCTGCTTGTTCCAGATATGAGTAAGCTTTGAGTTATGTTACCTTCTAAATTTTAGCTACTCAGCCCTTGTACAGTTGAGCAATAAGTTATCTACATAATGATTATCGAACTTCTTAACATAACATTGTTGAAACGTGGCTAACTTGGCATGGTTCAGACTGCTAATAAAAATTGCAATATTTGTAATTTCCCATTAACAGTTATTTATTTAATTGATCTGTTAACGCAATAGCAAGCTATTAACGTTACAAAGAATCGATATATTGATAAACATTAGATAGATTTCAAGATATTGTTACGCGCAAGTTACGCGATACTAGGAAATAGTGATATCTGACACTTGTTTCATGGCGTTTTGTTTAATTCAAACCCACTTTTGTCAAACAATTAACGGTTCGTTGGAATAGTCGTGAGTTACGTGTACAATAACGATCTTCTGTTCAGAGCTAGATCTTTCTGCTCCACTTAGGCGGAGTTATTATTATGTTATTAATTAGCTAACAATATAATATTAATTTTGCAAATCAAGATTGCAGGTGGAGCTGGGAAAACTTGACCCACATTACTACTACTTGTACAGGTAGATAATTTAAACGGAATTATTTTATCAAAATGCTGTTTTGAAAATATGTTGTTTCATTTTATATTATCTTACTTATTTAAATCATTTGACCGGCTAGTAATAAGATATGAAATATTATTTGTAATACAGCAGAAACAGTCTACCTCTAACAGGTATACAATATTTAAAAAATAAAAGTTTAAGGGCCTGTTCCATGACCTTCTGATAAGTGTCGGATAGCCTAAACGTAAGTTTTGTCACTTTTTTACTTTATGTAAAGTACCTGAGTGACAAAGACAATAGTTGTGAATGAGTTATTCGACGCTTGCAGAAGGTGGTGAAACAGACCCTCTCAATATTACCAACATTTCGTTAAGTAGATTTAAACTTTCGGACGATTAGAGATTTATTTTAATTTATTGTAGGTCTGCGCTTGACGTACATCATGCCTGATGGGAAGTAATGTTGCCTGGTCGGAGTTGGAGCTCGCTTGCCTAGAAAATACCTATTCACTTTATATAGAGCAGCCTAATATTTCGAAAATAATAAAATACCTTTAGGATACAATGTTACAGTGTTTGTTTGTAGGCTCAAAAGGCTTGTCTTAATAGACATGTTTACCTTTAAATAATTCTTAGGAGCTAGATACTTACTTTACTTGAAATTATGTAACTCATATAAACCTAGGTATTTACTTTACTACTCTTATCTTTATTTTTAGTATTTAGGTGGCGCATTTCAATGATCGTTAAAATCACTGAAATTACTGACTGCATAATAGGTATAAAAGTGGTACAAAAGCCTAATCTTGTCACCGCGCAAATATAAATGTGCATTATTGTAAAATAGAAGCACTCAGTTATATTTTATTTTATTTATTTTATACTTAACAATAATGTATAAAAAATAGTGGACAGGGAAACACCTATCTCTATTAGAGATATCTAAATTATAGGTCTAATTTATATTAAGTATCCATTTCGTACTTTAGCATAATTTCGTTGCTTTAGAGTTTGGATGTCACAAATAATTTGAAGTTTCCAAATTATATATATTTATGAGTGAATTTCAAAAAATCTACTAGACCTTTTACTTACCCTTTACTTAAAGACAGCAGATACCATTTCTATTGCGTTACTTAAAATTCTGGGGGTAAAAAGTATGCACAGTATACTAAAAACAGCGGCTACCTTTTCAATTACGTTATTTAAAATTCTGTGAGTAGAAAAGTATGCACAATAACTATATTATTTCGCTCTGTTTTTGTTTATACGCAATTTGCTCTATTTCTATTGCAAGAGAATGCCATCAAAATGTTGTAATATTTAATACAGATTAACGCTTAAGTACTTAGATATCTATCAGAAATATTTCTAGCTAATAATGTATGTGAAAACGTGTCTGAATCAAGGCTCAAATTGCCGCTAAGATTCAAGATGTAATCAGTGAATAGCAAATTGCGGGTTGCAGATCTGTGCAGTTACGATCATTGAGTTAGACTATAGAGGAGCGTCATAAGGCGACAAAAAAACGCTCTAACTTAATGAATATTATTAGGCCTACTTGTGGCTCCTACAAAACTGTGTCATCTACTTTAAACAAGCAATAAACTTACAATTAATTGAGTCCATAATAGAAGTATTAGTATTAGAGGTACAGTATATAATAAAGTTTTTGTTACAACACTTGTAACTATACAATTTAGGACTAATGATGTAAGCTTGAATCTGATTATTTTTAAAGAAATATCTATCGTTTTTCCTCTTATTATATGCGTGAGACTTGCATCAAATGAAAAAGATAACAATAGTAAGAGTATAAATAGGTCTGTAAAACGGCTGGTGAACTTGTACACAATTTTGGAGAACATTCCTGCTCTAGTAGTACGTTATCTCACTAGTTATGCGAAACTCATAAGCTTACCCATTTGAGATTGTGAACAATGTTGTAACATATTACAAGTATTATTCAAGATGACAGGATAATCGTAATGATAAGCACCTCAGTTAACGGTTACTGGGGTGATAAAAATAAGATTTCAATGATTGTGATATCTTTCTTGTACAGAATTTACTGTGAATTACGTACGTATCTCAATTGATCCTAAAAGAGCTTTTAATTCCTATGTTACCGGCCAAACCCTATTTTAGGTGCAATAAGTACCTCAATTGATCCTAAAGAGCTTTTAATTCCTTTATTATCGACCCAAAAACTAACCAAACACGATTTTACAATGAACTAAGTAGTTTTACGTGGGCCAAATTAGTACATCAAGTATTATTTTAACACTGAGGTAGATATGTGTAGGGGAGTGTTTTTAATGGGCTACGTTAGACGCTTTACGAAAACTCTAGAAACAAGATTACGTGTAGTCGGGACATATGAAAATTGACACCCGATTTTAGGTATAAAATAGTAGTTCTTCTTAGAATCACTTTCGTTTTTATGATTATATTTCAGAAATAATCAAGTTTGGCCCATACAAAACTAGTTATCCTCTCAATTCACCTATATATATTTATTTTTAGCTATACAGTCATATTTATGTTATATATGTAAAATTATATAATCTTTTGATGTTATTCGGCCGTTGACCTATCGTCGGATAGAGTCAAATATTGGCACACGTGCGTTGCACGTTAACCACACTTTCGTTACAAGAATGTTGCATGATCGTAAACGTGATGTAGACCTATCGTTTACAATATACGCGCATTCGACACCAATTTACACGCGAATAAAACAACCGCAAAATTGCCTCTTTGCCTTTAACATAATCAGACGTATAGAATTAAAGCTGGCATCATTTTACTCACATTTTGCATTTATAATAATATATTAGTAAATTAATAATATATTAGTAAATATAAATTAGGGTTTAAAATATTATCACAAATCATGAGTGCCACACGTGCATAAATATTATACAAGCGATTGCTCTGGTTAAGAAGAGTTATATAGAGTTAGAGTTAGATTTTTTCACCAATTTCAAAATCAGCCATACCAAACAGCCGACAACCTTAATAACCTGCTCCAAGCCCAACCGATTGCTCTACTTTGTATTACTTGGTACCATTTTTTTTGCATTCGCGTCAATTTTGTTAATTACCAGATCCCATGGGAACTTTTTGTTTGATTTTATCTTAGGGATAAAATGTATCCCATCTTTATATCCAGGATATATCAGGCACTAAGCAGATATACACACTTTTGCATTTAACAGAATGGAAATATGGATAAGTCCAGCTATGAATTAACCTTAGCATTCAAGTTTCATAGAAAATATTCAATGGAATTTTATATGCAATCACAATGTTATTACACGCAATGATTATTTTTTAATTGTATTTTTGTATACACTAGAATAATATAGTTCACTGACAAAGTTATTATTAACAGATGTAAGGTATTATTATTTGATCTGTATTTAAGATATTCTCGGGAACATTTTATTGTTCTATTAATAACGTGTAATTTTACCGTTATGCACTATCTTGATGGTAATTGACAGGTATGTAATTATAAACTTTGAGTTTAATATAGAGCTAATATCGCAATGTCAACAAACACCTGCAAAGAGGAGTGAAGCTGAGGCCAGACGTACAGGGAGGTGTTATAAGTTTAACATGTGTATCTGTGTGGCTTTCTGTGATATTGTAGCCCCAACGGATAAACTGATCTTGATTTACTTGGTTTTTTTTTTTTGTTTTAAAGGTGAATTTGAATGAGAGTATTCTTAGGCATGATTCAAGAAAATCTGTCCAAATAATTATAAATTTTCTAGTAAAAAGTAACTGAAGTTAAAATTAATCATGCTTATGTTTTTTTGTATATGACTTGAGTGACATAATTTGTCAAATTATGAAATGAAATGAAGTGAACGGACGAATGAAATGAAATCAAAAATTAAATAAATCTACTGCGGCTTTAGATCGCCTCACAAATCTATGTTTTTCAGCAGTCTTCATGCAAAAAAATTTCATCTTTCAAAGGTGCGGAACTAGATCAATGGGTAACCATTAGATGAACTGCAGATGAAATTACACAGCACACAGTCTTCTTACTATTATCCAGCCGGTTAAAGTTTTAAACTTTAAAGAATCCGATATTTTCCCGGGAAAATAGAATTACCGGTCAATGCTTCACCGTAAACGACGACACGGGAAAGTGTGTCCGGTCGTAGACACGTAGTAATATTTTATTTCTGTGGTTCGTTGTATAGGTACCCGTAGCATTTTATTACCTACTGCTATACTAGAGATTATTGACCTCAGAGTGCTTAGTCTAAGATCGGAGCACTCGAAAACGAACTCGAAAACTATTGATCGATTTCAGAGTAAAATAGACCTAAAATGGCTTGTATTAAGGTTTGAGTTCGCCAATACATTCAGCATTCGAACACAACGAGCGCCCCAAGCAGAAATGTTGTAAAATACATATTCGAACTATGGAATTACGACTTTAAAATACGAGTATTTGAGTTCATTTTGCTCTGAATTCACTTGTGATTCGATCAATAGTTTTCGAGTTCGTTTTCGAGTGCTCCGATCTTGAACTAAGTACACAGTTTAATAACCTACAGACGTTTGCTCGCGACTTCATCCGTCTGGAGTTAGGTTTTTTAATAGTCCCGCACGAAGCCTTTGTTTTTCCGCGATAAAAAGTATCCTTTGTCTTCTATACCCGTGCAAAAAATTACTTCAAACTGTAGCTCTGTTGCAAAGTAATCACTACATAGTATAAAACAAAGTCGCTTTCTCTGTCCCGATGTATGCTTAAATCTTTAAAACTACGCAACGGATTTTGATGCGGTTTTTTTTAATAGACAGAGTGATTGAAGAGGAAGGTTTATATGTATAATAACATCCATTAAATAGTGGAGAAATTTTTAATCATTTTTTCAGTGAATGACATAGGCTATATATTTTATACCCGTGCGAAGTAGTTAGTGCGTTAGTACCACACGTACATAAATATTATACCAAGCGATTGCTCTGGTTAAGAAGAGTTAGATAGAGCACCGTTAGAGTTAGACTTTTTCACCAATTTCAAAATCAGCCTTACCAAACAGCCGACAACCTTAATAACCTGTGTCCGTAGAAAGTTAATGATTTACTTATTTGCACAACCACAATTTATAATTAATTTACGATAGATTAACAACTAAGTCCGAAATTGTTAAACGTCCTTGAATTTTAAAAGCCCAGCATTGCTTAGAACTTCGAATAACTTCCGTAAGATAACTTCAAACTACGTTTATAACTCCACAGTTCACATGTTGGCCTTATTAAATGGCCAATTTACTGTACGTTAATAAGTACCTTTTACATCATAAGTCATCATTACGATTGGAATGTTACGAAAACAAATGTTTTTTTAGAACATTACGAGACGACCCAGATGTAACTCGACATACCTATCTATTAGCTTTGAAAGCTCTTTGGCTATAATAAAAATTCGATACACAGTCAATGAATGATAACTGGGTTTTATAGTATTTTCTCATCATTGCACACCATTTATGTAAAAAGAACCATTCGACAAATAACTATTTAAAATTCGTAATAAAAGGGATTAATAAATGTCCATCCATCGAACAATGAATAGATCAATTCTCTGATTGTAACTTTCATTCTCACTTTTCTTGGCTATGAGCGCCAATATACCTAGCTATAAATATCAATAACCAAATAGTTCCAGTCCTATATTTGCGTACTAAGCGTACTTGATCTGGGCTTTGTCCCGTGAAAGTTCACAAAATTGTACGAATTGAACTAAATACAAAAAAGTTGTTTCACAGAAATTTAAAATTGATACCATATCGGTCTATCTACCTTTTTACGGTTCAACCGCTGAACCACTCCTAACGAAGAGCACATTTACATCCGGAGATGGACATAAGATAAGTTTTTATTTTACCCTTACAACCCACATAGCAAAAATATTTTAACACTTGTGTGGTAAGGGTCTTTGGGCATTTGTTCAAAGTTTGAGCACATATTTGCACTTTGCCATTCGGTATCGGGTTTTCGAGTGCACATCAAAGCGTTAAAAGTTCAAGCTTTCAAATTCAAATGAAGCGAACGTATTTGCAAAGCATGTCTGGCAGGTAAGCAATCCTGTGTTCAATTAATGTGACGTGAACAAAGTCCTTCAAGTAATTGTTCAAAATTGTTTGTCTGTATCTGGCGCCGTGGTTAGTATTCGGCCATAATCGATGAAAGCAAAACAGTAGCGTGTCCAGTCACGCCGACTAGTTGTGTGCATTGGTCTGAGAGCAGTTACGTGGCATTGCGTTGTCTCCGCTCTATGGCCACTGGTCACTGGACTTCTTAGAAAGTAAACCGTAAGTATATTAAATTAAGACTTGGGCATACAAAACGCGAGAGCGTGCGCGTACGCAAGTACGATAGTCGCCTATGTGCCTCATAAGAATTGTCAGGGTTATTCAGTGGGCGATGCAGAGAGCTACGCTTAGGTTACGCTAGAGTAGCAGAAATGATGAGATCCGTAGGAGAATCAAAGTAACATCGAATCGCGTAACTAAAGTGGCAAGGGGCTTTGCACATAGTTCGAAGAACCGGTAAAACTTTTACAAACTATAATTTTAAGAACAGATCTGGAGAATAAATGTCGACTCTACCTACATACTTATATATCTAACGTCTTTGTTGGATGTTTAACGTTTAGCACTTTGGAATCTTGGTTTGTGGCGGGCGGTTATATCCTACAGTCTTCATACAACTTGTAGATGTCGCGTTGGAAACGTCGTTACCGTCGCGCATCACTGTCGCCACTCATCGTGTGTGACTGAACCCTTAACGCTGAGGCAATACTGGTGATACGATTCGAATCAGTTAATCTTGCCTTGCCAACCCGCCTTTAGTTAAAGTGTGCAGTTGGTTAGAAATAATTACACGATTGTTTGCCTGCAGATATTTTAATGAACAACCGATTATAATAATTGGTTATTAACCTTTGCGTGCCGACCCCCTCCGCACCGTCAATAGCGGCAGTACCGTCGCACTTGAAATTTGACACGCGCCACTTGACACTCGACTCGATCTTAACGTATTTTTTACGACTTACACAAACAAAGCTCTACAATGTTTATATTTTCAGAACGCTAATGAAATAAACTAGCTGACTAACACAAAATAAATACGTTTTGTTTATATTTCAAGCGGAAATATGAGCTTGTTCTTAGAAGAATTGAAAAATTAACTACTTTTGTAGAAAAGATGGAATATATTAGCTACCGAATGTCATTTTCACTAAAAAACATTTTTTTATTAGATTATGCATATAATTCCCTAAACAAATTGGTAATTTTTATAAATATTGTAAATATAAAACTACAACTATTTGAAAACGCAAAAAATTCGCGACGGAAGCAATTCGCGCGGGCTGACTAACGGTTTTTTCGAAACGGTCCTGTGTCATAATTATAAGATATATCTTAGCAAATTTTCGTTTGAAATATCAGTAATTTACATATATTGAATATCACGACAAAACTGTATCGTATTATCGCAAAAAAAAAATCACAAAAAAAATCATGGAAAATGGAAAGTCGGAAAAATTATAGGTTTTACTTTTTTTTTGTATTCGAATTATTCAAAAACTAAAGCATAGATTCGTGTACGGTTTCTTTTAAATATAAGAAAGATGTATAAAGAATTGAGAACATACCCATTTTTTAACTTCTTCGAAGGATTTCACAAACAAAAGACACTCGAAAGTCAACATGTGGTCGAGACCGCCGACAGCGCACGAGACCCGAAACTCGAATGGTGTTCACGGAATGAGTATTGTTTTATTATGTTGGCAATTTTGTTGAGTGGAAAGGTTTATTCGTTCTCATTCTTTTAGTATACGATACAAACCATTCTGATATTAATAATTTAAACTATAAGGTCGAAACTAGGACAACATAGTCTTGTCGCACCGGTCCGACAGCCGGCCCTGAGGGAGATATTTGTCTGTCGGATATGTACGACAATCCGGCACTCAAGAGTTAATTAAAAGATAATGACTCTATGTAAGTACGAACTGATGTGAATATATTGGTTTGCAGATTGCTTATTTAGCTAACTAAATTTTTTTAATGACAAAAATCCATGGACATAGATTGCTCTAAAAGCCAACAGTTCAAATCATTTTTATGGCTATTATACCATATTGTAAGATGGTGATAATAAAAAAAATTAAACCCGGCTGAGTTTGTTGTGGGCTCTTCTCAGACCAGGGCGCGTTTGGAACCCTCGTAGTTTTAGTTTTAAGTTTCCGTAAATAATTATCACCATTGCCTGTACCTAAATTGACGTTCAAAAAGTGTACAGTGTACCAATTTTGAATAAAGTTTATTTGATTTGATTTGATTTGACTAAACCCCAATTACTGAGTGACAGCTTTGTATTCATAAAGTTCAACCTTGTTACCAATTTGACTCATGATCATACGAGTACCAGTGTTTTTTTATTGTTTTGAGTTACATAACTTTTTCAAGCCCCGGCAAGTATTTAAAACAATGTAACGATCAATACATTTCTTCTTAACTAGTTAGGTATCATCATAATCATCATCATCATCATCATCATCATTATCAACCCATTACCAGCCCACTCCTGTAGTGGGCTGGTAATGGGTTGATAATGCACGAATGCACGAACTAAACTCTTCTCCTTTTAGAATGCGAAGTATTTAGGCAATAGTCCACCACACTGGTCGAGTATGGATTGGTAGACTTCACACGCCTTTGAGAATATTATGGAGAACTCTCAGGCATGCAGGTTTCTCCACGATGTTTTTCTTCACGGTTAAAGCAAGAAAATTGCTCAAAACGCACGTAACTCCGAAAAGTTAGAGATGCATGATGAACTCGATCCTCCGGAAGGGAGGCCGAAGTCTTACCCACTAGGCTACCACCGCCTCAGGTAGGTATATCTGGGTGAAAATATCAAAGACAAGCTATGTTTTAGGAAAAATTAAACCGATTTCGATCCAGCATACTCAAGAGAAATCAGTATAACAATCAATGATAACTATAGGTATGTTATATACAATACTAAAACCTTTCTGAAAATATGTAAATTACGATAGTGAAATATTATCTTAGTACATATATCGGTCCATTGGTTTTTAAAAAAATCGCGAACATTGCGAACACACAACTCACGGGTCAAATACAGAAGCTCCTTTTTACACGCTTTATTTGAAGTTAATAATATTCTCGTGAACTCACCTGCGCGGATCGAATAGCGCCCGTGGCCACCGCCAGTAGCAGCAGCGCGAAGGCGCTCCACCACGCGCCGCGCATCCTCGCTCACTGCAACAACAACAACACCACTGGTCATGGTAACGACCAACAGAGGTAACGAAAACAACAACTGACTGATCTATCAACGCACAGCTCAAACCACTGGACGGATTGGGCTGAAACTTGGCAGGCAGAGAGCTATTATAACGTAGACATCTGATACGAATTTTTGAAAATTCAACCCTTAAGGGTTAAATAGGGGTTGAAAATTTGTATGAGATATATGTATGAATCCACGCGGATGAAGTCGCAGGCAACAGCTCGTAAAAGAATAAGAATACAATAACTTTATTTAGCATTTAATTGTTTAGAGATAGGTATAGGCCCTTCATCAGGAGGGATCATTTCTAAGAGAGAAACGGTCCTTCATCCCTCCAGTCCAGACTTCTCCAGTCAGTCCCTCCAGACTTCAATCAAGGTTGCTTAGACGCATAAGTACCTAACCTGGATTAACGAATATTCTTTGTCCATATTTTTAACCCCCGACGCAAAAACGACGGGGTGTTATAAGTTTGACGTGTCTGTGTGTGTGTGTGTGTGTGTGTGTGTGTGTGTGTGTGTGTGTGTGTGTCTGTCTGTTCCCCTGTGGCGCTCAAACGGGTGGACCGATTTGAATGCGGTTTTTTTTGTTTGAAAGGTGAATTAGTCGAGAGTGTTCTTAGCTATGTTTGATGAAAATCGGTCCAAGATGGCCGCCGCTACAAAATGGCGGATGATATATTTTTTCACAACTCCCTTGATATGGGTATCAAATGAAAGGGCTTGACTAGTAGAATAGCACTATTGCAAATTCAAGATGGCCGCCGCCACTAAATGGCGAATGTCGGGGGTTTTTTAAATTTTCAATTTAGGTACACTTGTTATATGGACAAAGAATATCAATATAGTTTTATATATATTTAGATTTAAGAACTGAATTAGTGCAGTACCTACAAGTATTAAAAAACAGAGAAAAACAAAATTCACAACTCAATAAATTTTTTGTTTGTCCGCCGCGCTAGTGGCAGACTAAAAGTTCGCAAAAAAATTTAACGTGTGTCTCGCCTTCACTCCTACATTTTCGCCTAGCCGCATACACTGAAAAAAAAGATTGTTAATCAAGTGAGAATTTCACTTGTTTAAGTGTTTTATGTTTAATTCCAAAAAGAAAATTATAGTACCGATAAACCACACATGATTGCTGGCGATAAAGTCAAAATGATTAAAATATTCTATAAAGTTTCTTGATACAAACAGTCATTTTGAAATGTATCTTTGTAAATTCAATAAAGTGTCATGTTAGACCGAGATGGCATGAGTCATGCATGAGTACATAGTATCTTTAAACAAGTTTTGTTGGTATTTACTAAACCACTTCATTTAATTTATCAAAAACATTATTACGGTAACATACGAAGTTATAGAAAAAAACATGTCAAACGTTAAAAAGAAACATCCAAATTTTTTATTATGGCAATGTACTTAATTGTTCATTATGGGACATAGGTACTAAATACTAATTAGACATGCGCAAAACGGTACGTCAAAAGGTAATGCAACATTACTCATCACTTCCAAAAAGGTGATGTTACACTGTAATATCACTATCACCCCAAACATCACTTGAGATGTTGCATTGCATGTAATGCGGAGACGTCGACTCGACGATTCGAGTAATGCAATGTGTAGGCAATGGGTAATGTAGTTCGCTAGTACCTAGTCTAGGTACTAGCGAAACTAAAACAAACAAAATTCTGTTTTGTTTACGTAGGTACGTACTAAACCTTGAACGGCAACAAGTAAGAGTTTGGCGCCTTTCATGAAAATATGGAGAAATTTTGAATGTTGACCTTTAAGTCATTACAATAAACATCAAAATTGCACTAAATGACATATTTGCATTACATACAAACAATTGCCACACCATTTCATCTTTCAGACAAACTGTGAATTATATATTTAGCTCGCTCATTTTTACTAAGAATTTCTTTCTTAGTCGTCTGTCTCTTTCTACGCAGCGCGCGCCGCCGCCGCTCCAGCCGGCGCCCGGCCGGCCGAGTGTTGCCGAGTGCCGACTTGCCGTGCCGAGTGATATATACACGAGTCGAACCGATACGAAACGAATGCTATGAATGCCGTTCCAAGTGACGTGATTGGAAGCGAGTAATGTGTGATGTGTGATGGCTAGCGCGCTCGTGTAATGAGTGATGTTGCATCACCTCTTCAAGTAACATTACTTCTGTAATATCATACGCATCACTTACCCATCTCTAATACTAATTTAGAATTCTATAGTAATCTGTGCAATTTATAGTGTACCAAATGTCTGGAATGCGTGAAGTTTAGTGAGTTTGTTTTAAGTTTCTTATCTAAATTAGATAATAATTGAACGTGTTTTGTGACATTAAATCAATAGCGCCTTTTTTACATTAATTAAAATAAAAAGGACCTATTATAACTTTGCGATTAAAAAACGGAATTTTCGTAAGATAATAGGTTAGTGCACGTGCACGTTGTGACATGTTCTTTGCGGCGACGGCCGGCCTAGCACACTGCTGACTACACAAGTGTTTTAGTCTTTTCATCTGTTGTGCGTGAGCGCTGGTGAATTTTGAACCTTTTAAATTAAATTGTTGGTTTGTGATTGTGATTTGTCTACCTATTGTGAAGTTTAAACTATTATTCACCATCAATCTGAAATGGATGAAGTTGACGATTTACTTAGAGCTTGGGAATTAGAAGAGCTCATACCAACATTCCATAGTAAGTACCTACTTGTAAGTTGCAAACTTACCACCTACGTACCTAGTGTACCTACTGCCCCAGTATCTGCTAGCGGCTATAGATTTTGGCGTGCCTAGCAAGCCTCGGTAAGTACACCAAAATTCATGCCGGGTGTCATTGTACGACAAATAGTACAATTATTCGATAGGTAACTTACAGCTTGTCATATGGACCTTATAGGCCACTTCGAAGTTAGCCGCAATACTGGATAGATAGCTACTGATACTTATTTCATTTCTAAAACTTCCAGCACATTGAAAGTGCTTAGTTCAAGGCCCCTGAACGGACGGGACGATGACGGGAGTCGGATTCGAACCCGCTAACCTGTAAACCTCTCATCTCAGCTAGCTATTCACCTGATGAAGCCACAGAGGTCATCATACCTTGATAACTTCACAAATGCATAATGAATTAACAATAGATTCAATTGACAATTCAAAAGTACTTGTAAAAGTTTATTTGAATAAAAAACTTTTCTATTCTATTCTATTCTAATAGCATACACCTGCTTCCTACAGCAGTAGGCTGAGATAATAGATCTTTATTTGCTATAATTCTGGAATACCTCTTTATACTCATATTTTTGATCAGCTATGGGTAGTAGCCCTTGACCTGGCTATTTGCAGAATGATCTTATCTGAACAGTCTGATCAAAATAAGTTTTCTTGATAATTATTATATTATTTTACTACTTATATCTCATGAACATTGTCCTTTTGTAGGTAATGCAATTAATATACAAGCCTTAGCAGCACTCAGTTCTGCAGAAATTAAAGAGTTGATCCCTCAAATTGGGCCGCGTGCATTATTCTTGCGATGCTGGAAGATTTGGATGCTAGACTTTACAAGATCTTCTGAAATAAATATTTTAGATACATCCAATATTACTTTTAGTGTAAGCATTATATCTACTTGTTTTAGATTTATAATAATAAGTATTTAAATATTACTAAAAATATATTACTAAAATTATTATTTTGTATAGTTTTATATTTTTTATTATTAATAGGATATTGAACTATTACCAATCGTCCAAGAGCAAGACATCCAAACATCACAGCATAAAGAAAACCAGGTTGATGTGGAACCAGATTATTCCAGTTCAAATAGTGTAAGTATGAGCCCATTTATTTTTAATCCCAACTAAAAAGATTGTTGTCATAAGTTTGGAGATATAGTGTGTCTGTCTGTGGCCTCATTGGTTCAGAACTTCTGCTCTGATTTGAATATGTTTTTTTTTTGTATGAAAATTGGTACAGCCAGATCGCAGAACAGAATCATCACCTTTCAACACTATTTTGAAAAGATCTTAGGTTTCATTGCAGTTAAATACTTTAGTTTGACCCGAAAATTTTCAATTTCAGGACACTAGACTATAGTTCAAATACAATGTCTGATGATGACTATCATAGGATATAGGGAACTACACTTAAGTTAGAATTTCAAGTTTGAGCTCAAATATTAAATTAAGATCAAGTAACTTATCAGATAGTAGAGCATGTCATTTATATTATGTGACCAGTTCTCAAGCAAAGCTTGACTGTCCAATATTGTTATTACTATAAATTATATTTATTGCAGATTTTATTCAAATTACTGAAAGAGAATTTAGAATCCTCATCCTTGTTGGCTAGTGTGGGTGAATGTCTGCAAGGTGATTCAGCACGTAATTTACTAGCCTCAATTATTGCAAGAGAAATATTAAAATTTAATGAAGGAGCCCCCATTACAAACACAGTTTATAACAGATGGTGTGCAGAAATCAAAAAAGTTTTTCCCAAAGAGAGGATTACAACATACTACATACCACCCTGTATCACTGCAAGTGGTATCACACATCAAGCACGAGGAAAATTAATCAGTCAAGTTTTGAATACTCGACGAAAGTATCAAAAATTAGGTGTTTTAACCATAAAAAAAAAGAGATTAAGAGACGATAGTCCAGCTTCATCATGGTCGTCAACTTTTACCATAGAAGGTGATGCAGACTTCACTGATGAAGACATTGAAGAACAAATACTGTGGCTGAAAAATAGCTCGCATCCCTGGTCTGTGGTGGAAGAAAAATGGAAAAAAACAGTCAAGTATCGCTCAGCACAGTTGAAAAGTATAACCATAGAACAGTATTTGACAGAGTACCCTGCATTGAAGAAACCTCATGGAATAGCTTTGGTAATTTTAATATTGTATTATATCTAAAGCTGTTATTTAAAACAAAAATCATCTTGTTTATAAACATGTTTAAATCCTCTGCATATATTATATTTTATCTGAATATTTCACCAATGTCACATTGAAGGAGAGCAGGCAGCTACAGACTATCTGCTCTCTGGTGTACCGGACCAGTGGTAGATTCATTTGACGATTTGAAAGCACTTTGTAGAAGTTTATTTGAATAAAAAATTATTCTATTTCTATTGTCCACTATTTCTAAGTGATACTTAATATTTTTTACAGCTTCACAGTGATTTTGATGCAGTAAACCCAACACACGCAAATAACTTACAATTAAATTTTCCAATCATAAAGCCTAAACTGCTGCAAATGTTGAAAAATAAGAAACTAAAGGATTCGTTTTATGAAGAACTAGTAAAATTAGCTGATTGTAAGTATTGAATATCTCTTGCATCAAAAGTTTTTGCCAGATTTTGAATTGGATATCTTAAAGAGTTGCAAAACTGCTGTTGCATTATGTTACATTACATTATGAAATAGATAAGTTTAAATAAAGAAAGATTTAATTGAAATTTGAAACAACATTTATTTTTTTGTTTCAGCCTCAGTTGAAGAAGATAAAAATGTTGCAGCGTTTATGGCTTTACCACATCTGATCCCGACAAACATCATACGTCATTCAAGTAAAAAGAAAAAAACTGAAAAAGGGAGGAACTGGAAACCCACAAAAGTAGAAGCACGTGACAGCTTTATTGCACATATAAGGGATGACAGCGACTTAAGATCATCTATCAACCATAGACACTCAAGTTATTCAGAAAGAGGTTTGACTTTACAGCCATATATTGTAATGGTAGGCCCTACATTGTCAGATATTAAATCTTACTTTGTAGTTTTAAAAACTGACGCATTTTACAGTACGACCAACATTTTGTCAGCAGTTGATTCATGCTTTAAGTCTATCTGGGCCCTAAACTTAGAATATTCTGCTGAATGTTATGGTGTGTGGTATTTCATTCAAAAGGGATTTTTTAAACTCTCCAGTACTCATGACAAAGGCTCCACATCTGCAGAATCGTTATTAACTGATTGTATGTGATAGTTTAGGTAAAATGGTGATTTGTTTCTTATGCAAGATTGAATTTACTAATTTCAGTGCATTTAAAGGACATCTTAGCCTGTTTCATAATAAACCTGATTATAGAACTTTAATTTGTGTTGAAAAAAATTGTGGCCGAAGATTTAATTTATTTAATTCTTTTAAAAGACATGTGATATCACAGCACAATTCTGAAGATCCATTAAATGTATGTGAACAATTTGCTAGTAGCATTGCTAATGAAGTGTCCTTAGTAGATTCAGACATAGCAGATGTTGAGCCTTCAACATCAGTCATTTTAACAGATGATAGTGCTAATGAAGAAGATAAAGTTCAGGATATATTAATTGATAAAGCTATTTCTTTATTCATAGCAGGTTTATATGCAAATGATTTCTTACCTAGAAACGTAATTCAGACAATTGTAGACGGATTTAAAAATTGTGTGTCAGGTGCATTGCTTCCTGCAATAAAAACAAATTTAGAAAAACTATCGCTTAGTGGAAATATACCACCTTTATTAACACAGACAATTATAAACAGTATCACACCATTAATGACTGATACATGGGATAAATTTAGCACTGAATATAAAAGATTGCAGTATTTTGAGGCTCATAATTTTTATATTAAACCTAGATCTATAACCATAGGTCAAAGATTGGAAACAGTTATAGAAAAGGGTGTTAAAAGATTAAAACCAGTTACCTGTGAGCAAGCTTTTATCAGTCTAAGATTAGTTTTAACACAATTTTTCTCACTCAAAGATGTTCTTTTAGACACACTTAAATATATAGAATCCTTAAACAACAATATGTTATTACCTAATTCTGCTGTAGAAAATTTTATCCAAGGAAGCTATTGGAAAACTGTACAGCAACGTAATAGTGATAGAATAGTCATGCCTTTATTTTTGTTTTATGACGACTATGAGCCAGGTAATGTTTTAGGAAGCCGAGCAGGGCAACATAAATTAGGCGCTATATATATTTCGATTCCCTGCTTACCACCCTGTCGCTCCTCTGTTCTAACGAATATTTTTCTGCTTCTTTTGTTTCATTCGTCAGACAGAGCGTGTTTCGGTAATAATGTAATATTTCAGTGTGTCATTGAAGAGTTAAATTTTCTTAGTGAACATGGAATAAGTATCGACATCCCTGAATTTAAAGGAAAAATATACTTTGAACTAGGTTTAATCCTTGGAGACAACTTAGGAATCCATTCTATGACAGGGTTTCTGGAAAGCTTTTCTGCGAACTACCCTTGTCGTGTTTGCAGAGTTCGAAAGGAAGTCATGAAATATCAGGTTGAGGAAGATATATCGTTATTGCGTAATACTGAAAATTATGAATCTGATCTTTTGCAAAACCAACCATCTGAGACTGGTATAAAGGAGAAATGCGTCTGGCTTAGTGTTAAAAATTTCAACCTGTTTGATCAAGTGGGAGTAGACAGTATGCACGATATATTAGAAGGTGTTGCTAAATACATTATGAGTTTTTTGATTACTTACTTTATTCGGGATGCCAAATTTTTTACCCTGGAACAACTTAATTACAAATTACAAGGATTTAATTATGGTCCTGATGAAAGGAATCGCCCATGTTCTTTAAGTCTTGATCATTTATCTCAAGGAAATATTCGTTTATCAGCATCTGAAATGTTAGTACTTATTCGTTATTTCAGCTTGTTGGTTGGGGAATTTATTCCAACAGATAATGAATATTGGAGTCTATACTTAAAGGTACGAACAGTTGTAGAATTATTGTCATTAACTGCCTTCAGTAAAGGCACTGAAGAACTATTACAAACCAATATATCGGAGCTTAATTCTATGTATCTCTCCGTGTGCAAAGACACATTAAAACCAAAATTTCACAATCTATTGCATTATCACACAGCCTTGCATAAATTCGGTCCCATAATTTCATTGTGGTCCATGCGTTTCGAAGCAAAACATAGAATTTCTAAAATAGCGGCAAGAGCATCATGTAATAAGAGAAATCTGACATGGACCTTAGCCATTAAGCATCAATTAAAGTTAAACGAAATGTTTTTGAAAGGACAATTAGAGCCTATAATTAAAACTGGTCTTGAATTATCCATTAGTTCATTGGAAACAAAATACATAAGTGATAATTTACCAATATCCCAAATGAGTAAACTTGTAAAGGTTTCTTGGATTAAGGTATCTTCCACAAAGTATACAAAAAACATAGTTCTAGTTGATTCATATGACTGTGATAGCGACTTGCCAGTTTTTTTTATACTAAGGGAGGTGTATTTATATGAATGTGATGTCATTTTGAAAGGAGTTTTATTTAAAACTTTAAATTTCAATGAACACTTGTTCAGTTATGAGGTCAATGAACCTTTAGTTTCAAAATCTGTGATTAAATTTCACAAGGATTTGTTATCACCTATTCCATGTGCAATGAATATGGTATTAAATAAGAGGTATGTAACTTTGCGTAGCCCTATTTAATTATAATAAAAAATATAGGTATGATAAATACAAATATTAGATATTTTTTATTATAATTAAATATAATATATAAATAATATGTAATATATAATTTAAAAATTCTGGTATTTATGGCCTGGAGTGGGCCTATAAAGCTAGAGAGAAAGTAAGTGTAAAAAATAAAATTACAATATTGTTATTTGAAATAGAATTTATTTAAAGATTGGTTGGTGTTTATGTACAATTAAGCACATTCCTTTAAAGCTTGTTATCCAACTTTTGATGAGCAATAATATGTTTAATTTAAATAAGTAGTTGTCACCTATTCCATGTGCAATGAATATGGTATTAAATAAGATGTATGTAAACCTTGCGTAGGCCTATTTAATTATAATAAAAAATATAGGTATGATAAATACAAATATTGGATAATTTTTTTATTATAATTAATTATATAAGTATACATATATAATATTTAAATATATAATTTAAAAAATCTGGAATTTATGGCCTGGAGTGGGCCTATAAAGCAAGAGAGAAAGTAAGTGTAAAAATAAAATTACAATATTGTTATTTGAAATAGAATTTATTTAAAGATTGGTTGGTGTTTGTGTACAATTAAGCACATTCCTTTAAAGCTTGTTATCCTACTTTTGATGAGCAAAAATATTTTTAATTTATAATAATATATTTTGTTATTAAATATTAATATTACAATTTAAGTCAGCAATATTGTTATTTTACTCTACCTTTACCTGTAGCGAGGCAATCTTTATTCCCGCCCGCTCGGGGGACAGCATTGTGGAAGTGGAAAGTGTCAACAGACAAAAACTTTGTCGATCAGTGTTAGATTCCAAACCATCAAACTGAACACTTAGGAAATAATGTGACCTCCATCACTGATTGACATACTTAGTTATCGTCTGTTGATATTACATTTTCATATTATAGTTGGGCCACTAATGCTTAGATATATAGAGTGCTCTGATTTAGCTCGGACTTAAGATAGAGTTAAAACGAGACACAAATATACTCTGACATAAATCTGTCTTGTTGTAACTTTGTCTTGAGCCTGAGCGGAGTGAAAGTGTGGTCTATAGATTTCAGCCTAAGACTGCCTAGCTAGGATAGTGAGAATATAAAATTATAATATTAATAAGATTTAAAATAGTGATGTTATAATAATTTATGTCAATGCCTGTGAGTCTACTTTCTAGGTCTATGAAAATAAATTTTTTTTAAATAATTAATCTATTTTAATTTTAGGTTATAATAAAAAGTTAATGTTCGTTCCAATATAATGTACCTATGTAATATAATATGTTTGGTACGGACTTTGATGAATAGGGTTGGTATTGGTAACCAAAATAACTATAAATTAATAATATTTCACATTTTGTGTCGAGTCTTTTGTAAATAATTAATTAAGTTACAGTACATATTTCGGTAGTACTGTACATACACAATGGATTATTTACAACAATCTTGACATAAACTGGAAGATTCATTATTAGTTATTTTGGTTACCGAATAGGTATCAACCCTATTTTATCAAAGTTACTTGATTAAAACCAATATTGCATATAATTGGACTAAACATTAACTTGATAGATCCCATTACCCTACCTTTATGAAAAATATTAGGGTCTTGATAAGATTTATAAAGACGCATGATTGACTTGATAAAGTTAAGTAGTGATTCTGAACAAGGTCTTGATAAGATTTTATAAAGACGCATGATTAACTTGATAAAGTTATGTAGTGATTCTGAGCAAGGTCTTGATAAGATTTCATAAAGAGGCATGATTAGCTTGATAAAGTTAAGTAGTGATTCTGAGCAAGGTCTTGATAGGATTTCATAAAGAGGCATGATTAACTTGATAAAGTTAAGTAGTGATTCTGAGCAAGGTCTTGATAGGATTTCATAAAGAGGCATGATTAACTTGATAAAGTTAAGTAGTGATTCTGAGCAAGGTCTTGATAAGATTTCATAAAGAGGCATGATTAACTTGATAAAGTTAAGTAGTGATTCTGAGCAAGGTCTTGATAAGATTTCATAAAGAGGCATGATTAACTTAATTAAGTGATTTAATTCTGTGAATCAAATTAATTCATGAATCTGACAAATGCCTTTATTAATTTTACCATAATCCTTGTGTATCACAATAAACACCAATATCAGAACTTATAAAATAATTTGTTTGAATGAAATAACTACACTAATCAACACAAATAATAACTTGGTTATTTTTACTGAGACATATGGTGAAATAAGTAATAAAGTTAGCTTTATTGCTAGCAACCAAGTAGCTTTATGTTCCCCTATGTGAACATTTTACTTGATCGTGACTAACAAAATTCTGGTAGCTGCGATCATTTTTTTTTTTCAGTGTAGAGATGCGGCTCAACGGCTTTACGTTCAAACTGTAATTTTTAAGCTCCAGAGAATTCTTAATCTATGCCGCATACCCAAGCCTTTAAATATACGACTGTTATTCAAATAAGTTAATTACTGAGTACCCTGTTAATAACATTAATTGGTAGACACCTTAATTCACTAATTCACAATCACCCCGTTTCAATAAATCAACCAGTCTACTCGTCCCATCTGTTAACTTTCACTATCAAAATACATAAATATATACGAGACAGACTTTCGTTTCGGTGTTCGGCGTGTGATAAAATTACGTTATATCTTATATCTGTCATCCGCTAAGTTGGATAATACTGGAATTATAACGTATGGCACTCGATGATTGAGGAAATACTTTTGTAATTTACTTAGACTAATTTTGTAAGGGGGAAATTGAGTTTGTTCGTCTATTATAGACAAACTCAATTACCTCTTTTACAAAATAGTATTTCGCAAGACCACAAGAAGAGTATCTTTAGATTTTCGAATTTAGTAAGTATTTATTGTTTAAAAACTGTACCAATACTAAGAAATGTTTTTGAGTCTTTTACTTTTATAACATGTTTACGGATGTTTCCTCTTCTAAAGAATAAACAGACATGACAAAAAGCCTCCATAGCTCGATGGTTAATGGGTGGACTGGCACTGAGAAGTCGTAGATTCAAACCACTCGTTGGATCGTATCTACTCCGATGCATACGTTTTAACTCTACTAGAAGAGTAAAACAGGAAAATACATCAGTTCCATTTAACATATTAAAATAAGCTTCGAAAGGGGCTTCGAAGCACAAAATTAACTGGTCATAATATTGCGTCTTAGCACATAACAAAAAAATAAAGTGCCCGTTAATTATTTATTTATTAACTTCTTCTTGGTCGCGTTCTTCATTACTGAAGGTCATGTCAGTATTCATGTGCCTTTGTAACGCTGGTAACTATATAACCACCCGCCCGTTTAACATACTAAAATAAGCTTAAAGGGGCTTCGAAGTACAAAATTAACTGGTCATGATATTAATATTGCGTCTTAGCACGTCATAACAAAACAATAAAGTACCCGTTAATTATTTATTTATCAACTACTTGGTCGCGTTATTCATTACTGAAAGTCGTGGTCAGTATTCAAGTGCCTTTGTAACGCTGGCCATCCACACTGTACGGTCCTCGCCTTATTTATCAACAATAATTATTTAATACCTAATAATTATTATCTAACCGTCACCTATCATAAATCATCGTAAGCGTATGCACGCGCTTACTGAATAAAACATTAATTACAATGTTGTCTCCTAATCGCGGTGCGAGCAAAAACGCAGATAAAGTTGAGCACGCGACGCGCGCCGCGCGACGCGCACGCGTCAACGCGCTTGCATCACTTTCGCGCGGCCGCTGACCAGTATCAGTTAGCTCGGGCTTGCACAACTCGAAAACGATACTAGAATTCGAATATCGAAAGACTACTCTTATTTTTAACCCCCGACGCAAAAACCACGGGTGTTATAAGTTTGACGTGTCTGTGTGTGTGTGTGTCTGTCTGTTCCACCGTAGCGCTCAAACGGGTGAACCAATTTGAATGCGGTTGTTTTTGTTTGAAAGGTAAATTATTAGAGACTTAGAGAGTGTTCTTCTTCCTATTCTTCTTGAAATACTTCCAAGTCGTTTGACAGTATTTCTAGTTAGAGTTACTACCTAGCCGTAAGGGGAAAGCGGAGCGCGGTTAAGAATTGACGAATATACCCCCGACTATAAAATAATTCGGGCGCTTCAAAAATAATATAGAATAAAAACTATTTTTATTATGCGTATTTTACATTGCAAACTGTGCAAAATAAGTACCTCGTTCAAACGAAGATTGTGAGCGCGAGCTACCACGGTAAAACGCCATCTGTTGTGGATGTTTGGAAGTTTTACTAAATTCCAAGGGAGGTCAGTTCAGATTAGGGCTTCTAAAATTACGGATTTCCGAATTACGTAACTGGTTACGCATTTCGTAATCACGTAATTACGTAACTGGATTTTGAAATTTTTATTTAAGAATGAAAATGTACCTAATGAAATATCCCAAAGTAGTCTATAAATAATGTAAATCTATCATTAGAGATTGAATTTGTCCAGAAAAGGGTATAGGTCAGTAATAAAATGATGAAACGTTAATCGGTATTCTAGATCCCATTCAGTCAGACCATCACCAGAACTTTGGTTCCAACAAATAGACAGATAGTAAGTATCTATGTTGGTACTTTTGTAACATTTACAATAGAAAAAATTTCTATTACAATAGACCTAAAGTGATTAGGACTGGGTCAGATTCAAAAACATATTTTTAGTGAAAACTAGGGAATGTCCGCGATTTCATCCGCGTGGATTTAGGTTTTCAAACATCCCGCTGAAACTTTTGTTTTTAACCCCCGACGCAAAAACGACGGGGTGTTATAAGTTTGACGTGTCTGTGTGTGTGTGTGTGTGTGTGTGTGTGTATGTGTCTGTCTGTTCCCTTGTGGTGCTCAAACGGGTGGACCGATTTGAATGCGGTTTTTTTTTTGTTTGTAAGGTGAATTAATCGAGAGTGTTGTTAGCTATGTTTGAAAACGGTCGGATGAAAATCGGTCCAAGATGGCCGCCGCCACAAAATGGCGAATTACATAATTTTTCACAACTCCCTCAATATGGGTATCAAATGAATGGGCTTGACTAGTAGAATAGGACATGAAAGTCCAAGATGGCCGCCACCACAAAATAGCGAATATCGGGGGTTTTTAATTTATACTTGTAAAATCGTAAATCAGTAGGTACTTACTTTGAATAATTATTTTCAAAATTTCCGCTTGGGGCGCTGGCTGTAGACGAATGGCTGAATATATTAGCAAACTTAAACCTTAAAACAAGCCTGGTTAGGTCCATTTCACTCTGAAGTCATTGTTTTGAAGCTCGAATTTCGATCGTCGTTGCTACAATGTGCGAAGTCGGCATAAGGTGAGGTGCAACGCAACCCCGATGCCATGTAGAGCGGCGACGCGCTTGATGTAACGCACCTCATTGTTACCGCAACGACGCAACTATTCGTCCTTATTCCTTCGATTTTGCACCCGTAATTCAGTGTTGCATCAAGTGAAAATAATTTACGTTAATAGTCAGGTAATAATTTTCACTTGACCTGCAATACTTTGTTTTGTTTTAGTGGCTATATTCCGCTTTCAAGCGCGTAATTGTGATCGCAAACCGAGAGACGCATATTAAAGCGCCCAGAACCGGTAGACGTTGGAGTCCCAAATTGTTCGAATAACAATCGCGATCTGGGAAATTCTCCACTAGGTGGTCACTCGGGTCTTTATTGATCTGTGGCGATCAATGCAAGATTGTTGTAAGAGACCTTTGTCATGCAGCGGATGTCACGGTTGAAACGTCAACGATGATACCAGAGACAATCCGCAAGAGTCGTTGCCATTTAAAAAAAAAAACATATTGCAATACTAAGTACATATTATTACAATTAGACTCACAACAACCTACAATACCTAAATAATAATTAGTTGTTGCATACAAAAGAAAAATTAAACGAAAAATCTAATAACTTCCGCTTGATTTGCAGTGTGTTTTAATTTTATTTTATTTACAATACCTGTTTAGCATAAGCTAAATTCTAATATTTACCTGGCTATAAGGCATAAGCGTATTTGCAAGAAATACGTACCAACAATCACTAGAGTACAAGTTTATGAAGCGATATACCTAACAAATATGTACCTACTTATAATTACGTAGTCATTTTATTCGTAACTGGATTTGAAGTCAAGCCGCATGCAGTTTTTCCTTTAGGTGAATTCAAAGTTACGTGAAGATCTTGAACGCTAAACCTGCTATTTAACCTTAACTGAGTAATCTTGACTTATGTGAAAACGAGTCGGAGTGCTGTTTTTAGGGCAGATTTTTTAGTTTCTTGTACTGGAACAATTCCTAATTAACAACGCAATTTGCGCGTGAATTGCGTTGGTATAACAATACAACTTTATGTAAGCTCCGGGTTTTATCTTCTCTATCCTGCATGTGTATACCACGTAATACTGCCTATTATGAATTGACTTGGTCATTTAACCCCAAATGAAATTCCAATGAACGGGTGACGACGAAAGACCCATCGCTCAATTATTGTAGATTTTTATATTACTTATTATGGATAAAATAAAACTTTAGCACAAGCTTTAGTTTTATTTTACTCACACTTTGAAGCAGTTTTTAATTCAATTTATTTTCCAATAAAGGAAGAGGCAAATAAGAGGCGGGCATAAAAGAAAAGCGCGCGATGCTCTCCCGACTTCAACAGACGTGTACAAACACATATTAAGTCATTCATTATGACATTTTGAGTTGTTTTTCGAGAAAAAAAAAATACTTTAAAATTAAGAGCTTTTAATTTTTCCCGACTCTGTAACACAAAGGAGCCGTAATGTGTTCATCAGTTTTTTTTTTTCAGTTTTGTAAGTTTGTTCCTTTGGGTTTAACTAGTAAATAATGTGTCAACGTGTTTTCTATAAACATAATTTTTCAAACGTTTCCGAAAGGTCGCATCTGAGTCATAGCAAAAACGTCATTCAGAAACAACGTGAACAGGTGAAAGTTTGTTTCACAACCTCTAGAAGCAATCAAATGTTATAGTTTATTAAGTGTTGACGCGTTTGACCGCTTTGGAGGCTTCGGCAGAGGCTAGTTGCCATTTTCCCAGGAGTTAAGCGATGCAGGCTAGGACCTAATTGTTATCTAGGTAATCTAAACTACTTAGCTGATACCCATAACTTCGCTAGCGTTTGAATAAAACAATTCTCCATACAAACTTTACCATCCCATTTCACTTCTCTAAGGCTGAAATTTCAAATATTCCCTCCTTGCGCCTCTAACTAAGGTACTCGAGAAATATTTCCTCTGAATTTCAAATCTCTGGGTTAATCTAGGTATAGGGATAGACTGTGTATGTTTGTTAGTCAATAAGTCATATAGTCACGGTACTGTTTTAAAAATAAATCTGGGTATTTACAAGTAGCTTCTTAGATCTGCAATTTGAAATTCCCTCGTATGCTTAGTTATCTCTACTTAACCATTTGTTAATACTGTTATGTAGTTTACCGCCAATTTAAGACAAAATATTAAAGTGCGTGGCTTGTTTAATACGGTAATAAAACTGGATTTATTCTTAGCAGAGAACGTAAAATGAAGTGAGACAATACTTTAATTATTACGTAACATTTACCTAATTTATTAACGTGGGTAAATCGTGGACGAAAGTAAAGAAAGTTGAACAATGCTCTTACGAAATTAATATCTCATACTGAATGCCGTCATGAAGAGTAAATGCTAATAAACTTACGAAATGACAGATAAAAATCAAACAATATTAAATCATTGTAGGTGAAACCTCCGTACCGACGTTTATGTAGGTACTTCCATTTTGTAATTTAAATTACATTCAAATATCAACTCATTATACTGAAGCGATGCTATGAGCAGTATTTACTATTCTGTAATTCTGTAATTAACTTATATATATTTTTTAAACACCTCGATACTCATGTCACTCTGCTATCTGTCTGTCTGTCTGTCCGTCCGCCGGTCACAAATGTCTAACTTGCATGGTATTTGGTGTAGAACGTTGACCCAAAATCAAATATTGAATTAGAAATTGAATTAAATTATTATTTTTCAGGAGGGCTCCCATACATGAAAAAGGAGCGGGATAAAAAATTTCTTACCCTAGCTTGTGGGGTATCATTGTTTAGATTTCATCAAGTAGAGTACGAATATATTTTTTTAATTTTTTGTCAACCAACTCGTCTTGCAATAGGAGGTTCCCTGAAAAATTAGCTCAGGTAAGTTATTGATCAATTATATACTTACTGGCCGTCCATAAACTGAACAGCACTACCAATGCAGTGACGGTTTCTAAAACATTTGTGTCCACCTTTTGTATATAATATATCGTAGTTTAGGGGAACGCCGTCGAAGAAAGCGGATTAAACAAATGTTTTATAATAGGGATCAGTGGAAGAAAGAATACCAGGTCGGTAATGTGGATTAAATTTATTTCTGCAATATATGGTACAGTTACAATCCATAGAATAGGGAAATTTATATCAGTGCAGCAACAGGAGCTCCCAAACGAGAGGCTGTTAAGGAGTTGATATCTCTTTGGTGATCAACCTTATGTTTGCAAGCATTGTCAACGATTTTGATCCAATCCAGTTCATTGATTTGGTGTGATCACTGCTTGCAAACCATTTTAAGGGGGCATAATTTTATCTTAATCGCTTTAAGTAGGTTTAACTACACATCGCATCTCATAAAGTTCAAAGAACATTTATCTAGCATTTAATTGGCCATGAGCATTACACAAACGACTCAAAAGCCTCATCGTGACAGACAGACACGCGATGCGAAGATACGTACACGGTACAATCCTCTTCACTTGTGTCATTTTAACTACTTAATTACGCGTTACGGCAATTGTTTTCGCATTAATGATTGCAATTTGCGTACTCTACAGTTAGGCTCTGGTCGCATGCAACATGCGACTACACAAGTGTTTACATAGTATTCGCAGTTTTTATGGTAGCATTCGGATCTTGACAGTTGCGACACGGCAGCCGCGATTCAGCCTCCGGCGAATACAGGTTGTAGAGCACCGGTCTACAGGAATTTGTATAAAGACCTTTACGAAGTAGGCGACTATGTCGCTCGGCCAGGGGGCGGTGTATGAAGTGAGCCAGTAGCCATATGGTCGAGCAAATCACTCAATGCTACAGGTAGACAGCAGAAGGGGCAAGGGCGTAAAGGACAGCAAAAGGGGCAGGGGCGTACAGGAGAGCAGAAGGGGCTAGGGCGTAAAAGACAGCAGAACGGGCAGGGGTGTAAAAGATAGCAGAAAAAGTTCGCGGCAGTCGGTTAGGTTTGCCGCGTTGCGACTGCCAACAATATCATAACGCCACTTTTAGGCGTTTTATGCAGTTCCTTGTGCTATAAATCTGATAGTGCATGATGCCGTGTCTGACCAGAGCTTTATTGTTGGGAATACAATATAATATTACGTGTGACATATTTTCATATATTACGTATGAAAACATGCGAATTTGATTGTGCATAATTGGATGTATAATGAGATACTATTATTGTTCTTACCTATTATAAATATGATCCTTTTGGTAAAACATTATTTACAGGGCTGACAGATTTGGTAACTCGAGGTTTGTTTAATGGGTGTATAGTTAATCTACCTACTGACATTTAAGAGGTTAATCTAATATACCTCATTAATGGTTTCTTATTCCCTAGAAGGTAAACGTAGGTTCTAACAACATCATATTATGTTAGCATCTTAATATTTTTAAAATGTAAAATACAGCCTACGCTGTACCACAGTACCACCCTGCTTTACAAATTATTATTTTACATACTGCGTCATAAGCAAATACCATACCTCCAACACTCAGTCAAGTAATCATCAGGTTCTAAACTCTCAAGGTACTAATAAAATGCAAAGCTGTGTATGATTCCTGTATCTATGATGAGTCTTCGGTAAAAAAATCTGTATAAAAATTTACTTCTTTTATTTATATTCAATGTTAGTTAGTGAAAAACTTTTCTGTCATATCGCTAACGCATTGTAGTTAGAACTCACTGGTTGATCCAACTATTAAATGGGAATACTATTAAAAAAAATACTATGTAGGTATATATATGTACAATGTAGATTACATGAGTAGTTTGTCAACCCTATAACGAATTTAAACACCATCGTACACCTTGGCCGAAATATCCCGCACATGCAAACGTTGCGTTGACACCAAAATTAATGATTTGCGTTCATTGTTGACATTAGACAGACAACTGCCTTGGACCTAATCGCTGATGCGATGATCTGAGACGAATGTTTCTTTATAGTCTTTGTAATCTGCTTTTGCTTTGAACTGTGGGAAGAGGACTTCTAATTCAAGGACCTCAAGAATTCAGGACTTCTAACAAGTCAATGAAGAGGATTTCCAACTTACTCATGGTAATTTTATGATCTGTATTTAATTTATGATATAATAACAAAAATCTAACATTTAAATTGCCAATAATTTTGTTTGTTATAAGGCAGATTGTAATTTGCACTAGAACTTACAATTTTTATCATAATACAGTAGGTACTTACAATCTTACAATAAAAGTTATTTCTATTTTAATATAAAGTAGAATAAAGAATAAAGCTGTGATAGCCTAGTGGTTAGGACGACCGACTTCTAATCGGAGGTCGTGGGTTCGATCCCGGGCACGCACCTCTAACTTTTCGGAGTTATGTGCGTTTTAAGTATTTAAATATCACTTGCTTTAACGGTGAAGGAAAACATCGTGAGGAAACCTGCATGCCTGAGAGTTCTCCATAACGTTCTCAAAGGTGTGTGAAGTCTGCCAATCCGCTTGGCCAGCGTGGTAGACTATGGCCAAAACCCTTCTCACTCTGAGAGGAGACCCGTGCTCTGTAGTGAGCCGGTAATGGGTTGATCATGATGATGATAAAGTAGAATATAATATAGTAGCATTATATTATCGAGATCTGAGCGAACGTCTCAGGTACAATTCAATTAATAACTTTTTAATTATATTATATCTGTATTCATCATCATCATCATTACCAGCCTACTACAGGGCACGGGTCTTCTCCTAGAATAAGATGCGTTTAGGCCGTAATCCACCACGATGGCCGACTGCGGATTGGTAAACTTTACACGCCTTTGCGAACGTTATGGATAACTCTCAGGCATGCAGGTTTTCTCACGATGTTTTCTTCACCGTTGTAATATTTAATTGTTTAAATTGGATGTTAAGTATTTATAAACTTGAACTGCATCCGTGTGGATGAGATAGGAAGGATACACAATGGTTCAGAAATTAAATAATCGGTTATTACAGCCAAGGTGGCGGATGTGCATAATAACCGCATAATATCATTAGTGTTATCATGCGTAGGATGATTTAATCGCACTCTCTCACATCCACGCATTATTATTTACAAACGCACCTTTCAATTTAACTGCCTTCTGAAGGTGAAACATAAGGATATTTCATTAATTCCTGTAAAATCATAAAACAGACCTAGAACGCTTTTGCTTTATTTAATAAAACATGTTTATTTGTTTACATTTTTATATAGATTATTATCTAGCAGCAATTATCTTTCAATTTTCAAGTTTCTATTTTGCTCAAGGAGTTTTTTAAAATTACGAACTTTAATATAAGATTATTTTTAACCCCCGACGCAAAAACGACGGGGTGTTATAAGTTTGACGTGTCTGTGTGTGTATGTGTGTGTGTGTGTGTGTGTGTGTGTCTGTTCCCCTGTGGCGCTCAAACGGGTGGACCGATTTGAATGCGGTTTTTTTTTGTTTGAAAGGTGAATTAGTCGAGAGTGTTGTTAGCTATGTTTGATGAAAATCGGTCCAAGATGGCCGCCGCTACAAAATGGCAGATTACATATATTTTCACAACTCCCTTAATATGGGTATCAAATGAAAGGGCTTGACGAGTAGAATAACACTATTGCAAATCCAAGATGGCCGCTGCCGCAAAATGGCGAATATCGGGGGTTTTTTAAATTACTAATTTATAATTGTTAAAATAATTATAATAGATTAATTTCAAAGTAGCTTGATTGACATTCAAAAGTGTTTCAGTGTACCTAAGTACACTGAAACACTTTTGAATGTCAATTAATTCTACTAGTAGGTACAATCAAGTAAAAGTTAATAAATAATTAATTATTATTTACGTAAACTTAAAATTATAGCTAAGAGGGTTCTAAACGCGCCATTTAAAAAATCCATAACAAACTCAGCAGGGTATGTAACTATTAACATTAACTTTAAATATCACAATCTCCTAAATTCATACATAACTCAAGTACAGACCTATATGAATTTCTAAGCACCAAATAAAGAACTTACCGTACAAGGTTAAAGCAAAATAAAATTGATGATGAATTTTATTCGGTAGTCATTATGCACATCCGCCGCCTTAACAACAAAAGGTTTAACGATTGAACTACTTTTAAAATAATAACAGCTGTTTCTTATCTCTACCATGCCTGCTTGAGTCTGGTAATGGGTTATTCTTCTTGTGTCTATTACATGATGCAGTTAATGGGGTACTAAGGTCGCGATAGGTGCCTTGAACTAAATGGCTTATCTTAAATTAGCTATAGAACTTCAAAAATTTCTCGGAATAAGTCCTCCAAATTTCAAAATCTCTAGGTCCAACCGGTTTATGCTGTGCATTGTCTATCTTTAAAGGTATCTTTCATTTCATAGCTATATAGAATACATGAACAAACGCAAATTGCTATATTTTGTACTACTTATACGTCTTAGTAATAGAGAAGTCAGAAGAGGTTCGAAAACACCAATATAATTAATGATGAATAGAATAGAATAGAATAGAATAGAAAAGTTTTTTATTCAAATAAACTTTTACAAGTGCTTTTGAATAGTCAGATGAATCTACCACTGGTTCGGAATGCCGTTCCAACCGAGAAGAACCAGTAAGAAACTCGGCGGTTGCTCTTTTCCAAATTTACAATATCAATATAACAATTTTATGGTAAGTACATGATTGAATTGCCGTCTCGCGCATTGCTGGAACGAGTCAAATCCACGCCTTTTTATCATTTATATAAGTAATCATAATTTTATTCAGATAAACTTTCGGAAGCGTTTACGAATCGACAAATGAATCTACCACAGGTTCGGAATGGTGCTTACAATTCTACACATGTGAAGAAGGGCAGACAAAAGTAGCCCCATTTCCGACGGTGGCACCCGTTCACGAGCATGACGCATGATCCAGCCATTGCTTCGCTCAACCATATTCGAGGGAACGTAACAACCCGCACCACACGACACCACCACAGAAATGTTTAAAGAGAGCGTGACATACTTAGGCTACCCATGATCAAAGCATCGAATTGAACACCAATAATCAAATACTCGTTTTAAGACATGAGTTAAATTTTCTTAAATTGTTTCCAAGCAACCTGTCATTGAGAAATTGCTCCATGCTTTTTTATCATTTATATAATCTTCAATTGTATAATATGCTTTTTTTATGAGCATATTTTTAATAGAGTTCTTAAACTTGTGTAAAGGCAAGTCTAAGATTGCTTGTGGAATTTTATTATAGAACATTACGCCCATTCCCACAAATGACCTTTGGACCCTTTTGAGGCGTAACTGAGGAATCACGAGCCTATTTCTATTTCTTAATTGCCTGTCGTGTAATTCGCACTTTTTAATGTAACTGTGAATGTTTTGCCTAACAAAAATTATATTGTTATAGATATATTGAGAAGCTACCGTAAGAATACCTATTTCTTTAAATTTCTCTCGAAGGGAATCCCGCGGTTTTAAATTATAAATTGCGCGAATTGCCCTTTTTTGTAAAACGAAATTTTTTTCAATATCAGCCGCTTTACCCCATAGTATGAGTCCATACGACATAATACTATGGAAATATGCAAAATAAACAATTTTTGCAGTTTCTATATCTGTTATCTGTCGAATCTTCCTAACAGCGTAAGCAGCAGAGCTGAGCTTGCCAGCAAGTGTTGCTATATGGGTGCCCCATATAGCAACACAGATGTCTGGAAGTACCTACTTGTGCCATCTGTCTATAAAATGAATTCGCATACATACTGCTTATTTTAGTCAAAAACCTTGTGCTAGTCACTACCTGTACTTCATAGACATAGTATTACTATGTTGTACCCTTAAATGGCTTATACATCGTACCGGAACGCAAAATCGCTTGGCGCTATAATTTTTCCAGCTTTAAGCCTTCGAGCTTCGTCTAATATATTGCGGCTAGATTGAGCATATAGAAATGACGTAAAATGAATCGTTGGGTACCTCGAACCCAATATTATTATTGAGAAATGTTAAAGTTCACATTCACCGCCTGAAGGCATTCACCAAAATAGTTGTAAGCTTCTTATGGTTAATAATCACATAACCGCAATCGTACTTGATAGAAAGTGGTGTTGTCTAATATGGAACGCGTTCGCCTTGAAGATGCATATTGGCTATCTTGCTTTGAGATTACAAATGGTAAAGTCAGGAAATTCACATGGCGACAGGGCGTTACTATGAGAGGAAATCGTATAAACTCATCTTAAAACGCTCACACTATACATAAGTATGGTTTCCCGCATAATAATATGAATTTTACGACCGTCCCTGCATATTATTGAGGCACGTTTTGTTGCTTAGTTAGGACTCGCCTCCCCGCGCTAAAAGCTTACAAATCACAAATTTTAAATGGACATCAAAGCTTAAAAAGACCTTCTGATCATTATCCCACGCTATGTGCATTTGTCTTCTTCATCCACTCACTTCTATTTATATGTACGTCAATGCATATTTCGCCCCTTTTACACGCATACAAGGGCGTCGCCAGGTAGGGGCAGGGGGGGCAGCTGCCCCCCCCTAGAGATTTGAGAAAATATAAATATGCTATAGTTTGAAAAGAAAATTCTGATTTGTTTAATATGTTGTTAGGACCACTACCAGTAGTCTCCAATTTTGCAGTTTCGGAACACATCATGTGCTAACTTTGCAGCACTTGAAAAATATGACTGGCCTATTTACACTTTTCGCATACTATAATATCATCAACTTGCCCCCCCCCCTTGGCCAGTGGCTGGCGACGCCCTTGCACGCATATCCTCTTTGACACACTCCCATCCATCTTTTCTTTGGTCTTCCTCTTCCTCTTTTTTCCCTCTACATGCATACCTATCTAACATTCTTACCAACATAACAAAAACCTGCTAAATACTAGGCAAACTGGTAATGACTCCTTATGCTACATTACAAAGTACTTAATACATACTGAATTTGCATTAACATAAATATACACCCTGAATAGGATCTGAGTTTGATTGTAGAACAATAAATGGATAGTGTTAATTCCATACTGAGGTCAATACGGGCGATTATCGCCTGACAATTGAATCTCTTCCTGTTGCATTGTGTTAGAATATATTCCATTAGGCAACAAAGAATTATAGCCCGCAAGATAACATTGTTGATACATGTATAGACATCTAAGTTTGCATAAATAAAAGAAGACCCTAACTAAAAACCTACCTTGGATTTACGATCTAATTGATAAGTCCTCGTATCTTTGTAGCATTTTTGCTTTGCTTTAAGGCATTCATTTGAACTTAAGGGAACCGGAAACCGGATTTTCTTTGAACGCCAACATTCAGTGAAAATCGTAGACAGCAGATTCCGAAAATGTGATTAAATTTACATATTGAAATCGCCCATATTTTACCTAATAATATTATGTATAATTAACGGAAATAACTTTTACTATTCCTTATGCCAAAGAGGTATAAGGAACGCTTTTTTCTTTCTTTTTACAACCTTCACTTTCGCTGAACGTGTTTACCGCTCTCTACCAAATGATTTGTGACTGTCTTTTGTTGGTTAAATATTAAATTTGTTAAGTCCAGATAATGCTTATTTATCATTAAAATATTATTCATATTTTATCATTATTGATTACCTATTATCATCTTTCTATTATTATTCAAAGTAACCATTAGCCAAAGTTCCAGCCTCACAGGTCGAGGCATACACAATTCGAAAGAAAAACAAACGGAAAAGATTTATATCACGAAAATCACCCTATCACATTTATATTACCTTCAAAAATTACCATAACCAATTTATATATCATGAAAACCTTTGTTCTAATCTTTGTCTAAATCAACGGAAATCATTACGGTGAACGGATAATGATTGCTCTTGAATATGGTCATAATTACTTTCGTATTAAACTTTGTATTAAATTTTCACACGTTGTTACCTATGGCCATTGTTACAAATAAGTTCTTAGTAATGGCAATTACACGCTTAATTTTATTTGACTTTTATCGAAGGAAAAGAAGTTGCGATAGAATATAATATATAGGAGTATTTACATCAGGTAGATAGATAGACACACTTTCGCATTCATAATAATATTAGGATGGATGTCGAAAGCTCGCCAACCCGCATTAGAACAGCGTGGCGGTTCTAAGCTCTAAATCCCTCTCTCCTATGAGAGAGGATGCCTGTGCTCAGCAGTGGGACGTCAAAAGGCTGTTGTGGTGGTGCCGCACTTACGACATCCACCACGGTGGTGCCACCAAGTGCCACCAATTTATGTCACATTTTTAAGCGTTCATTTACTTCGGCTCTTATACTTGGCTCAAAGTTTTTTTTTATATTAATAATCTTTAATTCTATTATTTCATAGTAATTATCAAACCTAACAAATATATTAATATCAAACTATTTTAATATTTCCTGTTGATAATTTTATTTTAGCTTCACACGCATCTGTTAACAGCATGTTAACAAAGTCGACGTGACATTGATTGAATAAACATTACCATGTCATTGCTTATAATATCTCCATCCACTTGCCTTTAACACTTTGATGCTAATCGCTTTCAAATAACCAACAATACTTTTTATAACGCCAAACCAGAATAACAATGGAAGATAGCGTTTGTTTTAACATTGGCATGTTTGTGATCATCTACAAGCGTATACCTACATAAAAAATATAAAAAACAAATATGATTAAGAAATTTAAAGAGTCTAAAATAAATTATATTATTAAAAAAAGTTAGGGATCATTGTAAAAATGAAGTCATAAAAAAACTTCTTTATGAAAATTTATTAAAGCACCTGATAATACCAATTTTTTTCGGTTTCTGCTGTTATACGTGCCTAGTTTAAATTTTTATTTATATGTCGTCGACCTTCCGTCTAAACATAGACAAACTACACGGATAGCCGTAGAAACGTCAGTACCATCCGATCCGAAATGCCACATTTTTTATTGTTGACGTAGATATTCAAAGTGTTCACTTTCACTGCTCTGGCTGCCTTCGTTAAACAAAATAAGAGCTATTTTGTAGCCAAAATTTAACCAACGGTTACATAATTTAAATTTCACGTTGAAAATGTTCAGCTAAAAGACATTTGGCGTTTTGTTGACTTTGTTACTTTTGTTGTGTTTGTTGAAATGTTAGAACAATGTGAATTGTGATGGAATCTAAAAGGCATTTGAGTTTAGAATTTGTACTAAAGCTCGTCAAAATGTTTGACTTTTAAATACCTTTAATATAATCTTATTCCTCTTTTAAGAAATATAATCCTTATTTGCTATGATATGGTTGGAGGAATGCTATGATATACTTAATTATGATTCTATTTAGTGCATCTTTTATTTAAAATTTTGTTTTTTGTTTATGAATTACTAACGTCGAATGTTTTAAATGTGGCTCTGATTGTAGTTTTTTTCTAATCAGTTTAGCAGTTTTTTAATGGAATAATAATGAAAAGTTTGGAATTGATTGGAAAAATTATAAAATTCGCCTCTAGGAAAAATAATTTAATAAATGCCAATGATATCTAATAAAAAATATTTGTAAGTAAATATTTTTCGTAGAGATGTTTACTTGTTGTGATGTAGCAAAGTGGCTAGGAATTTGAAGAGATTACTTTCTCTGCTCCGCGTCTGACCACTTCGCGTCCACATATCAATGACACTTTCGCTCGTAATAGTAACGTAATCGACGCAACGGCGCGAGTTTAAATGTAATATTACTGCAAACGTATCTATCTTCTGAACCGTCTACTAGGCGGGCAAACCTATTATGAAAGATAGAATAAATATCCAAGAAGAAGTATCCAAATTCAAAACGCGACTTCGTCCAACTTTGTGGAGTTAGGTTTTACAAAAATCGTTTGTTTTTCGGGATAAAAAGTATTTTAATTCACTCTATAAATCACATCGATTTGTAGCTCTGTTGCAGCGTGATTGAAGGACAAGATCAAGAAACAAACACACTTTCGTATTTATAATATTACTAGGGATAAAATTAGTAAGTATGCATCTATTTGTGGATGGATTTCTCGTTGGTCTAGTAGATAGCATATTCAACTGCAGGTCATGAGATCCTGGGTTGAATTCCCGGGTCGGGTAAATAATTGTTAGGTATTGGGTTTCTTGTCAAGAAATACTCAGTGCCTACCAGGAGTTGGTAGCAGGTGTTTGACCCTTATCACTGTCATGTGACAATAGTCATTAAAGCCCACCAGTCCGCATTGGAGCAGCATAGCGGGTCTAAACGAATCCCTTTCTCCTATGAGAGAGGAGGCCTGTGCCCAGCAGTGGGACGTTAAAACGTCTGTAGTGGTGGTGATGGTTTCCATTTGTACTTTTTAATGGCTTTAAATAACGAATATTTATTTACAGACAGAGAAATAGAGGTCTTAATATTTCCCTTCTAGCTAGTCGTACCTAAAGCCTGAACGAAGATGAAGAAGCTTGCTACTCAGTATGTACAGCAAAGTAACTCTTACGCAATAGGTACGTTCAGCGCTCGATAATAATCATTCTACAATCTGAATGGCAGTTTGGATCTGAATTATGTTCATAAAAAAGTCTGCCTAAAAATTACATAGGCATCAAACTTTTCTAAAGCTACACAAGTAGCTTTTTACAAAAGTAGCTAAAGTTTGAAGTGTGTTGCGTGGTGTTTGTATAGTTTCATCGAGAGTTCATATTTCACATTATTTTTTACACCAAGCGCTGGTTGTTTTCCGGAAATAACATATATGTATATGATGTAATCAAGGTGAATACTTCAACCTTTACTATGTTTAAATATGTATTTTGTTTTTGAATAAGTTAACCCAAATTTACGAGTATATTAATACACTAGCTCTACATTCCATTGTATGTATATTTATTTCATCAAGTGCATAATATAAGCAGCCCGCTTACTTTATGTTTACTAACAGAGCGTATAATCAATTATTCATGCGATTATTTTTGTAAGTAGCTAGTAACTTTATCGAGCTAAATTTGTTCGTATATGTATATCGATATACTAGTTTTAATTGCGAAAGTTAAATTAGTTAAACTTTAACCAACAGTACTCAACTAGAGTACTGTTGGTTAAAGTTGCGTTATACTTAGAAATAATTTTGTTTCTATTTAAAAGTTTAGTGTTCTTTAAAATGCAATGTTATGGCTATTTTATTTTTAAAAATGCCTATTGCTTCTTGTAGTATAGTGGCAGGCGATGTATATTGTAAGCTATTGGTTAACTTATTTATTCTCTTAGCAGCACAAAATTGAAACAGGGTAAATTTTCTCATAGAAAATTATGCAAACACATGCTTATTTCAAAACAACTTTACAAGATGGATAAGGATGGATTTAATATAAAATTGTATTTTGACTATCTTAAATTATCAAACCCGTTAATAGCACAGTTTTATCGTGATGATTATTTTTTATACAAATATATACAGAACTCTGCAGTCTTGTGAAAATTGAAAAATTTGTCATACATTTTTTCAAACTGTTGGTTCACATCTTTTTTAGGAAAAAAAAAGGATCGTGATCTGACTTATTTGTGGCCAAGTTTATTAGTCCATTCTATGTAATTAATTTATATATAATTAATTTAATCGCTTTAGTATTTTAATCGCATTTTATGAAAATAAAGTAAGTATTTAAGCAATCCATCATACCAAACGACGTGAATTTCTTCAGCAGCAGAATATCATTCAGATTTCTACCTGATGAACGGTATAAAATTACATCTGGTTTTTATAATTCCAGTACGGCGAATTTGATTGCAGTTTATACCACACTTTCCCGGTGTTATAATTTGATATCACTAATCTAATATCTAGACCGGCGCGATTTCAGCTATCCAGATCAGAAACGGGTTAGAACGGTCCACTTTCTAAATGTTATTGTCAACGCAATGCTGATACTTGACCCACTTCGGCATCTAAATTAAAATCTCCCCCACATTTACAAAGCGATGTTTGCTCACCGAGCTATTCAGAGTGAATAAAGGTTAAGGCCACTAATTGTGAAAAGCGTAAGACAAGAAAACACATTTTTTGATAATATAGTAAAAACAAACGACTGAAATTTTGCTGCAATACTCATAAACATTAGTATTTCACGAGATGACTGGCCCCAGCTCGGGTGGATTGACCTATTAGTTTTATATGTATAAAATGTAAAACTTTATAAATATTTAAAATGCTGGTGAAAATCTAATTGAATTCGCGGACAGTTTTAGTTATATTTCTATATCATTTATTATTGTTTTATAAATAAAAATATAGTGGAATTTTCTAATTTATACATTTTAATCATTATTTTATGAATGAATGAAATAAAAATGTCCATAAACTTTTCTATAGCCGAACGAAGGCATCGAAAAATTGTAGCAGTTGAAAAGACTTCAACGCGCTACAGTGTTACGTTCCGTTTAGCAACATAATGCATGTATCAATTAAATTATTATTAAGAAACTATTAATTAAATGTATTATAATATAATTTATTATTATAAAGTACTAACTTTTACCCGCGACTTTGTCCGCGTGAATTTATTTGTCTAATTATCCATAGCAACTCTTTGTTTTGTTGTTATACTTGCGCGATTTGCTGAAAAAGCATAACAACAGGAAAATGGAAAGGAAAAGCTTTAAAATCTCTCAGAAAAACTGTTTTTGTGGTATAAAACGTATCCCATATGTTCTTCTTCTTTGATGTAATGGCTTTTTCCAGTGCCAAACCAGCACAATGCACTTCGCCATTGTCAAGTAACAATCCCATATGTTATTGTAGGGCTAAATTAATATTTTGCTTCGTTCAGCTTTGAAGCGTGATTGAGTTACATCCGTACATCATCTTACTTATAGGCATACTTTCGTATTTATAATTATATCACTATTGATCAAGATTATACCTACAAAACGTATTATTATCTACATTTAGTAATCCGCGGTATTTGTTTAGTAACTTATTTCAAGATTGTCCGTTTAAGAGCCCTCTCCATGGGAGCGACAAATCGTTGGTGAGTGGAGTCTAAAACAGTGATTTCTGCATTTAGAGAGCGAGACGTCTTCAGTATAGAAGAGTACTAAAAATATATGTATACATAAATAAATAATTAATTAATTAAATAAATAAATTTTGCTTGAGATATCATGATTTTTAGTGAAAAACGGCAAAGTAAAAAGATGCAAATCAAGGTTTGGAATTTCGCCTATTTTAGCAAATATTTGGCAATTTTTTACATGAACTAAAGACATTTGTAATTATTATGAAGTAACCTATGATAAGACGTTTTTTTCGTTTCGTACGTCGTTTTTCAATTTTCTAGTTTCTTATATATAGTTTATTTACGCACGAAGTTGCCCCAAAATTTGCCCAAAAATAGTGATTTTTCAAGCGTCATAACTTTCAAAATAAATATAATTTTACTAATATTTTTATTTTATGGCATAGATAATGGAGATATAAATTGATATCTGGCTTAACTTTAGACCTATTGCGACAAATATTAGAATAATAAGCGTAATACGTTTGTATGGAAAAGCGCGTGAAGAGAGCGACCTTAAGAACTGACTGTATTTTAATGACATGCGAGTACTAACACCTTATTCACTGAGTTGTATTAAACAAACTTATTATTTTTATAATGTAAATCACATACTTTTGCTACAGAAAAACAAACACTATGTATAGAACTGTAATGGTCTGATTCCTCTACCGTCCCTACAAGGACGCAGGTACTTTCACCGGTGACTCGGGCAGTTTAAGCCTTTCTTCTGTGTAGAAGCCATTTTTGGACTGCGTCCACGTCTCTTTGGCAAGTAACGTTGAAGAAAACCTTGAAGTTCCGTGATCCGGGTCTTATGATATAACTAGCGGTTGTCTATGACTTCGTCCACGTACAATTTCTGATTTCCTATGAGATTATGTTTTCCCGTTGTAAGAGGCCTATCGAAATCCCGAATACTGATTTTCATGAATCTATCCTGTTATAATTTCCATCCCCTATTTAACTCCCTTAGGGGTTGAATTTTCAAAAATTCTTAGCGGATGCCTAGGTTACAATAGCTATCTGTATGCCAAATTTCAGCCCGATCCGTTCAGTGGTTAGAGCTGTGCGTTGATAGATCAGTCAGTCAGTCGACAGTCAGTCATCTTTTCCTTTTATATATTTAGATAAATTTTGTTCAGAAACTGAATTATTGCAACCTTTCAAACTAAGTTTCGTAAATATACTTATAGGTTTTTTTTAATAAAATAGTTATGATCTTTATTTTTCTTGAAACTTTTTTAAAGGTATTAAGTAACAGATACTTTATCAATATTTTTGTATTATTAAATTATAATTCACATTTCTTGTTTTTCAAATATTGAATTTGGAGTCAACTGGCGTCTTTTGAAAAAAAATCGTCCAAAATTTGGACTAGAAGTATATAGTCTAGAAGAGTATGTATATTATATTCAAATTAAAATTCATCAATATATTCAATATTTTAATTTATAACATTATAACACTAATAAAATAAATATCATTCACAGTACAATGACATAACGGTTCGTAATAACATTATGCAGCGTTTTGGTGAATAAAATATTCTGATTAAAATGTTTAGCGCTACGTGAACTCACTTTCTATTGCATTCCGTTGCGTCAAAAGTTATTTTTTTGGCTGAACTTATATTTTAATACTACTCTTAATATACTTAATTATGTCGTAAAGGGAGATTATCGATTTCTACGTGTCCAAACGAAACCCTAATGAAAGCAAGGACACCCTATGTCCCTGCATGTCTTGTAGAAGTATCGCAGATTTCAACTTATCTTGGGCCTGATTTTCTATTGCATTTGAATTGTACCTATCTATTTAAAGTGGCTATTTCTTAATGCAAATTATAAAGGTATACTTTAGTATACGACTGCGACACGGACATTTATGCGCAACACACACTGTGGGGTGTAGTGGAGCCGAGGCGCAGCGTCTTCATTTACTTTGACCCGTCACGCTGCATTGTAATTAATACATCAATTTGAACCGTATATCAGAGTAAATAAAGCTGAGTGTGTGTTGTTATCAAAAAAGACGCTGCACCTGGGCTCCACTCGTGGGTGTTGGAGATAAAAATATGTTTAATTTTATTAAACGTTACGGCTAAGTGTGACATGGGACAAAGTTCATTTGACGCATAATTACGTAACTTGAAACTGACTAGACTTACAGCAAAATCGGTCCAGCCATTTTTTGTGCAGAATTTAAAAAAAAATTTTGGTATTCCAGATTTCGATCCAAATAAGGATAGGTACACATGATTGAGGTCATAGTCTCATAAACAACACAACAAACATGTCGCTAATTAATTGGGTTATTCCATAAACACAAAGCAGTTCTCGCCCACAGTGCTAGCCAATGAAGTCATTAAAGCGGGCGTCCGTGAACCAACTATCCGTTGACGGTGAAATTCGTGAAAAAGGTTACAATCTTAAAACAAACCAAAAATTTTTAATATATTTAATAAGTGAACTATCAAATCCGAAAGGTCGTAGGTTCGAATCCTATCCATTGCATTACTGCTCTACCTGCTTTGAGCACAAGCTTTTCGCTTACTTAGTTGAGAGGATATCGAAATTAGTTCTTTTTAAACATACCTCTGATATTCTTTAAATATAATCGACTAATGTTCGAAATTGCTCCCTCTACTTTTAGTGTTGAAAAAAAGTACGCTATATTATTGTAACAGTACTATAAGTAACCAATTTGAATTATCTATCTATCTATATCTATTCTATACTCTATACATATAATAAAATCGTAGACTTGCCGTATCTGTACATTGAAGATTTTTGCAAAATAATAACTAGGGGATGTTAGGGATAAGTAATAGAACATAAAAAAGCTATTTTTGAAATTTTTGTCTGTTTGTCTGTTTATCTGTTTGTCTGTTTGTCTGTATGTTTGTGCGCGCATCACGCAAAAACTACTGAATGTATTGAAGTGAAACTTGGCACGATTTAAGTTCATACCACGGAGTAACATATAGGATACTTTTTATCCCAAAATTCAGCACGGTTCCTTTGGGAGAGGGGATGAAAGTTAAAACGTATACTTAGCTGTAATTCATTAACGCATGGTCCGATTTCATTCATTCTTTTTTTTTGTTAGAGAGGAGATACTTTAAAGATTACCAGCTAATCTCAGAAAGGCTGGATTGATTTTGATGGGACTTTTACTGGCGGATGTTTACATTTTGATCTACCTAAAAATCCGCCAGTGAACTTTTAACAGTTTTTAGCATGATATGAGCTCAAAGGAGCTTAGGAAAAACAAAATAATTCCTACGGGATTTTTAAAAACCAATGTATATCCACGCGAACGAAGTCGCGGGTTCCCGCTTGTTATAAATAAGTAGGTAAGTATTTATTTGCAACAAGCGGACACCCGCGACTTCGTTCGTGTGGATATATATTGGTTTTTAAAAGTCTCGTAGGAATCATTTTGTTTCTCCTAAGCTCGTTTGAGCTCATATCATGCTAAAAACTGTTAAAAGTTCACTGGCGGATGTTTAGGTAGCTCAAAATGTAAACATCCGCCAGTGAAAGTCCCATCAAAATCGATCCAGCCTTTTAGAGATTAGTCGGTAATTTTTAAAGTATCTACTTTCTAAGAAAAAAAGAATGAATGAAATCGGACAATGCGTTATTGAATTACAGCTAAATTCACGTTTTGACTTTCATCCCCTCTCCCTAGGGAACCGTGCTGAATTTCGGGATAAAAAGTATTCTATATGTTACTCCGTAGTATGAACTTAAATCGTACCAAGTTTCGTTTCAATCCATTCAGTAGTTTTTGCGTGAGGCGTGCACAAACATACAGACAAACAGACATAAATTTCAAAAATAGCTTTTTTATGTTCTATTACTTATCCTTAACATCCCCCAGTTATTATTTCGCAAAAATCTTCAATGTACAGATACGGCAGTTCTACGATTTTATTATATGTATAGATGTATAGATGTATAGAATAGAAGATATAGAAGATATAGATTGTATCGTTGGTAGGTATAACAAATAAAATATAAATATCCTCCTTACCGAATTGGGCCACGGCGGCCAATCTCATTTTATCCATATTGTACCTACATGAGATATTATAGTGCACAATTGTGTGCGAAAACACATGTGCGCTCGCGATTCCCTCACTCTTATAGTCCGATAGGAAGGGAAAAATCAGTTGTATATGAGATATTATATATTGTGTGCGAAAACACAGGTTCCCATGTCGGTTCCCTCACTCTTGTAGTTCGATAAGACTCACGGGAGATAGTGTATAGAATCTATTTAGAAGTATTTCTAGAAATATTTTGCCTATTACTTAAGTATTTCATATTTGCAATGTAGGTCTGTATACTTATCTAGTTCATGGTATCGAAATTGCACCGTAAGAGATTTGAAAGTTGCAGGTTTCGTGTGCATTTGCAATTGATATACGTACACCCTAAGCTTGCATGATTTTTGCTTATAGAATGGAAGTAAAAGTAAATTCGTGAGTAACAGTAAAAGGTCTTATGTTCTTTGTTTTACTTACCTACTCTAGATTTTATAGTACTGCACTAAAAGCTGCTTACATATTAACAGAACTTTTTGTGAATGAAAATTTAACTAAACTGAAAGTTACTAACCATTAAAATATTTCCCTATTCTTCTTTCCTTTACATTGTTTTTAGCAGATAATTTTTATTCTTATATACGATTAAGTACTTACAATTTGTGTACAAATAATTTTCATTCAGTGTCAAAAAGTTGCAACTTTAATATTGTTTAAAAGGGTTTTCTACGGTACTTGTTAATAGGGCGTTGCCGGATATAAAAACATAGATTGTAATTATACAATGTAAAGTCAGTACCTACCAATGCAATACATACCAATATTTCTCAATCAAAACTAGACTTGATAAAGGACATCTAGTATTTCAGTTACTTTTACCGTAAGGCGATAAAAAAAAAAATAGGGAGCTTCAGTTGTGTATCTTCTTTAGAGTAATAATAAATAACTACCTAATTCAATAAATACTTAAAATCTGTTTAAATCCCATTAAATCTTCTGAAGCTGTACTAAGTAATTATTATAAATAAATAATTAAGTCTGAAGTCGAATCTATTATATTAACAGATCTAAGTTAATTGCACTAGTATTTAGAAATAAATTGCTTCAATGTGAAAATGTTGCATTAATTATAAGAGACCAATTCGGTATACAAAAGTAAATTCCTACTAATAGTTCATTCTTCAATTAGAACCTCAAAAACTTAAAAAAAGAAATAATAGACGCAATCGAACAAATGTAGAAACAAGGTTGAAACGAAACTGAATAATTTAACTCAATTCAAGTCCGTTTAACAACAGTGATTCAACTTTTAACTCGCCGGTAAATTTTACAGCGAAGATTTCGTTGCAAAAACAAATAACCGTTTTGGTTGCAAAAGTAAAATAGATGATGGTCTAATTGTCTATCGATAAAGCATATCAGTAGCTTTTTTTATTTCGTCAACTGTGTTCAACTTTGAACTAAATTTGTAAATTAATATATCCACACATTTGCACTCAAGAATTTTTCGATTTCATTTCTCCCTCACTGAACCGCAAGATACCATAAAGGTCTGCTGACATTCCAGGGTCACGTACGAATCGATTCACTTCCTTTTTTCTGATTCGTATCGCTAATTTAAGGAATGTCCTTCCGGGATCCGTTTTTCCCTTCACCACCACCACTACAACCCTTTTACGTCCCACAGCTGGGCACAGGCCTCTTGTCATATAGGAGAGACCAATTAAGAGCTAAGACCCGTTAGAGTCATTCAGCATCCTTCTAGGCAAGCGTACTCAATCACAAACTGCATCATTCAAAAGTGATTGCGGTTAAGCTACCCTACTCTACAATCTACATACATGTATAATTCAAAAAATATTTGCGAACGCAATACGCAAAAACCGCTGATCCAATTTAGTCGCTGATGCAATTTGAAATCATGCACATATTATAGATAGTCACACTAATGCGTTAACTTGATGAAAACGAGAGCTAAGCCGAGAAAAAGGCAAGTTTATAATGAGAACCATAAATGCTAGTTAATATTCAAAAATATTGCATAACTGAGCTGGAAAAATTGACGCAAGAAAGCGATGAAACCACCACTTTCATCGTGTTAAAGAGATGCTCATCAGTTCATAATTCCAATATGCAACATGGAACATAAATTATTATAATTTCTTATGATAAACTTTCATGTAACATTCACTGGGGTTATAATAAAGTCATCCAGCCGCGTCTGTCAGTTTGTTCGTGCTCATCTCAAAAAGAACAGAAAATTCAGAAAAGATTTTCATACTTACAACAAAATACATACAACAAAACTGCGGGCGCATCAAAATTAAAATTCTAAAAGTAAAAGTTACAGATTTTTGAACATTATTTGACCCAAAAAAAGGTGCTTATAAAAAAAAATTAGTGGGTGTTTAATCTATGTATGTACTCTATGCATCGAGGTTTACTCATCAAGTATATAGGTCTGATAATAATGAGCTATCGTAATAGAAAATGCGGCGTTCAAATCGTTTTGCAATACAATGTCATGCGATATCAAGTTTGTTTAGTAACTGTTCGCCACTTTATCGCTCTAGTTTTTTGACCAGTTTTCAGCCATCTGGAACCGGATGTAGCAAACATGGTTAACGACTTTAATCGTTTAATCGAAAGTATCTATTGTATCATAATCCACTTCTAAACTTTATTGTTATTTTTTCATAAGTCTGTGTTTAAGAAGCTTTTTAGTACTAAGTTAGAACTTAGAAGTACAGAGTTTATGAACCGATCTTAAAGTTGGGACCACTGTTTACATTCTAAAGACGGAATAAGCACGATTTTTCTTGCAAGAAAATATTCGTCTCACAAGAAAACTGATAGATTTGAGAATTAGTATAAATTTTCTTTTTTTTTAGAACTTTTTAATTTTCCGGGATAAAAGTAGCCTATATAGCCGACTCCGGGATGTTAGCTCATTATGTAGGTACCAAACATCAAAATCGGTTAAACTTTTGGGCCGTGAAAGAAAGGCCGTAAACAGACAGACACACATTCGCATTTATAATATTAATAAGTATATGGATAATTTTAATGGCACTTGAAGTCGGTTTTGAAAACAATTTTTAAATGTTTTGTCTCATAAAATAATCTGATCGCTGAGCGAAGTGCGCACAGCTGGTTAATTGTTAAGTTTATCCACGCGGAACTCTATGACGAAGTTGAAGCGTTTTTTCATAAAATTGAAATCGATTGCTTGTTTGTTATTGATTTCTTCTGTAGATCCAACTAAGTAATGCCTACTTCTAAGAAATAGTGATTAACTTATTGTTAGTTGAAACAAAAAAAAGCAAATATTTTTTGCTTACAAATAGCTCCGTTACATTTTTCATGGAGCTTGAAACAAAAACGTTCGAAAGTTGGTTGTTTTACAGTAAGGCGGACTCTATCTTAATAGAGTTTTGTTTAAAACTTGTGTTATCTAAGTAATTTACTTATTTAAAACATAAGTAGGAACCTTAGACGGCTAAATTTTTGACACAAAATTTTACGGAAAGAGAGTGTACTTCTAGTTTCTACCTCAAAGCTCGTTATAATTTTATGTTGCAGCAAAATTAAATCAGTCACTTAGTCGTGACTGCGGCCACACTCATGGTCGGCTATTTAGAAAGCGTAAGATACGATTTTAACTCTTATTGAGTAATAACTAAAGGCTACTTAATAAGTGCTTACAAATAAAATTATGCAAAACACCCTCTCCAACGGCCCGAGGCTTACCTTTGTAATGTTCGAGTTTTATCGAAAAACAAACATGCACTGATTTTTTTTATGTATTCACCATCGTTCCCGGCACTGTGAAGAAAACACCTGTCACTAACAGTTAGAAAAAAAATCACGTCACACACCCCCGTCGGAGAGCGACATTTTCAAATTAGCGCTCGAAAACCGATTTTCCGCTAGATTTTCCGCTGGTCGAATGTCAACGGCCGCGGTGCAATACGGACACTGGTGTGTCAAAGTGTCGCAGAGTTTCGGCGCGTTACGCTCCGGTGCGCAGATCATTGCATCGTAATAAATAATTTATTTATTGGATCGGTCGGATCGGTTTGCGAGCGCAAGTTTGAAATGTGGCGGGAGCGGTGCGTACGGCGAGCGTGCGTTGCTGCGGTCGTGTACGCGAGGAACGGTCGGTGCGCGAGTAGCGACTGCGGTCACTTTTGCTCTCGAGACACTCTCCGTCCACCTGGCGTGTGTTGGACGCATTAACCGTGATATTTACACCGCCACCACCCCGACGTGAGCCGCTCTACTAAAGCACCAGCCCGAACTTTACAAGCTGTAACTCGCCTGAAAGAGATCACGTTGCGCTGGCCGCCTGCGCTATGAATATATAGCGTAAAACGAGTTGCGTTCACAATTGACGCATGCAGAAAATCCTTTCAGCTCAAGTTTAGCAACTGAACGGTGTTCGCCAATAATGAGTGATTCTTTGTCTATCTGTCGAAGTAAATCACCGTACGTGTGGAAAAAGATCGCTTTTTTCCAATTTTCTACAAATACTTACTTATAATACTTACTGCGAAACTTCGACTACCTGTCCCAGTTATGAAATGTTGTTTCATAGGATGTTAGATAATATGTTACAATTTGTTTTAAATGTAGAGCACGTGCAGTCGCTTTAAGAATAGGAAAGAAGGTAGGCAGTCTTCTTTGACAACAATCACGAACTACCTTTCTACGAAGACGTAATATGTACAACTAACTTCTGCCCGCGGCTTTGCCCGCACAAGGTAAAAAAGAATCACTCTCTTGTCCGTCTGTACGTGTCGCCACCGATTTTTTCAGGAACGGGTGGACCTAGCGTTGAAATTTAAGGGTGTCCCCATACATACATACATAGTTGACGTCAATTAAGATAGACCTTTGAGTAGTATGGGCACGCATACAATTTAGAGGCCTAGCTTAATCGGCACAAACCTCAACTAAGGCAAATAAATAAAATTGTGCTATTGGAAAGAGGAAAGGAAAGGAAAGAGTGTCACTTACGCGAACTTTTCCGAGAAGATTTTTGCGATTTGTTTACCTATTAAGACAACTGCGGAAAATCAGATTATACCTACTTATACTTCTGGAGTACGGAACCCTCGGTACGCGTATAGATTTTATTTAAGAATAGATAACGATGATCTCCTGACCAAATTTTAGCCACGTGTATCTCAATGGAGACAATAAGCCAACTACGCAGAAGACAATATAGTGCACAAGTGTGTGTACACACATGTGGTACATCTCTGGGATGATGGGATTGCAATTCAACATGACTGCAGAAGAAGGCCGCCCGCTAACTCGCATTGGAGCAGCGTGGCTCTAAATCCCTCTCTCCTATGAGAGAGGAGGCCAGCAGTGGAACGTGAACAGACTGAAGTGGGATGGTGGCATCTCAATGGAGACTATATGCCAACTACGCAGGAGACAATATTATATGTAGTGCACAAGTGTGTGTACGCACATCTGGTGCATCTCTGGGATGATGGGATTGCAATGCGACATGACTGCAGAAGAAGGATCACGCCCAGCACCATTCTGGGCTGCTACTGAAAATAAACCGACAGTCTTTTTCTGAACCGCCTCAGGTCTCAAGTCCAGGAAATAATGATCTTCAGATAAACAGGCTGGGCACTAGTCTAGACCAATAACAGTCTCCGCACACTGGGCCACTAGTGCATTTAGGTGCATTTGACTATGAAGTCATTGTGTTTCGATCAGTAGTATTTAGTAAAGTTTTCGAGCTCTGCAAAATGAGACTAAGCATACTGAAGAGGCCACAACAATAAACACACTTAATCGCGTAGGTAAGTATTCTCACAATATCCCTATAAGACAAATAGATAAAATGGCTAACAATCTTATTCATCCAAGCTAACAATATTGTATCAGCGTAGATCAGTAACTAAGTAGGTAACTACTTCGTGTTGTAGTTTTTCACTAGGTCACTTAGGTAGGCCCTTGGAGAAAACATCCGGATCACGTGCGGCGTGCCATGCCGACCGAACTACCGAAGTAATGCAGTTGCTCTTGATTTTCCGCATAGCTTGTTAAAAACTACACGTGGATAGAAGCCTACGTGTAGAAGGTTAAATCAAAATCAAAATCTTTTATTTCACATACTTAGTTAAGTCAAGACTGTTTGTCTGTGTGTGTTTAGTGACTCTACCAACGGTTCCGAATTTTACTCGTAAACCATGTTCTGCTTAGAACTTCTAGAAGCTTCGAGATGTGGACATATCGTAGGATGCTCCGCATAAGTTGGAAGGCTAACGCTGAGGTTCTTGCCTGAATGCACACCGAGCTAATGAGAACCATCAAACAGCGTACAATAAGATCTCGTACCTAGGCCATATACTGCAACACGATAGATATGTACCGCCTACTGTAGACTATTACGATGGGGAAAATTGCAGGAAAAAAGGGGTTGGAAGGCGAAATAAGTCATGGCTACGAAACATAAGGGAATGGACTGGCATCAAGACAGTCGCAGAATTATTCCGCCTAGCCATAGACAAGGAGAGATTCAAAAGACTGACTGCTGACCTTCATTAATGGAGAGGCACAAGAAGAAGAAGGTATATCGACAACGTTGATATACTTTGAGTAGTCAACGTAAAGCGGACTTAAGTGTACTTATTTTAGAGTCGCAAATTCAATACTACCGATTTTTATTTCGCTAATTTTCCGCTTGGAGCGCTGGCTGTAGTACGTCTACTACAGCTGGATGAACTCGAATCTTAAAACATTATTGTTTAAGATTCATTTTACTTATTTTGACATTATAGTGTTGTATACATTTCGTTGATAGAGCGATTGGTTACGCCACCAACCAGTATAACGTTGGCAAGTGCATATAAGTAGGTAGTAGGTTCATTTCTACGTGATCGGCTTATTTTCATTGTGACAAGTGTTTGATACAGTAAAGCTACGTAGTACTATTATATATTCTGTGGTAAAGCGTAAATACACTATTAGGTACCTACTTTAATAATACTAGTACTATATAGTATAGTAATAGTATAGTATAGTATAGTATACTATTTATCATGGTAGGTAGGGGAAAGGGGCCCAAAGCGGATACGTTAAGATTGAGTTTGAAAATCAGTAGTTTGTTAATCGATGTTAATATTAACTTTTACACAAACGAATAGTGTGTCTCATGGCGCATAAAGTCGTTAAAACAGATAAAGATCGGTTGATAAATAATAAAGTTACAAGGAAATTTATAAAACTTAAAGAAAAACCACTTTGCCCTCAGGGGGGGCCTAAAGCGGTTTTTGGTATCGGGCAAAGCGGACATACCAAAGAAATGCAAAATAAGTCATATAATCTTTATTGTTTTAATAAAAAACGCACAATTTAAATATTTTAATTTAAAAAAGAGCAAATTCAATCTCTCCTTTCAGCAAAATAAAAGAAATCTTCAAAATTAATAATGATGATGAAAATATGGCCTTCCTTTAAAGCACTGGCCATGGACTTTTCGTCCCACGCAGCTTGAGCAGTTTTTCGTTAGTATTTATTCACCATCTAAAAGGATACATACAATTGATATAAAAGCCCCCTGATTGTGTAACTTTCGACGATGAAATGGTATTCATTTGATGGCCTAAGGCCATTAAAGTAAAATATACCTTGTATGTATTGACTTAAAGTCACAAATTCAGTACAACTGATTTCAACATGGAGCGTTATGAATCGTACGTACATACCTAATCGTATAAGAATGGATACACGAAATTGAACTCTATTTCAATGACAGTATGGTTTATTTTACTTTGATGCCTTAGGCCATCAAATGAATACCATTTCATCGTCTAAAGTTACACAATCAGGGGGCAGATCTCATTTCACCCTAGTCGTGGGCAAAGCGGTTAGGTAACCTCTTTGCCCGAACCGCTTTGCCTTTTTAGACTGTTCATTTTCACAATCAAAAATAACTTCAAAATCAGACGAGTACATACAAGTCGGCACTTTCATATCATAGTCAAATACACAAAAGTCAAGATCAATTTATTGATCAGGGCTTATTTTAACTGTAAATTAAAAAAAAACGCTCTAGACTTACCGCGGTTTTTTTTCGAAATGCACCCAATTTTGATTTTTTACTGCACCTACTCGTGTAAACGTTCTTGCTGAGTCGGACGAATGCCCCAAGGGGAGCGGGGGGAGCGCATCGTACCCGCGCGCTTTTTATACACATAACTATTGGCGCGTTCATTTAAAAAGACAAATCCGCTTTGGGCACCATAACCGCTTTGGGCCCCTTTCCCCTATGCATTCCTGCATTAAAAAAGTTCAATGCAATGCAATGCAATGGGGATGCAATGGCAACCCTATTCCGAATGGCCGACTCTCCATAGGATCTCGACTCTCCATTTGCGTTCGTTCCGGTCTATGGGGCCGCCCGGTTCATGGCTGTAGGTACCTACATACTTACCTTTTTTTGTCGTTGTGGAAAAGCTTTATGGCTACCCCCGGTCCTTGGGCGGAACGAGGGTTATGTGGGACTCGATCCCGAGTGGTGGTATACCCTAACTAAAAACCACCACGACTGTTCCCTCTTGCTGACTATGCTGGACGCCTGGGGAACCCGTTGTATACGTCCCACATCCCAGGCGGTAGGTACATACCTACTAGTGGCGAAGTCTCCATATAACACGATTCCCATCGGCTTCCCTTTAAAAAATGCCATCCATACCTACCTAGTTAGAAGTTACCGACTATCTGTTTTTTCTTTTACTCACTATTTTACAAATACAATAGGTACTTATTACAAAAAAAACATTCAAAACAATTCAATGAACAAAACTAATTTGTTCAGACCAGTAGTGCCACGGGCAGTAAGCAGGTAACGAATATGCCGGACTTGGGACGGCTTATATTCCCATAGAAAAACATCGTGTAGTAAACAGTTGTCCCCTGCATTTCCAATAAAATTTGTCAATACATCCTTCCCTGTCTAGTGTCTAGCACGCGCAAAAAAAGGCAATCGGGAAGCCGATTTTGAGCGGGTTATGAGTGTTATTACAAGGAGTTAAAGTCTTGAATTTGGGAACATTATCGAAGATGCAATAACTTTCACAAAAAGTGTTTATGACTCGCGCGTCGTGTTTCGTGTGCTTATTATTTTTTATGTTTTTTGATTTAGTTATTATTGGTGGAAGGTGTATTAAATTGTACTTAAAGTAGGTACAAAGCAAAGGTTTAAAACCTTTGCTAGTAACACAGGTTTTTTCAAAGCTGCAAATTACCATATTTAAAGTATTTTCAAATATCAGTGCTTAAATAAATGGTGAAGGTGGGTGCTTTCTTTTCCAGCTTGGTGTGTAGGGTTTTTTTTTATCCCGGCTTCCCTTTTGAAAATATCCACCCTTCGCCACTGATACCTACTGTGTGTTATGTCATGACAGAGTACACAGTGGCGGGGCAAGACCTAAATTTTATGTGGGCAAGATATATTTTGCGAGGCCCTCTGAATTTTTTTTTTTCATACAAAATCATAGTAGGCACCTACTATACTATGTAAGTTACCTCCGGGAGGCCCTCCGGAGCGCGAGGCCGTGGGCCTGGGTCCACATCGCCCACGCCTTCCGCCGCCTCTGAGAGTACATGTTCTGACCTCAGTAATATCAGTGAGAGAAAACTGTAAATCATTTGAATGAACCCTAGATTAGTTGTATGTATATTAATGATCTTCAGTGAAACCAACTTCAGTAAACTGTGTGGAACTGGAAGCTAACCTAGAAAGAGCAGAGCTCAAGCTGTTTCGTGATAAAGTTCATCTTATAAGTATCTACCTAACCCTTAAATGGGCACACTAAGTTCCTCGTGTTGTTTTTTTGGTTAAGTTCTGATTATATATCGTATTTGGGAGGGAAAAGAAAAATACTGTGTAAATTTTCAAAAGAATAAGTATTTTCATAAGTTTTTCATATGTCACTTATAAATGACATTGCCAATGAATGTATACACTATGGGTATTCGACATTCGTCACACAAAACGGACTTTGCCAATTTAACTTAAAAAATAATTCTTAGACAACAAATAGTTAAAATAACAAAAACTTTAATGAATTACTAGTTTTGACATAGTATTATTATTTAGGTACCATTTACTATAACACATACATTATTTTAATATAAATCCTTTAATAAAAAATAAATCCTTAAACAAAAAACTAAAATCTTTTACTCATAAAAATACTCAAACAAATTACTCTTTACTTTTCCTTATGGAATAAAAAGAAACAATTTTTTTTTGGTGTACAGCAAAGCCTTTGATTACATGTAGAACACAGAATCGTGGTTTTCCCATTCTTACACAGACGGCAACGACCCTGTTTAGTGAAGATAACAAAATGATCATAGCAATCAAAACGCACTTCATTTATAGGCCGTGGTAGGAAAGGCTTAGTGATTACATCAGGTTCATAATCGAATGTTACTCTTTGGAGCAGGGATTTCATATTGGCTTTGATAAGCGCAAGAGCAATCTGCATGCAAAACTTTTTCAGTGGCAATTTTTTCTCTGAAAGTTGCGAGCAATCACGTCGGTGCAACAACCAGCTATTGTTAAGGGCAATATCTAATAGCTGGGCAAATATAGACATATACCAGGCATGGCAGATGCAATGGGCTCAAATCTAAGATCATTGCTCCAATAATCTTCAATAGCTGGCATTCTTACGATACCCATAATAATTATCTCAATACCAAGACGTAGTATTTCAATTTCTTTTTTTGATACACATATTGATCTACCAGTTTGTTGTACTGAATACAGGTTGGTCATATCCACAATAAATTGAAGTGAATCTTCACCAAAACATTTTTTGAAATATCCTTCGGGAGATAATGCCGCTCTGCAAAGCTGGTACCAGTATCCACTTCGATGGCTCCAGTGTATTTAGGTTTCTTAAATGAAAACTCTAGATGTTTCTGTAATATATACACAAGGAAAATAACACGTCTTTTATATTTAGCTTTTATTAGAGAGAGAATGACAGACAATCACCTGACATAATCCAAAAGTGTTATAAAACTACAATAAAACCTTAGCCTATCTTACACCCTCACCCTTAATCTACCTTACTGCTATTCTAAAAATTACTAATCTAATTCAACACCGTATCGTTGCACGGGTTTTGGCAAACGTTTAGGTCTCTCGGCCCTAGGGGTATGCACAGGCAACTGAGGCGACTCCTCGACCTTTTCCTCGGGAACCGGTTGCGCCAGTCGTGCCGAATCCTTAGAGGTGCTTGGAATTCCTAAATCCGGAACTACCGGATCAAAGGAGTGAAACCACCTATTTTTCAATTGATCGACATGTCGTTTCGCTGGTGAACCGTTCTCCCCCTTTATAATAAAATGTCGCGTACCTATTTCCTTCTCCACTCGCCCTTTCTCCCATCTCTTCTCCCCTTTAAAAGATCTAGCCCAGACTTTATCACCAACTTTAAAACTCCTTTGACTTTCCCCCGCACTAATAATCTGCTTACTCTGCTTTTCTCTGACTCGATCTTCGACCTGCGTATCTCCCCGTAAACAATCTAACCGCGAACGTAAACTCCGTTTCTGCAGTAGTATAGCCGGAGCTACACCCGTGGTGCTATGCTCAACGTTCCTGTACGCTAGCAAGTAAGATTGCAAGGCCGCATCCACGTCAGAACTTTCACGCATTGCTTTTTTAATCGCTCTTTTACACAGTTTAACTGCCCCTTCTGCAGCTCCATTTGATGCTGGATGATACACCGCTGAAAACGTCACTTTGATGCCATTATTCCGCATAAAAGTACCATATTCAGCGCTAGAGAAAGGCGGACCATTGTCACTGACAACCTCTCTCGGTAAACCAAAGCGTGCAAATGTTTCTCGTAATACCTTAATAACAGCCACGGCTGTTGTTCTTTGCATTTGAAAAATCTCTAACCATTTTGATGCGGAATCTATCAAAACCAAAAATGTCCTACCATGAAAAGGGCCTAAAAAGTCTACATGTAATCGAGTCCATGGGGTCGATGTATAGGGCCAGGGTTGCGGCACAACGCGATCTGGAGCTGGGCCGACTTCTGCGCACGTAGTACAGCTGCGAGCAGTGTTTTCAATATCTGCATCAATGCCCGGCCACCAAAAATAACTTCTAGCCAAAGCTTTCATTTTAACAATACCCATGTGATTCGCATGCAACTCTCTCAACAATATTTCCTGTAAAGCACTTGGTATAACTAACCTATATCCCCATACAATGCAATCCATATCAATGTACAATTCATTCCGTCGCACAAAATATGGTTTAAGTTTTTCTTCCTTACATTGATTTGGCCAGCCACCATAAATATACGTAAAAACTTTCCGCAAAACTTCATCCTTGCTAACATGACTCTTAACTACATCTCTAGTAACTGGAAGAAAATCTTGTACAAAATGAATGTATGTGGTTCCACCAGTTTCCGCCTTCTTTTTGCCTACCGGTAAACGCGACAACGCATCAGCTGCATTCTGTTCACTACGCACATATTCGATAAGGTAATCATACCCCGCGAGTATTACCGCCCACCGTTGCATTCTACTCGCTGCCATCACTGGTATACCTGCCTTACTGCCGAAAATCGTTACCAAAGGTTTGTGATCGGTTCTCAAAGTAAAACGTCGCCCGTATAAATACTGGTGGAATTTCTTAACTCCGTATACGATAGCCAGCGCTTCACGTTCTATCTGTGAGTACGACTTCTCCGCTGCGTTGAGCACGCGCGATGCGAACGCAACCGGCCGCTCGATTCCATCCGGCATGATGTGCGAAATCACGGCGCCTACGCCTACCGCGCTGGCGTCCGTCGTGAGCACTAAAGGCAAATCCAACGTATAATGAGCCAGTACTAAGGTCGAAGTCAACATCTTCTTACTCTGTTAAAGCTAATATCGCACTCATCCGTCCAAGCAAACGTGACATTCTTCTGAAGTAAATTGTATAAAGGTGACAAAATGCCGCTTATATTAGGAACAAATTTGGCGTAATACATCACCATTCCTAAAAACGAGCGCAATTCGGATATATTCGTAGGCACTGGAACCTTCTCTATCGCTTTTACCTTATCGGGGCAAGTTCGCACCCCCTCTTTACTTATAATGAACCCTAAATAAGTAACGGAGTCCGCAAAGAACGAGCATTTCTCTTTTTTAATTTTTAACCCCCATTTGCGTAACCTATCGAATACCTCATGCAGGGTCTCCAGATGTGACTGATCGTCCACCCCTGTAATTATAAGATCATCAAGGAACACACCCACCCTGGGCATATCCCCGAATAACTGCTCTAATTTTCTTTGAAAAATACCCGGACTCGACGATAGTCCATAGATTAACCGATTATACATAAATAGACCTTTGTGCGTATTAATAACTGTATACTTCTTCGAAACATCGTCTAATTCAAATTGCGCGTACGCTTGAGACAAATCAATATTTGTGAATTTCTCCCCGCCATACAACTTAGCTAACAAGTCTTCCGGTCGCGGTAACGGAAAACGGTCCACCTCGAGACATTTGTTCAAAGTTAATTTGAAATCGCCACATACTCGTATGGTTCCGTCTTTTTTCATAACAGGCACGACAGGCGTTGCCCAGTCCGAGCTGCTCACCGGTGTGATCACGCCATCCCTCACCAGCGCGTTCAGGGCTCGTTCAACCGGTTCGCGTAGTGCATATGCTAGAGGCCTCGCGCGTAAAAACACCGGCTTTGCTTCCGGTCGCAAGTGAAAACTCACCGGTCCACCCGTAAATCTCCCTAGGCCCTCTGAGAACACTTCACAATATCTGGAACTGAACGATTCTAAGTTAAAAATATGCCTGTCGACGCCCATCTTATTACAGTCAGCTACCGGATATGTAAGACCTAATTCGCTTATCCATTGTCTACCTAATAAGCTAGTCTTTCCACTGTTAACAATATACAGATCTAAAAACTTATTATTCTGCTTATAAGTTACCAGCACGGATATTTTACCTACCGGTTTAATAATCTCCCCCGTATAATAACGTAAAGTTAAATCACTGGGGCAATTTCAACAAAGCCGTTTTTTCTTGAATTTTGGTGGACTTTTTTATTATTAAGTTTTTTCAACTTTGAACTATGGTTTATTGTTCTTCTTGTTATTGTTTATGCTCTTATTGAATGCCATCAAAATATGTCTTATAAACTCGTGAGAATACGTGTTTAAAATTTTAATGCCACCGAAATGATAAAACTAGCCACCGAAATGATATAAGTAGCCACCGAAATGATAGAAACTGTCCACCGAAATTAAAATTCACTGAAAATATATTAAATATACTACTGAGCAGCCTCAACCATACACTTTAACTAAATAGATGCACTCTTAGCAATTCTGAAAGGTTGTATACTATCATGAGTGACGATTTGTTACGTATGTTCTACTTAATTTTAGATATTCCTCTGGATTTCACACAAAAAAATGCACCTACCTACAATAAAAGGAATAAAATAAAACTAAATGAAAAGACATATATTTTAATTAACATATATGTTAATTAAAATATATGTCTTTTCATTTAGTTTTATACTGATTATAATGAGTCATTATTAACTAAATTATTATCAAAATCGGTTCATTAGTCTTTGAGATAATTGCGGCCATACATACATACATACATACATACATACATACATACATACATACATACATACATACATACATACATACATACATACATACATACATACATACATACATACATACATACATACATACATACATACATACATACATACATACATACATACATACATACATACATACATACATACATACATACATACATACATACATACATACATACATACATACATACATACATACATACATACATACATACATACATACATACATACATACATACATACATACATACATACATACATACATACATACATACATACATACATACATACATACATACATACATACATACATACATACATACATACATACATACATACATACATACATACATACATACATACATACATACATACATACATACATACATACATACATACATACATACATACATACATACATACATACATACATACATACATACATACATACATACATACATACATACATACATACATACATACATACATACATACATACATACATACATACATACATACATACATACATACATACATACATACATACATACATACATACATACATACATACATACATACATACATACATACATACATACATACATACATACATACATACATACATACATACATACATACATACATACATACATACATACATACATACATACATACATACATACATACATACATACATACATACATACATACATACATACATACGTACGGGTCAAATACATAAACTCTTTTTTTGAAGTGGTTTAGTTAAAAAATTACCTGCGGGCCTAAATTTTCATCGAAACAAATAATAATAATCTACTAAAATAATAAAACAATCCACCGAAATGAGACAATTAAACACCGAAATGATAAAGCAATCCACCGAAATGAGATAATTAAGATTTAAAAAAACCGAAATGAGAATTTCTATCATTTCGGTGAGTTTTTTGTCATTTCGGTTGACAATTTAGCCCACCGAATCCACCGAAATGATAACACCGAAATTAGAAATACGGACAAAAATTAGCATTACAGGAAAACTATTTATTACAAGATGATATGAATATTACACAAATAAACGTATTGCAATTACGCACTCTTGAATAGTATTTTATATGTATTAACTAATTGCAAGATAAGTTACACCTGTACACGGAAATGATAAGAAGTTTGTCACATGCCACCGAATTGAACTACTTACTTTTTTTGCGGTAACACGCAGGCAAGCGGTGCATTTCCTCCCACGATAAGCACATAGACCACACTGTTACGTACATTTTAAGCGCACCAGGGGGGAGCTAGAGTTGTCCTATGCAAAACTACAATCGATTAAAAAAAAAACACCGAAATGAGAGGACTTTCTGGGACACAAGCATTTTTACTTACCAGTTATTAAACTAAGTAGATATTATCATAAAATTATTTTATAACTATACTGTCACTATTCACAATTTAAATAAAAGTAGTCATATACCTAAATAAGCAATACTTTTTGATTTATGAGGGAAATTACATTGAAAAAGGTTGTGAGGACAGCTACCGAAATGATAAATTCGGGGCTTTAAAATTTTTTTATTTCCTAAACTGCAGTCCTAATCAATAAATATTTATTGTCTCGCATAGGTATCTACCTATTCTACCTAGAAAAAAATATTAGATCTTTATACTAACGTTGGACAGTACCGATTTCACCCATGCCGTGCGAATTTTGCTGTTGGGAAATCCACCCCACTGTCTTTTAGTTTAACATCCGGGAAAAGACTCTTATAACAATCCATACCTATACACGAAATTGCACAACCCGTGTCAATCTCCATCGGTAACTTATGGTTATTTATGTATATATCAACGACGTACGGTCCATATTTTAACAACTGTCTCGACTCCATCGAAAAGTTATTTACCTCATCACTAATTTCGTCGCTGCTATCCGAGTGTACCACCTCTTCGTGATTCATACCTTGCATCGCCGCCCCCTGACGTAAGTTAGGGCACATAGCACGTAGATGTCCGCGCCGAGTACATACCCTACAAACATACATCCTATATTTGCAGGTAGAACTGGGATGGATTCGCCCACAAACGGCACATTCCTCCTTCTTTTTAATCATATCAGATTTAAAATTTTGGGCATCGTCATTTCGCACTTTTCCGCCATCCGCCCCACTCATGCCGCTCGGGCCACCGCTGAACGTCGCGTAATGCGGCCGGCCGCGGCCGCCGCGGTTGCTTCGTGTCTTGTTTCCAGCCGTTATTTTGTACATCTTTGTATCCTCTATCTCGCTCTCTCGACTCGTAGCACCGCCCCGCCTGGCTTCTGCAGATGAAACGCCACTGTCCCCGGCACGCTCCTGCACCAGGGCCGCATCTGCCTCCGCCGCCTCCATGGCTACTGCTAACTTAAAAGCCTTGTCAAACGTGATATCATCCTCAGTGAACAGCCTTTGCCTTATCGTTTCACTAAACAAACCGCACACGAATTGATCTCTTAGGTTTTCCTTAATATAATCCGGTGTAAAGCGACAGTGTTTCGTTAATTTTTTTAATTCTGCCAAGTAATCCGCGATGCTCTCGTTTCGTTGTTGAAAACGTCTCCGAAATTTAAAACGTTCCGCCAATACGCTAGGTTTAGGTTGCAAATGCTCCTTCATGACTACGACTAGTTCATCAAATGTTTTTTTAGATGGTTTAACTGGTGTACATAAGTTAACCATTAACTCATACGCTTCGCCACCCACCACCGTTATAAGCGTAGCTACTTTAACTCCTGGCTTAACCTCGTTCGCAATGAAATATTGCTCTAATCGGTCCACGTATAAATCCCAATTGCCTTGGCTTACATCGAAAGCTCCCATTTTGCCCACCGACATCGTGGCAATCGTGAGGTACCTACTCGATGTAATTTCTGCAAAAAACACTAACGCTTTTCCTATACACGCGATAAAAACAATAATTTATGCTCGTCGCCAATGTAATATATACACAAGGAAAATAACACGTCTTTTATATTTAGCTTTTATTAGAGAGAGAATGACAGACAATCACCTGACATAATCCAAAAGTGTTATAAAACTACAATAAAACCTTAGCCTATCTTACAGTTTCATTTTGCGCTTTCTACAAGCACGTAAAATGGACGGTGGTAGCATTGGAGATGACTCAATATTTGCTGTTTGTCTGGTTCGACGTGTCCTTACTCTTGATGTAAATGGTGTCCCTACAGAACTCGTCAAAGGTGTTTCCGGTACATAGCATGGTGGTAGATTTGAAGGGATAGCTACGAGTGGTGAAAATTCTGTATTTAGTGACTGTGTGGTTTGACTTACATAGGTATCACTGATATCTTCGTTCCGCCTAGAATTACCTGGTTCATGATCTATGTCATCGCAGTCGCTAAGATCTTCAAGTAAGTCGTAAACGAGGTTGGTGATGAGTCACTACGAGCATTGAGAAAAACCTTACGTCCTTCTATTCTTCTTTCCTCATCGTCATCAGATTCCAAATCGGAATCTTCAGAGTCTAAAGGAGGTACAAGTGCAAGAATTTGCTTAGATCTCCAATTTTTCCTGCCATATCACTGAAAAAAAGGACAAAAGGTAAAAAAGTGAAAGGTTTTGTTCAATAAATAATAAATATTACGGTTCGAATTGTGGGCATTGTCCGTTATATTTGACAAACATTAAGAGCACAACTTTTAAGCATTTACATGCAACGTCCGTTTTAAGTGACAAACAGAAAAATTACAACTTTGAAGGGATTACAGGCAATGTCAGTTTTAAGTGACACTTAGATTTATTCACGTATCAACACAAAATTGTAAATAATTTTAGCAAAATAACTACTTTAGACAATCATTTAACTATTATTTAATCCTATGAACAAATAAAAATTATGTAAAACGAAGTATTACTTACTTTATCAATTTTTTTATGAAGAGCACAAAACGTTACGGCCGTTACAATTTTTCGAATGACTGGTGCTGGTCACGCGTCTAGTGCATGCCTGTTCTCACTACTAAGAAAGGAAAGAGATAAGCCTCATAAAGGCTACGTACCACGCAAATCACACGGGAGTTACTTCAAATTACACTTGTGTGCGTTTTATGAATACGTCCTTTGGAACGGACAAAATCTATTTAAGGGCTAATCGGTGAAGAGAAAAGGTAAGTACTTACTGACTTGCATTGCATACCTACCAAAAAACGCGAGAACGCAAAAACGCATGTGGATTGTGGTGGCTAAATAAACCTAGCTTAATCTAGTCTAGAGTCTAGACTCTAGACTAACAAGCAAATGTTATATTCTTTCAACTACTAAATTGCTGTAATAAGAATGGCAGGCGTTAAAGATCAATGCTATTCTTTATTACCTACTAAATTTTGGTGTGATCTGTGCGGTATTTAAACTATCTAGCTATTTGTTTTACCTAAACTGCTTTAGTATTTTATCTTCTGCTTTTATCATCTAAGTATACTTAAAGCAAATAATGACTTTAAATTAATTAGGTACTTACTTAGTTCTTACTTACTTAGGTACTTACTTAGGCCGCTATCCCACTGGCGTTTTGCGAGCGTTGTCGTTTCTCCAACGTCTGCGCAGCGACAACGTCGCGTTGACGCGACGTCAACGTTGAGAGTGTCCAATAGTAGGGGAGCCCGAGAGGGAATTTTTGGATTTACTCGAACGCGTCAGATTAAGATAAGAGAGGCGAGGCATCTTGCATCCTGCTGAGTACCCTCTACCATATATAAGCCCTTTAAATAGAGCAGCGCGCAAAATAAAAAAAATTATGGACATAAATACTCAAAAACGTCAGATTAAGATACGGTGGGTTAACTACGAGCTAAGAAAAGTATATTTAGAAAATCAGACTATTTGAACGTAACGTACGAGAATGGGAGCGTTACAAAGTTGCAAAAAAAAAAACATCATCTTGACCTTCTCGAATCTCAAGGGTGGTTGAATTTTTTTCTATTTTGAAGGAAATGATAAAAAATAACAAAAAAATATAATCAGCCAATTTTCACAAGCCAAAGTTATAAAAATCGTCTATTGAAGATGAGAGCGTGCAGCTAGAAGCTTTCCCCACCACTGAAATGGAAAACCTTATATAACCTTTTATCTTCCTATCAACTAATCTATCAAACCTTTTATTCTTCCTATCAACTAGGTAATCTATAAAATCTACTAGGTCCCGACGACGCTCGAGTAAATCCACATTTAGCATCCTCGGCTCCCCTACTATAATGGCAATCGTTCACGCTTCGACTTCGCAACGTCAACGCAACGTTAACGTGGCGACAATGCTGTGCAGACGTTGGAGAGACGCCAACGCTCGCAAAACGCCAGTGGGATAGGGGCCTTAGTTCTTTTTCTAAACACAAATGTAATGTCAGAATGACAGCCCTATTCCTAACCCTATTCTTCTCGCGTCATGTATCTATACTAATATAATAAAGCGGAAGAGTTTGTTTGTTTGAACGCGCTAATCTCTGGAAGTACCAGTCGGATTTGAAAAATTCTTTTTGTATTTGGTAGTACAATTTTCTGGGAAGGTTATAGGCTATTTAGTATCCCTAAAATCCTCCCCTAAGGGGGTAAAATGGGGGTATAAAGTTTGTATGAAAGTCCTATGTTTTTAAAGTTACAGACCTGAAAATCGGCATTTAGATTATTGGTTTTAAATAATATAAACCTGTGTATTTTATTCTGAAAAATCTTCCCTTAAGGGTGGTAAAATAGGGGTTGAAAGTTTTTATGTTAAGTTTTAATTATTGTTATTATCAACTTGATATTTTGAAGATAGGTTCATTCTAGGGCTTAGATATCAGCCTAGAAAAGATTTCACGAAAATCCTCCCCTAAGGGGGTAAAATGGGGGTAGGAAGGTTATATGAAAGTTCTATGTTTTTGAAGTTACAGATATGAAAATAGGCATTTAGATTATAAATTTTAAATAATAAAAACCTGTATAAGGTGTTCTGGAAAATCTCCCCTTAAGGGTGGTAAAAAAGGGGATGAAACTTTTTATGTGAAGTTTTATTTATTGTTATTATTAACTTGAAATTTGGAAGTTAGGTTCTTTCTAGGGGGTAGGCATAAGCTAAGAAAAATTTGACGAAAATCCACCCCGAGGGGGGTAAAATGGTTTCCTTTCGACATATTATTATCATCGGACATTTAACTACAGATTGACGTGATTTTTTGCAGTTGCATTTTTTTAGTTCAGGACCTGGAAAGTGACAGGCTACTATTTTATCCCGGGGAAACAAAGGGTTCCCGTTTAAAATTTTTTAACGCGGACGAAGTCGCGGGCAACAGCTAGTTAGGAATACCAGTGATTCCCAAACATTTATGATTTTCAAGTTTCAAGAGTATGTTAGCTCACCTACCAAAAAAGGGCCTCAAAGGGACAATGATTAATTTTCCTAATTTCTATAATTAGTTTTAAACTGGTACACTGCTCAAGTCTGCTAACAATCAGGTTGCATTTTTATTAGTCAAAATATAGGTAACTACATATTACAAACCTCAAACATAATGATAATATTGTAATTTATTACTATACCAGCTGTAATGTACTGACTAGAATTATTGAATAGATGATGTCTCACGCGCCTACGTCACACGTGCGAAGTCGAGGTGGGGAGTTAGTCGTGTTCGGACAGCGGGACCATAGATAATACACTACTACCCCCGACATTCACCATTTTGTGTCGGCGGCCATCTTGAATTTGCAATAGTGCTATTCTACTAGTCAAGCCCTTTAATTTGATACCCATATTAAGGGAGTTGTGAAAAAATATGTAATTCGCCATTTTGTAGCGGCGGCCATCTTGGATCGATTTTCATCAAACATAGCGAACAACACTCTCGACTAATTCACCTTTCAAACAAAGAAAACCGCATTCAAATCGGTCCACCCGTTTGAACGCTACAGGGGAACAGACAGACACACACATACACACACACACACACACAGACACGTCAAACATATAACACCCCGTCGTTTTTGCGTCGGGGGTTAAGAATCTATGGATCTTGATTATCAATGAAGTATTACTTAACTAATGATGTATTTATTCACCTCACTGTTGAATAGGTAATAGGTTGAGAAGCTCTGTATATTCCTACATAAATTGATATAACGAGTACGACGTCATTCATCGTTGTGACTTGTGACTTGTGTTTGTGAAATGTGAGGTTAGAGGTACATGGGTACATCATACGTCAGAACTCAGAAGTCGGAAACTTCATTCAAGGATGGTTTATAAAAGTTAACTACATAAACTGTGCCTTAACACAGTTTTTACACCAACCTTGAGCGAACAAGTAATTTATTGGTAATTAACCCAGTGAATCAGTTAATAAATACCTAATCTAACCTCATACCTTCATCCGTAGTCATAGTTTCCGTCAGTGGTCAGTACTCAGTAATGAAAGAAATACGGCAAACGTAGCATTGGACTTGTAGCTAAAGTTTTGTAAGTACTTTTTTTTTACTATTTCACTGTGTTTTATTTCCGAAAGCCTTGGTCGTAGCCTTCAGTGAAGCGTGCGAAATCGTCCCCAAAAAACAGCCGTCGGTTCTAACACAAGCCGTATACAACAAGTGCCGTGGAACAACTGAAATCGTGAAATCGCATCACCTTATCTTATCAGCGTAGATTATGTACACAAGTGTTAAATTCATACTGTGTAATGGCCAGAACCTTACATATCAGCATCCATGCGGGTACCGTGACGTGGGAACAGATTTTATTGAAAACCAGGGAAACATGGAGCGCAAAGATTTGACCCTCAGTTTCCATATCATAAAGCGAGGTAGTGTTTGTGTGTGAAGTGTTTGTGTTTGTTTATTATTCTTATTGGTAACATATGGAGCAGCTGCACAATTGAAAACAAAGAAATAAAGTTTTAAGCCTAGTTGCAGAGGTGGTATACAAAAACATTTTTAGAAAAAAAAGATGACATACACAACAGGAAAATTAAATACCTATAGAATATGGGGAATGTGGTATTGTGGGAATAAGTGTTAAAGTTATTTAATAAAATTCCACAGTTCCACAAGTTCAAGAAATCTATTAAAAAATAAGTAAATGTACTCATAAAAAAGCATATCATACGATAGAAGATTATATTGTATTAAAATAAATAATAAGTGTGTGTGGATTTGACTCGCTCCAACAATTAGTGAAACTCAGTGAGGTGTAATAAATACATCATTGGTGAAACTGCTATTAATTGTATACATATGTATTACTATTATTATTTAAATTATTTGTAAAGAGTAAAATTCTTATTGGTTCTAGAGACAGTTCAAAAAAAAAATCTGTCCTATTCTGTACAATATTCAATGTTATGATCATGATAATATAATGTAGCATTCATAATTTAAACTCAGTATTAATTTCTTCTTTTTTTATTACCACTCACTGTTATTAGTGATTATAAATATGTATTTGAAACAAAGTTAAATTTTGTAACAATACAATTTAAAGAACTCGCCTTACTATCCTAATTGAAATAGTAATTAATACCACTAATGTCCTAAATACCAAATAAGATAAAAATATAAAATCAAATAAATACACAAATGTTATTCTCCCTTAAAAACTACTGTTTCTTATTGAAAACTAAAACACAGATTAATATTCTAATATTAAATGTTGTACATACATGTATAGCCTTCACTCTTAATCTTTTATAAACAATATTAGGTATGTTGAATTAGAAATCATATTACTGTAGCGTGGATTGATAACAATGACTGCTATTTTCCAACTTATTGTTGTAACAGGAAAGCCACAATAGTATTATCTAGATAACTGTGAATTTTTTGGCGTGCCTAACAAGACTGAACCTCATTTTAAATTATTTCTTCGCATTTAAAATCTTAAAATGGCAAGAAAAAGCTGATTTGTGTCTTAAATTCTGTATCTTAAAAAAATTGGTTGTGGGGCATCATCATAACCATCATTGTCATTATCAGGACATTACAGGCTCAATACAGAGCACAGAGAGAGAATGAGAAGGGTTTAGGCTATAGTCCACCACGCTGGCCAAATGTGAATTGGTAGACCACAAATATTATGGAGAACTCTCAGGCATGCAGGTTTCCTTACAATGTTCTCCTTCACCATTAAAGCGAGTGATATTTAATTGCTTAAAATGCACATAAAGTTAAGAGTTATGCGCTGGGGATCAAACTTTTTCCCCCCCATAGGGAGACGGATGTCTTGCCCACTAGGCTATCTATGTGGGGGTATATACTAATCAAAATTGTTAATTTTCAGATGAGGAACTTTACAGTTACACAAACTACGGTATGGACACTCCCACCCCGACCACCACGCCTGGCGACTGCTTTCAGAACGTGTTTCACAACTTGGACTCACTGTCATCTCCATGTTTGGACTCGGACTTTGATGAGAGCCTCGCAGTCCCAGAGTCCTTGTCGGTGATTGATGTTGAGAAGCAAAAAGAGGAGACAGACGCTTCTGGTATGTTCTGGATTATTTATTAACAATATCATAAAAAAGATGAGGTTCTCAAATGGACTTATATTTGTATCATTCTTTTACATTTGAAAGGGTAATTTGGTAGAGATCTAATGCAGATGTTGGAGGATGGAGACAGAACTCCTTCTTTTTAAATTAAATTATTTATTACAAAAAAAACTTTACTTAATAAATAATAATAAAAAATAATGAGCATATCAAAAAAACATGCAAATTGGTCCCATAATATTGGAGAAATTGTAAAATGCATAGAATTTTTAAATACGTACCTATCCACAGAAATGATAGCCTCCTTCTTTTTTGACATTAAATGGTTGCAACTTGCAAAAATAAACAATAAACTTATTCAGGAAATATGATATACTAGTGGTCCGCCCCGGCTTCGCCCGTGGTACATATATAGCCTATAGCACTCAAGGATTACGTACATATTCAACGGTGAAAGAATTTTTGAAATCTGTCCAGTAGTTCCTGAGATTACCGCATTCAAACAAACAAACTCTTCCGCTTTATTATATTAGTATAGATTTAACTTTCACAAGTCCATGAAATGTTGACATTTGATGAATCATATATTTTATCAGCAGATTACAATAGATCTTATCAGAAAACAATATAATTGTGTTTGTTCAACAAGTTTTATGAGTCAGTTAAGTAGTTAATTGAATTAAACCATGGGGCCTACTGCAGTACCTACCTAACACATAAGTTGTGATCATCAGTCCTGAGTCCTGACTGTCTGAATTTACTTATGGCTCTCCTGCTACAACTATGCATTCTATGAGACAATGCAATGGTGATACCTATGTCGTCAAGGACTAGGCTATACATAAATCGAGCGAGTCCTGAGTCCTGACTGTCTGAATTTACTTATGGCTCTCCTGCTACAACTGTGCATTCTATGAGACAATGCAATGGTGATACCTATGTCGTCAAGGACAACGCTATACATAAATCGAGCGAGTCCTGAGTCCTGACTGTCTGAATTTACTTATGGCTCTCCTGCTACAACTGTGCATTCTATGAGACAATGCAATGGTGATACCTATGTCGTCAAGGACAACGCTATACATAAATCGAGCGAGTCCTGAGTCCTGACTGTCTGAATTTACTTATGGCTCTCCTGCTACAACTGTGCATTCTATGAGACAATGCAATGGTGATACCTATGTCGTCAAGGACAACGCTATACATAAATCGAGCGGGACAAGGACAATGTTATGTTACTATCTATCTATCTATTCTGTAATAATAAAGAGGCTTGTCCTGACTGACTGACGAATGAACAGCCTAAACCACTGAAGCTAGAAACTTGAAATTCTCACAGTAGCTTCCTTTTACACGTAGGCGCACACTAAGAAAGGATTATTGTAAATTCCACCCTTAAGGGGGTTAAATAGGGGATGAAAGTTTGTATGAAAGTCCGTCATTTTTAAAGTTATATCAATGAAAATCGGTATTACGGTAGTACGGTCGGTTAAAAATAAAGAATTAATTGTTTCAGGAATTTTGGAAATTCCACCCCCAAGTGGGTTAAAGAGATCCCCTCTTTTATAAGAATCCAAGCGTACGAAGTCGCTGGCATCAGCTAGTTACTATTATTTATAAGAGTAATAAGTTGCGGGTGACGGTGACTGTTGCCTAGGTATAACCCCCGGCACGTAAGTCGAGCGGTGAGCTTCAAGTGCGCGCAGCGTCGTGCGAGTGAGCGGGACATAATACGATTGGAGAGCCAATCAACGCTTACGACGGATCCGCGAGAGCTAATCAGTGTTTACGAACGATCCCCACGCCCTCCCTGCGACCCTCTCACACCCCGAGATACCTCATTTTCGACTTCTGCGCATTGAAGGTCACCGCTCGACTTATTTGCCGTGACTTGTATAAATGCTTGTAATTAGGCTTCGTTCGCGGCATAGGACTATTACCAAAGAATCACGGCATTGACAACGGAGAGCGACAAAAATCCAAAAGTTTACTAGCAGGAAATAGCATAGTTATAATTATTCACAAAGATTAGATTGATTGTTATTAGTAATTAATCTCTAATTGATATAATTAGGTAAACAGACGATTAGTTACAGTTGTTAGAAGGTTATCATAAATATTATAATTATTGATCAGATTATAACATTCACTTGTCTATTGTCTATTACTGTATCTACTTGCCGAATTTGATTCAGCCTTAAGTTCCTGAGAACGCTTTCCAATGTCCCGATACTATAAGACCAATAAAAAGCCAATGATTGCGTCAGTAACTTCCTCGTTGGTCTAGTGGTTAGCATATTCGACTGCAGATCACGAGGTTCCGGGTTCGATTCTGTCAAGAAATTCTCAGCCCGAAGTTTGTAGTTGGCGATGTTCTACCCCCGTGCCTCGGAAGCACGTTAAGCAGTCGGTCCCGGTTATTATCACTATCATGTGACAATAGTCGTTAAAGCCCGACAAACCGCATTGGAGCAGCGTGGCGGTTCTAAGCTCTAAATCCCTCTCTCCTATGAGAGGAGGCCTGTGCCCAGCAGTGGGACGTAAAAAGGCTGTAGTGGTGGTAGTGGATTACGTCAGTTCTGTAAACTGAACAATCCACAGCACTATCTGTATCACTACATAGTATAAAACAAAGTCGCTTTTTCTGTCCCTATATCCCTATGTATGCTTGAATCTTTAAAACTACGCAACGGATTTTGATGCGGTTTTTTTTAACAGATAGAGTGATTCAATAGGAAGGTTTATAAGTTAAAAAATTGGACCCGGTAGGTGGCGCTAATAGCGGGCAGGACGACGTCTGCCGGGTCCGCTAGTTACATATAATTAGAGCAATATACAGAAGTGTGTGGCCTTTAGCAAAGTAATGTCTAAACTATATTCAACATCTTAACCTGAAATGTTTATTTCCAGCGCCGCTAGCTACCTCAGTGCCATACAAAGCGATACACGCTCCTCCCGTTAAATTCAATTCGGTGAACAGAAAAGTTTTCATTCCGGGTGTGGAAATAAAGGTCAGATTCGTCGAAAACGAGAGGAGCGTTACCACACACTTGCTTAATCCTAATCTGTAAGTATAGTAATTTAATGATTTTCTATGAATACTTCGTTTTACATATCGCTATGCGGTGATAGCCTAGTGGTTAAGACTTCGGCCTCCGTAGGAGGAACCGAGTTAGATCCCCGACACGCATCCTATTATCAATAACTGCCTCGTTGGTCTAGCGGTTAGCACGTTCGACTGTGGATCACGAGGTCCTGGGTTCGATTCCCGGGTCGGGCCTAAAAAAAATATGAGGTTGGGTCTTTCTGTCAAGAAATTCTCAGTGCCAGCCCGGAGTTGGAAGTTGGCGGTGTTAGATACACCCCGTGCCTCGGGGAGCACGTAAAGCCGTCGGTCCTGCGCCTAATCTCTCTCCGGTCCTGTCGCATTGGCGTCTCATCGGACTATGAGAGTGAGGGAATAGAGAGTGCACCTGTGCGCACACACTTGTACACTATAATATCTCCTGCGCAGATGGCTAGTCTCTGCCTTGGTTGACATTGGCCGCCGTGGCCGAAATTCGGTCAGGAGGACATTATTATTATTATTATTATCACTAACAGGCACTCCGAGCATAGCTCTCCATCGACTCTGACTCTGAGTTTCCTTATAACGGGTGTAAGGGGCCCGTTATTGGAAACAAAGACAGATGATAGTCGTGATGATTTCCAATAGTAATAAATTAATAATCTGATGGTAAGTAATAGTACTGACAAGAAGGATACCATAAATAACGCAAAAAAAAAATTAAAATATTTCCGGTATTTTTTAAAAGTTCGCAATGTAATGCAATCAGCTGACGCCCAAATACCTAAATTTGTCACCGGGCGCCCGCCACTCGCAGGGCATTGACCCCGAGTTGTGCACACTGCTCATTTGGCGGTTTGAAAAATATTAAGTACTACACTAAATACAAATGGTTATTGGTATTGGATTGTGTTTGGGTAGTATAATAGCGCTAAGTTTTTGATAGCGGTCCCCTTGTACCCTGTAGGATATATTTTCAAAAAAACTTTCGATGGAGCACGGCCTTTCTTCGATTTATTGTAATAATAAAAACAATATCTCACAACAAGACAAGTACGTTTATCACGTAGTGGAAAAATAATACCTTCAACAGCTCATATGGAACGCGATTACTCATCACATTGTAGTCTCCATAGTTACCCATAGAACGCTCGGCAGCTTGCCGTAAATAGATTTGTTACCTCCATTATTGTTAACTGGTTTAATCCAATGGTTTCTATATATAAAACACTGTTTTCGGTAGCAAAGTTTCTTGATATAACCGTGAGAAAAAAACGCACGGGTGTTGAGTCATTTTAGATTAATTAGGTACTTAAATAAAGTACAAGCTACTATGTGCCTATTTTCGTAGAGAAATCTCTAAATTAAATTGATAGGTTTAAAATTAGTGCTATACTTTTCACATTGTTTCCTGAGGAAAGGTATATACTGGTTATGGACTTTTCAACTTATTGATGGCATGCTAGAACTATAGAATTAATATGTACTATAGTACAACACTACAACAGTCAATTTTGAATTACTACATAAAAATATGACTGACCCAGACTCCCCTCTCCAATCTATCAACGTAGAAATAGCCTAGCAGCGTTGTATAGCGTTGTCATTTGCAGTAGCAATAGGAATTTAAATTAGTTCATGCATGAAACATTGTACTAGGCTATCACTAGCTGTGATAGCCTAGTGGTTAGGACGACCGACTTCTAATCGGAGGTCGTGGGTTCGATCCCGGGCACGCACCTCTAACTTTTCGGAGTTATGTGTGTTTTAAGTATTTAAATATCACTTGCTTTAACGGTAAAGGGAAACATCGTGAGGAAACCTGCATGCCTGAGAGTTCTCCATAACGTTCTCAAAGGTGTGTAAAGTCTGCCAATCCGCTTGGCCAGCGTGGTAGACTATTCCCAAAACCCTTCTCACTCTGAGAGGAGACCCGTGCTCTGTAGTGAGCCGGTAATGGGTTGATCATGATGATGATGATGATGATGATGAAACATTGGGGGTGTGATGATAAACTATGCTATGATAATACATACAATAAATTTTACAAGAGCATTTTTTTTTAGATACACAATAAACCTTCAGCATGGAGACTTCACATGGACGATCAAAAAGCGTTACAAACACATCCTGTATCTACACCAGCAACTGTCCCTATACAGGGCGTCCCTCAAAGTGCCTTTTCCGACTAAAACACACAAGTCAAGACGGGCAAGTTTCAAAAACACTTACGAAAATGAGGAAAAAGCTGAGAGGGTAGCTTTGGAGGCCGCGCCGAGGAGTAATTCGAATAAACGACGAGAAGTGAGGACAAGGAAAAGAAAAGGCGCTTTGCCCAGGTATGGTATGAAATTGCAGGATGATATGAGAAGTGAAGCCCTGGTCACAAACAGTGGGGCTATTCTCTAACTTAGTTACCAACAGTAAATGGTTGTCAACTAATTAGTTCGATATACATTGCATTTTTAATGTGTGAAATGAAATCACTGTTTATATTTCCGGTGGCTATCATTTGTAACTGAGTTAGAGAATAGCCCCCCCCCCCCCCTCCCAGGATGGCAGCGAGGCGTGACGGTGGCGGCAGCACGGCAGAGCGTTAGAATGGATGAACGATTTGTATATTACAGGGAACTTTATAAGGCATGTGTCACACCGTAAGAATATGTATAGCGCACTCCGCAGTGTGAATGCCTTCGTACCGTACAAGTTCCGTAAGACTTATATTATGTGATCTAACATTGAACCGAACTGGATTTATTAGTTGAACAAATATTTCACATACTCGCATTCTTCTCGCTGAGTGTTGTTGTTGGTGTTCGGTTTGCACCCATACGACAGGGCTCGGATAGGCTTGAAAGTGCTTTTACGCATGTACATTTTTAGGGTTCCGTACCCAAAGGGTAAAAACGGAGCCCTATTAATGTCACTCGGCTGTCTGTCTGTCTGTCCGTCTGTCCGCCGGTCACAGGTCTCTAGCTCACAGACGAAATGAGTTACAAACCTGAAATTTTGGTATTTGGTGTAAAACGTTGACCCAAAATCAAATATTGAATTAAAAATTGAATTAAATTATTTTTCAGGGGGGCTCTCATACATGAGAAAGGAGCCGGAAAAAAAAAATTTTTTCTTACCCTAGCTTGTGGGGTATCATTGTTTAGAGCTCAATGAGTAGAGTACGAATATATATTTTTTTAATTTTTTGCTTAAAAAGTAACGAAATGGGGGGTCATCAAAATTGTCAGTTTTAGACCATTTTTGTGACGGGGGCTATCTAAAAAATTAAACTAGTTAGGAATATGATATTTCGGTATATTATGTACTATATGCTCTATTTGTACAACAAATACTGAAAACAACGATTCATAAAATAGTTTATAAGCTGTGACCAAAACAAACGAACTTATTTTGCGTTTTTCTTTCACGGTTTCTTGCGATGTCTAACTCGGAAATTAAATATTTCTTAGACCCAAAATATTATATTGTTCATAATTATGTACGGAACCCTGAAAGAGCGAGGCCCGACTCGCACTTGGCTGATTTTTTAAAATGTGTGTGATACTTCTGTGTCTCAGTAATATGTATCTCAATTATTATTCTAAACAACTGTACGAAACACGAGCTTAAGTCCAGTATCGAGTTTTCACTCAAAAAGTAGGTACTGTTTGGGGGAAATGTTTGAAGATTTTCACCAATATTCAAATTATTTTGTAGATTTCCTCGGAAACCAGAGGTGATGGTGACATACGAAGGAATACAGCTACGTATGAAGCAACTCGAAGAATATCTGTATAATCTACTCAACATATCTATATATAGAAATCATCATGAAACGGTGAGAAAATTTTTAACCTTCCACACTCAAACGGTAACCCTATTAAATTACAAGTATTTTTCACAAATATTTTTGCATAATATTGACAAAAAATGGGGTAAAGTCAGAAACTGTTTAAACGCAATGGGTAATAAGGCTTATGAATTTCAGGTGAAATTCCTGGAGGTGTCACAGCTGTCCTTCATCAAGGAGCTGGGCACAAAGGGCAAGGAGGGCATCATACAGAAGCGTACCGGGTCTACGAGGCCCGGTCAAGCCGGGTGCAACTGCTTCGGCCTTTTGGGAAACATGGTGTGTGTCAGGTTAGTTTAGGCATGGATTAAAGAAAAGGTTATGAAAAGCGACAAAAAAATTGTCCTTTGCTCTTTATCCATACATCATCATCATCATCATCATGATCAACCCATTACCGGCTCACTACAGAGCACGGGTCTCCTCTCAGAGTGAGAAGGGGTTTGGCCATAGTCTACCACGCTGGCCAAGCGGATTGGCAGACTTCACACACCTTTGAGAACGTTATGGAGAACTCTCAGGCATGCAGGTTTCCTCACGATGTTTTCCTTCACCGTTAAAGCAAGTGATATTTAAATACTTAAAACGCACATAACTCCGAAAAGTTAGAGGTGCGTGCCCCGGGATCGAACCCACGACCTCCGATTAGAAGTCGGTTGTCCTAACCACTAGGCTATCACAGCTTCGATCTGTGTGAGCTCTTGTATCCATACATACAATTATGTAAGAAGAATCGCTAACCTAGCCAACACGTGGCACGTTATGAACATGCAATTAACTTCCCTATCTAATTATGGCCTCCGAGGAACCCCTTTTAGCCATACCAGCGCCACCATAAGACCACACAATAGGGCAATCCAATATCACAATTAACCACACCAAAATTGGAACATATACCAAATCGCTCACCGAATACCACCCTCTTTACATAAATTACTTTACATTTACTGAACCAAATCGACATAGTAATGTAAGTAAACTCCATAATAACAACTGTGTTAAATAACTCAGTTTATTTAACACAGACACGATCGCACTTGAAGCGTACTCAAAAGAGTCTCTTTTGCTGAGCTGTAATCCCTTATAATATTGCGTTGCAGACCTTATTTACCATTTTTTTAAATATCGTCTTTTTCTAACTTTATATATTTAGGTTAATAATGCGGATTATAATAACTCAAAACCTAATTATGCTAACAATTAATACATACACATCATTAAAATTGTAGTTGTTTGTGTGATTTCGAAATAACTCTCTTAGTAATCTCATATGATTATATTTGACCGATAGAATGACCGAAATGAAACGCACTGTTTTAATTTTTATGGTCTATCTATTTTTGGTAAAATTTTTGGAACAGCTAAATTTTCGATTTTGAGGGTACTTCCACAGGCAGGTAGAAGATTAATATGAGGAGTGATCTAGACTACTTTTTAACCCAATCAAAGAGTTCCAACGGGATTTATAAAAATACCCTTAATCTAAGATGAAGTCGTAGGCATCAGCGTAAAACAAGCATTCAGTGTAAAACAAAAACAGAACTCAAAAGATTTTTTTTTTGCATACATATTTCGTTTAGTGTGACCGATTCTAAGAAGTGTTTTTGTTAGTGCATTTTTGCATGTTTCATTAAGAATATTTCAGATTCCATGAGTTGTTTTTAACCCCCAACGCAAAAACGACGGGGTAAGTATAACGTGTCTGTCTGTGTGTGTGTGTGTCTGTCTGTCTGTTTTTGTTTGAAAGGTGAATTAGTCGGGAGTGTTCTAAGCTATGTTTGATGAAAATCGGTCCAAGATGGCCGCCGCCACAAAATGGCGGATTACATATTTATTCTTAACTCCCTCAATATGGGTATCAAATAAAAGTGCTTGACTAGTAGAATACTGCACACTGGTAAATTTCTAATCCAAGATGGCCGCCACCACAAAATGGCGAATGTCGGGGTTTTTTTTTAATTTTGAATTAATACTTGTTGTAGATGCAACTACTTCTGCACGGGCCTAGTGTGCGCCAAGTGGCAGGAGCGGTGGTTCTTCGTGAAGGACACGTTTTTCGGCTACATACGACCGAGCGACGGCACGGTCAAAGGTGTCATGCTTTTTGATCAAGGGTTAGTAATTATGCCAATTCTGATACTCATTGTGGCCCTTTCTAATATTTTACACACTATTGTATATTGTATTGTACATGATTTATATACATTTCTGTCATATTACATTTGACGGTCCATATTAATAAAAATATAAACACTGTTTATACATTGCTTACATACATTTCTGTCATACATTTGATGGGCATTACTAATTGAAATTTAAACATTGCTTATACATGGTTTGTACACATTCTGTCAAACATTTGACAGCGCTTACTAATAAAGATTTAAAACTATTTTTATAAGTGGCTTAAGAACATTTCTGTCATACATTTGACGATCCTACTAATTAAACACTTTTTATACTTACACGAAATACGGTGACGGCCCTTGCTAATAGAATAGAATAGAATAGAAAAGTTTTTTATTCAAATAAACTTTTACAAGTACTTTTGAATCGTCAATTGAATCTACCACTGGTTCGGAATGCCGTTAAAATATAAATAAAATAAATATGCCGTTAAATAAAAATCTAAACAGTGTGTATAAGCCAACTTAGAATAATTACAACAATTTTATTGTTCGTTACATGCAGCTGAAACGAAATCGTAAGTTAATTAAAATATTACTCTTTATTGTTATAAGGTTATATTCGTAATGGAGCTATTCCCAATATTCGATATTGCACTGCGATTGTTTAGACATTACTTCATGTACAGCTGTTAAGTAACGTGGAACCTGATATGCGTGTAAACATACAAGTAGAAAATAACCATAATACAAGGAGTATACAATTACCTTATAAGTTCATGGAAGTGATCACTTTTAGTGATAAGATTACCTTTTGTATGTAAATGAATCTTTTGTAGCTACCTATTCTTTGTTTTTGTACGCATTGAAGATATTTAAATGAAATCTATACAAATACATCTACGTGACTGTGATTCCTAAAAAAACTGTCTTTTAGCTGAAACAACCATTACCTATTTCAATACGTCCGGGATAATCTTCGAAGCTATATTCAGCTTACCTGGAAGAGGCATGGCAGCACCAGACCAGGAATCGAACCGGGAACCCACTGCGTCAGGCAGATCGTCAACCATAGTATTTAGAGATGTAACAGTACGAAGACGCGAACAAAAGGAAGCAAATAGCTCATTACTGATTCTGTAGGTTTGAAGTATCTAGCGGGATGTATTCCACGGGGCTCAGCAACGGTCTGCAGATCCTGAACAACAGCCGGCAGATGGTGATCAAGTGCTGGACCAAGAGGAAGAGCAAGGAGTGGATGCAGTACCTGAAGACTGTCGCCAACCAATCCGGTGAGTTGACGTCGTGAAGTGGAAACCAACATTCGGAACTTCCAGATTCAGAACTTGTCTTATAATTTGGTGGAAGATTTTATGTGGGATGATTAGAACAGGATCCCTCTCTAAACACGCACAATTGCTTGTTTATTTCTAATAAATTAGAAATTGGATGACCGAACATCTTTATACCAATTTTGATGACAAAGTCGACTGCCGCTGCCGTATAAAGACTTCTAAGTAAGATTTTGCATAATTCATATTCGTTCCAAGTTACTTAACACGCTTGCATCTTAGGCTATATCGAAACATAAAGTCAAGTCAAAATCGATATTAGGTCAGACGCAATCAAGCGCTAATTTATCATCGAATAAAAAAGTCTTGTAACAGACAAACATACAGATTATGACCTACATAATATGTGTCACTTTCGAGTTCAGAACTTCAAAAAGTGCTTGATTATATTTTTATAATCTTCTTTATATTATATACTTTTTTATGAGCATACTTTTAATAGCTTTCTTACGGCCTGTTTCACCGCCTTCTGATAAGTGTCTGATCATAGCCTATTAAACGTAAGTTTTGTCACATTCTTACTTTGTCAAGTGACAAAGACAAAAGTTATAGATAGCTATCTGATAGTTATCAGAAAGTGGTAAAACAGACCCTTAATGTTGTGTTACGGCAAGTCTAAAATTGAAATTGGAGTTTTATTATAGAAAGTTACGCCCATTCCCACATACGACTTTCGGTGGTCTTTCTTTCGTTCTTGAGGCGTAGTTGAGTACTCACGGGCCTATTTCGATTTCTTATTCTTAGTCGGTCATACTGTGGCTAATATTACGTGAGTCCAACCGTCTATTACGTAGTTATACTTTACGTATTTGTTTTTACTACAGCCCGTGAATTCACGTACCCTAACGTGCACCACTCGTTCGCGCCGCCGCGTTCCGCCACGCCCGTGGGCACGCTGGTGGACGGCTCCGCGTACCTGTCCGCGGTGGCCGACGCTATGGAACTGGCGCGGGAGGAGATCTTCATAGCCGACTGGTGGCTCAGCCCCGAGATACATCTGAAAAGGCCCGCGCTCAACGGCGACTACTGGAGGCTGGACACGCTGTTGAAGAGGAAGGCGGTACGTATATTGTTAGAGGGCCGATTGGGCCAAAAGGGGGTAGGAGAGGCCTATACACTGTATGAGTTTGCACATCTCGAGAACGTTAATAGATTTCGAATATCGAAAAACTATAATGTCAGAGTAAGTAGGTACAAGCTATTTTTTGTAAAAATTAAACAGACTTCGGTCCGGTAGTAAATACGGTACTAAACTAAACTACTCCGGTATAAAATCACAAGAAAAATTGTACCTGTACAAGTGCCGGCAAACTCCTTGAACATGTAGCGACATAGTGGGGGTGAGTTAGCGCACACACCCGTACAAAAAGCGGGAGGTAAAGATCTATTGATCTACCAATCACGTGCTCAATACGGTACTCCCCGTCGTCGCGCCCGCACGCCCCACCAAAGAGACCTAAAATTCGCAGAAGTCAAGGTCATTTGCTCAAGAAGTTTGCCGTTAACTGTACCTCCCAGGAAGTATTTGGGGCCTGTGTCACTACCTTCTGATAAGTGCCTGATAGCCTAAACGTAAGTTTTGTCACTTTCTTACTCTATGTCAAGTGACAAAGACAAAAGTTGTTGTATCCGGTACATATCAGAAGGTGGTGAAACAGGCCCTTAGTCGTCGTGTTGTTCACAGGCGCAAGGCGTGAAGGTGTGCATCATGCTGTACAAAGAGGTGGAGATGGCGCTGGGTATCAACAGTTTCTACAGTAAAAGTAGATTAGCTAGTGACAATATCAAGGTACATCATTATTTCGAATCGGCGATTCAACCGGTTAAAAATACTGGAACTTGATATGATACTCTCTTTGGTACCATGAAACATCTATTTTAATTGTTTTGCTAAATAAAATTCTAGTTTAACAGATAGAAACATACCAAATAAACAGGCAACTTTAAAATTATCCTTCAAGTGATGATAATAAGTCTGGCGACCCTTCAATCTTTTCCTGAGAATAAAGTACGACATTATAAATATCCTCACCTAAAAACCCATTTTATTTCTCTTTTTTGTCAACTGATAGACATCTACTGTTGGACGTACAGATAGGTTTTCTTCAATGCCGCGATCTTGCGCGCTTGTAACCAGCGAGCCGTCTGCAACTGGTCTCATGCCGTCGTCGGTCCATCTAATGGCGAACCTGCTAAGACTACGGTTTCTGATGCGAGGTCGCCAGTCGCCACCCTAAGACCACAACGTCGTATTCCGGCACCCTAAAAAGAAAACAAGAATGTTAAAGAGATATTATTGTAAGCCCGCTTGCTTAATTTACTTTTTTAATGTTATAAACTGTTTTCTGACAATACGCCCAACGACTAGACGAGACGAGACGAAACACCTGAACAATATTTGAAAGGTGTAATTCGTACGCAGGTGTTCCGACACCCGGACCACGCGAAGGTGGGCGTATTATTCTGGGCGCACCACGAGAAGATCGTCGTGGTGGACCAGACCGTCGCGTTCCTCGGCGGCATCGACTTGTGCTACGGCCGATGGGACGACCACAGGCATAGGTAACTTATTGTACGGGTTATGTTATAGTTATTTATGCAACTGTTGTGTAATAAGGGGTATTAAAACACGAATGTGGGTTTATCACACGAAGCGAAGCTGAGTGTGATAATAGTATCACATGAGTGTTTTAATACCTAATTATCAACAGTTGCATACAAGACTTTATCTACACCCATAATATGAATCCTCTATAAGATTCTGAAACAGTTAGCTTACTGCTAACATTAAAACAGCCAGTCCTAGTAGTAACCTAATATCATCCATTACTAATATACAAATAAACTAAGAATTAATGAAAGAATTATTTATTTTAGTAGTAATTTACATTTTGTATGGCATGCGCCCATGGTTCCGAATATTAGCGCAGTCTGAAAGAATAATATTGTAATTTATTCATCATATCACAAGAAAAATAACATTATAATGAAGTAAGTAACTAACGTACCTTTATCGCTAGATATAGTTGATCAGGCGCTTGGCTTAAAAACCTATTTATTTCATCAGGTGAAAACGTTTTCGATTTCTTCCCTGTATAGCCTTCTCCTTTACGTTTCAACAAGGTAATTAATTTTGAATATTTTGAGATATCCACGTTGTGATTAATACTCAGTGTACTTTTGAGCATTGAGTAGAAGGTCCATAGGGATGAAGATTTAAATTTCTCTGATAAAACTTGAAAATAAACTAAAAGTACTTCTTCAGAAAATGATGATGAACCCTTTGATAGTTTCCAATTCATAAAATCTTGATACGTTTTTTCATAACGCGTTCTTGATTTTTCCGGTAGTAATTTATTGTAAATGTCTTTTGCAGCGTTTAAAATATCTGGCGGTGTGCTATTAAAACTTGAATCGCTCATTTTTTGTAACAATAAAAATATCGAAGAAAAATGGCGGGGATTCGAATAACTTAATTTTTTTACGGCGCGCGACGTAGTCAGAACGCGTGTAAACGAAAATGTTCTTTTTTTGAAATTCATACAGATACCGCGCATCAAGCAATGAATGTGGCTGTATATTGAAACTCTTTGCGCATGAAGGGATTGAAAAAAAAAACAAAGGAGTGTTGTTATGAAATTCAGTACAAAATAACATCATCCGTTTGGATGATGTAATGGTTATTAGGACATTGGGTGTTTTAATGTTGGCAATAAGCTAACTGTTTCAGAATCTTTAATAGAGGATTTAAAGCATGGGTGTAGATAAAAGTTATTTAAGAGGTTGAATCAAATTAAGTGAAACAACAAGCAAGTGTACTAACAGACCATCATTCTACTTAAAAATACATATACATATAGACACATTTATGTCAGTGATTTAAGGCTTATTTCGTGGTTTATCGACATATTCTAATGTAAAAATTACGGGTACATACCACGATTAATTTGTTTTTTGTTTTTGTCGATATTTCGGTCCAGTTACATGGACCGTGGTCGCGACGAGATGCTGATGATGATGCGCACCCCCAAGGACCGTATACCGTATCAGTGTCCGGGTGTATATAAAATAGACTGCAGCTGTGGTAGCTCGTATATTGGCCAAACCAAGAGACCCATAGCCACTCGGGTATCGGAACATATTAAAGCGGTGAGAAACAACAATCCTCAGAAGTCTGCGATCGCGGAGCATATTCTGCAACCGGGAACAAAACACTGGATAGAACTGCATAAACCTCGAGTTCTTTCCACAGACCGCCACTACATACCCAGATTAGTGCGCGAGGCGATTGAAATCCGCAAACATCCTAATTTCAATCGTGATGATGGTTTCAAACTGCCGAGTATGTGGAATCCAGTGGTAGAATTATGCAAACCAAGACAGCGTCGTAAGAAAGAAGAAAAGAGTGATGTTGTGAGCGTATTTTGCCGGACAGCCCGTGAAGTTTCGACGAAAAGAGTGAGAAGGCGGGTAGTTCGATACTGCCCGTGACAGTTGAAACTTCCCCCCGCGCAGCACCGCAGTCTCGTCGCGACCACGGTCCATGTAACTGGACCGAAATATCGACAAAAACAAAAAACAAATTAATCGTGGTATGTACCCGTAATTTTTACATTTATGTTGTTTGTTGTCGTAACCAATTTTACTATTGTCGAGTATCTACTCGCAAATAAGTCAATATCAGACTATTTGCAGAAATTGAATAGTTGTAGAGTTTTTATACAGTGAGAGTGACTTGCCAGAGCTGATTTCTGCTTTACTGCTTTGACCGTTTTCAATCGTTGATGAGATGACTTTATCTTGAACTGTAGATGTATCTTGAAACATTTTGGATATTTTGCTTTTGTGTCTTTGTGACAATAATGGCTCCCAGATCCTTTCCGCATACGACTCGACTAAGACTACGCTTTTGTTTTCAATTATAAATTATTATTCGAAGTATATTATTCGATTTCGATCCATGGAATACCGTTTATTATCAGATGTCAGTGGTAATAATGAAATTTAAGAGTTATGGCTTAACTTGCTTTTCGAGGCCGGAGAGAACACCGAGGCCTTTGGACGACTGGAATGAGAGCTCGCACTGTGTCGATACGTTTTAGCTAATCAATACCTGAATTATTATGGAAAGATGTGCGTTCCTTAAATTACTATCCTTCCGAACTAAGCGTTTTAGTAGATTCATTTTCATTAAGCTGTTGGGTCATAATAGACATTTTAAAGTACAGTTTGCATAAATATTCGTCGTCGTCGTTCTCAACCGATAAACGTTTACTGCTGCACATAGGTCTCTTGTAGGGACTTCCACACGCTGCGATCTTGTGCCGCCTGTATCCAGCGACTCCCTGCGACTCTTGATGTCGTCGGTCCACCTTGTCGGCGACTGCCAACACTGCGCTTTCCGGTGCGAGGTCGCCATTCCAGCACTTTGGGACGCCTATCAATTCTTCGAACTATGTGCCCCGCCCATTGCCACTTCAGTTTTGCAACCCGTTGAGCTATGTCGGTGACACAGACCGGTGTCGGGCAGCAGCGGCGCCGGTGCGAGCAGTCTAGTCCTGCGATGACCAAAACGCCTGCCCAGCACGGTCATTATTGAGCAAAACCTTGCATGTCACTTAAATATTACATTACAGTATAATTTAGAACTGATTCTTTGTGTGATCTCCACAGACTGACGGACCTGGGCAACATCGCTCAACCCAAGAACTCTATAAAGAGCAAGAAGATCACGTCGAGCTCGCCCGGCGCGCGCCTCTACCTGCCGCACAGTAACGGCATCGACGCCGCGCTGGAACTGGCCCGGTCGTCCAAGGACGTCGTTATAGGAGCTAATATGTAAGTACTTACAAATAAATTTTGGGGATTCCTAAGGATGCCAAACGGGTCTCTGTTGCTAACGAAGCCTCCACTTTATATGACTCCGAAGGATGTCACAAAGGGAGGAATTATTTCATCCCTGTTAGTAGTAACTTAGCCCTCACTGTCTATCCATCCGTCTGTCTGTCACAGTTTTCTACGTTTGTTACGTTCCCTCGAATATGGTTGAGCGAAGCAATGGCTGCATCATGCGTCATGCTCGTGAACGGGTGCCACCGTCGGAAATGGGGCTACTTTTGTCTGCCCATCTTCACATGTGTAGAATTGTAAGCATATTATAAAAAAAGCATATTATACAATTGAAGATTATATAAATGATAAAAAAGCATGGATTTAATTTGTTCCAGCAATGCACGAGACAGCATTTCAATCATGTACATAAATTGTTGTATTGTTATTTTAAAAAAAGAGCAACCGCCGAGATTCTTACTGGTTCTTCTCGGTTGGAACGGCATTCCGAACCAGTGGTAGATTCAATTGACGATTTAAAGGTACTTGTAAAAGTTTATTTGAATAAAAGACATTTCTATTCTATTCTATTCTACAGTTTCAGCCGTATTAGGTAGCCAGTTGAATATAGTATCTACCAGGGCAAATAATAAAACATTCTATGTTTTGGAGGTTATTTGTATTATAGTTTACCACATTTTCTACATAATAAAACAACAAATAATAAGAAGTTACTTAAAAATAGGGTTTCATACTAAGAGGTTGCCGAATAGTTGGTCAGACGCTACCATTGGTGTCTTGTCTTTTGTCGACTTGATGTTGCTATAACATCTACGGAAGACTGTGCTCGAGCCCGACTCGCAGTTGGCCGGTTGTTACTTTTGAACTGTGAACTGAGCCACGTGCTGAAATATATTGTGTGCATAATACTTTAAATTGCTAGTTATTTTCTAAGGCTAAAACATTGCTATTTCTTTTCTATATTTGTTTAAGACCAATACAAGAAGAAACCCAAGCCACTGACGAAGTGCAAACAGAAGACCTACCGAAACCTGAACCTCTGGTATTAGAGCCGGAGGACCACTTGTTGCAACAACTCGGCACACCGACCGACACAAAACCCGATGGGATCGAACAGAAGAAGAAAGTTCTAGACAAAATAAAAGACCAAGGGAAAGAATTGATCAGCATCATCTACCCACCGTACGAAGAGGAACTTAACGAACAGAAGTTCGACGACTCGGAGAGGAAGAAAGCTGAGAAATACGCGAGGTCCAATGACGAAGTGCTGTTGACGGACGCCCTGGGAATCAAACACAGGTCCGTGAGCGAACCGGCGCCGCTGGCTCAGGTGGTCGAGGGCAGAGTGATCACGGAGAGCACTAAGAAAGCGTTGGAAAGTATCGAAGGGAACTCCAAACTGTGGATCGGGAAAGACTACGTGAATTTCATTGTTAAGGACTTCAACAATTTGGATCTGCCGTTTGTAGGTGAGGATGATTACTGTCTGGTCCATTTTTGTTAAAATTCCACCGAATTAAAAATCAGACTATAGTTCATTCCCAAGAAAGTTATAAGTGTATATTCTATGTAGCCACTGGAGACTGCGCCTGAAACATTGTAGTGAAGACAAAGTCATTCTCCTGGCTTACTTTTTCTCTCTAGTTTTTCTATAACTCACTCACTCTATTTAAGTAGGTGAGAACGAGACAAAGCAACTCCAGACCTGTTCAAGGCCAAATTTCTTTGCTTCAACATTTTGTTTGGAGATCAGAATCCATAGGTTCTATAATTCTAATGCAATCCGGATCGCTCCAAAATGGCCGTGATACTTTACAATCGTATTTAAGTCGTCTTTTGTTCATCAGGTTGTATTGAATAACCTAAAATGATTTTTATACGATTTCAGACTTAGTGGACAGGAACACAACGCCCAGAATGCCGTGGCACGATGTCGGCGTCGTTGTCCAAGGCGCGGCAGCGCGGGACGTTGCAAGGCATTTCATACAACGGTGGAACGCTATCAAATTGGAAAAAGCCAGGTTGGAATACGAGTATAGTCATAGAATATAATTGCTAGTGTAAAACAATCATTTTCAAGTAATCTACTTCTTATATAATTACAAAGCATTTACTACAACCACTACAATTCTTCTTTGTACTTGTATTTTGAAGTTGAGCGATTGGCTGCTTCATAGTTTATGTACGTGTAATTGAAATACGTATGTATTTCAATTACAATTGTCTGTGTGCAATACACACACAGCAGACGTGTGTTATGTTTTGAAATATTTGGGTTAAAAAACGGAACGTAGGCGGAGAGTGGAAGCATCGTGCAAACCGACTTATGTTCTATCTCATTCCCTTGCAGGCTAAATCCTATGTGAATATTTATGTTTGTCCCTCTCTGGCACTTGTGCAGCGCCTGGGAACTCAAACGACCTCCTGTCACCTCATGGACTCCGGTACGCAAGAGAGGATTTTTGTGTCGCTTTTTCGTTTCATCGAAATTCAAATGCACAACGATACTAAAGAAGTTTCACTTCAAAAATAGTTATTTATGCAACTGTTGTGTAATAAGGGGTATTAAAACACGAATGGGGGTTTATCACATGAGGCGAAGCCGAATGTGATAATAGTATCACATGAGTGTTTTAATACCTAATTATCAACAGTTGCATACAAGACTTTATCTACACCCATAAATTATGAATCCTCTATAAGATTCTAAAACAGTTAGCTTACTGCTAAACCCCCGACATTCGCCAATTTGTGTTGAAGCCATCTTGAATTTGCATTGTGCTATTCTACTAGTCAAGCCCTTTCATTTAATACCCATATTGAGGGAGTTGTGAAAAAATATGTAATCCGCCATTTTGTGGCGGTCCAATTTTCATGAAACATAGCTAAGAACACTCCCGACTAATTCACCTTTCAAACAAAAAAAAACGCATACAAATCGGTTCACCCGTTTGTGCACTACGGTGGAACATACACACACTCACACACCCACACCCAAACCCCCATCCCCACCCCTGCATTCAAACCGGTTTGAGCGCTACGGGGGAACAGACAGACACACACACACAACACATACACACACACAACACACACACACGCACACACACACAAACACATCCACACCCAACCCACGCCCACGCCCACGCCCACACCACCATTCTCACCTCCGCATTCAAACCGGTTCACCTGTTTAAGCGCTACGGAGGAATAGATACACACACACAGATACGTCAAACTTAACACCCCGTCGTATTTGCGTCGGGGTTAAAAACGGATGATGTAATATTGTACCGAATTTCATTACATCACTCGTTTGGATGATGTAATGGTTGTTACAACATTGGGTGTTCTAAAGTTGGCAATAAGCTAACTGTTTCAGAATCTTTAATAGAGGATTTAAAGCATGGGTGTAGATAAAAATCATTACGTACTTTGTAACATCGGATGTCGGTTTTGTTTTTTCAAGAATTTATTGTAGTTTACTTTTCAGAGCATATTAGACAAGTAGATACCTCGCTAATGGTCTCAGTTGTGTTTCAGGCAAAACACGAACTACCCGTATCTTTTACCGAAGGCATACACAGACATCAAACCGCTGCAAGACTTGGAACAACTTCTCAAACTCGATATCATCAACGCTTCGTGTCAGGTCAGTGTTTCCTTAGCCTTAGTATTTTCGAGGGTTGTGCAAGCCATAGATGCGTAAACGTGGATGGAAATTGGAAATATCATTAAACGTTGACGATACGGTCAGTTTTAGATGGCCGTAATCATGAAATAGAACCGTTTCATGAAATGATCGGCCGTATCATGAAGTGATCAATTCTAAGATCTGGCCTCGACATACAGATACATATTGTTACTGATACTTACAGATACTTATTACAAGGTTCATAATCGCTTTCCCACTGGCACACTTATGACGACATTTCGCGAACCTTTTCTACCACTTTCGATTCTGGATGGTGTGTTCTCTTAGACGTTTAGTTCTAAATTAGAATCGAATATTCTAGAAACCTAGTCTCGTACTATATAAGCGCGCTGGTGTGCCAATGCAGGCAGTTCCTGGTTTGAGAAGCGGGAGACGACAAATGAAAAAGTGAAAAGTGAAATCTATTCTTCTGAACTACAATTGACTTGTGATTGCAAGTACTATGGAAGAACCAGAAAAGACAGAGTCAACGGGTGTTAACAATATGTTGTCTCGCGCGAGCAGGTGCTCCGCAGCGTGTGCAGCTGGTCGTGCGGGTTCCTGGACCCGGACACGGTGGAGCAGAGCATCCACGAGGCGTACGTGGACACGATCACGCGCGCGCAGCACTACGTCTACATCGAGAACCAGTTCTTCATCACGCTGTCGCGCACCAGCCTCACCGTGAGGAACCAGGTCTGACGATGTTTACACGCGGGAGGAATAGACGGGGGGATTTTTGTCTTTTAACAGGTTCACAGTCCCCAGACCATATATGGTCTGAAGACGGAAAGCATTAGCAATTCACGGAACATAATATGTGACCTATTCGTTCATACAACTTTAAGGGTAGAACGACGTTTGTTTGACGTGGACTTGATAGGAAATATATTGTAAAACATTGCAGATAGGCGAAGCGCTGTTCAACCGCATCATGCGCGCCCACCGCGCCGGCGACACGTTCCGTGTGTACGTGGTGATGCCCCTGCTGCCGGGCTTCGAGGGCGAGGTGGGCGGGCCCTCGGGCACCTCGCTGCACGCCGTCACGCACTGGAACTATCAGAGTATAAGCAGGTAACGCCCGTTCGACCGCATCATGCGCAACCATCACGATTGTAATTTTTTTTTTTTAATACAACATAAACGAAAAACAGCTAACCAATTCGATATGATGTTTCACAGATGATACTATGTATGAATTACAGGAGTAAAGAGGCGATAATCACCCGTCTGTATGAAGCTGGCGTGACGGACCCCTCCGACTACATCAGCTTCCACGGGCTGCGCACGCACGCGTCGCTCGACGGCGAGCCGCTCACCGAGCTGGTGTACGTGCACTCCAAGCTGCTGATCGCGGACGACCGATACGTCATCTGCGGCAGCGCGAACATCAACGACAGGAGCATGATCGGCAAGCGGGACTCGGAGATCGCGGTGCTGTTGCAGGTATCCGACTACCTCATACCTCAACCCCTCCGACTACATCAGCTTCCACGGGCTGCGCACGCACGCGTCGCTCGACGGCGAGCCGCTCACCGAGCTGGTGTACGTGCACTCCAAGCTGCTGATCGCGGACGACCGATACGTCATCTGCGGGACTCGGAGATCGCGGTGCTGTTGCAGGTATCCGACTACCTCATACCTCAACCCCTCCGACTACATCAGCTTCCACGGGCTGCGCACGCACGCGTCGCTCGACGGCGAGCCGCTCACCGAGCTGGTGTACGTGCACTCCAAGCTGCTGATCGCGGACGACCGATACGTCATCTGCGGCAGCGCGAACATCAACGACAGGAGCATGATCGGCAAGCGGGACTCGGAGATCGCGGTGCTGTTGCAGGTATCCGACTACCTCATACCTCAACCCCTCCGACTACATCAGCTTCCACGGGCTGCGCACGCACGCGTCGCTCGACGGCGAGCCGCTCACCGAGCTGGTGTACGTGCACTCCAAGCTGCTGATCGCGGACGACCGATACGTCATCTGCGGCAGCGCGAACATCAACGACAGGAGCATGATCGGCAAGCGGGACTCGGAGATCGCGGTGCTGTTGCAGGTATCCGACTACCTCATACCTCAACCCCTCCGACTACATCAGCTTCCACGGGCTGCGCACGCACGCGTCGCTCGACGGCGAGCCGCTCACCGAGCTGGTGTACGTGCACTCCAAGCTGCTGATCGCGGACGACCGATACGTCATCTGCGGCAGCGCGAACATCAACGACAGGAGCATGATCGGCAAGCGGGACTCGGAGATCGCGGTGCTGTTGCAGGTATCCGACTACCTCATACCTCAACCCCTCCGACTACATCAGCTTCCACGGGCTGCGCACGCACGCGTCGCTCGACGGCGAGCCGCTCACCGAGCTGGTGTACGTGCACTCCAAGCTGCTGATCGCGGACGACCGATACGTCATCTGCGGCAGCGCGAACATCAACGACAGGAGCATGATCGGCAAGCGGGACTCGGAGATCGCGGTGCTGTTGCAGGTATCCGACTACCTCATACCTCAACCCCTCCGACTACATCAGCTTCCACGGGCTGCGCACGCACGCGTCGCTCGACGGCGAGCCGCTCACCGAGCTGGTGTACGTGCACTCCAAGCTGCTGATCGCGGACGACCGATACGTCATCTGCGGCAGCGCGAACATCAACGACAGGAGCATGATCGACAAGCGGGACTCGGAGATCGCGGTGCTGTTGCAGGTATCCGACTACCTCATACCTCAACCCCTCCGACTACATCAGCTTCCACGGGCTGCGCACGCACGCGTCGCTCGACGGCGAGCCGCTCACCGAGCTGGTGTACGTGCACTCCAAGCTGCTGATCGCGGACGACCGATACGTCATCTGCGGCAGCGCGAACATCAACGACAGGAGCATGATCGGCAAGCGGGACTCGGAGATCGCGGTGCTGTTGCAGGTATCCGACTACCTCATACCTCAACCCCTCCGACTACATCAGCTTCCACGGGCTGCGCACGCACGCGTCGCTCGACGGCGAGCCGCTCACCGAGCTGGTGTACGTGCACTCCAAGCTGCTGATCGCGGACGACCGATACGTCATCTGCGGCAGCGCGAACATCAACGACAGGAGCATGATCGGCAAGCGGGACTCGGAGATCGCGGTGCTGTTGCAGGTATCCGACTACCTCATACCTCAACCCCTCCGACTACATCAGCTTCCACGGGCTGCGCACGCACGCGTCGCTCGACGGCGAGCCGCTCACCGAGCTGGTGTACGTGCACTCCAAGCTGCTGATCGCGGACGACCGATACGTCATCTGCGGCAACGCGAACATCAACGACAGGAGCATGATCGGCAAGCGGGACTCGGAGATCGCGGTGCTGTTGCAGGTATCCGACTACCTCATACCTCAACCCCTCCGACTACATCAGCTTCCACGGGCTGCGCACGCACGCGTCGCTCGACGGCGAGCCGCTCACCGAGCTGGTGTACGTGCACTCCAAGCTGCTGATCGCGGACGACCGATACGTCATCTGCGGCAGCGCGAACATCAACGACAGGAGCATGATCGGCAAGCGGGACTCGGAGATCGCGGTGCTGTTGCAGGTATCCGACTACCTCATACCTCAACCCCTCCGACTACATCAGCTTCCACGGGCTGCGCACGCACGCGTCGCTCGACGGCGAGCCGCTCACCGAGCTGGTGTACGTGCACTCCAAGCTGCTGATCGCGGACGACCGATACGTCATCTGCGGCAGCGCGAACATCAACGACAGGAGCATGATCGGCAAGCGGGACTCGGAGATCGCGGTGCTGTTGCAGGTATCCGACTACCTCATACCTCAACCCCTCCGACTACATCAGCTTCCACGGGCTGCGCACGCACGCGTCGCTCGACGGCGAGCCGCTCACCGAGCTGGTGTACGTGCACTCCAAGCTGCTGATCGCGGACGACCGATACGTCATCTGCGGCAGCGCGAACATCAACGACAGGAGCATGATCGGCAAGCGGGACTCGGAGATCGCGGTGCTGTTGCAGGTATCCGACTACCTCATACCTCAACCCCTCCGACTACATCAGCTTCCACGGGCTGCGCACGCACGCGTCGCTCGACGGCGAGCCGCTCACCGAGCTGGTGTACGTGCACTCCAAGCTGCTGATCGCGGACGACCGATACGTCATCTGCGGCAGCGCGAACATCAACGACAGGAGCATGATCGGCAAGCGGGACTCGGAGATCGCGGTGCTGTTGCAGGTATCCGACTACCTCATACCTCAACCCCTCCGACTACATCAGCTTCCACGGGCTGCGCACGCACGCGTCGCTCGACGGCGAGCCGCTCACCGAGCTGGTGTACGTGCACTCCAAGCTGCTGATCGCGGACGACCGATACGTCATCTGCGGCAGCGCGAACATCAACGACAGGAGCATGATCGGCAAGCGGGACTCGGAGATCGCGGTGCTGTTGCAGGTATCCGACTACCTCATACCTCAACCTCTCCAACTACATCAGCTTCCACGGGCTGCGCACCGCTGTAACTCCCCGCTTAAGCAAACAGTTCACACCACCACCACACAGCACCGTGAAATGTACGTCGAGTGTATTGTGGTGAATTTGTAATCAAGTTTTCGGGAGACTCTTTCCATTAAGAAAAAAATTCTCTCTTTTACATTTTTCTCTTGTTTTTTCTATTTATATGGCCCTCAAATCAATACCAATAATACTTCCAGGATGAAGAGTTCGACGACGGCGTAATGAACGGCAAGCCGTTCCCGCGCGGGCGCGTCGCCGGCGGCCTGAGGAAGCGCCTGTTCCGCGAACACCTGGGACTGTTGGACGGTGACGTCACGTGCAACCTGGACGACCCGTGCTGCGAGAGCTTCTACAGACGCGTGTGGAAGGCCACGTCTACACGCAACACGGAGATCTATGAAGAGGTATGTTCATGCTGAGTTTGTATACTGGTGGTTTGAGGAAGCATCTGGGACTGTTGGACGATGACGTCACGTACAACCTGGACGACCCGTGCTGCGAGAGCTTCTACAGACGCGTGTGGAAGGCCACGTCTACACGCAACACGGAGATCTATGAAGAGGTATGTTCATGTTGGGTTTGTATACTGGTGGTTTGAGGAAGCATCTGGGACTGTTGGACGATGACGTCACGTACAACCTGGACGACCCGTGCTGCGAGAGCTTCTACAGACGCGTGTGGAAGGCCACGTCTACACGCAACACGGAGATCTATGAAGAGGTATGTTCATGCTGAGTTTGTATACTGGTGGTTTGAGGAAGCATCTGGGACTGTTGGACGATGACGTCACGTACAACCTGGACGACCCGTGCTGCGAGAGCTTCTACAGACGCGTGTGGAAGGCCACGTCTACACGCAACACGGAGATCTATGAAGAGGTATGTTCATGTTGGGTTTGTATACTGGTGGTTTGAGGAAGCATCTGGGACTGTTGGACGATGACGTCACGTACAACCTGGACGACCCGTGCTGCGAGAGCTTCTACAGACGCGTGTGGAAGGCCACGTCTACACGCAACACGGAGATCTATGAAGAGGTATGTTCATGTTGGGTTTGTATACTGGTGGTTTGAGGAAGCATCTGGGATTGTTGGACGATGACGTCACGTACAACCTGGACGACCCGTGCTGCGAGAGCTTCTACAGACGCGTGTGGAAGGCCACGTCTACACGCAACACGGAGATCTATGAAGAGGTATGTTCATGTTGGGTTTGTATACTGGTGGTTTGAGGAAGCATCTGGGACTGTTGGACGATGACGTCACGTACAACCTGGACGACCCGTGCTGCGAGAGCTTCTACAGACGCGTGTGGAAGGCCACGTCTACACGCAACACGGAGATCTATGAAGAGGTATGTTCATGCTGAGTTTGTATACTGGTGGTTTGAGGAAGCATCTGGGACTGTTGGACGATGACGTCACGTACAACCTGGACGACCCGTGCTGCGAGAGCTTCTACAGACGCGTGTGGAAGGCCACGTCTACACGCAACACGGAGATCTATGAAGAGGTATGTTCATGCTGAGTTTGTATACTGGTGGTTTGAGGAAGCATCTGGGACTGTTGGACGATGACGTCACGTACAACCTGGACGACCCGTGCTGCGAGAGCTTCTACAGACGCGTGTGGAAGGCCACGTCTACACGCAACACGGAGATCTATGAAGAGGTATGTTCATGTTGGGTTTGTATACTGGTGGTTTGAGGAAGCATCTGGGACTGTTGGACGATGACGTCACGTACAACCTGGACGACCCGTGCTGCGAGAGCTTCTACAGACGCGTGTGGAAGGCCACGTCTACACGCAACACGGAGATCTATGAAGAGGTATGTTCATGCTGAGTTTGTATACTGGTGGTTTGAGGAAGCATCTGGGACTGTTGGACGATGACGTCACGTACAACCTGGACGACCCGTGCTGCGAGAGCTTCTACAGACGCGTGTGGAAGGCCACGTCTACACGCAACACGGAGATCTATGAAGAGGTATGTTCATGTTGGGTTTGTATACTGGTGGTTTGAGGAAGCATCTGGGATTGTTGGACGATGACGTCACGTACAACCTGGACGACCCGTGCTGCGAGAGCTTCTACAGACGCGTGTGGAAGGCCACGTCTACACGCAACACGGAGATCTATGAAGAGGTATGTTCATGTTGGGTTTGTATACTGGTGGTTTGAGGAAGCATCTGGGACTGTTGGACGATGACGTCACGTACAACCTGGACGACCCGTGCTGCGAGAGCTTCTACAGACGCGTGTGGAAGGCCACGTCTACACGCAACACGGAGATCTATGAAGAGGTATGTTCATGCTGAGTTTGTATACTGGTGGTTTGAGGAAGCATCTGGGACTGTTGGACGATGACGTCACGTACAACCTGGACGACCCGTGCTGCGAGAGCTTCTACAGACGCGTGTGGAAGGCCACGTCTACACGCAACACGGAGATCTATGAAGAGGTATGTTCATGCTGAGTTTGTATACTGGTGGTTTGAGGAAGCATCTGGGACTGTTGGACGATGACGTCACGTACAACCTGGACGACCCGTGCTGCGAGAGCTTCTACAGACGCGTGTGGAAGGCCACGTCTACACGCAACACGGAGATCTATGAAGAGGTATGTTCATGTTGGGTTTGTATACTGGTGGTTTGAGGAAGCATCTGGGACTGTTGGACGATGACGTCACGTACAACCTGGACGACCCGTGCTGCGAGAGCTTCTACAGACGCGTGTGGAAGGCCACGTCTACACGCAACACGGAGATCTATGAAGAGGTATGTTCATGCTGAGTTTGTATACTGGTGGTTTGAGGAAGCATCTGGGACTGTTGGACGATGACGTCACGTACAACCTGGACGACCCGTGCTGCGAGAGCTTCTACAGACGCGTGTGGAAGGCCACGTCTACACGCAACACGGAGATCTATGAAGAGGTATGTTCATGTTGGGTTTGTATACTGACGACCTGTGGTAGCAAACTTACTAATCCTACAGTCAGTGGTTGTACCGTGATTCGTGAACGAAATGCACATCTCCGACACTTTAAACAAGCGAACCGCGCAAGACAGGGACGTCGCTATACGTAAATCGAACAAGATAAGGACAACGCTATGTGTAAATCGAGTAAGACAAGAACAATGTTATACGTAAATCGTGCAAGACAAGGACAACGCTATACGTAAATCGAGCAAGACAAGGAAAACGCTATACGTAAATCGAGCAAGACAAGGACAACGCTATACGTAAATCGAGCAAGACAAGGACAACGCTAAACGTAAATATAGCAAGACCAGGACAGCGCATTACGTAAATCGAGCAAGACAAGGACAACGCTATACGCAAAATTTAGCAAGACAAGGACAAGGCTATACGTAAATTGAGTAAGACAGGGACAACGCTACGTGTAAATCGAGTAAGACAAGGGCAACGCTATGCGTAAATCGAGTAAAATAAGGACGACATTGTACGTAACACTACTTACCTCGTTTATCTTACCTTACTTTGCGAGCTACGGCTTCCTTACACAGAAAAAGATAGTATTCTTTGTTCGAAAGTGTGTCATTTAACCCCCTTTTTGCATTTTTTTTTAGGTTTTCAACACGATACCAACAGACGCGGTGCACACGTTCGCGGAACTGAAGAAATATCAAGAGGAGCACAACCGAACGCTCTGGCACACGGACCCGGTTCTCGCGCACAGGAAAATAGACCTTATTCAAGGCTATGTGGTCGACATGCCGCTAGATTTCCTTTGCAACGAGACCTTGACCCCGAGAAATACATCCATGGAGGGGATGATGCCTACGTCTCTATGGACGTAGATTTTACGCTCATGAATAGGAAAATCAACCTTATTTATTTTAGTACAAGACGTTTATCTCTGTGACATTTAAAAATTCAAATCGTACCTTTTAGTCATTAACTCGACATCTTTTCACACAAAAACTGTTTAATTTAACGTCGAACTGCAAATTCTAATGCACGATTCGGCTACATCGGTCGCGCCGATTTCTGTACGATGATAGTGATGATGTAAGTACAGGTCTATAATGGCGTTATCTTTGCTCATGCTCCCGATGAGGTCGATTCTTTCTGCTGATTTCTATTTGCATGTCGAAAAATGCTGGTCTAAAAGAAATACGTGGTGGTATTATAATATTATTGTGACGTCTTTATGGAGCTTAAGGCTTTATTTTTTTAGAATTTTTACCATTCAATAAAACTATTGATGTTAATATGAAAATATTTTTGTATCCTATGTATTGTAATATCGAATGTTAGCTACTTAATTTGATATACTATTATCCTACTTGTAAAACAAAATGGTGCTTATGGCAACGTTATTAGGACCTATTAGTTATTGACTATTTAATTTTTTGTACCTTATATTAATATCTTGTTAAATCTTTGCCCTTAGGCTGAGATCACATTGATGATCAGCATCGATTCGCATTTACATTGTTCAGTAGTTAATAGGGTAGTTTTAGACAAACTTATGCGCATCACAAACATACTTTTTGCTACGTTGAAATTAGTAAGCATCTGTTCACTCAAGCTCTTGTAAGCATTTTTTTAACCGACTTCCAAAAAGGAGGAGGTTCTCAGTTCGACACGTATTTTTTTATAATAAAATGCGAAAGCTGAATTGGTGCTGTAAGGCTAATCGATATGTATGCATCTTCATAAAGAATAGACAATTTAAAAAGGTTTAATCCGAATCGATGCTGACTTGAATTTCAGCTTAATTGTCTGTGACATTCAAATTCAAGAGTCGAAACGACGATTCACTTCAATTATCTTTGCTTCAATTCTTAAATGTTCCAAAGCAAAGTCAACTTTAATTCGGCTGTATAGTGTAGAAATTTGTGTGAAGCAAATTCTCCACCAACATGGCGTCGACACGCTCTTTTCTCTGTGCAGATCTTTGCGAATTCGGTTCGCATCGCTTTGACTTTACCGCGATGTGTCTTGAACATTAATCGTAATTATAAATTGTAGTTTATTTAAATAAAGTGGCGTCATATGAATTTCGTCCCTACTTGCGATTTGAATGCCATAGAGCATTAGGGCCCATTACACATTCCGACAATATTCTTTTATCTACCTCTAAACTATACATTCAGAAAAATTTCTTGTAAGTATTAATTAAGATACGCATCCATACACAACTTTTGTTTATATATGGGTATGTTAGGCTCAAAGACCAAACTCCATTGAGCTGTTTTTTCGCCTAATCAGAAAATTCGATCTTTGAGACAAGCAGTCCTATAATCATATAGGTACCTATATAATTGTTTTTATTTGTCATTTATTATAGCTAAGTACTTGCCTAGTACTCGTAGTTAATTATTTTAATATGATTAGTATAAAATTTCTTATGATATAAGTAAATAATATTTTGAACAAAATTAAATAAGAGAAATATAGTATTATAATAATATTATGTAATTATGTAACATATAAATTGTACTATGTATATCATATACTTAAAGTAAGTATTTTCTAAAAAAATTCTCATGAGATTATTTTTATTTTATACAAACAATAAGTTATTTATGTTTTTACAATAATAATAAGATGAAGATGCCACTTAATTAGCTGTAATGTTTTACGTTTATCCGGGTCTCCTGCGTCAAAAATCTAACAAAACGTATTGCGATCTTCTGCGACTTCATATAGAGACAGACGTTCGTAACCACAGACATATACATATAGAGTACTGAGTGTGATTGTGGTTTGTGCACAACTGTGCATCAATTTGGCACGCGTTTTCCTCACACTACGCCGTTCTATCCTTGATAAAATTTTCGTAATGTTCAAAAGCAACGGTGAAATAAACCTTATCACCGCAATCGAATACGAGAATTTTATCCACTTGATTTTTAATTCGGTGGAATTCTGACAGTTGTCATTTAAAAATAGAACGAGTTTATTGGTATGAAAAACAGGGTTACCGCCTGAAGTTCGATTTTACCCCAAACTAAAATACAGTCTGAAGTACTTATCTGATATCTCTGTCAGGCATTTGTCATATCTACATGAGGCAATTATTTTTTATTTAAATAAGTTTTGAATTTATTATCTCTGGTAACATTAAGAAACGTCAGAATTCCACGGAATTAAAAATCAGAGTATAATCAGATATATTTGGTAAGCATGTTTTTGTTCGTCCAAACGGTTGCTCTGATATGTTATTAGCGTGCTTTTTTTTTCCGGCCAATCATTAAGACCACGCCACCATTTTGATTAAAAAACATTCTGAGCTATATATATATATTATATATGCAATTCCTACGATTTTCCCGCCAAAACTCCTTAGATCTGCTTTGCGAAGAGAAGAAATGAGACCATACATGGTGGTGTCGGGGTTACCGCCCGGCTTAGGGGAGGGGGCGTTTTTTGTATATCGATGGTATCGCTTGATATTGACCGATGCCGCCAATCAGCTATCTCTGCTTCAATGGACAGGCACCCTTACTTGTCTTAATTAGTAAAGAAACTATAATATACTTAATCTGGTTTAAGAACCTCTGTGATGCCAACTATACCTTTCATTATAGTATTTTGATATAATATAATAATTCAATCCAGCCCTCAGATTCCATTCCATTTAAGACTTTTCTATAGATTTATTTTGATGCCTCGTTTATTAAGTATTATTTTAATAAATTCTGCATTTGCGTTACGCATTAAAATGAATTAAGTAAAATGTGAATTTTAATTTTATTTGATTTTTATAATAATATTATTAATTATATTTGAATTTTTATTTGAGTTTTGATTTTGATATTTTTGATTTGATTTTGATTAATTTTATTTGATTTTTATATTAATTATTTTATAAATATGAATATAATAGTATAATATGAATATAAATATGAATATATAGAACTAGTAGGGCGCGTGGGTGCGCGGCCCGCAAGCGGACCGCGAGGTTTCGCTTTCGAGTATTTTGGTTTGAGCAGCCTCCACCTATCTCTCCCCTATTCCTAATCCTCGATCATTATCACTCTCCATATTTTTTCTTCGAATCATTCTGCTCATCAAGTAGAACTTAAGGTCTTAATCATCTTTTGGCAAAAACCACTCTTCCATCTTTTATACTTGGTGAGATAGACACCGATGTTTGTATGGCCGCCATCTTGAATCCGCCATTTTGGACTTTTTTTCAGCTCACTGCCAATTGGATGATGTTTCGAGTAATTTTTGTTTGAGCACCTCCTACCTATCTTCAATACCCTGCCCGGGCTCCTCAACCAACTTCCAAACCCTCAATCATCATGTCTTCCCATATTTTTCTTTGAGAGTTCTCCAAAAAACCGCATTAAAGCCTTGCATAGTTCACAACTTGTAGTCTCTTCAATATTCGCCATACATTTTCTATGGAAAAATAAATTCCGCCATTTTGAATTTTTTTTCAATTCATCAAGTAAACCTTTGGATCCTCATCATCTTTTGCAAAGAAACCACTCTTCCATCTTTTATACCCTCCGAGATGGAGACCGACGAAATTTGTATGGCGGCCATCTTTTTTTCGCCATTTTGAATTTTTTTTCAGCGGACTGCCAATTGGATGACGTTTCGAGTGACATTTGCTCGAGCACCCCCCACCTATCTTCAATACCTTAAGCGTGCCCGTCGCTCGTCTCTGAAATCCTCAATCATCAGCTCTCTCCATATTTTTGTTCTACTTCAATTTTTGTCCTCTATACGAAACCATTAGTGAAAAAAAAAATTTTCATACAAAATTTTACAGGAGGGGCGATGAATGAGTCAGTGAATCAGAACGAACAGCTATATATATATTAACTAGTAGGGCGCGTGGGTGCGCGGCCCGCAAGCGGACCGCGAGGTTTCGTTTTCGGGTATGTTTTGTTTGAGCAGCCTCCACTTGTCTTCACCCATCTTCCAAACCTTCGATCATTATCACTCTCCATATTTTTTCTCCGAATCAATAGTCAGAATGAGAGTACTTCCATAAAAACTAATTTTGAAAAGAAAATGTATCAAATTATTGCATAGTTCCCAACTTGTATTATCTTCAATATTCGTCATATATGTTGTATGGATATATAAATTCCGTCAGCTTGTTTTTTTTTTCTTTTTATCAAGTAAACCACGTCTTGATGATCTTTTGCCAAAAACCTACTCTTCCATCTTTTATACCTACTTGGTGAGATAGACACCGCCGAAATTTGTATAGCCGCCATCTTGAATCCGCCATTTTGTTTTTTTTTTCAGCTTAGTGCCAATTGGATGAGGTTTTGAGTAATTTTTGTTTGAGCACCTCCCACCTATCTTCAATACCCTGCCCGGGCTCCTCAACCAACTTCCAAACCCTCAATCATCATGTCTTCCCATATTTTTCTTTGAGAGTTCTCCAAAAAACCGCATTAAAGCCTTGCATAGTTCACAACTTGTAGTCTCTTCAATATTCGCCATACATTTTCTATGGAAAAATAAATTCCGCCATTTTGAATTTTTTTATATTCACCGGGTAGACCTTTGGATCCTGATCATCTTTTGCGAAGAAACCACTCTTCCATCTTTTATACCCTCCGAGATGGACACCGACGAAATTTGTATGGCGGCCATGTTTTTTTCGCCATTTTGAATTTTTTTTCAGCTAACTGTCAATTGGATGACGTTTCGAATGACATTTGCTCGAGCACCCCCCACCTATCTTTAATACCTTAAGCGTGCCCGTCGCTCGTCTCTGAAATCCTCAATCATCAGCTCTCTCCATATTTTTCCTCTTAATGAATTTTTGTCCTCTATACGACACCATTATCGAAAAAAAAAATTTCATACAAAATTGTTCAGGAGAGGTGATCAATGAGTGAGTGAATCAGCACGAGCAGCTATATATATATTAACTAGTAGGGCGCTTGGCTGCGCGGCCCGCTAAAGCGGACCGCGGGGATTTCAGTATTATTTTTGTTTTAGCAGCCTCCACCTTCTATCATTTTCAGCATCTTTAACCCTGGCCGTGCTCCTCATCCATCTTCCAAACCCTCGATCATCATCACTCCAAATTTTTTTCTCCGAATCATTTGCCAGAAGGAGAGTTCTTCCATAAAAACAAATTTTGAAAAGGAACCGTATCAAAGTCTTGTATAGTTTCCCAACTTAGTCTCTTCAATATTCGCCATATATTTTGTGTGAAAAAAATAAATTTTGCCATCTTGATTTTTTTCTGTTCATCAAATTGTAGATCTTCAGTTCTTGATCATCTTTTGCCAAGAAATCACTCTTCCATCTTTTATACTTGGTGAGATAGACACCGACGAAATTTGTATAGCTGCCATCTTGAATCCGCCATTTTGTTTTTTTTTTCAGCTCAGTGCCAATTGGATGAGGTTTTGAGTAATTTTTGTTTGAGCACCTCCCATCTATCTGCCATACCCTGCCCGGGCTCCTCAACCATCTTCCAAACCCTCAATCATCATGTCTTCCCATATTTTTCTTTGAGAGTTCTCCAAAGAACCGCATCAAAGCCTTGCATAGTTTACAACTTGTAGTCTCTTCAATATTCGCCATACATTTTCTATGGAAAAATAAATTCCGCCATTTTGAATTTTTTTTTTCAATTCATCAAGTAGACCTTTGGATTCTCATCATCTTTTGCGAAGAAACCACTCTTCCATCTTTTATACCCTCCGAGATGGAGACCGACGAAATTTGTATGGTGGCCATCTTTTTTTCGCCATTTTGAATTTTTTTTCAGCTCACTGCTAATTGGATGACGTTTCGAGTGACATTTGTTCGAGCACCCCCCACCTATCTTCAATACCTTAAGCGTGCCATTCGCTCCTCTCTGAAATCCTCAATCATCAGCTCTCTCCATATTTTTGTTCCGAATGAATTTTTGTCCTCTATACGATACCATTAGTGAAAAAAAAATTTTTCATACAAAATTTTACAGGAGGGGTGATCAATCAGTGAGTCAGTCAATGAATCAGCACGAGCAGCTATATATATATTAATATATAAGTTAAAGCAATACAGTTCACTTGAGACATTAAAAATTGTTATGTTATATTTATACATCTTTTATACCTAATTACCTACCCAATGTTAATTTTTCGTATAATTTATTGTATTATTAATTTATTACATGAGTATAGATATATATATAGAATATATCAATAATTCAAAGTACCTTATTAATGTTTGTGCTGTTTTAAAGAAAACGTTGTCATGTTTTATTGTGGTATGTGTTGAGATGTACCTAATAGTACCTAATAAAGTTTATTTTCAATGATACAATATGAAATCGTTTCTTTTATTTTTCTTACCCACTAAGTATATCGTACCTACAATTTTTAAGGCTTCGCCTTTAGGTACTAGTTATTATTCTGTGGCTTCGCTAGCATGTCAATAAGTGGTCTTTAAACAAATTTAATAATAATTAGTCAATGAATTCATATTGCTTTGAAATGGCCGTAACTACTCCTTTTACTCTGAAACTGAAATACTATAATTTTATTATTAAAGGTAATAATAAAGTTCCTTACAAATTGAGTACCTACCAAGGTACTAACCTACCTATAGATCTAAGATATTCTAATATATATAGATCGACCAGAATCTCATGAAAAATAGGGAAATTAAATTTTGTAGTAAGCAACACTCGGTTAACTCGGCTGCCCTAGTGATAAACAAAGTAATTACATTCAGAACACCTTACCTGGGATCGTTTCACGAAACGAAAAATCAAGCAACTACATTTTAAATACAAAAACAAAGTAATCAACATCCAATTACTTTGTTTTTGTGTTGTGCTTGTTGTTTACTTGGTTTTTGCATTTATTATTCCGGGTTAGTGAGTGCAGTTACTTTGTTTGGGCAATTTAAATTTCAGTAAACGGTTCAAGTTATTTTTAAATATTAAACTGTGGTAAAAAACTACTTGACATAAAACTTTTGTTAATCCAAAAAGTCAATTTCACAAAAAATGTCAGTTACTTTGTTTATCGCTTGGGCAGCCGTAGTGTTGCTAACCTTGGAATTTCATTTCCCTATTTTTCATGAGATTCTGGTCGATCTAAACCTATCTATAGATATTGCCGCCAGTTCTTATAGTCCTTATTAGTGTTTGACAGATTACACCTTTTTACCTAGATCGCTTCGTATTTATGACACCAGATGGCGTACTCGTCGGATTAAAAGTTTAAAGAAAATATTACCGGTAAACAGTGACATCTAGCGGCACTTTATGTATGTGAGTAATGGTATTGCAGCTAATAGATGGCGACCACGTTAAATCTTGGATTGATCACTTCAACTTTTTAGTGAAATCTTCTGTTACTTATATTTTATTTAACATACTAGATGATGCCCACGGCTTCGCCCGTGTGGATTTAGGTTTTTAAAAATCCCGTGGGAACTTTTGATTTTCCAGAACAAAAAGTAGCCTATCTGTAGTAATCCGTCCCCAAAACGGAAAAATCCCGTGGGATCCCCACGATTTCGGAATGCAATTCCTTACAGCATCAGAGTTGAGGAGTTGGATATGTACCTACTCGAGTTCATTCAACGATAAAGTCTGTAATTATCAAATTATCATCATTATCAAACTTAACAAACTTAACGAAGTGGTGAAATAAAATTTTGATAAATATTTTTGTTAGGGTAGCTCCCCTACATGTAAAGTGGGGATGAATATTTTTTTTCTCGTCTACCCCATAGTGTGGGGTACCGTTGAATAGGTCTTTTAAAATACTGTGGGTGTGGGAACATCATTTTTCGATTTCTAGATCCGTTTGTAAAATATGATGTTTTAAAGTGCTAATTTTTATTAGAATCAAGTGTAGGAACTGGAAAAAATTCACAGTGCAGTAGTATATATCGATTTTCGAGAAATTTCAATTGTCGTAAAGGACAGGCCTGTCCAGTGTCCATGTCCTTTACGACCATTGAAATTTCTGGTATCGATATAATCAATTTTAAAGGAAAACTATCATGGCTAAGTAGTAAGTAAGATTCACAGGTTAAGGAGTTATATCAGCTGTTTTACGAGGATTGTGACTACGGAACCCTACACTGCGCGTAGCCCGCCATGCACTTGGCCGGTTTTTATTAAGTTTGTGACTTTGAACAGTGAATATGCCTAAAAAAATACTATTTTGAGAAGGCAGGCACAATTAATAGCTAAATTAAATAGGTTCTATTAAATAATTAAAGCAATGATTGTATTACGTGCGCGACAGTACCCATGCGTAACTAAAGTTTCGTTCGTCCCCTCCGCGTTTCGTTCAGCGTTCCATGTACGTGCCGATGTTTATACGTACATTGAATATACGCATAGATAGATATAATGGCATGCCTGCACAGGCTGCACAGCTGAGGGGACAGTCCTCGGGTTAAAATTTTTTTTGTCCATCAAATTAAGTTGATCACAGAGTCTAGTGTGGCATGTCCATGCAGCCGCGTACTTATGCGGCCTTTGCGAGGGACTTTTGCGGCCGCGTAGATAATATGTGGACCTTTTTGTCTCTCAAAATAGTTCATTCTAGTAGGAAGATACCTATTGTTGTCTAGGTAGGTAGGTACTTATTAGTCCCTCGTGTGCGTTATGCTATACAGTTTTATGTCTATTTTGACGGACAAAAAAGTAGATAAGTACTTAAGTACCTATCCCAAGGATTCTTCCTCGTCTGCGCAGGTCATAACGTCATAATGGAGCACCGCGGACAAAAGTCCCGCGGACAAAGTCCCTCGTCTGCGCAGGCGCTTGGAGCACCATGAACAAAAGTCCCGCGAAAAATAGTCCCTCGTCTGCGCAGACTTTAACCAAAGCAGTGGCAGGTAGGTTGGTATTGGTACCTATGTGTAGGTAAATAGTTGTTTGTCTCTGTTTAACTTAAGCATTGTAAAATTGTTTCTCTTTTATTTCATGGTGGTAGTTAAGTGCAGGAAAGCGACACGACATTTTGAACAAAAGCTTTTATTATGAGAATTCACCCTCGAGCGCGTCCCATACAAACGAAGTCTAATTCTTATTTGTTTATCAATAAAATGTTGTAGGTACACGCTCTTGAAACTAATATCCGTTGGTTTGTTCGATTTCCGTAATACGATATCCTCAACATGTACCTACCTAACCTACCTATTAATTATTATAGTTTTAACTAGTGTTGCGCTCGGTGCGCGAGCTGCAAGCAGCTCGCGGGCCTTGTAGTCTCTTCAATATTCATAAAATAAAAAAAATCCAGAATATTCTGGAGAGTCTCTTGAAAGATATTGGTATCACGTTTCGTATCTTTTCTGAAAGGACACTAATGAGTTCTATGCATGCGTTTAGTGGAAAAAAATGTTCTGGAAAGCCACTTGAAAATTAAAAAGAAATTTTGTATGGACACGAATTTTTTTTTCTTCCGTAGCTATCTTTTTTTATTGGCTCACCAAAGGGCCTAAGGTCTTGCACATTTTTAGTTTCAGGACCATGCCTGTATGACTGGTAGTTTTGGAGGACCCATGAGGTACTCTGGTAAATTTTCCACAATCATGACGTTTCAGAATTTTTTTGGAAGAAGACCCATAAGTTCGACGTATATAAATAGTTAAGGGAAAAGGTTCCATACAAAATTGTTCTGGAGAGCCTCTTGAAAAGAACCCAAAAAATTTGTATGGAGAGAATTTTTTTTTTGTTCGGTGGCCATCTTTTTTTTACTGGTTCACCTAATGGCCCAAGGTCTTTAATAACATTTGTTTGGGACCATGTCTGTATGACTGGTAGTTTCGGAGGACCCATGAGGTACTCTGGTAAATTTTCCACATTCATGACGTTTCGTAATTTTCTGAAGGAAGACCCATAAGTTCTACGCACATAAATAGTTAAGGGAAAAGGTTCCATACAAAATTGTTTTGGAGAGCCTCTTGAAAAGAATCCAAAAAATTTGTATGGAGAAAATTTTTTTTTGTTCGGCGGCCATCTTTCTTTTACCGGTTCACCTAATGGCCCAAGGTCTTTAATAACATTTGTTTGGGACCATGTCTGTATGACTGGTAGTTTTGGAGGACCCATGAGGTACTTTGGTAAATTTTCCACATTCATGACGTTTCATAATTTTCTAAAGGAAGACCCATAAGTTCTACGCACATAAATAGTGAAAGGAAAAAGTTCCATACAAAATTGTTCTGGAGAGCCTCTTGAAAATTACCCAAAAAATTTGTATGGAGAGAATTTTTTTTGTTCAGCGGCCATCTTTTTTTTACCGGTTCACCTAATGGCCCAAGGTCTTTAATAACATTTGTTTGGGACCATGTCTGTATGACTGGTAGTTTTGGAGGACCCATGAGGTACTCTGGTAAATTTTCCACATTCATGACGTTTCATAATTTTCTGAAGGAAGACCCATAAGTTCTACGCACATAAGTAGTGAAGGGAAAAAAGTTCCATACAAAATTGTTCTGGAGAGCCTCTTGAAAATTAGGAATTTTTTTGTATGGAGTCGAATTTTTTTTTGTATGGTGGCCATATTTTTTTACCGGTTCACCCAATGGCCCAAGGTTTTGAACATTTTTTGTTTCGAGACGATACCTCTCCGACTGATAGTTTTCGAGATCCCCTAGGGCACTCTAGTCAGTTTTCCACGTTCAGCTCTCTCTATAATTTTGGTGACCTAGAATTTTTGAATTTTACACACATGGAAAGTATGGTGAAAAAGTTCCATACAAAATTGTTCAGGAGAGGTGATCAGTCCGTAACTTCAAGTAGCTTTATATTATAGTTTTAAAGTTACACGGTCTCAATGTTTTTTTTAAATTCTTTCTTTGCAAAAGAAAACCGACTTCCCCCTTTAGGTAATAGGAGACCTTTTTTATCTTTACTCCTTAGTTTCTGTTTCTAAAAACGGTCTCAATGAGGCAACTTATTAGTTTTATTTGAAGTCCATCCAAGAAAAGACCAAAAAAAGGAAATAATAATTAGTGTTGATACTGCACTCGTTGCCTCCAACTAGTTGAGTGCTCCTAGCTGTTGCCGTAGCTGGCTGGAACTGCGAGCCATGGACCAGAAAAACTAGCGAGCTAAACTGCGTGGTCTGCGAGCATTCTGGGCTTGTCATTTTTCTAAAGCGGTCCATTAGGCCCCATCTTACCTAGGCCTCGACTTACTTAATTCTGATCGTGATTTGTTTCTACGAAGATTTATTAAATTATTAGGTAGGTACCTAGCATGCGTTTTGTTTTTGTCCAAATAAAGAATGCTGGGCATAAGTATCTAGAGGGTGAAACGTGTCATTAATTTCGATGCACTTGTTTCTTAGCGAGACGTTCCTTGTGTGCGTTCGCGTCTGTGTGTGTCGGCCTGGTCATTACGGTGCATTATTTGTTATGTTAGGGCTGGGATGGGCCTGTCCCTATCGGCTTCGAGTCCTACGCTCCCTTCCGCGAGTATTTGAATAGGCTCGCGTGTTGCGTAACGCGCGGCCAATGACAGCGCCCCTGCACATGCACGGGGCGGAGCCGTTACGTCACGGCGTTCTGCCTCCGCCGGCCGCGCAGCCGCCGTGACGTCACGCAGCCTTCGCCCCGCGCCCGGAGCGACCGCAGCGCCCGTGCGGCCCGCGGCGACGAACCGAAACTCGCGACAAAACACTCGTGCGCTCAAAGATGGCGGATGGGTCGCCCGTGGACCGCGCGGGTCCGACTCGAATCGAAGATTTAACTTTTTCCGCGTCCGACCCGTCACACGGTGACACAAAAAAGTGTAGTGCGCAAACATCGAACTGCGGCAGATCGAAGTTATCGTTCTACACCGAACTGGAAGCGAGTGAATCGTGTGAGAAAAGTGAGACGCGCGGCGTGGTCGCCGATCGCTGCGTTGCGGCCGCGACAGATTTCCGAAAAACCCTCGAGGCGAGCGTCGACGGCGGCGAGGACAGGAAGAAGCGATGCTTCGACCGCTACGACAGCTCCGAATCCTCTGACAGGTGAGGCGGCGTGAGATCGGAATGTTTCCATTTATTATGAACTTGTTTTGATAGTGTCAAAATGTGAGGAGTCAATGCTCTAGTGACCGCAGGCTGTTGTGCTTGTTTCAATGTCATGGCCATCGCGAGAGGCTCGTGAGTCGCGTTGCTAGGCCTACTCGGTTGAATGCCCTCCGAATTACTGTCGAAAATGAGTCGACTCGCGATGCAATGTCGTAACCAAAACGTCTAATCTCCATACTTAACTAGCTTTTATACCTCCTACTACCTATAGGTTCCTACTTCAACTCGGTTCCTGCTGAGAATCATCGTTAAACAGCAAACTTGTGTAATGTATGCAATAATACATTTAAGCACAGCTTTTTCACATGGATACAGTGATCATATCATGCTCCCTCGGGCGGAACAATACACAATTATGTAGAAGCTAAATACTGTGTGGCGTCGTATCGTGGTTCCGAGACTAAAGTAAAAACTTAATCAGTTATGCTCATCAGATAGGTAGGTTCCTGAACTTGGAAGAGTAGGTAATCTACGTTGTTTGTAAGACCCTCCAAGTTTTCTGTGCTATAATTAGAACGCAAGGAACTCATTATAAATTTTTATTTGTACCTATTAGGTATAGATAGTAAGTATTAGGTAGAATTATTACATTTTTCCTCGAGTTTTCTACATACTTGTCTTCTCAAAGCAGATAAGTATTTGTAACCTAACCACTAACTACTACTATGAAGATACAATACATAGCTACATATATTCATCACTTAAATTGAACTTCTGCAGTGAGTAAAATATTCAAACTGCGTAGCAACCACCAAAGTTTTGTGAAACAGTTACTTCTCTCATTTTAACGGCACTAGTTAGTTAACCTTTCACTCTTATTTTAATAGAAAAGAATACTATTAGACGTTAACACATTATTGAGTTTCTTTTATTCAGGTCAGCTATGCCTGCCTAGGAAGAACCATTTATCTAGTATTTCAATGTTGACAGCCCTACTTGGCAGCCTATCCTAGGAACTAGGAAGGCTGCCTAGTGGGTAGGTGGGTACCTGTCTCACAAGGTATTTTTTTTAGAAAAAATTAAATCGACTTTGGTCCAGCAATCTCAGAGAATTTATTTATGCATGTAAAATATAAATTATTACATAAGAAGGATAAATAGGTGTGTTATACATATACTAGAATCTCCCTGAAAGTACCTATGTAAATTACGAAAGTGAAAAAATCATCAAAATTGGTTCATTGGTATTTGAAATAATCGCAAACATACATTAAGTACATATACATACATACGTATGGGTTGACTACAGAAGCTCCTTTTTTGAAGTCGGTTAAAAAATTATGACCAAAAATTTTACATGGCTTACACATTTACATACTTTATTTGATAAATGTGGCTAATTTTTTTGTACACTATCGTATAACTAATAATAAACTAACTATAAACTAAATTACAGGTTTAAAAATAGTGCCATCCTTTCCCACAAGAAGTATTGTGAAAAAGATAGGAATATAATGTGGCCAATTCTGTTGTACACAATCTCTAAACCTAAACTAAAATGACAGGCCTAAATATATTCCTATCTCTTTCACAATGCTCCCTGCGGAAAAGGATAGCACTATTTTTAAACTGGTTAATTTAGTTTAGATTTAGAAATAATTGTGTACTACAGAATTGGCCACATTGAGACCTTTTATTTAAGTTTAGAAAACAGAATTAGCCCCCATTGTATTTAAGCAGTGTGTATTGTATTTAAGCACGTATAGAGTAAGGTTTTCTTCCTATGCAAAATTACAATAAGTAAAGATTTAAAAATACTACTACCTTAATACTAAAACCTGAACTTGACTTATTTAATTTACATTTGGTCATTATCACACAGTGAGGTAATACCCAAACTTGATAATAACTATGTGTGATAAAAATTATCTCTTTGTCTTTATTCACAGATGTTATCAGTCTCATGAACTTGTATGAAATTATTAAAATCAAAGTTTGATAATAAATATCAGTTTGCATTTGTGACTTCATAGATAGTAATAGAATATTGCTAAGTAATTCCGATCTACACTAATTAAAAGGAATACCTAATTTGAAAATTTGTTAACACTTGAAATTAATATCTGCGACTAAGATTTGTGTAAATCTTGTGTATCTTGTAAAGGAGTTGTCCAAAAGTGGTTTTTTAAATTTGAAGGTAATTAACCCAGATGATTTTAATGTATTTGGGTAGAGATCTAAAAAGGTTTCCATTTCAATAATTTTCAGATTTTTTAAAAACCCCCATATTGAGAAAATCATTTTTTTATTTTGAAGCCATTATTGACCTTTGCTTGTGATTAAACACTGGTTTAAAAAAAACTTCAAAAATATCATTTGTCTAGGTAAGTGTCAATGTCAGGTGATTGTCAGAACTGTCATTTTTATCTTATTTCTTATTTTTCGTTGTCTGTGCTCAAGGTCCACAGACGCAAAAGTGACATTTAATGGTGCATTTTGAACTTTTGACAGTTAAATGACATTAAAGTGACATTGACAGGTGCCAGATTTGATTAATTAAATGATTAGAAACGTTTTTAGTGTTGCCATCCGTCTAAAAATATTTTCTGTATTAATTTAAAAAAATGGGGTTTTCAAAAATTATTATTTAAATGGTGTAAAATTATATATTTTTTTCTCTTTCACGTGATGGCAGTTTGGTTCTGGTTAATTGACACTCAGAACAAAAAAACTTTCTACAACACACTACTGAACTGGGACATGTCCTTTGAAACTATTTTTGTATTGAAATCTGACCAACCATAGACATTTAGTACTAGTTTCAAGAGAGTGTCTACAAAATTTAATCAAAGAAAAGTTTAATTAGTTATTCTGCGGATTACTGTCTTCAGTCTGCTAAAGTAAGACATTAACATATTCTGTACTCCGCAGTAGCATTGATTTGGTGAATTATTTGTATCTGAGGTCAGTTTATGATTGCTTTATCAAATTTGACCTAAAATAATGTATTTCATTGTTTATTTATGAATGTAACATAAATATGGCACACTACCAATTCTTATGTCTTCTTGCTTGTGTGCAAGGGCAGTATTCAGGATTGGTATAGTTAAGGTATTTGATCAGAAGTTGACTTGTGCAGTGCAATGTAGCTTTTCTTCTGGTCAATTTTAACTAAATGATTTTACTTTAACATAATTAATAGTGTAAACATCATTCCAGAAGCTGGAATCATTAATCATAACATGCTGAATGATGGTTTCCAATTCATGATAAACATGTCATCATGCCAAACTGTGATTTGAAGGCAATTTTGGCTGTATGTCATGCCATCTGAACATGAATGCCCAGCTTAATACAATTTTAGATTTCACTAAGTAATTGAAGGGAAAAAGGGTATATAATATTATACTTAGTTGTAGGTATTCAAAATAATATATTATTACAGCTTTCTGACAAATAAGTCTTAATAATTTTAAACATTACTTAAATAACAAGTTAAACATTGGTGCACTCGACTGATAGGGCACCAGATAGTGTCTGAAGTGGGCATATGTGGGTCACCCACTACAGCTTGATAACATTCGCCGATGTGTTAACTGTTCGCTGGGCGAGGTTTGGGTGTGGGCGGTTTTGTACATGTGCCCACTTAAGTGTAATTTACGAGTAGGAATTAAATTTATTTAGTGCTAATATAAAAGTGATTGTTCGAATATTAAAATCATTAATGCTCCAGTCTATTTATCTGTCTTGTCTATGCTAATGTGTTAAATCTGGTAGATATAATAGTAATATTCAATTAAAAAAATGATCAATGACTTTTACAAATGAGTCACTTGTACTAAGTGACCATGTGATGTCAAGTGATGACCAAGTGACATTACCACATTTGTGATAATGGTAGGTAATTATTCTGTAGTATTTTCAGTATGTTCCCTGCGTAAGGATAGTCATTACAGTAGACTGTATAGTCGTTAATTAAATTTAGTTAAAAGTATGTACCACAGACAGTAGGTACATTAAGATTAAGTAGTTAAAAGTCCAGCGACACAGTGTGTAGGTACACCATTATAGTTCTTAACCAAGAGAATTGGCACCAATTAGCGTGTGTAATAAAAACTCTAATAGGTAACCTAAACAAAGGTCATTTGACTTTTAAGGTAAGCAGTGAATCAAGGGTCTTATCATTGCTAAAGTGCGTAAGTGATAATGATAAGAAATACCTATCTACCTACACTTGATAATTCGCAAATAGTTAGCAACCTTATCAAATAGGTAGGTGCTGTAGCCTGTACCGTATCGGTCGTAATAGTATGAAATACAATCTATACATATAATAAAATCGTAGAATTGCCGTATCTGTATTCTGTACATTAAAGATTTTTGCAAAATAATAACTGGGGGGTGTTAGGGATAAGTAATGGAACATAAAAAAGCTATTTTTGAAATTTTTGTCTGTTTGTCTGTTTGTCTGTTTGTCTGTATGTTTGTATGTTTGTGCGCGCATCACGCAAAAACTACTGAATGGATTGAAATGAAACTCGGCATACTTTAAGTTCATACTACGGAGTAACATATAGGATACTTTTTATCCCGAAATTCAGCACGGTTCCCTTGGGAGAGGGGATGAAAGTCAAAATGTGTACTTAGCTGTAATTCGTTAACGGGTGGTCCGATTTCATTCATTCTTTTTTTGTTAGAAAGGAAATACTTCAAAGATTACTGGCTAATCTCTGAAAGGCTGGACCGATTTTGATGGGACTTTCACTGGTGGATGTTTACATTTTGATCTACCTAAACATCGCCAGTGAACTTTTAACAGTTTTTAGCAAGATATGAGCTCAAAAGAGCTTAGGAAAGACAAAATGATTTTCACGGGAGTTTTAAAAATCAATATCCACGCGAACGAAGTCGCGGGTTTCCACTTGTTACAAATAATATACATATATTTCATATACATGCTGCATATTTCATGTACATTCATTACATATTTCATATTGGATGTTGCTTGCGGCTTTCTCCGTATTTCGATTACCGTTATCGGCGTTATCGCCCTATAGTACCTACGGACCCTAATATTTTCAATGAATTTGCTAATAAATAACTCCCTTAACGACATACCTATTACCTACTTGACCGTGACCTCTATTGAGTTAAAAAAATGTGTTAAATAGCGTAATGCTAGGTTGATAATAATATCAACAATGTATCTACCTACTAACTACATAATATAGTCCATTCCACGAGTCAAACTCCTAGGGAACAAAATACTCGCACCTCATTGGTCTATACGCGCGGCAGAATATAAATGAAGACGCTCCGATTTAAAGAAAAGGTTTACATGCTGGCATAGATTCACCAACACGCACGTCCAATCATCTATAGAACGTGATAGAACTATGAACGTATTGAAAAAAATCCGGCATGTTAGTCGATCCTAAAAACGATTATTTTGGTTAATGAAGGTCACGCACGTTAACCAATGAGTGCACAATGGATATTTCCTTTGGGAGCTTGTTTCGTGGAATGGACTACAGACTGTGTGTGTGTCATGAAATTTTAAGTAACAGTCGATTGTTTAAATTAACAACGCTGCCTCCCGTATTATAAGTGCTTTATATCATAATTCATAACATTGAAGTATCTAAGTAAAGTTATGCCACCCGTAGCTTTTTAAACTACTTTGACTAGACGCGGTTATCGACCGAGATGGCTGCTTATTCAGTTATTTCGTTTTCCTAAACACCACCCGGTTCATAACTGGCGCGAAAGTTAAACAAGTGACTTGGGAGTTGGGGCACAAAACGAGGAGTCGGGTTCTGTTGGTAGTGGGTTCGCGCGGAGCGGAGGGTGAGCCGTAAAATAAAAAGTTAGGACTTCTAACCGGCACGGCGGGGGACGAACGGGTTCCCGGCCGCGGTGTGGTATGTAGCTGCCTGTGCCGGGCTTTATTAAACTTCCGCGGATCAGTCCAATGTATGTTATTTTTTAGGGGCTTGACCAATATGTGCTGGCTAAGTTTGGCGACCTGAAATCAGCTTAGTTAGTCAAGTAAAGCGCAATTTAATTTTGATTTTTGAGTTACCTTTACTATTCCCACCGCACTGTCCCTTATAATCAATCAATCGATCAATCAGGAAATAAGTAAAGAGTATAATATATATTTTTGCAATGCAACAAACTTTATTAATAAGTGCCAACTTTATAACATGAGGTGAGATTGTAGTCAACAGCAAACTTGTAGATGAATAAAAAAAGTGCCCAACTTTTAAGCGTAGCTTTGGAAATTTTAGCCTTTCTTTCGCTTACATGATTGATAGGTACGTAGTTATGTACCTACGTATATAAAATGTCTGTCATCGGTTGCTGCTTGCTAGGCAACGCCACGCTTTGTCAAATGTTTTTTTTTTCTAATTTAGCATAATATGGTCCTCTCGTATAACGAATTAAATCAAATCAAAATTCAAAATTGGTACACTGTACACTTTTTAAACGTCAATTTTTACAATTACATAAAAGTGAAGTAGGTAGGTAATGGTGATAATTATTTACGAGAACTTAAAAGTAAAACTATGAGGGTTGCAACCGCGCCCTGCGGGGCTATTCTCTAGCTTAGTGATCATCGCTAAATGATAGCCACCGAATAAGTTTGATATGCAGCAATGTGTATCGAACTAATTCGGTGGCTTTCATTTACTGATGTTAACTAAGCTAGAGAAAAAACCATTCTGGTCTGAGAAGAGTCCACTACAAACTCAGCCGGGGTTTTTTTTTATTATCACCATTTCACAAAATGATGGCGGCTACATACCAGTGCGCGCCGACCGGTCCCGTCATTAGAAGCGTGCGCGGGCGCATTGGCCCGGCCGGAGTGGTGCATGCCCCGCCGCCGCCGCGCGCCCGCCGCCCCCCGCCGCACCGCACCGCACCGCACCGCGCCCGGGAAATGCACTGCACTGCACGTGATTCGCGACGCGGACGGCTTTTTACGAGCGCCGCGCAACATCTGTGTACAGACTTCGGAACGAGATGAAATTCAAAAATCGAATAGTCTGATTTTTTAATTCCGTGGAATTCTGACGTTTTTTAATGTTACCAGATTTATAACAGTTCCCACAAAATAGATAATAAATTCAAAACTTACATATAAATAAAAATCAATTGTCTCATGTAGATATTATGAAAAATGCCTGACAGATACTTCATGTACCTACTCTAGTTTGGGGTAAAATCGAACTTCAGATGGTAACCCTGTTTTTCATACAAATAACTCATTCTATTTATAAAAAGACAACTGTCAGAATTGCACCAAATTAAAAATCAGACTATAGCCATCCATAACCGATGAAACTCAACAGTCAACAAGATGTAATTCAAAAGTCGCGGAGTCTAATCGATCCGCCATTGCTCTGTGGCCGTCCTCTAGCGTGCGATGGTCCGTATGAAATGCGCGAAAATTATGCGGGAGCATTTAAGCCTTGGTGACGATTTCAGGCCATTTGGAAGAGGGAACATCTATAGAACTATGCAAATTCCTCGCTATCAATCCCTACTAATATTATAAAAGTGTATACTAATATTATAAATGTTTATGTGTATGTATGTGGGTGGGTATGCTTGTTACTCTATAACGCCGCAACTACTGAACCGATTTGGCTGAAATTTTGAATGGAGTTAGATTATGCCCTGACTTAACACATAGGCTTTTTATCCTGGGAAAATCCATATGATGTGATTTTCTAACACTAAAAGTCTCCTGCCTCATGCCTGTCGCTGACCACTTGAGGTTTTGCGCCTGAATGCGCTAAGTCTAAGTACCTAGGTGCTGGGACGTAGCCGGATGATAAATGCAGCGGACCGTTTATTGGCTTGCTCTCAGAAAGGCTTATACGCCCTATATCTATACGGTTGGTTTTGGCGTAGACTAGGCAGTGTATTATGTAGAGAGTAGACCTTTTGAGTACCTAGATACAGGCTTATAGGACGTAACTGTACTTCCTTGGACCCTAAATTAGCTCTTCTTACTTTCTAAATAGAGACAATGAGCAGTTAGTATGCTTTGGCATAGCCCTATAGTGGTCACAGAATATGTTGAAGGTAATAAAACTGCTGGACCACGGTACGGTCGCTGTCAGGTAGAAACTGAGTCATCCGGGCCGAGGTGGTCGTTCAACCTTACTTATCTTTTTTTTTTTTAATTGTCGGCTATTTTGATGCGTGCGGTGTCTAAAAACTTTATCGAGGTAAAGTAAAATATAATTGTCCAGTGTTGCACGTCTTCTTGCGGCCTATAACCTTAAAACATGTCTAAGAAACTATTTTGAAGTCATAGCATATAGCATAGCAGCTATGCAAAAACTGCATCAAAATCGGTCCAGCATTTTTTCCGGAAAGTGGCAACAGACATACTTACAGTCTCTTACTCGAAATACTTACATAATAAAAGATCTCCGTTCCGACGGACGCTGCAAATAATAAAAATACAGAAACTTTCGGAGCTTCAGTAAAATAAAAAAAAAAGAGAATTTGTTGTTACAAGTTTTTTGTGATTTCATGACATGTTTTTGAACGTTCGAACTTACTGTAGCTGATGCTGCGACCTCGTTTGTGTTTTAACAAGTGTAAATTGAAAATTTAAAAAACCCCCGACATTCGCCATTTAGTGGCGGCGGCCATCTTGAATTTGCAATAGTGCTATTCTACTAGTGAAGCCCTTTCATTTGATACCCATATCAAGGGAGTTGTGAAAAAATATATCATCCGCCATTTTGTAGCGGCGGCCATCTTGGACCGATTTTCATCAAACATAGCTAAGAACACTCTCGACTAATTCACCTTTCAAACAAAAAAAACCGCATTCAAATCGGTCCACCCGTTTGAGCGCCACAGGGGAACAGACAGACACACACACACACACACACACACACACACGCACGCACGCACGCACGCACGCACGCACGCACGCACGCACGCACGCACGCACGCACGCACGCACGCACGCACGCACGCACGCACGCACGCACGCACGCACGCACGCACGCACGCACGCACGCACGCACGCACGCACGCACGCACGCACGCACGCACGCACGCACGCACGCACGCACGCACGCACGCACGCACGCACGCACACACGCACGCACACACGCACACACGCACACACACACACACACACACACACACACACACACACACACAGACACGTCAAACTTATAACACCCCGTCGTTTTTGCGTCGGGGGTAAAAACAGAATAAAATAAATATTTAAGCGGGGCTCCCATACAACAGACATGATTTTTTTGGCAATTTTATAGATAATGGTACGGAACCCTCACGAGTCCGACTCACACTTGGCCGGTTTTTTTCTTAACGCCGCACCCGGGCGCGTCTTACTTCCTATTAAATAGGCTACATCGACTTATCATCGTAGCGCAAGTTCAATTAAGGTCAGAGCTCTTTTCCATGTCCCCAAATGTGCGACTTGTAAAAAGTACAAAAAAGTACCTACCTATAAAGCAAATCTGACGTAGTCTCTTCTAGAAGCCTGCACGTTAGTTGCTACCGCGCGTTGTCTGTCTATACCCGTATCACTAATTCCCCGGAATTCTGACAGCTGTCATTGTCATTTACAGATGAGTTATTTGTATGGAGAACAGGGTTAACATCTACGAAGTACGATTTTACCCCAAACTACTTTAATTCCCTATCATCATAAAAAGCCATATGCCGCGTAATAATATTACTCATTTCGCCTTAAAATAGAAAACACCAAGAGTGGAAACTAGAAAGTGCACACTAACAGCAATAGAAAACAAAAGAAGCACATTGAAAAAATTTATTGAAAAATGGATGTCAAACGACATTATCACCATGAAGTGTCTGTCAGGCATTTGTCATATCTACATGCGGCAGTTGATTTGTATTTGCATATAAGTTTTGAATATTTTATCTTTTTTGTGGGAATTGTTTTATCTCTGGTAACATTACGAAACGTCAGAATTCCGGGGAATTAGTAATACAGGTATAAGCCTTTATAAAGACGACTTGTAATTACCTTACTTGATGAGAATTTAAATTCCTTCCATGGTGAGTACTAGTTAGGTACGTAAAGTATGTTTCCAAAGAAACTTAGAGAGGTAGGTATGTGAAAACTGATTGCAGTCACTGCATAAAGGCTATAAATAAATAAGTAGGTACGTGCAATAAACAAATGATGATTTTTTATTATTGCGCGGAGTTTCTCTATGTGATCAGTTCAGAAAAAAATGGCTGTACCGATTTTGCTGAAAATCTAATCAGTTTTAACTTCAAATTATACAATTAGGTATGCGTCGAGTGAATTTTATCCCATGCCAATATCGTGTTTCGTTCGCGAGATAATTGAGATGAAAAATAATTCTAAACACACACACACACACATCCACTTAAAAACTATAGCATTCTAATCTAGAAGAGTTAAAACATGGAGATGTGTCAAAATTTGGAATTCACAAAATAGGTCCCATTACAAAAACTTACCACTGGGAAGTTAACAAGGAAGGAAAAACCAGTTCGCTGCGCGCCGCTGTCAAAGTAAACAAAGTTGAATTAAAGTTTTTATCAATAAAGTTCATAAACTAAAACGCGACTACGCTTAATAATTTAATAATAATTTAGTGTGCGAAAACGCGGGGCAAGCAGCTAGTGGCGCCATCTGTTATGTCTATCCGAAATTAATTTAATAATCTAGAAAGCCGCGCGAAGGTCACTTTTTTGTAAATAAAATGTCGCCCATGTCACCCGGACTATAACAACGAATCATTCATCAAAATCGGCCCAGTACTTCAGGCGCTATGGTGTAACACACAGAATCTCATACAAAAATCAGCCACAAACATACATATTCTGCTAAAATCATAACCCTTCCTTTTGGCTTTGCCGTAGTCGGGTAAAAAGATACTGCACCTCGGTTTCACTACACTCCGTCGGTGAGCGTTGCGCCTTAGATACTTGAATTTTTCATATGTATAAATTCGGCTAAAGTCATGTGGATACGAGCCTAACAACCGACTCCGAGTATCATTATTCCAAAAGATTACGTAGCAACGTTTGTTCCCACAGTTGAAGTTATTATAAATTCTATAAAATCACAGATCAGAGCCACGATAAAACCGTTTCCTACGAACTATCCGTTGGACCGTGAACGAATCCCGTTAACTCATAAAAATCGAACACGAATTAACAACACACCTAGTTAACAATAAGTACACGTTCTTTTTATGCATGTTATAATAGGTGTCTGATTGCTTCAAAGGTATTCACGCCCACGCATTCGGTGCAGTATAACTTTCAACGGCTTAGGGTGGTTACGCACTAGTCTGATCCGAATCCTACAAATTACGGATGTCGAAAATGTTGTCCTGGATTCAGATGTCATGTCACTAACAACACGTCTGATCCACACCCAAGAAATTAGGTATAATTTATGAGTGTCTGAACCTAACATGAGTTATCACAATCAGACATCATTATTACTCATTTTTAAGTTTTAACCCCCGACGCAAAAACGACGGGGTGTTATAAGTTTGACGTGTCTGTATGTGTGTGTGTGTCTATCTGTTCCCCTGTAGTGCTCAAACGGGTGAACCGATTTGAATGCGTTTTTTTTGTTTGAAAGGTGAATTAGTCGAGTGTGTTGTTAGCTATGTTTGATGAAAATCTATCCAAGATGGCCGCCGTTACAAAATGGTGGATTAAGTACATATTTTTCACAACTCCCTTAATATGGGTATCAAATGAAAGGGCTTGACTAGTAGAATAGCATTATAATTGCAAATCCAAGATGGCCGCCACCACAAAATGGCGAATGTCGGGGGTTTTTTAAATTTTTAATTTTAAATACTTGTCTGTTACTTGTCTGTTGTTGTCGTGTACGTTGTGCGACAGCGAGTCTCTTCTGAAACCGGGGAAATACAGTTATTTAGTACTACGGCCACGTTTTGGACCGTTTTCGGATTTGGATCGCACCAATGCATAATCTCTCTAAAATCGCTCACACTGAACGCACTGGTCACACTGAAACTGAATACATACAAGGAACCGTTCACTTTTGGACAACCTTATTCTAGGGTTGACAAGAGAATGACATATAGAAAATTTAACTTAAACACAAACGGACCGAGTGGACCTTTAGATCAGGTTATTATTAAACGTTTAACGTTAAAAATACTAACTGCCAAGTACTGAACTTCAAAACTATTTTGCCATTTCTTTTTCTGTTGACTCTACTGAATTCAAACTCGCCTCGTTCAATATATTTAAGTAGGTAGGTACATTTTTCAAGAGCAGCTAACATTTCGATAAAGTGACATTGCAAACCTTTAACGTCACCACTACTGTAATAAACTATTGCAATTTAAAAAAATATCGCAACGGAATTGATCGAGAAAAACGAAACTCGCGCAGCTGTCCGCGCCCATCGCCCTACACCTGCCCTGCGTTGTCGTGTCACCTTTGACATTCTTACTTGCCTGTAATAATGTATGACAGCACGACCACACATATTCATTTCAATTTTGAAGACCTCCCTGGCACAGTGGTGCGCGCTACGGCCTTATGAGTGGCAGGTCTCGGGTTCGATTACCGGTTTGGGCATTTATAATGTAATTTGTTACGTTAAGAACGTTATAATATCGTTGAATAAGTTTCTCTTTGTAGCACCATAATGTATTGTTATGTCTCTGTAGTGTCACGTGGTGTTTGTCTTTGACAAGATAAAAGAGAAACTTATTTAACGTTAACCGATGCGATATTATAACGTTCTCTACGTAACGTTACAAATCACAACAATAATAATTTTTAAAAACTCATAGCGTTACCGACATAGCTGATGAGCTATGTCAGTTACTACAAAAATATTAAATTTTATTAGTTTCAATTGGAAACTGTAATTTTTTCACTATTATTTTGAGAATATACAATTTCTAAAAAATATTTTTTTTTTTTTTTGTTCACGCCGTGACCAACTTGTACCTATTGCTATTTCTTTATCGGTATACGACATATTATAAGAACTCAGTTATCGTTCTCAGATTTTTGCTAAAAGTTAGTTTTTTTTTGTTGACCCCCTAACACTGACGCTGTTTTGTTTGCCAAAATGAAGCAAATGCTTTTGATGTCGTTGGTTATTTTAACGGATAGGGCCACCCCACATCTATGTCGTGCGACCATTGAGCGGCCATTAATTCCAATTATTATCTGTATTGCTGATACGTAGGTACCTACATATTACTTTCAGCTCGCCCTAATTTCCTTAATATTTACTAAGCACTTGTAGTATCTACCGGTTTACGTTTCGCTGCTATCGACGACCGACGTGCAAATAATATATCGACCAAATAAGCTATTTAGCAACACTTGTACCAGTGTGAATAATAATAATAATAATTTATCTAAAACCTGTCTCCTTACTCTTTGTCATACCCACTACGAGGAAATAGGTCACAGTCACACCAAGCATGCCTCATTAATCAGTATGTCAATGATCTCGCGCGCTTCCTTCATAACCCCCGGCACGTAAGTCGACCGGTGACCTTCAAGTGCGCGCAGCGTCGTACGAGTGAACGGGACACATACGATTGGAGAGCCAATCAGCGTTCACGAGGGATCCGCGAGAGCTAATCAATGCTTACGAACGATCCCCACGCCCTCCCCGCGACCCCCTCACACCCCGAGATACCTCATTTTCGACTGCGCATTGAAGGTCACCGGTCGACTTATTTGCCGTGACTTGTACTTTGCTATTGTTTGCACAGAGCAAAAATATTGGACTAAATCAATGTTGTACACTGACATTTCACTTCCTACTACCCGCAATGCTATGCCATTTCCAATTTCAGTTTGTCCTACCGTTCAGAAAAACTTAAAAGTAGTTAGGTAGTTACTCTTGATGTCTAGATAAGTATTAGGTACAGGAATATTGAAGATCTCAATCGACATCCTAAATTGAGGCCTGTATAGATAATTATTACTAGTTTGAATTTTTTATTCTAATAGGTAATTAATATGTATGTAGATGAAATGAATTAAGTAAATCGATTTATCATTCAAAATTTAATATAGGTTTATCAAATTATATTATTTACTACAAACGCCGGAAAATGATTAGATTAAATTCAATATTACTTAAACGATAGCTAAAGTACTATAATATTATAAACGATCGTTTGATTTTGTTTTTCAGATAAGCATCTATCAAGGCTAATAAAGTCCCTTAAATATTTCGTTGACTGAATTTTACGTGGTTCTTCTTTAACTTAATTTTCAAAGATATATAAATATATTCAGAAACATTACGTTTTGTCTTTACGTTTATTTACATAACTACCTATCTACTCGACGAGTACTCGTACTTATTCGTGGAATTACTATCAGATTCGTACTAACTAGAGTACAATTTTAAATACAACAATCATTTTTTAACGCGTTCGATTTCTTGTTAGGCACCAATTATAACAATCCTTCTTACGCTTTTGACACCAATTGTGTTGTAAAAAGTTAATTTTAAAACACTTTTTTTAAACTGAAAATACAACTTTTAGTTGAATAAAAAAATAAATAAAAAAAAACTAAAAATCAGTATTCTATAGTAAAACGGATTGCTTTAAAGCATTTCCGAGCACGACCACGGGAATTGACAAGTCAGCTATACAAGTCACAATAAGCGTGAACGAGCAAAATTGGCTCGTCGTTTCGTTCCTATAAATTCAAGTTTCATTCATCCATTCCATTATACTCTTTGTAATAAGGTTATTAATCGCACAGCAACAAATGATGTCATTTATTGTAAAAGGTGAGATTTAGAAGAAAAAATTGTGCCTGTAGCCTAACCAGAAAAATAAAAAATCTGCCAAGTGCGAAGCGCGCCTCGCTCTATTAGGGTTCCGTATGCAAGTTATCCCTATGTATCGTCAGATCGGTAAAGCGGTTAGGGGGAGAAAATCTATTAACTTCCTTTTTACCTTTTTTCCTACTAAATTCCTTACAAAAATCCTTTAGAAAAAGAGCACTTTCAGTTTTATCTGAATTTTCCAGTTTCCGGGCAACTTTTCGAATTTTTCTCTTCCAACAAACCTTTTTTGGACAATTAAACATTAAAAAAAATAGCCAGATCGATCCAACCTTTTTCAATTTGTGCGATTACTAACGAACATCATTAATTGAACATGATTGTTTTCAACTCTACCATTATTCTGCACAATATGGGCGAATTTTTTACCGACTACAATTATATTATAATACTGGGAAAGTACAAAATTTTTGTTTAAAAAAATCAATGTCATGGTCTTTTTTTTCGAGAATTGGGTGAATGAACGAAGTGCCCTGAACGATCTCTGATGGATATTTTAAAATCGACAAAAAGTTAGCAAGTTTTTTGTTTATTTATTTAATTTATAAAAATATCTGATCAGGAAATGTTTTATGCCTTGGAACTTTGTATGGATATTGTTGATAAAGCCTTATTTATATCCAGTTAAAGCTTCCATGGTTCAAGTTAAAGAGTAAAAGACTCCAGTTCCACTTTTTTTTTAAGTATTTTGTTATTTTTTTGGATGCGTTGAATTGGTGGATGACTCAAGAAAAAAGGAGGCAAAATACATAGTGGTTCCCTACGCGGCGCGCACTTTCCGATCACATGTTCGATTTGATCGATCCGCTGACAAACAATGTGTTGAAAGAAAAATGTATTAGCCCTTGTCTAAAGCATTCGGAGGGGCCCTCTCTAAACACGCCCTTTTTGGCGATTGCGTCGGAAGCAGTAGAAATGCAGCGGGATTATGCAGCAATCTGCCGAGGGGGCGCCCACCCCAAAAGTATCGTGTTGCCAGGATTAATTGGTGTTTGCCCCGGGCCTTGGGGCAAATATCTTCGAATCATATCACGCGAAATTAGCAACGGTTGTAATGCAAAATTAATAATGCTGGAACATCATGCGAAGCTACAATTTGTGGTCGGAGGCGGCGCGGGGGCGGCGAAAGCTCTGACGTTAAGGATCTCTTTGCGAGTCGTGCGTACACTGGAGTACCGATGTATTTAATTTGTGTACCATTTCATAACACATTTTATCTACTCTCATATCATAAAATTCCGAATATGAAATCAAAATGTGTCATATATTGGACTACTTTATTCACATACATCTATAATATTTAAAAAAAAAATTAAAAAAGTTCATTATAACACTACTTTGTTAGGAAATTATTGCAAAACAATGTTAAAAAATAATTTTTTCTACATTATAGTACAGGCACTGGGTTCTGGTATTTTTGAGCCATGCCGGGTGTTTATTATTATTATTATTATTTAATACTTTATTGTACACCAAAAAAACATAAATTAAACAAAAGAAACATTTTAAAAGAAATAGGTACAATAGTTAGTTTACAATAGTTAGTTAGTTTAATTTTGTTACTTACAATGATTATCCCGCTATCAAAGTTACCCTACTACTGCGAAAGTGTGGCGGTAGCAAGATGCGGCCAGAGGACAGAGTGTAGTGCTACCATAATTGACCATAGACGCACTGCACGCACCGCACATTCGAAATTGACAATTGAATTTTGGCGCCTATTATTTAAATTTTTAATTTATTATTTATTTACTATTCAGTTTTTGTAACTCAAAATTTTGCAAGTGATTTTTGTTGCGCGGAAAAATGTCTAGCAGTGATACTGAAGAGAATTTAACTCCACCAGACATTCTGGAAATAGCATCGGGAATGACAAATAATCTTTTGCCAGCAAAATCAAAGAAAATTTACGATAAATGTTACCAAGATTTTATGAGTTGGAAAATTTTGAAAAAAACCACTTCATTTTCAGAAAATGTAATGCTAGCATATTTCCAAGAATTATCAAATAAAGGGGAATGCCCAGACTACATACAACATTGGGCTACTCACGAACAGGCAAAGATCTATCATAGTATTGTTTATTTAGGCTTCTTAGTGTATTTTTAATAATAAAAACTGATTATGGTGGCCGCCACTTTTTTAGTATGAGAAAAGATAGCATATTTTGTTACCATTTTGAGGTTATGTTTTTGACACATTTGATGACTGACATGTTTATTGCTATTTGTTAAGAATTGAACTGACAGATGAGAAATAGAAGAATTGTACTTTACTTGCTTTTTCCCATCAGTATATTAAATTGTCATGGCATTTACGCAATGTTGTATACTTTTATCAGTATGTTATCAGTTTTTATACTTTTATTTTAAAAATAATTATTGATAATAGTGGCGGGTTTTTTAATATTCTGAAAATTCGTATTTATTTATTTTAAAATGCTTCTATAATTTGGATAAATTCTATAGTGCTGTTCGCGGATAGCCCGATAGTGGGCGATCCCCTTTAAGTCTTTGTCCTTATGGGCTAAATACTCAATGCTCAAAATTATATAGAGTATCTACAACCAAATCGATATTATTAAATACACAAGACTGATTGCTGTTTTAAAAAGAAAATCGCAGGGCTTTAAGGGAAAAAATGCAAAAACGTTCTCCCCTGAAGAATTGAGTACATTTATAAATTGCAATATCCAAAACATGAATACTTATTATAATAAATAATTTTGTTAATTTCTTAGTCTTTTCTTTTATACGTAAGATACCTATTGATGAGCTTAGATAAAGTAGTGTATGAAACTCTACATAATTAGTTATTAAAACACTCGTGTAATACTATTAAAAAACTCGCCTGCGGCTCGTTTTTTAAACTAACACTCGTGTTTTAATAACCTCTATTATGCAACCGTTTCATAAACTACTATAATTTAACAAAGCTAACCCTCGTTACTCGTATTGTAACATAACCAAGGAAGTGGAAAGTGAAGGCATTAAAGTCGAGATCTACAGAGGCTTCATCTAACATCATGCTGTTTACAGTTGAAACCCTTCAAGTACCGCCATTTGAAAGAAATCCATTTTTGCTATAATATGAGCCTGCTCACAAAAATGCTCACATTCATTTATTTTCTCCGTCCATGAATAAAGGGCCACTTTTAACCATAAACTTTTCTTTTGAGTGTTGCAATACTTCGGTAACTCAATAAAAGTATGGTGATAGTAAATTGACAGGTCGACAGAGTGCAACATAAATAGCATCAGTATCTCTTAGATAAGAGTCCGTCTTCGTGACCAAAATATTTCTTGACGTATTAATTTTAATATTACGATATCTTCTTCTTCTTATATATATATAAAACAAAGTCGTGTTAGTTCGAACACTTATAACTCGAGAACGGCTGGAGCGATTTTCATGGTTAGTGTCTATTGATTTGTTGTATTTGTCTCCATCCCGAATAGCAGAATAACTATTAAAAACATTGGAAAATTGTCGAAAAAATAAAATAAAAGAAAAAACATTTTCCCATACAAAATGTTCACGGGTTTTGTAACTGTCAAACATCCCGTCGCGTGGATACGGTAAACTCTCTCACCCGTACCTATATAATTCTTCCGTACGTGTGCTTGTCACCTAACTCCTCCTAAACGGCTGGACCGATTTGGATGAAATTTTGTTTGTATATTTCAATCCTGACTCTGAGTGGGTATTACCGCGTAGGTACAGGTAGCTAGTAGCTACCGGGTCTCAGTAGGTGGCGCCGATGTCGGTATGCCACCGGGCAGGACGAAGTCTGCCGGGTCCACTAGTGGTAAAATATTTACGATATTATCGTCCTAACAAGATATATCCAAAGGTATGACGAGTGCATTTATCACCATATAAGTAAGATAAGATGGGTTCGATAATAACATTCCTCGTACTTAATCCAAAATTTCTCGTCAGTGAAGAATTTAAAACAGATCAATTTTGTAGACAGTCGGAATGGCCGAGTGCACTCTAGACGAGGCGGCCGGCCGAGGAATGTAATTGGACAATACGACGATGTCTGTCTTGATAGATGGGATCCAATAAATTGTTGACTACCTACATACCTCCGGACGAGAGCCTTGGCGTGCCCTTCGCACGCCTAAAGTAATTATAACACTCATTACATTTGAATCTAAATAAATCTTGAGACTGTACATTAATGTTTTATACCAACAGATAATTTGGAATTATTGTTACCTACTTATTATAGGTTTTATAATACTGATAAATTGGTATGAATTTTACTGCTGGGTTATTATTAATACTAAGCTGCAATCTGATGGTACCCATATCGAATTGGGCTTTGCCAAAACAATCACAATTATTATTTATCTTCGTCCAAAAAAATAGACCCTGCTCTCCGTTTTTGTATAATTCGAAATGACGCATAAATGTAGTATGTTGTATGTTGCTGTAAAATATAAAAAGACTGCTAAAGATCTTAAATGGCCATACACATATGTACATTATTTATGTCCAACAGCCCAATCTATTACTTACTATAATTTATTTTTAACCTAACTCTCGGAAGAAATATAATCATATAACCTTGCAACAACAAGGCCTTGGCCGGTGGCATTGAATTTGCATGTAATGTACCTACTTAGTTCTCTGCATCGTATTATCATTGATGTCGTGAGTTCGTGACCCCTCTCTTTTATTCACACTGTGGTAGGGGTTTTCCTGGGACAATAATGTGGTGGGTTCAGAAGTCCTTTCACATGCGACAATAGGCTAACAGAACGAGATTTCGATTCTTAACAGTTAAGTTCAGATATTGGTGATAATAACTGGAACCGACGGCTTCGCACTCTACGAGACACGGAGGGAATGAAAAGGTCTTTGGACCCCCATGATAGTCGATCGGTCACCCATCCAGTTACCGACCGGGGTTCATGTTGCTTAACCAGCGTGATGGTTTGAAATGCTCTACCACAACTAGGTCATATACTTAGCTACGGGACGGAAAATAGAATTAAATGGGATGCTTGCTCTATGAAATAGTACAGAACTATCAGTTCCAATTATTATCTACGGACGCTAATGTTCAATTCCCGCACCGGCCGCAAAATCTAGGCCCATAGACAGCGGCGCCGCTGTGTGGCTGCAAAATTTCCATGCCTATCCTAATTGCTGGAAAAATATTTCTAGTATTCATTTGTCGTTATTCGTTTCGTGTTACATCATGGGAGGTCAATGTCAAATTGTTTAAAAAATAATTTTCCAAGCACGTAGCAGTTTTTTATGATTTTTAGGGGCTATATCCAATAAGTGAAGTGAATTCTTCTTCTGGGTCATTATGAAAATCAAATGCTATATTGCTCGTAACTGCATTTTTGATGTCAAAATTTTCATGCAAAGAGTGTCTCATTTGATCTCACAAGTAGCAGTTATGAGCAAGATACGGTTTCCAATATTTAAGGGGTTGATTAGACAATAGGTCAGTTGCATCAGTCAATCATGAACGAATTACTGATAGACCAGAGAATTTGGTCATGCTAATATCAGTCCTCACACAATACAGTAAGTTCCAATAATAATAACTTCAGTTACAGTGGTTATTGACAGCAAAACTTATCGTCTAACTAACGCCATAGAGAATCATGGCCCTGGAAATGCGCACATTTATTGGTTTTTAAGGTATTTTACTCGACATTCTAATTTTTGTTGAAATTGTGGAGTTTTCCATTAGGTATACGGACTTTCGCCTAGATTGAAACTTGTAACTTCCTGCTTTTAAAGAATATTTGTAGAATGTTACTTTGAAAAAAAAAAACACGCGTTCTCAAACAGTTTGTTTTGTTATGTTACAAAATATTCGGCCTAAACGGTGAGGAGACTACAGGCGAGGCGAACAACATTAATATTTCATGTCCTGAAACCCGATTTGGGAGGCACGAGCCACCTAAATGGAATGATAATCTGTCCGTCCTGTGTAAATTAGCCTTCTTTGCTGTATGAACTTGCGTCGTCGTTTCGCTTCATGATTGTCGTTTCTTTACCCATCACTCTGTAATTATTGCCTTTGTTTTTGTTTTATCACTTAAGCTACGTAAACAAGACAACTAATCGGTTTCTGATTCAGTTTTACAATCGCATCTTTGCAATGCAGTCAATCACTTCTTGTGAAAGTTTCTGTTCTTCTTACAAAAAGTATTTGTTTGATTTTGACTTCGTTTTGTGTTTTTCCGTAAACAGGCTCTTATTTTATTCAGTCTTAGGTACTTATCCATTCTCTTCATAAGCTCCCCATGTGTTTACGAGAGATAGGGTTTGCTCTCAATCTAATGCCAAGTGTAAACTAGCAATAGAATTTGCTGAAGTCAACTCTGGCAAGTTACTTGCCACTGTGTACTTCACTTATAGCAAAGTCAATTTCTGCAAGTTTTACCTAGCCTGATGTTAAGAATTCTTAAGCCCGTGAACACTTGACTTAAAATTATAAGAATCTTTTCAACTAACTACAGTAAAATTCCATAGATTTCTTATGTATACCTACGGAATGGAAAGAGTGTGAGAATGTAAAATTAAAAAAAATCCCTTATCGAATCAGTTGATGGACGATATAATTGACGACGGAAGTGTCGGTGTAAAATTTTAATTTATTAATAACGTTATCCGTCGCGTCGAATATGCTCGGAATCCCCAAATAAATCAGCGCGGCGACAGCATCTGCGTCCGCTCCACGATTTTATTAAATTCCCCGATTAAATAGCCGCCGGTAACGAAAGCTTCCTCGATATTATCGCGAAATAATCACCTCTCCTCGAGTCCTCTACTCACCTCGCCCAGTTTGTAATTACGAGTTCCAACCCTTCGACCTGCGACGTCCAAGTAGGTACTCTTTCGGTACATATTTCCAAGTTATATACTTTTGGCTTTTGGTGGTATTGTTGCCGCCTTTGATTAATAAACTACTAAATAACCTGTCAGTCGTCAAAACATGTCCATGAAAAAATAATAGATTCACCTTCTGATGTGTCGGATAGCCTAAACATAAGTTTTGTCACTTTCTTACTTTAATAAGTGACAAAGACAAAACTTCTGAATAAGCTATCCGACACTATTATCAGAAGGTGGTGAAACAGGCCCTTAGACTTACCAACTTCGCTATATAGTGTAGAACAGTGACAGACGCGGATAGCGACTTTGTTTTATACTTCCTGTTTAGAGATTTGTTATTTTATACTCGTATCTATATTTCCATACTTATATCTCTATATTTTATTCTTCTTCTGTATTAAGTGAGAGAATGTGCTATCCACCTCTGTAAGCAACGTTATTATAAAATATCCCGGCCCGTTAACTCTAGATTATCCAAGTTCGACAGTAATGTAGGTTAGGTTATGTTTAAATTAATGAAGTCATTAAATAAATATATCGATGGCATTGCAAGCAACGATAGGTTTCTCGAACCCTTTCCTTATCTTCCCATTTATCTAAATGGTGACTTGACCCGTTCACAACCAGATTCAGTTCATTAGCCAGTCTTAAAGGCTTTAACTGTGACTTAAAAGTACTTATCATTATCAAGCGATTCATTTACCTATATTAACTAAGCTGATTAACTTAATTTGATACTTCTCCTAAAAGCTGTGCTACCTTATACTTCAGATGCTAGTGATAACTATCTCGACATTTTTATCTCAGATCTGTAATTGTCGGCCTATAGATATAATAAAATCGAGGATAAGATGATTTAGATTTAGTGGATATTGGTATAAAGAAATGTAAAATACTAAGTACCTACCTTCGACATACGCATACTCTACTGACAAAGATACGTCTACAAGTGTGGAGTTAAAAAAAACAAAATTCATTAGTCTTTTGTGTGTTGTTGTCTGTTGTGTTTCTGTTTCTGAAAATGTTCTGTTTTCTGATTCATTCAGACATCACTAGTACCTATTTCCATTGTACAGGAAACTTAAACCAAACTAAATACATCGGAATAAAAATCATGAATTATACAATTCACAGGAAGTATTAACTAATGTGACCTAGCAAACATATATAGTTTAAGGCAACAGCACGCCTGTCTTCTAAACAGGTGTTATGGCCCTATTTAGGAAGCCTACATGCATGGACTGTGATACATGCACAAACTACATCGTACATTTCTGCTAATGGTCTCCCTATAATGGCTATTTCATGGCAATACATAAATTTCCCTTCTTTAATTACTGCTTTGAAAGGAATTTTATTAGCTGTTACAAATGCGAAGTAGGATTGGTGTGATATTTTTGTCGTATAAATATATTTTTTAAAGGCACTCTTAAAAAAAATTCTGCCTGAGTAGTTTAGAAACCAATGTACATATCTATCTATCTAAAGGTTCAAAGGCGGGAGTTTGAACTTATCGGAAATAATAATAATTAATCAAGAAGATGGATGAATTTCAAGGTGCAGTCTCTTAGTTACCAAATATCAAATTTCCCATTCCCATCAGAAATAGAGGTTAACCTTACCGAATACGTAAGGTTAACCTCTATTTCTGAAGAATCTCTTTCTATCGAGAAAATCCATCAAATATGTTTACGGCTAATATCAAGGCACAGCTCTAAATTACTCAAAGAAATAAAATCGTTCCAAGTAAAGTAACAGTGAAGTAAACCACTTAATTATTTATTAACACAAAGCAATACAAACAGAACGTCGATAAATGTAAACAATTCCAGCTGATGGTAGAAACAAAAACACCTTCAAACAACCATGCACATAAAAATGCTTGATAGGCATTTGCAGAACGCAAGCTGCCGAAGTGAAACGGTGGCATTTTAAATACAGTGTAAGTTTCATGTGGCTCGTAAAAAGACCAATGTTGACAGCTAACGTCCGTATTCACGCATCTAATTCACGGAGCAACGTCCAGTACCAACAGACGATCCAATTTAGTTGCAGCCATCGGTCGGTCCAATTTTTTTATGTTGGTAAAGTACAGAACATGATTGTCAGGTCAAGGCAGTTGACAAACCCTTAGGCCTCATCTGGCTGCGATGTTACTAATTGACACAGACCGCCGCGTCAAGCAGGTAGCTGTGTTGTCACCATAACCAACAAAAGTAAAGCTTATATATATCCGTGCTTTAGGATGAGCTACCTCGCCCATAATCGCCTGGAAGTCGTCAAAATACCAATGCACGTGCTACAGGAATGCACGAGTGTCGTACACCAACGCGATATTAATTACCTTGAACTAAACCTTGCTTTACCTGACGTTGACGGTTTGCAGCGTGTTTAGTGAGTTCGGACAATTGGAGTGTTAAAAACCAAGCAGAGAGGAAAGATTTTCACACACCGTAGATCAAATATTGAAGTTCTGTACTGGATCTGATGACAGATAAAAATATGGTAGGTATAGTCTCAATTAAATTGCATCGTCTGTGAGCAATAAAACGCATGGTGCATACTTGCTGCATAGAACAAGTTTGGCACGTGACAAGCAACCTGGGAAAGGTCTTACGTCGACGACCGATAGCACCTGCCGCCTACATTAAAGTGTTTCTTTTTCCGCAAATAGTTGCCTAAGGCCAGTTGCCTATCTGTGTGAATTGCGATTAAATTGCGAGTAACGCGTTGATCGATTCCTATAGCAAGAAGCTTTATTGTCTCAGAAAGCTTTTAGTGTGCAGGTGCGTCGAAGTTATGGTTGTAGCTAGGAGTTTTTAGTTGCGATGTAAATATTTCTTACAATGTAAGTGGGTACTTTTACCTAGAAGGTTTATGTATCTCTTAGACAAAAATTGGGGCTATGTTCCCGATGTCGTGACCACTGTTGTTATAGGTATCCTTAATGACTGATGCCTCTTTGGTTTAGTGACTATCTAACTTACTCGACTGCAGATCAAGAGTTCCCAAGTTCGAGTCCCGGGTCGAGCCAAAAAAGTTATTGGGTCTATTTATTTATATGTTAATAAATTCTCATTTGCTGCGCGGAGTTGAGAAGTTGGCGGTGTTTACCTTTGTGCCTCGGAGAGTACGTAAAGCCGTCCTACGCCTGATGTCTCCATCATAGTAGATTAAGACAGTGAGAAAATAGAGTGCACCTATGTCGCGGCACACAATTGTGCATTATATCATCTGGGTTGGGTAGTCTCCGTAGAGATTGAGTACCGTCACCGACGCCGAGATTCAGCTTAGAAGAACATTATATGTACATCCGTCACCACTTAAATATCATCTATACATCTATATCTATCTATCTATCTATACATATAATAAAATCGTAGAATTGCCGTATCTGTACATTGAAGATTTTTGCAAAATAATAACTGGGGGATGTTAGGGATAAGTAATAGAACGTAAAAAAGCTATTTTTGAAATTTTTGTCTGTTTGTCTGTTTGTCTGTTTGTCTGTTTGTCTGTTTGTCTGTTTATCTGTTTGTCTGTTTGTCTGTATGTTTGTGCGCGCATCACGTAAAAACTACTGAATGGATTGAAATGAAACTCGGCATGATTTAAGTTAATACTATGGAGTAACATATAGGATACTTTTTATCCCGAAATTCAGCACGGTTCCCTTGGGAGAGGGGATGAAAGGCAAAATGTGTACTTAGCTGTAATTCGTTAACGGGTGGTCCGATTTCATTCATTCTTTTTTTGTTAGAAAGTAGATACTTTAAAGACTACTGGATAATCTCCGAAAGGCTGGACCGATTTTGATGAGACTTTCACTGGCGGATGTTTACATTTTGATGTACCTAAACACCCGCCAGTGAACTTTTAACAGTTTTTAGCAAGGTTTAAGCTCAAAGGAGCATAGGAAAAACAAAATGATTCCCACGGGATTATTAAAATCAATATCCACGCGAACGAAGTCGCGGGTATCCGCTCGTTATTTAATATCTTGATTGCTGACCGAATCGAAAAGGACTTAGTTGTATAATTTGGCTTAGAAATAAATATTTGCAACTATCCTGCGTAGCAGCAAGTACAGTATGTATTTTATTTCGGTTATATTCATTGCTATTCTGGCACTAATTGAGTGCTTATATTTTGCTAAATTGCGTAATTATAGTAGTGCAATTTTAGTAGAGCTATGAATTAATGTAATTTTAATTAATTACGCTTTTAGTGAGTTAATCGTTTACAATTATGACTACGTTGTACGAATCATTAAATGTATAATTACGTAGATTCTTCACCCACATACATATAAACCCTTGCACCTTCGGGTTATCGAGTGAACGTCCATTATCGACCACACGTAGGTGCTGTGAACAGCTGCGGCCGCGTCGGAACATTGTCGATAAAATTACCGATACCCTATGATAAATGATTATGGGCCCTTATGTAAAATGCATTTTACGTATTTATACCTAATGGCAATGGACTCAGCGGGGCTTCTGAGTTTCTTGGACATAAATATCTATCAATATAATATGATAATATTGATATTATGACAGTAGGTAGGTACTATTTTAATGATGTCACATTTTAATAGAGATAGCTGATAGAGAAAGCATTTAGATAGCAATCGTTACTAAAATCTTAAATAATGTAATTAAAGTATTAAATCGTGCATGAACACACAAAAACAAGAATGTAATTAATATGTTAATGCAATTAAGTGTTATAAATGAGATTGGAATGCAATTATCGCCTGATGAACCATATGCATTACAACTTTATTACAGCTTTAGATACTCAATCAACCCGTTGATGTAAAAATGTCCATTATACAGATCTTTAACAGTCGTTTAGCCCGCAAACCTTTATTGGAGCAGCGTGGCGGGTCTAAGCTTTAAATCCCTCTACTATATAAGAGAGGAGCCCTTTGCCCAGCAGTGGCATGTTAAAAGACTAGTGGTACCTACAAAGTTCTAAGGCATTTTACTCATATAGTGTTTCTACTTTTTCAGGTAAATAATGACAATACATTCCTCTCCGTTGTATCAACCTTGCTAAAAGTAATGTGTGCGGTACAATGTCTGAAAATTTTAGGTAAGTACCCTCTAATTTTTTCACTTTTATGAAATAGTGCGCTTAGCATAAAATTTCCGCCTCACTGACCGGTTCCAAGAGTTGTTATAAAACAGCAGATTTTCCAGTAAAGGACTAACTTGAAGAATTATCTAACTCTTTTCTTTATTTTTATTCTAGCGGCTAGCGCCTTCTTTACAATTTTCAGTTTTTATAACATAAATTCGAAAATCATTCGAGTGTTTTTTGTCAATACTGATTTGATTCTTGTGTGTGATTTCTTAAAAATCTCTTAATGCAAGTTTTTTATTTCTCCAAAATTGATGCCAGGCTCTCATTAATTAATGGTTTTAAGTTTCCAATCACTCTTGGCTTTGTAAAATATCCCTGTATCTCATCTCCACTCTCTCAGGAGACCCGTGCCCTGTAAGCAGGCCGGTAATGATGATGATAATATCTCATGATGTGCAAGTATATCGATGATCGAAACAGTATAATACGACACTGCAAGACATTCCTTAAGTGAAAGTGTATGATAGTTTATTAAAACGATCAATAAAATGGACGTATCGTCTAATTAGCTGTTTTATTGGTCTTCGGCGACGACCGCGGCAGATGCGGCGCCAGGGGGAGAGACGTCACGACTCCACTCATACTCGTATGTCGGAACGTTCCCTCATTGTTCCCTAGCCGGGGAACCGGTGGCAGTTTTGTTTGTATGATTTAATCAGCAGTGAAGTTTGAGCTAGTCGCAGGAGCTGCTGGAACAAGACGTGGCCCTGCAAGAGACTTATGTTCCAGCAGTGTAAAACAACAGTAATAGAAAAAAAAACAGAATAGTAAAGAAATTTCGATTTTGCTGGTCTTAAGATAAAAATAAATATATCAATTCAGTAAATATTCACTACAACTGGGGCTGTGAGTATAGGATAGGGGATAGACAGGCACATCGGTTACTGAAGAGATGTCGACGCGCCTGTTTGATGGAACACTGGAACCCAGGGGGGTTATTCTGTAACTTAGTTAGCAACTGAAAATAGTTGCCAACGAATTAGTTCGATATACATTGCTGCTTTACTGTGTAAAATTATGAAAATACTTTATATTCCCCACAGTAAAGCAGCAATGTATATCAAACTAATTCGTTGGCAACTATTTTCAGTTGCTAACTAAGTTACAGAATAACCCAGCAGGACTGGCTCATAATATTATGGAGAGAAAATAAGTATGTATCTATCTATATCCAAAGAGGTAATGCGACTAGCCTGGGGACACGGATCCAGGCATTCAAAAGCACGGACTAGAGTATGTTTATAGTTAGTTTTTTGTTTTACTTTTAAGATTAAGTTTATTTTTTGTAAATCAGTTTCAATTCAGACTTGACATTAGTTTTAACATATGCTACATTTTGATTTAATTGATAAATTGATTCCCTCACCGGCTCTTGGAGTGTACCTCCGATGAACTCATTGTGCTCGTTTGGGGCCGCGGCGAGGGTACGCGCTGTCACAAGCTCGCAGCGATAATGTCTATCGATCCAGACGGACGCGAAGCAACAGAAGTGCAGCGCTCGCTGGCTAATTGTTGCTAACGGGATCTGGCACGTGAAAACACTGAGCGAGCGAATAAATCATAGCGGGCTGCGTTTTTTAACCGACTTTAAAAGAGGAGGTTATCAGTTCGACATTAATGTATATGTAATAACACGAAACTTTCTATGAAAAAAAAAAAACTATTTTGTTTCGATTGATTTGCTTCCAAGATTGATTGTTTAATTTTCAAGTTCACGATGAATATCTATTTATGTAGATTAAAATCTTGAATTTTTTGTTGGAAACAGAAATATTGTGACTTCTGAGTTGATTGTATTTTTTTGTGTACAAACTATGGTCCGTGAAATACATCTGTGAATCTATAATATAATAAAACTGTAACAGATCCGATTCTGTACATTGAAGATATTTTGAAAATTTTTATTGCAGGGCACTCTATAATCGATACTGAAGCCAAAACTGCAATTTGTTTCATTTTTGTCTGTCTGTCTTTCTGTCTGTCTGTCTGTCTGTCTGTCTGTCTGTCTGTCTGTCTGTATCTTGGCCGCGCATCACGCCGAAACTACTGAATGGATTCAAATGAAACTTGGTACGATTTGAGTTTATACTTCGAGGTAGGTTATAGGATACTTTTTATCCCGAAATTCAGGACGGTTCCCTTGGGAGAGGGGATGAAAGTTAAAACGTGTATTTAGCTGTAATTCATTAACGCGTTGTTCGATTTCACTCATTCTTTTTTTGTTAGAAAGGTAGTACTTTATGTATTGTCCCATAAATATTTCAAGGTCATAGGTTTTTTAGTTCAGAAATGACAGACATTACAACCCTCACCATTGGGTTCAAATAACTTGGGACCCGGATCTTTGAACGTACTTACGGCTTATTTTAAACTGGTGTGCGTTTAAATTTATGTTTGTCGGTCTGTTTATTTGTTCCAGCTAATCTCCGAAACGGCTGGATCGATTTTAATGGAACTTTCAATGTTATAAGGAGTAACTTAGGGTACATTTAGTTTAGGTACATAAAATAATTATGGGATCCGATCCGATCCTATATAAAAACCTATATCTACGCGAACGAAGTTGCGGGGGTCAGCTAGTAAATAATAATTGTACGTCGATATAGTGTGTAAGACTCTTTGGGAAGGAAGAAATTGGTAAAAGATGTAACTGACTTGGTTAATGACCGTCGCAATTATTGTAATGAGTAGAAATTAATGTGATTAGAAAAAAACAGCAAGCTGTATTTTTGAGACTAAACGATGAAATATTGAAATTCCGCCCTCGTATCGAAGATAAAATTTTTACGTTGAATAATAATAAAAAAGCCATCGCGGTCGCAACATGTACACAATAAATAATGATTGCACATTGCATAGCATCGCTGTCGATTTTATGCGTGTTTTTGCGGCGGGCGCGACATCAATATGCATTCGAGTCGCGTGCCGCGCGCCGCCCGGCCCCGGTCAGCTGTTCCTTCTATGCGGCCGCGCTCGCCTCGCAAGCTGCGCTCCGTAAAAGGAAACAAGGCCCCGCTCGCGGATGGATTACGACGATTACATCGCAATTATCCGAGCGGGCGGAGTGCTGCTGCCTGCTACGTAACGTTAAACCACTTTCGCGATCTTTGTTCCGCGCGACATTGACCCCGGGCGCGGCGATCGAGCGAACTCCTTATGTAATCATTTTTCGGCTGCTACTCTCAGTCGTGTCAATGGCCATGGCCTTCGCGCTCCTTTTATGTTCGCACTTTACGTAACTTGCGTCACTCATTACTCGCTGCTGCGGATTTATTGTCGCGGTTCTTTTTTTTTTTAAATTGATCTGGCATAGAACATTGCTTTTATTTAGTATGCGTTAGACGTCTGGTGTTAGTCGGCGTATCTATAGGAACATCAGTATAGTGTATTGTTACTACTTCTGTAAATTTTTGGCTAGTTGTGTCAATGGCATGGCGTTCATGATTTTTTTAAATACTATATGTATGCGTTACTAAGAGAAATTATACCCCACCCCCTCTTCTTTAGCACTTAGCACTTGACAGCTTGCGTCACTCCTACATATTTATTGTCGCGGTTATCTTTTATTTATTGATCTGGCATTGCTTTTATTTTGTATGCATCAGACGTCTGGCGTCAGCTGGCATCTCTATAGGAACATTTGTATAGTGTATTGTTACTATTACTGTCATTTTTTGACTAGTCTTGTCAATGACATGAACTTCACTTTTTTTTAATACTTATTCGCACTTGACATAGGTACTAGCTACCTATGTCAACGTCACTCATTAATTGTTTACTACTTCCGATTTTTGTCTTGATTTTCTTTTGTAAATTTTTAGAAGGCCACTTATTACGTATTGATGTCTGGCATAGCATTGCTTTAACAAATTTAGATATCTGGCACTTAAGCGTGACGTATGTTAGTCGGTCGTTCCTAAAAAGCACCTAGGTGATCATTGGGGTTTATAATGAACAGACAATTAAAAAGTACCTAACAATAAATTGCTTCTCTGATTCTATGGAAGATGCCGGCAATTATAAGACATTCTTTCCATGTTCCCCGAAGTAATTTCATTTCAAGGAACTTTGTCGTATATAATAGAATAGACATTGAGTTGGGCATCACGTATCCAAGCAATACCCGTTTCCTGAATAGCACGCGGTTATTAATTTCTAAGATCGCAAATACTTCAAACAACTATGAACGTGATCAACATTTCCAGCATAGACAATTTTGTTCAGGCTTTGGGCCCAAGTACACTTTTTGCTTGTAAAGTGGTTCTTCTACACTGAGTATCAAGTCAATTACTTTTCTTCCGTTGTCAATGCTTTAACATTTATATACCCATCGTTTGTATAGAATCTACGTAATCTATACCTATAAAAAATGGTTGATGGATTGTAATTTTAAGTTAACACATGTTCGATTATGTGTACAATGTTTGTAACTTTTTTTTGGAAATCTTACGTAATTACTTTTTGAAATAATTTTCTTAACACGCTTTTATTAGCTTCATCTGTAACTAATTATGTATTGACATTATAGATACAGTAAAAAAATCTTGAAAAATGAATTTAACCAACTTCTAAGTTAGTATATTGTATCTATTTTAAACTTTGCGAATGTATGTAATACCGATGACAATACAATAATTTGGTCCCATCGCGCTGATCTGATGACGGAACCAGGAGTTGGATAGTGGAAATCTTCAATGGCTTCTAGTAAACCCCTCGAGTTTGGACTCATTTGGTTTGTTTTAACGATTCCAATACATTATATTTGGTGTAGAGGGTCTGATGGGACATCACGGAATTCTTCAATGGGGACTAGTAAACCCCTCTGTTTGGGCTATAGGTACAAATTGGTGAAAAAGAAAAGTCTGATGATGCAGTCATGAAGCAGCAGCTGGTTTTTAGTTTTTTTGGCTGGCTGGATCATGCGTCATGCTCGTGAACGGGTGCCGCCGTCGGAAATGGGGCTACTTTTGTCTGCCCTTCTTAACGTGTAGAATTGTAAGCACCATTCCGAACCAGTGGTAGATTCATTTGTCGATTCAAAAGCACTTGTAAAAGTTTATCTGAATAAAAAATATGTCTTAGACTTGCCTTTACACAAGTTTAAGAACTTTATTAAAAGTATGCTCATAAAAAAAGCTTATTATACAATTGAAGATTATATAAACGATAAAAAAGCTTGGATTTAACTCGTTCCAGCAATGCGCGAGACGGCATTTCAATCATGTACATTAATAATAATAATTGTTATAATGTTATTTTTAAAAAAGAGCAACCGCCGAGTTTCTTGCAGGTTCTTCTCGGCTGGAACTGCATTCCGAACCTGTGGTAGACTCAATCGACGATTCAAAAGCACTTGTAAAAGTTTATTTGAATAAAAAACTTTTCTATTCTATTCTATTCTATTCTATTTTTAAATTTCATCATCAACACATTACCGGCCCACTACAGGACACGGGTCTGAGTGAGAAGTGTTCAGGCCGTAGTCCACCACGCTGGCCGAGTGCTTTAAAACATACCATTCATTTATTATCAGGCATGATCCACGAGACAATTGCAGCACAGTCAACACTATTGTCTAGGTACACCCACACAGCGTGAATACATTATTTATTAAAACGTTTATTATTAACACACTAAGTAGGTACCTAGCGAAGTTAAATTAACTCGAAAGCCAAACAACGAACACGCGCAAGCAATGAATTTTATAAGACCGCTATAATAGAGTAAGGATCATAATTACTTGCCAAACTGTAAGCGAAGTATCTGGTTGTGCGCTATTTGGATGTCTGCAAGTCTAGTCGATCAAGTCTGGATGATTATACCTACTTGCCTACCTTACGTTCTCTCTTAAGCTTTCTACAGATGAGCTGACATGTCTGCTTCCGATACGTACCAACTACCAATCTACTTCAGGAGCTATACGATCCTGATTTGTAGTAAAAATGTGAAGATCAAATTATATCGTTTTAAGAACAAACTACTATTAGCAGAAAAATATCCACGATGATTTAGAAATTGTAATTTTAAACACAAATGAAAAAAAATAACAGAATTCGTTTCCGATTAAAACTAAAATAAAACCGGTCAAGTGCGAGTCAGACTCGCGCACCGAGGGTTCCGTAATCCAGAAGTATAAGTAATCTGTTTTTCATTAGTTTGTCTTAAAAGGTAAGGTGCTAATTAAGCTATGCCTCTAAATTGTATGAGCATACTTTGAGGAATTATTATATAGAGTGGACGCCGAGACTTGGTTTTTTGTAACAAGAGTTATGGTAAACGTACCTTAGCTCACTTAGTCTGCGCGAAGCGTCTGTCGGAGCGTGACGTGTTTGAGATCTATTTAAAATCAATTAAATATGCCTGGGTGTGTACTGCAATACTGTGCCAACCACTCAAGAAATACAAGTAAAGGCCAAGGAGTTACTTTTCACTCGTAAGTTCACTGAATTATTGGTAAAACATGTAATTTAATTATGTGAAGTTGAAATTTGTCCCTATTCACCCCGTTTTACGGTACGTCACCGCGCTTGCTGCCATGTTTCGCTGAAATTCATAGACTAAGAAACTACGCAGATGAGACACTTTATTTTTAACCTCCGATACAAAAACGATGGGGTGTTATAAGTATGACGTGTTTGTGTGTGTGTGTGTGTGTGTGTGTATGTGTGTGTGTGTGTCTGTTTGTTCCACCTTAGCGCTCAAATGGGTGAACCGATTTGAATGCGGGTTTTTTTGTTTGAAAGGTGAATTAGTTGGGAATGAATTAGCTATGTTTTTAACAACTATTATCACAAATTAGTGATAAGTACAGGGACCGACAGCTTTAAACGTGCTCTCCGAGGTACGGGGGTAAAGCACCGCTAACTTCCAATGCCAGGCTTGACCTGACTTAGGTATTAAACCCATGACCTAAAAATTAGCAGTCAAGCATATCAATGGTAGACCAACGAGGCAGTTTTATTATTTTTTCGAGGTTTAATAGATAATAGAATACCCAAGTCCCGGATAAACGTTGCTTAAGTGCGAGTTTGGGGCACATAGTGCTATAAAATAAACATTGTAAATCAAACTCTCAGATGCGATTTCTCAATAGGTAGAATATACTCAATGTGTCGCCTCTGTATTGTAGTAGTCCCATCTATGTCTCAAGGAGCGGGGCGCGCGGGAGGAGGGCTGCTGCTCGCGGTACACAGATTTCGTTAGCGTTGTCTGTTCTAGTACCTACATAATATTCAATGTGAGCATACAATAAAATACAACTCAGAGGTCTATCTTAATTGGCTAAACTATGTATGTATGGGGACACCCTTTAATATCCAACTTTTTTTAGTTTTTGGAATTTTTCCTTTATTGATGCTGTAAGACCTGGCTTTTTGCCAAATTTAGTAATTCTAAGTCAACTGGAACTACCATTTAGGTTTTCGACCCAAAAATCATAGGGTAGGTACTTTCAGTTGACCTAGATTTGTCAATTTTGGTCAAAAGCAAGGTCTTACAGATCAAGTAAAGGAAAAATTCCGAAAAATAAAAAAGTTGAAAATTAAGGTAAATTTTGGTACTTACAAGTTTTCGTGAAAATCTAAAGCC